>OZ020518.1:30000219-30667802 GCA_963971425.1 Bryoerythrophyllum caledonicum | reverse complement strand
GGACGGCCCGGCGGCCGTCGACCTGATCAGACGGCCATCGCGCGCCCGTGCGATCAAATCGCGGCCGTCCGATCAGGCCGACGGCGGAGGTGCCGTCCGATAGCCCCGACGGCAACGACCGATCGGACGACCTAGCGCAATTTGACGGCTGCGATCTAGCCGTGTGGCACTTCGTTGAATCCGACGGTCCGGAAAACTTACCAGGGCCTTCCGAAAATGCATTTTACCCCCCCCGGACGCTGCGTCCGACGTGATGTCAGGACGTGCTCGTCTTAGGACGTCCTAGGACGCTCTCAAACCCCCAAGGACGTCGGATTGGTAATCCTGATGTTGGACAATCAATATTGGTGGACCAACACATATCAACAGGTCGCCACGTATATTTCTCGGTGTAAAATCTGTCATCAGATTAGATCCAGCTTCAACACCTTGTCACCGCAGTTGCAGCCTTTGTCCATTATGGGGCTAGGATACCGGTGGTCTATGGAACTTGTTGTGATTCCACGCACTGTCAAATATGTCTTGGTGATGGTGGAACATTTCAACAAGTGGATTGAGCTCGTGCCTCGTCTATAGAATTCTTCAGAGATGGCGGCCATGGTATTCCTCAACCGGGTAATGATTTGTTTTGAAGCCCCGGCTCAGGTTTTCTCAAACAACGGGCGTAAGTTCCTAACAACTTACTAACCTTTGTCTATCAAAGCTCTGATTGATCACCGTACTACTCTTCAGGATCACCCGGCAGCAGATGATTTAGCGTAGCGTGAGGTTCAGATCGTTAAACCAAGGCCTACGGAAGTATGGATTACTTCAAGGTGGTCATTGTGATTGGGATCTGATGATACCATGGATGGCCATGGGATACCGGTTTCGCCACTATAAGAAACCCGTGTTTTTTGTCACGTCCTGAATCATGTCCCAGGAGACATGTAGACATCCGAATTTACATCCCTCTGACGTACCAACGCGTGTAACACGCTATAACGCGTGGGGACATCACCAAAAACGCGAGGACATCCTTGCGGCAGGGACAATTTTTGGAGATTTTGGGAGGCTGGAAATGGTGCCAACTGGGCGCCACATAGACGACACCTAAGTGGCAGGATGACGGGCAGTGCCACATGGCCGGAAAATTCATCCTCTCCATTGGTGACGTGGCATCTGACGTGGCATGTGATGTGGATCCACGTGGCCTCTGATGTGGACCCGGGAAAGATTGACGTGGCGTGCCACGTCAGCAGAGATTTACGTCGTTTTTTTTTCAGATTCATGTTTGTTGGGACGTCACTGGGAACATGGCTGCGTTTTACAAAACGTCCTAGATTGACGTGGAGATGTCGACGTGGATGTCTACAGCGACGCGTACTGGCTGTGGATGTTCGTTTTGTCGAACATTGCCATGTTGCACAGGACATGTCCATAGACATGACCAAGTTCTGAGGTACGTTGCTTATCCATGTACGTGGTTAAAGAAGGTGTCATCGCGGATGTCTCATAAAATTTATGCGTGTCTGACGTGACATCTCTTGAGACATGGTATTGTTCACGGCGTGTATTTGATGATGTTTTGGAGGATACGAGACGTGTTGTAGAAGACACGAGTACTGTCTATGTGGACGTCGTTGTGAACGCGCGGACGTCTATATGATGACGTCATAATGTTCTTCAGGACGTCTCTGAAAACATCTACTTCAAATTTATGGATGTTATGAAATACGTCGTCGTGACCCTAGAGTAGTCCCTGTAAACATTTGTGCGTCATGTGTGACATGTTACCAAGACATCAACAACGACATGTAGAGGTCGTGAAAGACATCCACTCGCCATGTCATAGGTGTTACTAAAGACATCATCACGTAGACCGAGACGTCCGAGAATACATCCGCACGTCTATCTGATCCGAGAAAGAGACTGAACCCTTGAAAAGTAGACGTCTCATAAAACATCCCCATGTCGCTAAAGTGTCACAACATCGTAGCCTCAAACATTGCCGTGTTTGTGAACATGTCCAGGAATGTCTCCATAGACACGGGGATGTTTCAAAAGACGTCCCTGCGTTTCCTAAGTGCTGCGGCATACGTCTTCTACAACATGGTCACGTCTATATGTCGCTTACAGCACATTGCATGTCCAACACTGCACATGTTCAACAGGCCAACAACGCATGCGGTTAAACAAGGGATTTACAAAAGAAGGAAATTGCTATAAATCTAGTTAGTAGAACAACGTCCATAAACAGTTAGCTCTAATCACAGCACTATGTGAACGTTCAACATGCCCCACAAAGTGCAATACAACCTGCATCATGTGACAAGACGTCTCTTGGGATGTTCTACCAAACATCTCAGACGCTCATCGGAACGTCGACGCGTTTGATTGGACGTCTTTGAAGACGTCTTCGAAGACGTCTTCTAGATTTCCCGTGTTGTTCATACATCATGCAGTGGCTCACCTAAGTCTCATTTGGGCCAGCATTAGATTGTGCAATTACTCGCCTACTTGCACGCCTCTTTCTTCATTTCTTCTTTGCTGCCTCTACACTCTAAACTCTACACTCTCAAAGTCTAACTTCTAACCTCTAAATTCTATACTATATAACTTTAACCTCTACCCTCTAAACTCTAACACTCTCAAACTCTAAAACTTTAACATCCAAACCATACACTCTCAAATTCTAAAACTCTAACCTCTACACTCTAAACTCTAACATTCTAACTTGTAAACTCAGTCTACACTCTAAAACTCCAACCTCTACATTCTAAACTCTAACTACTTGGAGAAATGAAGGCCAAAGTGAGCTTTGTGCAACCTCAAATTCTACTTAAAGGTCTCATGACCTAACTATGGCTGCAACAGCTAACCCTAGCCGCCTCATGACCTAACTATGGCTGCAGCAGCTAACCCTCGCCGCCTCTATTCATCCAATGAACTTGATGAAATTCATCCTACTTGATGGTTATGTTTTGCAAGACACGATGATGTTTTCCAGGACATGTCAATGTTTTGCCAAACACTACTAATGTTTTCAGAGACGTCTTTGTAGGATGTCCTCAAAGACATGTAGACGTTACTCGAGACATCTTCAATTGGATGTCTCAAGTGACGTGGACTTATACACAGAATGACGTGTCACCTTGTCCGACATGGAATTGTGTTTGCCATGTAGATGAAGTGCTGTAAACTACAAAATATATAATATGTCCGCATGGGTAAGCCATCAAGGAGTTTACAAAATCACCCTAAATTCCTTATAATTCTGGTTTTAGTAGAAAAGTGGTATTTTAATATTATATTAATTAATAAATATTACTTAATATTTAAATATACAGTACTGAATTTAATATGTCCACTTTAATTACAGAATAATCAATTTTTATAAAATATTATTATAATATTAATTAATATTTTGTATTTTTAATATTTAAAATTAAATTTTATTTTATAAACCATTTTGATACGAAGTGGACAAATCAAAAATTTCAAAGGATCAAAGTAAATATATATAATCAGAACATTCTTCAATTTTATATTTTATATTTTTATATTTTTAAAAAAAAAAAAATCTTGTTTTATAAGGCTCGTGCCCTTTTGTTTCTCCTCTTGCATACCGCTGCCCGTTTCGCTATTTTTTTTAACGTTGGGCTACTTTCTACCTTGCACAGCAATAATTTCGACATTTTTACCCCAGGTGAAACGCTTGTCCTCTGCCAGCGTGGCAGTTTTGCGTCACCCAAGATGTCCTCGATGACGTCCTCGGAAACGGGCGCGTTGCTGGAGACGGGTTGGAGACATCGTCGCGTCTCCTATTTCGCACGCGCGTTTCGGGACCCTCCCACCTTCACTGTTCATTATTGACGCGTGGACATCGTCACGTTCACGGGGACATTACTGGCTAGCTCCAAGACATCAAAAAAACACGCTGACATGATTAAGGACATAACAAAAAACACGGGTTTCTTATAGTGAGCCGTTAGGCTTCACTGGTTGCGTTCAGTCCGTATTAGTTGTTGTACGGGCGAAAGCCAATTTGATCGAGTTCCGTTCGGGAAAAGTTGGCCTCGGTTGTGGATTTGAACGATTCTGAGATGTGGGCCTAGAATCTATGGGATCGAGCGGAGGTCTTGAAGTGGGTAATGCCTATGGCCATGGAGAATTGATCCACTGCTCAACACCGTGACACCTTACAATACGCTCATTTTTGTAGCGGTGCCTACCGATCTCAGCTATGACGTTTCTCTACGAGGAATTACGTTTATTTGCGGCGTGAGGCGCCTACGACATTAGACTTCAAGGCATGGCGCACTATTCTTCGCGTGAAAGATGTATATCCTAGTGGCATCTTGTTGCTGGACGACAAGGATGGCCGGGAGTGTCGGGAGCACTCTAAAATTGTGCTCCATGCCATATACCCATTGATGGCTCCGTTCATATGGAGTTGGCGGTTTTATCGGACGGTCTTCCGTGTTTTGTGGATGGTGAGAAGAAATGCGCGGCTATCAAATTGTTTTGTGTCCATTGCCAGTGTGGTTGGCATATGGCTTGCTTGACGCCGCCTCTTTGTACTCTACCGTCCGGGGATTGGACTTGCCCTTGTTGGAGGAGATCTTTGAGCCACGTTTCACTTGATAGAACGACTTAAATTCCTCATGGACTTGTCACTGTGTGGTACGTTGCCATCCAGTTGGAGTTCCTAGTTTTGATTCATGGATAAGTAATGTGAAGATTGACCAAAGAATTGGCATCAAAGTTGTCTAAGGCAATTAAAGATGAGGCTCACATTGCACTTGACCTACCTTCTCTTAGTTACTTCTCCATTTGCTTATTGATTCGGTGACAAGCGAGACCTTCAACTGGATGCATACACTTGTTGTAGCGACATCACCGTGGCGTTTAGTCTTTTTAGTGTTGTTTGGTCCTAGCCAAATAGAGGGTCTCTTTATCCGCTAAGGGGGGCACTTGAGGGTGTACCACGTATACTTGTTTTAGTGTATGTTTTTCGTTTATTTGTTATTAATTTGGACTCTTGATTTGTTGTGCTAATCAATCTTTCTTTACAAGATAGTTGTCAAGGAACGTGGCATTGAGGGCCTCTTCGTATCGTAGTATTTTAGCGTAGATTAGTTTGTTACTAATCTACGGGTTTAGGGACGTATGGCGGCGCACCACATTCATCCGTGGATGCTTTCCATCCACTTAGGATTGTGTGTGTGCGTATGTACCGCATTCGTGTTTGACTTGACGTCTTTGTCAAGTCAAGCTTTGTGAGTGAGTTAGAGAGTGTTTAGTGATTATTTTAGCTTCTAAGTGATTGTTTATCACTGGTAAAGGCTTTGCATTCTCTAATACTACTTGAACTTCTTGATTCTCCCTTTTTTAGAGAGCAAGACACTTGACTACTCTTGTGATATACTAGTTAATCCTTGGAGGTGTATTACGTATACTTGTTTTAGTGTATGTTTTTTGTTTATTTGATATTGGTCAGGACTCTTGATCTGTTGTGGTTATTGATCTTTGTTTACACGACAATATAGTTGTTGCAGCGACATCATGGTGGCGATAGTCTTATTAGTATCGATTTGTCATAGCTTATTAGAAGAGTTTTTTATTTGCTGAAGGAGAAAGTTGAGGGTGTGTTGAGCATAGTTGTGTTTGTCTGTGGGTGGTTTGATCCCGTAAACGTGGACTAGACAGGTCCGTCATGCTTGAGTAGCTCCGCAAAACCTGGTGAGGAGAGGCTTGGTATTAGTCACATTTGCATCATGTTTGTAGTGAGAGCTGCTGGGCCTCACCACCAACCCCGAACATGTTTGCTTTGTGAGTGTTGATGTTTCTAGTGGCATTGCGTGTTGGAGAGGGGTTTTTAGATTCAGATCTAGATTATGAATTGTACAAGGAGATGCTTTGGATCTAGTATGAGGAGGAGAGGTAAATCTGTGGCGAGCTCTCTGTGTTGGACCATAATCTGCTAGATCCAATTCAAACTTGCACATTAACATCTTCTAGATCTAGATCTAGTGTTGGAAGCTGACTAGAAACATCGAAACCAACGCCTCTCTAGCCTGGTAAAGCAACAAAAGATGCAAGACAACAACAAGCGAGGGGTACAAGAAACGCTTCATCAACAACATCAACCAAAATACAATCAAGCAACCAGCTCAGCTAAGTTCCTGCCTATCTTTTCTATTATCACTCTCCCTGCAACTCATGCTTTCGAACTAGATCTAGAATGTATAGAACACAAATTAGAGAAACGCAGATCGATCTCCTGTCCAACATCAGCTGCTGCTGGCGTGCCCAAACGACACGACACAGGCCCAGTTACACTGCACACCAAGATCACATCTGCCATCCTTCGTCAAGACAAGCAGCGGCATTTACACTCTGGTGCGGAAGCATCGAATCCCGGAGCACGAATCGAGAGCAAGGAGCGCCATATGCCGGACTCGAGCAACCTGCACCGCGTAAGCAACCTGCACCATATGTGCAACCCGCACCGCGTGAGCAACCTGCACCGAAAACAGGAACAGTGACCACCAAGACCCAGAGCCGGAGCGATTCTTGCAAACAGCAATCGGCAAGCCTGCAACACACAACAAAGGTTAGCATTCTGAACTCTAAACTAACCCCTACCAATTCCCTGTGTGTTGCTCCGTTGCCTGCAGAAATGTCAAAGAACCAACAACGCTCAACTTGCTCAACTCCCAAGAAAAATCTCAAGCACATTCAAAGAAATAGGCAACATCGAAACTCATGGAGGGTATGGACACAAGAGCGTCAACATCAAGACACAAACTCCATCAGCCAAATATCTACACAGTGCCGAACAGCACTTAGTCTCCTGAAAAATAGAGCAGCCCGACAACCTTCATACATAGACAAGAAATTCGAGGAGCGCTCTCTACGGGAAAATTCAACAACGCTTAACAGCACAATGCACAAGCCAACATCAACAGCATCAAGACGCCAGCACAAGACCTCCAAGATGCTCAGAGTGAAGGAAAGCAAGAACAGTGGGTGGCACGAGCAAGAAAACAGGTACCGAAAACAAAAGAATGGGTGCTGGAGCTGCAACAGGTACCTTGTACAAAGGATTAAACGCTAGAGGTGCCATCATCAGGACCTCGCCAAGCCACACAAGAGCCCACAACCCCAACCGGCGGCCAACCTTGCGAAAACGCCAACGGCACCAACTAGGAGGCTAAAATTAGCGTTACATCAAAGGCACAATCTCCACCACAGAAGAAGGATTGCTCGACCACGAGTCCATGCCGCATCAACGAACCCTAAACCTTCCCGCAGCCAGCCAACACAGAGCCAAAGACAAGCCGAAACCCTAACCATCATGCACAACCATAAAAACCGTGAGCACAGATGCCAGCAGCCCTCTTTGGCCAGCGGAACACCTACTATGTCTCTCCCATCACAACGCGCATCTTTCACAGCAGTGGAGTACTCACCGAGGGGAGGCTGGGTTGAAGTTCCAGTCGGAGATCTGGCAGTCACGAGTGGAGACACCAATATGCGGAGTACCACAGCGCAAGGAGGCATCGCACGAGGGACTTCAGAAACGCGAAAAGACGCCGAACTCAACCGACTAGACACAGCCCCGCCGAATCTACACTACACAGCAAAGGTGCACTCTCTCATTAACCACTGTCTAACCTGCTCTTTGCATGCAATACGTCCTACATATGCTTGCAAGCCTCCGGTACTGTCCTTCCCCTGCATATTGTGCAGACACGAGAAGGCTCAAAAACGAGACACGGTGGGACGCTCCGGTTACCCTAATGCTCGCCCGTTGAACCGGAGGTGGACGGAGATAGATCCGGAAGCGCAGCACCTAATCACGAAGGCGGTAGCAGGCAAGTTCAACTCGGGGGGTAAGCAGAGACAAAGAACGCACAGTAACGAGGAAAGGAGCTTCGGAGGATCGAGACAAGGAGGACCAGGCGAAGCACTAAAGCGGAGACTAGGCCTCGACCGAGCGGTGTGGAGGAGAAGTGAAGGACCGCGAAGAGGAAGCGCAGGCGAGCCACAAGGGAAAAAAGGTGATTACAAAACAGAGTTGCGTCGAAGAAGAAGCCCAAACCTGGAGGAACGAAGGCCACCCTCCCCACCCCACAGTAAGTTTAGGCCAGTCATCCCTCACCTAGCTCGCCCATCAAACTGGCGACTCTAGGAAGGAAGCCTGGAAAGAGGCCAACCGAATTACTGGAGGTTAGTAAGGTCGCTAGAAGGAAGAGCGATCCCCCTGGAGTTAACGCTGCCACAAGGAGTGTACAAGGATCAAAGAAAAGAGTTCAACCAACTGCCAAGAAACCCACAAGGTTGGTTTTGTTGTATTATTCCTGATATGATGTATTGTGAGGTTTATTATGCAAACCCACAAAATTGTATGTTTCATGTATTCAATATAAAGTTGTGCCAAGGGGAAAGATACACCACCAAATTGTGTGGTGTATCTACAAAGTGTCGTTTTGTATGGATTATTAGTAGTAGAAGTTCACTCCTCTTGCTAGGTTTCACATTAGATGATAGCAAATCCTACATAATGTGGCTTGCATGTAATGATAATGGTCATTTGTATTGGAAGTTGCTTGGCTGTATAAATCCTAGACTAGCAAAAGTACATTATCACTTCTATGAGGTTTCTATGGTACCAAGGAAGTTATGTTTTTATAGCACTCACTGCCTTGATACTAACACATCAATTTGCAATAGAGAGATGAGGGCCACCACTCTTGATGGTCCCTTAACTTTCAAACAATTGCATAAAAAACTCTTTCAACCATCTTCTCTTTACCTACTCAGCCCACAACTTAATTTGTGGAATGGTAAGGAATGTGGATCCGTTGTAAGATGTAAATGTTTTAGTCAAACCTCTTTACAATCCTCTTTGTTATGTAGAATGGAATCTCCAACAAACGCAGCTTCTTCCTCAAACAACGAAAATAGCGTTGATATGACTCCACCGAAACAGTTAGAATTGGCGTCGGCTACTTCTTCGAAAGACCTTGAGGTAATTTCGGTCAAACGTTCGAGACCACCATTTTGGCTTGGGTTTGATGCTCTGAATGCGCTTGGACAAATCAAGGAAGGTCCTAGAGTCAAACATCTTAGTGTGAGCGAAATGGAATTGGATGGGATGAGTAATGAGGAAGCCCTAGAGGCTTGTGAGGCAGTAGTGTCATATCCGTATGTCTCTCAAAAGCACTGGCCAAACAATCGTGGTGATGGAAAAGAGGGGAATCACCTAAACCTAACCCAACTTCCATGTGACGTGGAAGTGGACGAACATGGTTTTTCCCTTGACTACCATATTGCCATTTGTTTTGAGATTGGTGACACAATTGTCTCCAAAGACATGGTCTTAGCACTGGTGAAGGAAAGACTTGCAAAAATGCAAATTCACCTTGGGGATAGGATGGCTCAACCTATTGCAATCATGTGTCTTCACAAATCGGATAATTGGAGTGGTATAGTGAAAATACATCTAAAGACCCCCGAGGTAGATGGATGTGCCCTCCTGTCAGGTATTCGCCCGTTCATCCTCAAAGTGGATGAAACCTTGTTGGTTAGAGGAAAAGTTTGCAAATCCTTTGATTCTGTAGCTGTCCAAAGACTTTTATCAGTAAGAATTAGTAGTCCCTCACTCAAAAGTAGGAAATGGTTTGATGTCCTCTTCGAGATTGTGAATGAGGGATTTAAACGAGGGGTAGACTATGAAGTAACAACGGTTACAAAGAAAGAAATGGCAGACTTTGCATGGGTGAAAGCACCAACACCGGAGAAGGCTAACAAGATAAAAGAACAAAAGATTTATGCGGATAGTGAGGTGTTTGTCCTGATCTTTGTTAAAAGTGGACGGATGACGGACGATGAGAAAGCGAAAAAGAATGCCGTAGTTCTCATTGCACAAAATCTAAACAAAACCAAGTCAACCTATGAGTTAGAGTCAGCCATCAAACATTTCTTGGGAGAAGAGAATGTTGTTAGTGTCTACTTTAGACTCGAGAACAACAAACACGTTGGATCTTGTAATGTGGAGTGTAAAAATGCCGCAGTGTACAAGAAATACCTAAACAAGTGTGAAAAAATGCTGAACAAGTATGTGGAGTTTATTGTGCACCCTCGTAGCATGGACGGGAAATTGAAACCTAGCCCGGAGGAGCTCACAAGATTAGGGTTCTCGGATATCAACACTGCGATTGCCAATACGGTAGAAACCCTAAACATCACCTCGGGAGACACCTACAGTAAAAAGGATATTGACACACTCATCGATGTTGCGGTAGCCAAGAGTTCCAAAGCCACTATGGGGGAAATACGACAAGAGATGGATAGCCTCAAAGATGCGATTGTTACGGAGGCAAAGACATATGTAGATACGGTGCATGTGGAGCAAATCAAAAACACCAGTGCACTTCGAGCGGAGATCAGGCTTCTACAAAATCAAATGAAGTCCTCCATGATGATAATGGATCAACTCCTCCCAGTAGACTCTATGGACCAAACAAACTAGTTTGGACAAATGGAACGGCGGAGTTTATAAAACAAAAAACATCCAAAAAAGTATTTAAAAATACTAAGACAACCAAAAAATATCTATATAAATATAATATTTATAAATACTATAAATATCTTGGAAACAACCTTCAACTTTATAAATATATATGTAGACACACTTATACTCTTATGTATCTTTATCTCCTCATCTTTTACTCATATATTTCTTTAATTACCATTCATTACTCTATTTTTACTCTTTTAAGTTCTATTACTTTCTCATTATTTGGTAAAAAACTTTTTTATCACTTGCTTTATGGACTTGTAGCTTTTACTCCCCTATTTTTTATTCTTCTTAAAACCTTACTAGTTGTCCTCTCACTATCACACACTGCTCTTTTTATTTTTTTACTCTCCCACATTCTACTTCTTCACTTAGTCCTCTACATTCTTATTGCCCTACTCTACTATCTCTTACTTTCTAATCTTTTACTTCCCTCCATGATTTGCCGTTTAAATATTATCTTTTCCTTTTTTACTCATTTATTTTTCTCCATTCTTATATCCCTTCCCGATATTTTTAATCATTCAACTACCATCTCTCCCCCTTGCGATATCTTACTTTCCCCTCCTCTACTTCACATTCTTCCAGCTTCAACCCCACTATTTTTTACTCCTTTACCAAATATTCCTTTTCTTGTCATCTCCTTATCTTTTCCACTTCCTACAATATTTAATCACACATCAACCACTCCTCAACTATACAATCTTCTAGTTGCTACCCCTTTCACTTTAACTTGTGCTATTGAAAGTCTCAACACTACATTTTATACTCATTTAAAATATACTCTCATACCTCAAGATATCCTACCTCCTACTCCCGATCCAGTAATACCTATACATTATCCTTTAATAGCTTTATCTCTTTCTATTGTAATCATGTTACTACCTATTGTCTCTCTTTCTACTCTTCCACCCTCTAAAACTCTCCTCCATCATTATAAACAAGTATTCTCGACCCCTTTTCAAAAAATTCTACTAAAACCCACTACCGCCCTAAACCATAACTCAAAATTTCCCACAAATCCCATAACCCATCGTATAAGTGGCAGAAATACACATATACACCCCCCACACATCCAATCCAAAACAAAACAAATGGGAACACCAATCCAAGCTAGAGACATATCATTCCTTTTACTAATCAGTGGTGACATCAATCCAAACCGAGGACCTATGCCAAACATCCTACAAAATCACCCCTCAACACACAAAAAACGGGCAAACAATTATTTTATCCCTAACACAATTAAATTCCAACCAGAATATCAACATCTAGCAAAACTGTATTCACCATTCTTGGAACCCTCCCACATACTCCATAATGAATATAACAACATATATCCCCATCTATCGCAATACATCCAAACATTACAGACCTTCCCAACTTCTCACATTATATACGCCATCATAGTAACAATACACCCATCTATAGAATCGTGTAACTTGTGGATTTCCTCAAACACCCAAAACAACAACTCTGAGACAGACTGGACAACAAACCTGCTACTCAAGCTATCCACTCTAAATAACCCCCCAGAACGCCACATAGAAATAGAACACAAATATACCCAATTTCTAAAAAATAACCATAACATTATATACCCAACAGACTCAATCCACCAAAACATATACGAAAGTATCCACAAACATAATACATTAGCAACTCCCCATACAATAAAAAACGAATTCCCATTTCTCCCAGACGAACTAATTACAGCAACACTGAAATGTTTAGATCACATCCCAGCCTACTTTCACCCACCAGATAGCGCATATACTCCACCAATACAACAACCACCAACATATAACCAACACAAAACACATTTTATAACATGGAATGCAGCAACACTAAACACTACACTACCCAGTATCCAAAACTTGATAACAGATCTTCAAACAATACCAACTTTCATTTTCATACAAGAGACTAAAATCACTGCAACAAAAGCTACAAATTATATTGAAAGGCTCTTCCCACACTACAAACTCATCTTCAATAATACACTTAGCCTTACTAGATGTATACAACAACGGAGACCATACACCCCCGCCCGTGGAGGGCTACTAACACTAATCAACAAATCGTATGCATTCCCCGGCAACATAACAAAAATTCCCACCCCCGCCAACATATCACCATATTTACAAATAATAAAAGTCACAAACAATCCACTTCAACCGTGGCTAATTATACATTTATACATGCCCTCACACCCAGAAGATACTAATCTCATACACGAAATACAAACAAACATCACAAACCAAATTGTAAATCATCCAAATCACACGCATATGTTAGTTGGTGACTTCAACAGAGATATCGCCCTCATTGGACGCACCTTTGGAAATAATTTAACACCCCCTGATGACCTAGACTACCAATGGAAAACTTACATAGATACCCTACAACTGACATACATTCATACAAACACAAACTTCTCAAGACAAGGGGGACACAATTATACAGAAACAAGCCTAATAGATGGTTTTTACTTAAACACCAACAATCATCAACAATACTCATGCAAAACCAATATTGACAATAACTTAAACTCTGATCATTACCCACTTCAACTATAAATTCCCAACAACACATTAATCAGCAGAACACCACAACCAACAAACAATAACACCATAAGAATATTGAACCCCATCCCGGCTGAGAATATGGAAGCATTCTATAACACATATTTTGAAAATAACTCATTTACAATAGAACAACTTACTAACATCTTAGAACATAACACAAATCTCACAGACAGACAATGGCTAGAAGCATGTGATACATTAGATATACTAACACAAGAAATCTCCTCAACACTAGAACAAACATGCAAAGCCGAACCATTACCCCAACTTACCCCCAGAGTAGCACAACAAGGAGGCTTCTTACCACGAAAACTAGCAAAACCCTGGAAGAAACATTTATCAACATATCACCTAATCCGTAAAACCATACACATAGTAAAAAAAAATCCAAATTGGCGGAATCATCCTATCCTTAATAACATCCAAACTCACAATCATGTAGATATACCTCAACCTCCTACAGACGATACCCTTATAGAATCATGGATCTCCAACATAGCACAAATTGCAAAAACAACCAACAATTTAGCCCGCAAAATCACAACCAAATACAACAAAGAATGTATCAAAAAAGCCATTATAAAATACAGGCAACTACACGATAAATCCCCCAAAAAGATCAATAAAAAAGTCTTTAGAGACAGCATAACACACGCCCTTGACTGCATCACTGACCTACATGGTAACATCCTTACAAATCCAGAAGAAATTGCTAATGAAATATATAGACAACAATCACAAATAAACAAACCTATATTACCCACATGCCACAACCAAAACAGACACCCACCAACATGTACTTGTAGTGTTAGGCAATATCCATGGCACGACCTTGATGGGTTTGTACTAGAAAAGAGAGGTGTACCTAACATCCCTCTACACACATACTTTACAAAAGAGACATATGATATGTGTTTGAAAAAAATAAGTAGCAATAAAGCCCCCGGACCCGATCGTATCCCAAATTCCATATTAAAAAATATGCCGGCAAAATTCCAAAAACTTTTATACCTCTTCTTCACACACTGCTATAAACAAAAACGAATTCCAGAACTATGGAAAACCAGTCTAACCATACTACTCTATAAAAAAAGGAGACCCCTTCATACTAACAAATCATCGCCCCATAGCTCTAGCAAATACCATTTACAAATTATACACCAGCACATTAACATCAATATTATCTTCATATGGAGAAAAACATAACATCTTACATGATAGCCAAGAGGGATTTAGAGCCGAGCGCAGTACCGCCCAACAAATACAAACACTAATAGCTGCTCTAGAAGATGCCAAACTCACTAACCAAGACATATATATCTTATATGTAGACTTCAAAAATGCATTTGGCTCAATAGATCACGCAAGACTACTTGCTCTTATGAGTGACCTTGGATACCCAGAAGACGCAGTCATTCTAGTCGGAAATATCTACTCACGCTCTACAACCACATTTACTGGTGAACATTTTGGTAAAACTCACCCAATCCCTATACAAAGAGGCATAATTCAAGGTGATACCCTCAGTCCATATCTTTTCATAATATTTCTTGAACCTTTATTAAGATGGCTCCAAAGAGGAAATAATGGATACACACTCAGCACGTCAAAAACTACCATAAACTCGGCTGCATACGTAGACGACTTAGCAGCCCTATCCAATAAACTAAAATCCTTACAAATCCAATTAAATAGAATAGATAAATATTGTAAATGGACAGGAATGGATGTTGGAGTACCCAAATGCGCAGTCACTGGATGCCCAAACAAATCAAAAATGAATCCCATGACCTTCAAAGCACAAATTCAAGCCACAAACATAAACTACAGAAATCAACCTATCCCGGTGTTACATCAAAACGAAGCATATACCTACTTAGAAGCTCAAATGGTACCCTCATTGAAATGGAAAATTCAGACTCATGTTACTACCACAAAACTCAACAATCAATGCCAAGCACTAACAAACTGCCCTGCTACTATGAAACAAAAAATCAATATGTTAGACACGGTCATACAACCAGGAATTGCTTATAGCTTGTACACTGTACCATACTCAATAACAACAATAAAAAAACTTGACAAAAAAATAATAGCAGCACAAAAAACAATCTGTGGACTCCCAAAAAGCACATCCAACATAATAACACAACTCCCACATAACAACTTTGGACTAGAAGCATTTTCATTAAAAAACGACTACCTAAGATGTATTGGAGAACAACTACTAAACGCTTTAAATGACAAAGGGAGACTGGGTAAAATATACAACGGACTACTACAATACATATTAGCCAAATTCCGAGGTGCAGAATACTTACCTAGAATTAAAAGCCAAGATTGTTACAGATCCCCCATTACCAGAACGATATATCTACTAAAAACAGAAGGAAATACACATCTTAAAAGCACCATAGGCACCTTCCTTACAACACCTGCACCTATAGAATGTATGTGGAGAAGCGAAGCCCCAACACTCCCACACCTAACGGAGCAAACATCTATGAAATTACTACAAGTACTATTCACCGCAAACATCACAACACTTAGCCAAATCACCCTACCAAATGGCTCACATTTAATGAATGAGACTGAATTCCATAAATATCATTTCAAACCCACAAGACTAATAAAAAGTGCACTAAACCTAGCGAAACAACTCTTTTGTCTCCCCGAGTGTCTTGACACATGCCGCCGCCCTTGCAATGAACACCCAAACCATTGCACACTTAAAGAAATATATATCTGCCCCAACAACAATAATATCCCCCATATTCCCAACTCACCTATCCATCCACCAGACTTACCCTGCCCACGCTACTCAAAACCACCTCCATATATACTAAAAAACCCCACAACATACCCACTGTATGCAATAGTACAACATAAACAACGCACACACTACGACACTAATGACATCAAAATAGAAAAAACTTCATACCTTTGCCAATGGAAAAACCAAGAAAATACTTATAGTCAATGGCACACACACACAACACTATTCCCATGGCATGACCCTAATACCGCATCCCACAACATAACATGCCTAAAAAAATACTATCAAGAGAAAACCAATAAATTCTATCATAACATCATACAAGCACACCACCCACAAGCTCAATGCAGAGACACGAGATCGATCACACCCCTCACACAAATCCCTTTAGCAAAAATATCTATCACCGAATGTAATCCACAAAAAGACATTACCACACAACAACATACCATTCAAATTCAACAAAACGAAGCACATATCTATGAAAATGATGGAATATACCTAATAACTATCCCCACCGTAAGGCTAGAATGGCTCTGGAACCAGTATCACCAAGCACTAAATACCCCACACAATTTAGAACCGACAACCCAACCATTTGAAACTGAAGTTGTCTGGCTTTATCAAAGATACAAATACAGAATACCTAAAACGGACCCCCTTAAACAAACACACTACACCATACCGACGGAACTACTTGACTTTTTTACCACAACACACAACATTCAACACTCCTACTTCTCATCTCCAGTCACATGCTCCACTAAGATAACAAAAAAATTCTCACCCTTCTCCAGAGACAAAATCTTTGGCTCAGCTGGCAAAGCCTTTGATTACAAATGGGAAGGCATAGGTTATGCCCATCCACACAACAAAGAAGAGGCCCAACAATCATTACAATGGGCGAGACTTGCAGCAAAAAATAACCCAATGAACATAACATATCTTGTCTTACCAGATGAAAATTGGTACCAAAACTCTACCCCTCACAGTGGTCCCTACCCAGACTCCCACATCATATGCCTATTCCCTGCAGATACCATAACATACTTCGAACCTACCATACCTGAAGAATTAAATAAACCCAGAAAAGAAAAATCCACCCTACAAATTCTATGCATACACCACCAAAACAATACAATAGGCCTCCAAACAAATATAGATCAACTTCAAATACTAATCAATACTCTAAACATACAACAAGTCTATGCCAACTTAGCTCCACCAACGCCCGCGCCCACTCAAGTTAACCGAAACAAGAAATGGTCCAAAGTTAACCTCCTCAACACAAATCAAACACCCCCAAACACCTCAACACCACCCCCACCCTTTAATACAAACTTACCACTAAAATTCAACCCAGAACATTGCTACTACACAAATGGATCATTTAAAGAACCCGTAGAAGTAAGCCCAGGACACTGGCACAGAGAAAAGGCAGGATTTGGCATATACAACGCACCAAAAGACATCAAAATAGCTAAACGACTACAAGGTTTACAAAACATCCTTAGAGCAGAATTGATGGCCGTACATAAAACACTTAGAATCTTGAATGATAAATACCCAAATGAGCCTGCCTATATATTTACAGACTGCATAAATGTGTTATACCTACTAAACACACAAATCCAACATCCTACTATGCACAATTGCCACCCAGATAAAACTATTTTAACATCAATGGTGAAAATGCTACAAACACGGACCCAACCTATATCAATACACAAAGTAAGAGCCCATGTGAACATTGCAGGCAACGAAAAAGCAGACGAATTAGCAAAAATGGGTAGAGAAAAAGCACATAGAGAAGCAAGAGAACCATATGAACACGCCCACCCCACTCCACACTACTATCAAAGGAAAAAATGGCCATCTATGGAAGAAACCCCAGACAAAGGTCCTATAAGATTCTTACCTAAATACCTTAAACGATACGATTTAGACAACAACTTAACAGAATTAGCTAGAAACTTCCCAAATATCGAAAAATGGACAGGAAATAGAAACATCGACAATGAACTCTCCAATGAATTTTGGACAAACCCCCTTATCACAGACTCACAAAAAACATGTACCATAAAATTTAGAACAAGCCAATATATGGGAAATGCCCGGAAACAACTCTTCTTTGGTCGCAAAAGATTCCCCTCCGTTACATGCCCAATATGTAAATCCACCGACCCAGATACTTGGCTACACGTTTTACTTAAATGCCAACAACAACACATACACGCACTCATTATAAAAAGACACGACAAAGCGGTATGGGAAATCAGAAAACTACTTATATCATCGAGTAAATCTAGATGTTTTACCTTAATGAATGCCGGTATCTTTCAAAATAACTCACTTGAAAATACTGTTCCACAATGGTTACTGCCATGTAAATGCACTACCCAAAGATGCCACTGCAATGCTCGATTTAAACCAGATTTACTATGCATACGTGGAGTACCACATAATCATTCCCCACCAACAAACCCAGATCCAAACATCACAATTCAGTTCATAGAATTCACATATTGCAACGATTGATTCTCACCAGAAACCATAGGGCACAAGATAAACAAATATCAACCCCTTCTAGAGGAAATAAGTACATTAGGGTGGAAAGTGGACCCACTAATAGTTATCACAGCCGGAGCCAGAGCTACTACACACACTCCGTCTATGGAATCACTCGAAAAAACATTTAAAATCTCAAAGTCCTCCATTAGAAATACTTTCAGAAACTTTAACACCATTGCTATCCAACATGCAATGTCCATCCTCCTCCATAAAAGACGTCTAGAAAATAACCAACCACTACCCGACCCACACACCTCCTAACTTAAACTATACTCACCACAACCACCATCAACACTACTAATAATCAACCACAAAACATTAGATATGTTTGTTTTATAGTGTCTACCCTCGAGAGGGGGAAGTAGTTCCATCCTTCTAAAACTTTGCCCAGTGGGCATCGCCTTGGTAGTGGAACGAACAGACACTTTAGTCACGCCGGCCTCTTTTAGAGACCGGAGTTCTTCTTCTTCTTCTTTGTTTGTCTATGTTTTTTGTTTATTTGATGTTGGTTGTGATTCCTAATCAGTTGTGTTTAGCGATCTTCTTTTGCATGAAAATTATTACGGGATGTGGCAATAGGGACTGCACCACATCTTGTAGATTAGTTTGATCTGATCTACATGTGTTAGGGACGTATGTTCGCTAGACCACGTTTGTCTGACAACTATATTTTACTCATTAGGATTTCACATTTGTGCATATAGTACGGCGTATATCCTTGACCTGATGTCTTTGTCAATTCAAGCTTTGTGAGTGAGTTTAGAAAGTGATTAGTGAATTTTTTTGCTCGAAAGTGATGGTTTATTATTTATACAAGTTCCGCAATCTCTATTTTCACTTGGACTTCTTGATTCTCCCTTTGTGGAGTACGAGATGCTTGACTGTAGTAGTGATTTGCTACATTCTTTTTCAGAGTGTTTAGAGCATAGTTTTATTTGTCTATGTTTTTTTTAATTTCATGTTGGTTGTGATTTCCAATCTGTTGTGTTTAGCAAGTTTCATTTACACGACAGCCTGGATTCACATCACGGACGACAATCTCTACAATGACAATCCAACGCTATTTATTGAGACTCTCTTGAGTTCCAAGATACATGGCACATACGAAAAATTCCAGAGGGAGTGGCACTGAGCTATTTATATCTAACTTGAGCTGAAGACCATATTTAGTAAGGATTCTTGTTGAAAATCCATCGCAAAAGTTCAAGGATGAACACATACTATTATAATAAATCAAAAGTGGAATATCTTTCCATCTATGGGCCATGTTGAAAACAATTCAATAGAATTATTTCCAAAATCATCTAGAATTTCAATAAAATATTGGTTGTTTGTGTAGTAGAATATTATTGATCTATTACTTTTAACAACATTAGACATGGAGGAGCTTAGTGGAAGTTTCAACTAGAATCTTTATGGAAGATTTGATGGTCTTTAAACTCAAATTAGAATTAGTTTAGCCACTGTGAGAAGAAAGAATAGGAGGTCGCATTGTATTAACCCCTAAATTCTTTGACAATCTTACACAAAATACACTTCCAAAACTACTTGTTTTGGTGCAATGAGTAAGGACCAAACAAAAAAATTTACTTCTAGATTTAACTGTAGGATCTCAATTAAGACTTATTGAGTGACTTACATTAAAAAATTCATAAAGTTTGACCGCAAGGATTGTAATGTTTTAGTGTTTGAAGTAGTGAAAAGGGTCCATTTTCTTTCGAACGTTTGGGGATCAATAGACTTTGACTTCACTTGGTTTCAAATTTTTGCACTACACAAGGTCTAAATTCATTACCATCATGTAAAGCATGATAATTAGCTCCTTGTACTCTAGTTTTTAGAGGTAGAAAAAGGATGTAGCATATTCAAAAAAGTTGTGGAAGGAGTGGAGGTTCAAAAATTGTCAATTTTCATTATATTTTTTTGGTGAACTTGGTATGTTTTAGAATGAGAATTCAAAGGTCAATAAGAAGGTTTACACCACATAATGTTGCGGAAAAAATAAAAAATAAAAAATATGATGATCTCAAAGTTTAATGTGAAAAAGAAGAATTTGATACATCATCAAGGCAGCGTGTGCATTTCACTTTTTTTTTACAAGATCACTTGTCTTTTAAGGGTTAAATATGGAAATTTGAAGCTACTCAGGGTTGATATTCATGAGTTAAAATAGAAAAAGTGGTCAAAACCAATGGTATCTCTACTTCAGTCTACAAATAACCTTTGAGTATATAAAAGGATTGGATTTTGTTCATCCGTGTGGCCAAGCTTATCTAAGATTTTGGAAGATTTCATACTTTTACATTGATACTTCTAGTTTATAATTTCACATTATAATTATAAATCTACATGTAGGATTAAAATGGACATGAAAACGAAAAAGCCATGTTCTCATTCAATCAAAACCTACGAAAGCAATTCACTACTGTAGTCACTTCCTGACAAACACTGAGGAAAAACCCTGAAAACTAAGGAAAGGTAAACCATTCGGCGCCAATGAAAAAGACTCGCAAATCCAACGAAAGGAAAAGTAAATAGAAAAGTAAGGAAAGAGCTCGCAAATTCACCATGAAGAAAAGTAAAAAGAATAGTAAGGAAAAAGTTGCAGTATCAGAACTTGGCGCGTGACACAACCAGCGCCTCTAACGAAGCGCATCGCACACTTCCAGCCAGTCACACCTCGCCACATCAGCTCCTCCGCGCTCTCATTGGCCACCATCTTCCAGTCCCCGTCACCGCGCACCCACTCGCCACCAATATTTCCCAACTCCCAACGCCCAAAACCACCAGCATGTACGGAGAGTCTAGATCTAAACTTATCATATGTACGGTTGGTCTGGATAGCGACGGCTTTGGGTATATCTCCTGAGTATCGAGCGGGCTCGTAGACGAGTTGCAAGCTTTGATTGATCTCGATCGCCATCGCCGGCGTTTTGGAGAGGTCGTCTGCGAGCGCTCGGGGTTGTGTTCGCTGGCATTGCAGGGGTTTGAAGGAGGTTGCTCTAGGTCGATTTGAACGTGATTTGCGAATATTAGGTTTTATTTTCAGGGGTTTGGAGGGGAGTGATGATAGGGTGAGTGATTGGGAGGGAGTTGAAAGAGCGGACGGGGAGTGAGGGGAGTGGTAGAGATGAGGCGAGGGGAGTGTTCGATTCGGGAGGTGCAGAGGGCGTGGTTTAGTGATTCGGCTTGCGCGTCGAGGCGATGGAGGAGTGTGTGCCGCGGCGCTTTGTTCTCGGGCTTGATTCTGGCCCAGCTCTTGCATGTTTTCGCATCTGATGCTGGTAATTATGTTTGCGTTTTGTGAGTCATCGCTTTTTTAAATTTGTAACGGGGATTTAAGGGCGGCAGAGGTTTGGAGAAAGGTTATGCAGCATTGCTAGGTGCATTTTTAACTGTGAAGTGTTGGAATTGTAACACTGTTGTGTTTTTTTTGGGTGGACGTGTATTTGGGTTTGTCTGATCGTTTTTGTAAATGTGTTCTTTTGCTGCTCGGAGGTTAGGTCAATTAGGTCAAGAATTCTGTTCTTTCGGAAGAATTCGTGAGTTCACGGAAGGTGTTTCTGTAGCTGCGCTCGTTGCAGGATTGATTTGAGCTGTTACAGGTCAGCGGCTGATTTCGAGTTGATTTTGGTTTGGCAGCATCTTATTTGCAGGCTGGAGATGCTTCATTATCTAAAGGAGATTATTCCATTGCGCTAAAACAATACAGCACATTTATCGGTGAGCAGAAATTCTGTTGTACTGAATAGCTTTGCGCATTGCAAACTAGGGTTTCTTGACATGACGGATGAATTTCCTTTGTGTTTCCCCTGCCCTTATTGAGTTTGAGAATCCACATGGTGAATCTGATGCTCCGGGTGGTTGCATTATGGTTTTTCAGAGTTGGATTCTACAGCACCATTAGGGTATACAAAAAGGTCAGCTGTCTACCTACAGCAGCGCAAGTATCGGGATGCTCTGGCAGATCTGGATAGGGCGCTCTCTGTTGACCCAACATTCTTTCAAGGTTACTTGAACAGAGGACGGCTCTTGCGTCAAATGTGCCGGTAAGATCTGACGCTAGATTTAAGAATTTGAGACTGCATCATGGATTCGTTTTCTTTTGTACACAAGTGGCTGCAACATCTTGTGAACGTGTTTTGAACTATGTCTGCAGATTTGTGGAAGCAAACAAAGATTTTCAGAAAGTTTTGGAGCTCAAGCCTGGGCACTCGAATGGCCAAAAAGAGCTCAAGCAGTCCGCTGATGCAGCAACTTTATTGGAACAGGCGGTTGCACGATTTGATGCAGAGGAATTTGATCAGGCTGGAGAGGCGCTGGAGAAACTTCTGGACGTAGCTTCAGAGTGTGCTCAGGTATATTTCATCTCTGTTCCTGGCTTTATCTGATATTGTGTAGCGAAGCTGGTGTCCTGCTTTACTGGTTATGTGCTTGATCCTCAAAAATTGCTCTTGTAACTTCTCTGAATGATTCTCGATCCCTGAAATTGCTCTTTGCAGGCACGGCTGTTAAAAGCAAAATTGGCTTTAGAGAAGAAAGATTATAGTGACGCAGTGGCTGAGGCAGGGCGTGTGCTGAAATTGGATGATGGTGATCTGGACGCTTTACTTGTTCGTGGGAACGCATACTTTTATCTTGCCGATCATGATGTTGCCCTCAGGTACTATTCTCTTTCTCATAGTTTCTGATGCTTGCGTGTCATTTATTATTATCTGATTAAATGATGTTTTTCTTTGAAAAGACTTCTCTTCTATCACTTATCTTGCAAGTCTTGCGTCCTTGTACAGGCACTATCAGTCAGGTCTTCGATTGGATCCCGAACACGGAGAGCTCAAGAAGCAGTATTTTAAGTTGAAAATGCTGCTGAGAAAGACCAAGGCTGTAAGTCACTAATATCAAATTTTGGTTGATTGAGGTTGATCAACAATCTGATGTATATGAAGAACCTGTTTGTGCTTAGAAACTGCTTCGTGTTTTCCAATGAGCTCTGCTGGTATGTAAGCACTTTTTTAAAGCTTTGTCAACGAAAGGCTCATAATTGACTAACTGGTTGTGCAGGCTGATGAAGCATTGGAAAAGAGTAAGTTCCGCACTGCAGTTGAAGCCTACCTTGCAGCTCTGGAAGTTGTCCCAGACCATGATCTTCACAACATCAAGCTTAATATGGGTCTTTGCAAGACACTGGTGCAACTCGGACGTGGGAAGGAGGCTCTGATGCGTTGTTCTCTCGTTTTGGAAATGGATAGTTCTTCTCTCAATGCATTAGAGCAGGTACGTCACACCACTGCGTTGTTCTCTTGTTGTTCTCTCGTTTTGGAAATGGATAGTTCTTCTCTCAATGCATTAGAGCAGGTACTTCACACCACTATTACAGGAGTCTTTTATGAAGTGCTGCCGTTCAATATAATGTTGGTTAAATGGCCATTGTAGCCTTGGAGTATTATAGCATGCAAAATATCATGGAGGGCACAATTTGTAGGAATCGAGCCAGTTTAGGTCGCGTGCCTGCATGGAGAAATTCCCTTCCCACTTCCAGAGATTGTCTAGGGAGCTCTGATAGACATATTTGGGTATTCTCGTAATATCGAAGATTCTTACCAGCTGGTCATCTTTATGCAGAGAGCTGAGGCAAAGCTACTGGTGGAGGATTGGGAAGGAGCAGTGGCTGATTTCAAGGCTGCTATTCAGCAAAATCCACAGGTTTGAAGTCGAAGTCTTGCATTGGAAGTTCTAGCAATGCTGTACAAGAGAAGTTGTGAACATTTTTGAGTGATAATTATCACGCATTCAAACGATTACCTTGGTTGGTTTGTCCCTAATGTCTTGCTATGTATCTGGAACTAAGACATTATCATGTTATATATATTTTTGAAACTATACTGATGTACACATTTGGCTTCTTCAGGACCATGATCTTAGGGAAGGGCTCCACAGGGCTGAGCAGGCCTTGAAGGTTAGCAAACGTAAGGATTGGTACAAAGTCCTCGGCTTATCGAAAACAGCATCAGCATTAGAGATTAAAAAAGCTTATAAGAGACTTGCACTTCAATGGCACCCTGATAAGAATCAGGATAACAAGGAGGCGGCGGAAGATAAGTTCCGTGAAGTTGCCGAGGCTTATGAGGTGAATAGCTGTTTCTTTCCCTGTCATTTATTGAATTTGTGTGGACGTTCCGAGATTTAGCCTCTCAGTTTTTTTCTCGTTAGTATTTGTTACTGTGCCCTCACATGGGATGCGGCTTTGCTACAGGTGCTAGGAGATGAAGAGAAGAGAGAAAGGTATGACAGGGGTGAGGACTTGGAGGAGCAGCATGGCGGTGGGCAAGGCTTTCACCAGGGATTTCATGGAGGTGGTCAAACCTTCTCCTTTCAATTTGAAGGGGGCTTTCCTGGGGGCGGCTTTCACTTTTAGGGTCTAGGTTAGTAAGTGTACTTCAGAGCATACATCTCTTATATTGCAGATTCTGGGAAATGCGAAAAATATGGAAAGCTATTTGGAAGTGCATCCCCTCTTATTGTGCTCATCATTTGAAGTTGTAAATACTCAAGGCAATCAAATTTTCATTAGGCCTAGTAATTTCTGGCTGTAAGCAGCGTTGTTTAGCACCTCAGTGGGTTTTATATGAGTCGTGTACAGATGTAACCTTGAAGATGTGACTAGTAGTACTAACAATTTTTCTATGTCATAGATAGATATCAGTTCTAAATGCTGATAGGGATTCCTTGTGATTTGAGTACCATAACTTTTAAGTGACAAGCTGAATGTTTCAAGTGCAACTATGTGTTTGGCCCAATTGCTATTGTGAATTACGACTAAATGATACAAATCACTTTACCGTCTCCAGACTCAGATCAAAGAACAAACACTACATGAGTCCGGAAGGCGATCAAATCCCACATGCATAATATGCTGCAATTTGATCTAAAAGGCAACCCATTCTTTCTGAAAGGAAGAACCATTCAGAAGTTTGGGCCCTGTAAAATAACCAGAAAATGTAGTTGCCAGAGACTTAACCTGAGATAGTAGCCTATCATAGAAAAAAGTATGATAACCTGGCAAAGTCTTCTGAAAAAAATGTAACCAGTCGGCGAGAGAGAGATCTCTCGCGTTTTGCGTGAGAAATTGGTTGGAAAACGCATGAAAATTTGGTTCTCTAACCGGTCACTCTGGTCCACCTCCAGGAACAAGCTGCAAAAATCCACACTCCTATATCACTTCCAGAATCTTAAATTCAGAGAAATTTTCTGTTCACTAAGCTTATTCAACATCAATCAACAAAAGTAGAGAACACATTTTCAAGTCATGGTTTTCATTGCAGTATGTAAAATTAACAACATGCTTAGTATCTGTACACTTTTGGGATGTATGAACATGTTCTGAATCTTCAAAATGCACCTCTAGTCTAGACAAAACCATTTATTACTCATTCTTCGTTCTCGTTGGTTCTAGTCCAAGCTTCCTTTTCAGCCATTAATCTATTCCCAATGAGTGGTCACACATTAAGTGTAAGGTATAGGTCATCCGCCTTCGTAACCTCCATCAAAACACGCACCCTATTGATTCAAATAACGAACGACTTACAATTGCAATATTGTTGCCATTCAGCAATATCTGCTCCAGCTTCGTAATACGTCTCCCTTCCGGCGTAATCTCACTGCACACAATCAACAAACAAGGTTGGCACTAAACTTCGCTCCCTCCCACATTATTAAGCAATTCCACAACACCAGAAATCGCAAGCTTACTATTCCGTGACATCCTCGAGTACCATGTTGACGTACACGTCGAACCCGCGCAACGTCCCCACGAGCTCCTTGTCGCCCTTCATGATCACCCATATCTTCGAACCAATGCATCTGTCGATGAGCTCTGCCAACCCCACACACACGATAAGAACAACCCACTACATGAACCTTAAAAACCTCCACACTGAGCCAAAAAGGGCAACGAAAGGTGCAGAAGAAGCGGGCGAGAGAGGATGAACCGGAGGGCATGAGGTGGGAGGGGTTGTTGTGCGCCATGGCAAGAGCGGAGAGGGAGCGGTCGAGGTGCAGAGCGCGAGAGAGAGCGAGGTGTGTGTATTCTGCGTCGGAGTTAGGGTTTAGGCTAAAGTTGGCGGAGTTACGATCTTTTTACTTTTACTTTTATGGTTTTTAGGACTAGGAGGTCAGGCCTGGGAAAATCTACGTGGGTAAGAGATTATGCAGAGTATCATCCGTACAATGGGCACATTTCATCGCGGCCTCACTTCATTTGTAGACCTAGGGAAGTGAATGTTTGAGGAATTCCCGGAAGATGTCCATCACTAGACGCTGGAATGTTACGGGTGCATTACATAGTCCAAAAGGCATCCGGTTGGAAGCGTACGTTCCCCAATCTGTTGTGAATGTTGTCTTGAGCTGGTCTTTCTTCCGGATTGAAACTTGGTTGTAGCCGAAAAATCCGTCGAGGAAGCTGAAACACTCCTATCCGGCTACGTGGTCCTAGACCATGTCGATGAAAGGTAAGGAAAAATGATCCTTTTTATTTGCTGCGTTCAATTTCCGGTAGTCCTCACAGACCCGGATCTTGACTTTCCCATCCTGACTTACCTTCTTGGGAACAATTACAATGGGGGGCACCCATTCTGAATTGTTGACCGGGTAGAAAAATCTGGCTCCCGGTAGCTTATCCAATTCTTCCTTCACCTGCATGGAATACTTTGGGTTGAGTCGGTATTGGAACTGACGAACTGGTGTAGCTCTGTCCACCAAATCAATGTGATGCTCTCCGAGATCCGGTGGTATTCCCACGAGATCGAAAGGTAACCACGCAAAGACATCCACGTACTCGGTCAGCAACTCAAGGTACTCCATCCGTTCTTGATGGATAGCTGCTTTCCAAAGTAGAAGGTCTTCCCATCTAGTACCTGGACCGGTTTGTAATCTTCCAGATATACAATGGTCTTGATCTGGTCCGTTTCAGCATCTCCGAGCCGATTTGAAACTCTGCCCACAAAAAAATAGTCTTTGATGATCCGGAAGGAACTGGCGGAAGTGCTCCTTCAACTATCTGCTTCCTGATCCAGTCAAAAGAGAATTCAATGTTGGATTCTCCTAAGGATCGATCGCTTACCTTTTCTTCTGGTGAAGTCGAGCCTTCATCTTGTTCCTTGATGACTCCATATTCTGGAGTTGGTTTCTTAAATCCAAAACCCTCTTCCGTCATTTCTCGAAACTGCTGCACTTGGTAAGACTCGATGGAGTCTGATGCTTCAGGGTCCATCCAATCTGAGGTGTATCTGTCCGAGTTGCATGTCTCTCCTTGATGTTGTTCCGGACGCCACGACATAGAAACGGCCGGATCTCCAAATAAAAAGGCCTTCTGGGCCCAGTTCACATTTATCCCGGCTAGATATAACCGTGGTCTCCCTAGCAGTAAAAGAAATGGTCTACCCTCCTCTACACGAATCGCGAGGTAGTTTAGATTGTACGTGATTCCAAAAATCCTTGTTGGTACTCCGAAAAGCTTACCTACCGAAATTACTCTTGGCTGATCCGCCATTCAAAGAGTCTGGTTCGTCGGTTCAACAATTGTGTATCCGAGATCGCTTGGCATATTCTCGAGGATGAGGTTCACTCCAGATCCGCCATCCACTGACACATTCCGAATGGTACATCCGTCATTTTCCACAAAAATTTCTGGAGCTCCAAAGTCCTCTACTTCTGGAAAATTAACTACTACGAGGGATAATCGAACGGTTCCTCTTCTAGGTCTAACCAAGGCACCTTTTAATTGTTTTTGATAATTTGCATTGTCGTGGAGTAGTTGGCCAATAGTTACATTGGCTTTTAGTTACATTGGCTTTCTGCTCCTTGATGTCTTGCAAAATATTGTACTCATCTACTCTAATGCTAGCTTCCGGTCGGATGAGTGTGCCAGTTTCATCAAATCGCACCTTTTTCCTTATGTTTCATGGTTCCGGTCAAGCTCATCTCGTACTTCTGAACTAATATTTGGAATTAGTCCGGAAGTTTCTCTAACTCTACTACTACTTGAAGTGTTTCATCTACTGAGTCTCCGGATCTTCCGCAAGATTCCGGTGTCCGGATTCTAATCCTCTTAGACTTTGCTCGATGGATTGTCGGAGTTTTCTTCTTTCTACTTATCCGGTCACGGGTGGAGCTACGTGTATTGACCTGGTAAATGTAGCCTTCTGGTTGGTCCGGTTGCTCCACTGAACGCCGTCAGTTGTTCGGGTTCTTCACTCCTTTCTTATGACCGTACTTTAATGCCGTTTGCTTCCTTCATGGTACCTCGTCTTGCTTGTAAACCACCCTAGGCTTGGCTGATTGTTAGCATTGTGGTGCAATGTGTCCATACTGTCTATAGTTCTGGCACGGTAGTTCTAGTGGAGCTCCTTGACCTCCACGTCTTGGGCACTTCGGTGTGTAGTGTCCCAGTTCTCCACATTTAAAACAAAGTCCGTATTGGCGTTCCACCGTCACCGGACGTCTTGGGTAGCTAGTCGTTCCTTGATGATCTTCGATAGGATATCTAGAAAGTGCTGGTTGCCCGGGAGAATATCTTGGTCTCACCATCCGTTGTTGGCCTCTGCCTCTTCCGTATACTGGTGCAACTTGGTAGACCGACACCATTTCTCATACTCTAGCATAGCAAAATATGCAGCTTCTTCTTTATCAATGAACTGTACCTTTTCTAGTGGTAGATGTAGACACTTGTTTGGATGGTGGCCGGATTGCCCGCATCGTATACACTAGTCGTTGTTCCAGATCGCCGGAATAGGTCTTCGGGGCTTGTGCTTGTCCGTCAGGTGGATTTTGATGGCTGACAAGCTTGACTAGATGCCTTTCATCATCCGTCTATTGTACGGAAATTCTTCTTTGATCTTAACGATGACCTGATTGCGATCCTTTCGATATCCCTTAGAATTTGATGTCCTACGAGGAGGACTGCGGTCCGCCAAATCATTGTCATCGCTAGATTGCTCCTCGGTACTACTTCCGTTGCTGGAGCCGCTCAATCTCGGACTTGCATTGTTCTTGTTCTTCCGGACCTTCTTGCCTTGCTTAGAGACCTCCGTCTTTGAACTCCTCCTGGCTTGGCGAAGTCATTGCTTCGAGTTCTCGTAATTCTGTGCAGCCTCCATTGTTTCTTGCAACGATTGTGCTTGAGCCTCTCGTACCTGGAATCACATCTCCTCCGGAAATCTTGCCACGTACCATTCGATCTGTACGCTTGCCGCGATGCCCAGAGTAAGTTTGAGTATAAGACTCCTTACTCTCTGTTATTAAAGAGAGCTTGACCCACAAACTCTCTTCTACATAAAACCCTAGAAACCCTAATGAAACCTTGATTTGCTCAATACAACACGTACAATCTCAAATCACATCGGATTTTATTGGCTAGCTCATAGTTTGTACATCATAAAGTCTCCCAACCTCCATATAGTCTTCTAACACTCTAACAACTCTTCAAAAATCTAGTGTCTAAGCTCTAGCTCCAAGTTGCAAGAGAGAGAGGGAGCTTCTCCAAAACTCCCTCATACATGTGCACCAAATCCTAACTGACTTCATCCGGCGGATGAACACTAGACTCGATGAAAGTAATCCGGGTGTACATGTTCATCCAACTGGCGGATGAACACTGGTCAGGACGGAAATCATCCGCGTGTCCAGGGTTCATCCGGCCAGTCTAGTGGATGAAACACTATCCAGGAAAGAAATCATCCGTCTGTCCAGGTTTATCCACTGGAGAGCTAAAAACTCAATCGGTGATCAAAAAGTAAATTACTACCCGGGTCCTCCAATCCTGGTTCTCCGCTTAACATCTATCCATACCTCCGGACTAATTCGTTTGACTTCATCTTCATCTTGCTCAGTCTCCTTAGTGTTCGAGCTTCACCTCCGACTTCTCGATATGTCCGGAGAAACGTTGTTGTAAGTTGCTCCCAATCATTCCGGACTGGTTCCGGAACGTCTTGGTACCACAAAAGCGCCTCGCCCTTGAGCAATCCTTGGAAAATGCGGAGCTTGGTAGCTACGTCTTCCTGGTTTGCGATGCCACAAAATGTCCTTTAGGAATTGATATAAATTTCTTAAGAGGCAACATGTCCTATAGGAATTGATTCCTAATCTACTTATCTTGTTCTTAATTACTAGAATTGTAGCATGTGATTGGTGGATGAAGAAGAAGAAGAAGAATGCCGGTATCCGAAGGGGACCGGCGTGAATAAAGCGTCTGTTCGTTCCACTTCTAAGACCATGCCCTTGGTGGATGATATAAGAATGGAGTACCCTATCAACAATTATAGTGGTCTACACTTAGGATATAGTTCAATAAATTATGAAAAAGTTATTCAGTAAATTATTACTCCAATAAGTTATTAATCAAAATTAAAAATTGGATTTGAGGCTCACTATAATTTCTAAATGTAGATACTTTTTGTGGAGATGAATATTACAAGTACCTTGCATGCCTTAACGAGCGACACTATCTTGTGAGCGGTGAGCGGTGAGCGGTGAGCAGAAAATACTCTGAAAATGGGGAAAAAAATTTGTTTTTTTCCAGCAAATCTTTATTTTGACGAAAAATAATGATAAGTCTCTCAAACTTTGCATGGAAATTCAAAGAATTTTCTAAACTTAGAATGTATCCTATAGCCGTGGAATCACTAACCATGGACATTTTTTCCGATTCCCTTTCTTCGCTCATGTCCACAACTATCAACTCGCGGTTTTATTTCCATTTATTAAAAGGTTAAAATTACAGAGTCCACAATCAAATAAAAAATTTGAATAAAATTTGATAAACCTTACAATGATTTTGAAGTCCAACAGTAGGGGATGTGGAGTCATATAATTTCATCGTGATAGCTATATTACACAATGTTCCTATTAATAATATACTAATGTTCTAATATTGGATTCTAAACTATCGTCCAATGGTATAAGATACCCCATTTCTCCAATTGGAGTTGGCGTGGTTCTAAATTGAAGATGTTCTATGCTACCAATACATGACATAACTTCTGCATGTTGCTAACATAGCACCTCTCAAGTCGGTTAAAAAAATGTATCAGAAAAAATGATACATTGTAACATAAATTAGTATATTGAAAAGAAGTACGAGTGAGAAATTCACTCATGTAATGACTACCAGCCATACTCGTGATAAGCAAATCCAATTTCACATGTTCAAATACGAGCTACCGGAAAATACAAATACTATTCAGAAGATACTTCATTGTGATTTTCATGCTTGCTCGGCAATATTAGCAAGCTCTAGAATGCGCATGACTTCGTTAAAGCTATAGCTTGGGGCATGCATGAATAAGTCCTCCTTGTAGTCCATCTTACATAAATAGCGTAAGATGTAGTACACATGCTTGCAATACTTCCATTGCCCTTTCTTCCCCAACGCCTCCATTGACATCTTCACAAAATCTGGACATGTACACGCGGGGTAGTCTGTGAAGGTTATGCAATATGACTTCTCCTTCTCCGTTCTAAGAGTGATAATGCATCCAAATCTCGGATACGGCATGGCGGTGACATTCGTAATGTAGCAATTCTTCATCAACGCTGCGTTTGACCACTTGTTTCGGTGCTCAACGGAAGGCACATCTGTAATTCGGCAAATCTCGTAGCCGTTGCGGAAAGTATGGTACGAGCCCGGATTCTCTGGAAGCAGGAAGTTCGATCGCGGAAGAGGCATGCTCAAAGTTACTTGGAATTGTCTACGAGGCGACAAAGCACCACGTTGCTCTAACTGAAAACCTGCTTCTTCTAACAATAAAACTTCTTGCATGGTTAGATTCGTGCCAAGCTTTACTGGCCACGTCATTAGAACTGATGGCCAGTTTACTACAAACGGTTTCTTCGAACCCATCACGCATCGGCTAATATCATCAGCACAAAACCAGAACTCAACGGAAGTATTTCGAGGCGACTTGAATTCCTTCTTCTTGCCAATATATATTGGGACAGGTGTTCCCTGACTCCCACGCCCAACTCTATAGTCACACCTCTCATCGGTGTGAGCCTACAATGCCTGGCACTTTCGGTGGGAGGTCTTTGGAAGCCGACCAGTGTGCCACTTTGTCGGATCACACTCCGATTCCAATACTGCAGTTGTGTGACGGATCCCGGAACCTTGTTCATTTAGGGCCTCTTCGATCCGCGCCCGAGTCACCCTTCTGCCATCTCGTGGAATCGAATAGTTCACCGTATCAGATCCGTGGGAGTCGTGGCTGGACCCGGGTGGCATGCCAAGTTTGCGTTTGGTAGACCCAAAATGCTCCGCTCCTTCGAGCCCGCCCGTCTTTGTCAAGAAATCTCTGCCCCCGGGAAACTCCACACAGCTTCTGCAATGAGTCTTGGATCACCTGAACGTTGGGCAAATCTTAACCGAAGCGTACCTTTGTCTGGACCTTTCCCGTTGGCGCCTCCATTGATCCATGCCCGGTACGAAGTGATTTGCATGAAAGCCCGAATCAGATCATCCACGGTAGCCACATATAAACATGTCGTGGTATTCCCGGACCGTTGAAGCCAGCGGTTGTGGACTGTCTCCGCAAGATTACATGATGGCATGTCAGCTCGCTTGTCAAGTGTGAGGTCCTAATATCATACACCAAATGTCATTACTGTGTTCACAACTAACATTTCAACAAATAGAATATTAAGAATAGACATTGCGAGAACTTACTAGTTGCATTGCTCCACCCCATTGTCTATATCGGAAATGCCAAAAAGCCATCCAATCTTCTAGGGCAGGACGCCCGCTTTCGGTAGTGGCTCCACATGAAATCCACCATCCACGAATGACGTTGTATTGTGCTTCAGCCTCTTCTTGTGATCTCGCGTTCTTCCATATCCTGCAAAGTGCAATGTGTTGATCTTGGAATGCTGGTAGAATGCTCTTCGTGGTGGCTCGTTGAAGGCACTTGGTCCAATAGAATAAACAAGTCCATTCTTTATTTTCGATCGGGACGTCCTTGTCGCCATTGCCATACACTCGCCGTACAGCGTGCCAATTCGCTCCGGCACTATCAGCCATGAACCCTTTGAAGTTTGTGTTCTCCACTCCGTGATTCAACATCGTATCATTCACGTTCTCCCAAAACAATTGTTGTGCTTGAGCATCCTCCGATTGCATATCACACATAGCTATCGTCATACTTTACAATACTTACTATCGTATACATGGCATGCCATGGTAGTCCAGTCTTTAACCCGCTTGACGTGATCAAACATCAACCAACAATCTTGGAGGTATCCACCAAGTTGCATCCGCCGAACAAGATCAACACCGCTACCAGGACGATCAACAGACATTTTAAATACAAACACCTTACCTTTGGATTGGCCCGGGAACTTGTTCTCGTGGATGAAGACAAACTTGAACAACTCTTTTAGCTCCATGATGTTGTCCATGACACCCTTTCCACCACTCTAGAAGCGTTTGCATGTCGACACCAAGTTCCATATGTTAGGGGATGATAGAGTCTGGAACTGATCCAAGACAATATCCACGGATGTTCCTTCAAGGTTCGATGATCCCGATCCGGGACGGATCAAGTAATCGGAAAGGTAATTCTTACTGGCAACCATAATGATTGCACAATTAGTGGCGTAACACGTTGGGTGTGCGCTCGACTTCCTTCGCAACGCACTCATGCATCACGTCCATTGTGGTTTGGTCAATTCCATTCGAGATGGGATGCTCGTGAATACCAAGATGAATAGCAAGTCGGGTGCGCTCCGAATCGGTACACATCACATAATTAATACATGCATCACAGAGAGCTAGACAAATAGGCGGGGTTTGACAAACCTTACAAGCCGAGGTTGATTTTCTTGGCGGAGCGCCATTGACAGGCCAGGGGAAAATGGCGAGACCACTCCACTCCGTTTGATTAATGTGACCTTCATTCCTGCACTTATAGTCACAATGATGGTTAGGACATTGAAGATGGCCAGTACAAGATGACATTCGGTATGTCAGGCCAAAATCATTCATGATATTCGTAGTCATTGTCCTACACCATGTGTGACCATTGTATTGCTTGCTCATACCATCCAATCCTCTTCCGAACTGAGTTGGTATGTCTTCTGGAAGTGGAGGCAACTCAAACATCATGTCTCTGTTGTAAGACGGAGGCAAATACTTCACACGTGAAACCTCTATGCTGTCGAAATCCAAGTGTGTCAACTCAGAACGGGATCCCTTTCTAGAACAGGTCCTGCGAACATATGGAATGATATTGCGGATACTTTTAGATTTCGGATGGACAGGTGGTTTTCTAAAGGAAAGAGACGGAGACATGTGCGACCTACTTGGGGTATGGATAGACGCATCAGGGTAGATAGAGTCTTGTGACTTAAAGGTGTACAATGATTCCTCCAAATTCACATCAGAGAGGTCCTCGTCTGTGTCACTTAGAAGCTGCACCCTTGGGTTAGACCGTATGCCCAAACCGGGCACGAGTAACGTATCACTGGAATCGGTAGGAGGGTTCATCACGGCACAAGACGCATTAGCAGACATTTGAGTATTCCTAACACCATATACTTTAAAAATAACCACGATACAGATTCCACAGAAAGCCTAAATCGTCTTGATCTTTGACCTGGTATATAGAATGTTCTAATATTCCTCAGCTATCAAACACCTCTTGTTCAACATGAACAGTTCCAATTCTAAACCCAAAGAGACTACTCAAGACTGCCTCCGGGACATTAACAATGTTATTTTCACCAACGGACATGACAAGCGGAACACCACCATTCTGAGATGTGAGTGACGCCATAGTCAAGAGCTCTCCACATCAAAGGATATGGAATGCATGCGGATTTTGATTGCGGTTGTATATTGAACAAAATCAACTGCTTGCCTAAACATCTGAGTAAAGACGTCCAATTACGGAAACTCATCCTGCTCATAAATGGTGAAAATATTTAATGCCTTCTGTCAAATGCCCATGCATGCTCCCTGATGGTGCCTCAATGAATATGGAAACGTTTTGAAATTTATGATAAAATTTAAAAGGTTGATCCAACAAAAGGCGGAGTGTACCATACAGTTGGTATTCGACGTGTACAGTCATTTTCCACTAAATTAACAGTAAATACCCAAAGTTAAGAGGCTTGCAACGGCGGTGGGAGATTAAAGTAAAGGAACAATCTAGAACTAATTTCAAGTTTAGTTAAGGCTGACAACACTAGTTTAAATAGGTGTTTGGAATGGGCCGTGCCAAATGTGGGTGCTCAGAGTAGGTCAATAGTCCAGAGTTTGCGACGATGAGGTGCTTCAAAACTCAGGTGCGAAATAGAATATTGCTATATGTGCCACCTCAAGCTGTAGGATCACCCAATCTAATTATGCTATACGTGTTGTCGTTATTCAATAATCCAACCCTATACAAGAAAAATACGGGGTTTGGAATGGCGGGAGGAAAGAATATTTTGGGTATATCATAAATAGATAGCAGCTCTGATTCAAATTAAAGGCTGACAACGTCCAATAATATAGCCAAAACAATCGCCACCATGTACTGAAGATAACAAGAAAGGGCATTCTTAATCAACATTGTTTCGTAGTAGGAGCGTCAATATGTTTGTGGTTTTCTCTGTGAGAGAGTGATGTTTAGGCATAGAGAAGGAGTTGGTTTAGCTTTGAATATTGACGATGACTAGGAATGCTAGACAGAGTAGAAGAACTGCCAAGTTTTCAAATCCTAAGCAAATGCGCGCACAGAAGAAATGTTGAGAGCAGAGGGCACTATTAGCTTTCCAAAACACGGAAGTAGAGGAACCAGAATGGGCAGAGCGGTTTAGGGATTTGACTAGTATCCACAAAGGAGCTAACCCAATCCAGTCAAGGGTTCATGTATGTCTTGAATGGTCTGCCCAAATGATTTTGAATATCACGACTTAGTTCAATTCAATGGTGTTATTGCATGACTTTGCTTCTTCTTTTGTTGTGTAGGTGACCAAACCATTTCAGCATTTTCATGAGGATAGTGAGGAGAAAGAGTCTTTACAAGCCAATATGGTGAGTCAATGTCAGACATCCAGTGCCGTAGATTGCTCGTTGCAAAGGAGGAAGGTTGCAGTCGAAAATGTTAAGGAGTTCGAGTGTGAAAGTATGGAGACCACAGAAGCTTCCGGAAGCCGGGGACATCCACCAAACTCCTCAAGGATCATTAATGGTTCATCCTCTCGGACATCAGATATTCAAGCAGAGAGCCATTATGAAAGCGCGGACGAGCGCACTAGAGCACTGATGAATCCAGGATGGGCCCCATCGACTCAGGTTTGTTTAATGGCATTCATTTGCAAGTTGTTTGAGATTACGTATCGTACTATAAATTACAATGCACGACACTTAATTACCATTCCATAGTTCGTCGTAAACTAGTTCACACTGGGCGTGTAACGTGTTAACCTTGTTGAGTTCCATTTCACTGTTGATTGTTTATGAAATCATAGGTGAAGATACTTGACTTTGTGGTTTTTGGTTGTTCTCGTTCAGGGCGCAGTGGATGCGGGTAGTCAGAGAGTTATGGAGGGAGCTACGTTGGACAAGGAAGGAGCTGCACACGGCAGAAGCTTGCGATCCGTTCAAGTTCGAAAGTCTGATCTCCATCTTCTGTTTGCGCGTTTGGAAGATTATTGTTTAGAGAAGAGTTTCCTGTTGTCGGTTGTGGGAAGTCGTTCCCACTTACTTCCGGAACTTAATACCAAATCTGGAAGAAAATAAAGAAAAATTAAAAGAATTCGTTAGTTAGTCGGCCATAAGAGCATAAATAGTTCATAGAACGGAATAAGATTTTAGTGCTGCGCCGGAATCCCTAATGAAGGTAGTTACAGCACCCTTTCCGGAGGTTGCAAAACCGGAGGACGGTTACAGCCGGACCCAGAAATGCCATCATTACGCATAACGGTTTTCCGTACAAGTGCGTCAGATACAAAACGCGACTGGCAGCCCTATGCGCCAATCTTTTAGGGTTTCCAGCAGGCTCCTTCTCTTTCCGCTCCTCGCATTCTCTTAGGGTTTCAAATCCGGTCTTGGTGAAGGACGGTAGAGCCAAATTAGGTTAGCAAGAGGGACTTGGTAAGGTCAGTGCGTGCAGGATTGCTCAACACCATTGCGAGGCGCAAGTTCACGGAGAGGTGGGCACGGATGGCGGGCAAGAAGGGCAAGGCTCCGGCTACCGAAACCCTAGTGCTGCAGAAGGTGACTCCGGAGATTCCGAAGCCGGTCAAGACCTGCCGGGTTTTAGAGAGCTTCCTCGAGATCATGGGTTGTGAAGGTCTTCTAGCGACACCATGGGCCTTCCAGAGCGAGACGATGATGACGGAGCTCCTGGGAGAGCCACCAAGCCAGTACGCGCAGAAGATTAGGGCGCATCCGGAGGTCTGGACCACGGCACTCTGGAGAGACACCTACGAGTTTCGGGCAGGAACAATCAAGGTGGCGGAACGTGACGACGCCATCCTGAAGGGCGAGTTCCGCGCGAAGGCTAACCCTAAAGACATGTATGTCCTTAGCGACCTCACCGATCCGGACGCCAGGTTAGTAATGGCATTCTTCAACCCTATTTTCCATCCCGCGATGCCGAAACGGATAGTGGCCAAGCTAGCAACACTGATCCTGGGCTCGATGAGAGGGAAGTTGTCCGTCGACTGGGCGGCCATCATGGACGAGCAGATTGATAGAATGGTGAAGAACCTGTCGAAAGCCCGGAAAACCCCATCCCCCCTTTCCACCTACCTGGCTCACATGTACGCCAAGCAGAAGATGTTGAGTCCGGATGAGCAGGCTGAGTACGATAGCCTGCTCACCATCCAGTCATACGGAGGGATGGAAACAAATGAGGAACCGGATGAATCGACGGACTCTGACACGGAGAAGTCGTCATCCCCCCTCATACTTCGAAGACCGAACCGGAAGCGGAGTCGTTCGGTGCAGAGGACTCCGGAAACCTCCGAAGCATGCCGGCCGTTGTCAACAATTCCGACTCAGAGCCCACTCGTAGCACCACCAACCGCAGCACTGCCAACTGCACCGGAAACGGCACCGGAAGACGACCGATTCGCGACCGGATCCGAGCCAGGACCTTCATTTGTTCCGGCCATCACTGGCGACATACCGATGGACGTTCACGAGCTCTGCAGACACATTGTCTGGCGGACCAGAATTCAGGAAGGAGAAATCCGGGAGAGGCACGCCATGATCATGGCCGTCCTAGAGGCAGTAGGACTTGAGGACACCACTCACCTCATCGCCCAGCTCAGAGAGATGAAGGAGAAGCACGGTTCCTTCACAAGACTGGAGCAGGAGAACGCCACCATAACCAAGGTTAACACCCGGCTCTGGGGTCAGGTCCGGCAGGCGGAAGCTGCACGGGATGCAGCACAGCATGCCCGAGTGATGGCAGAAACGAAGGTCCGGGCAGCTTTACAGACATTAACCGATATCCGCACAGCGTTGGATTTCCCGGTGGATACGGTCAACCGGGCATTGCTCTACGCAGAGAGCTTGGAGAAGAACGAGAAGCTCAACAGGGGGCAGGTTATCCGGTTCTTGGTGGATCACAGCCGGAAAATGGAGAGCATCTGGTCCAAGATGCAAGAGCTAGCGAGGGACCTCGTGGCGGCCGCCTCAACAAGACCAGGACCTCCACCTCCAGTTCCGGCACCACCTGCTCCAGACGCTGCGGGACCATCCGGAACCCAGGCGGATCCGTCTGGTACCGCTGCCGGTCCGTCCGGATCTCCATCCGGTCCAACAGCTGCTTTTCTACCCCAACCTCCGGCCGGCTCTTCACCCAGACCTGCCTCTGGAACATCCAAGTCGCTCACCGGACAGTTCAATGACCTCGTGGGAACGCCGGATTTCAGCTCTCCTATGAGTTGGAATGGGGTGGCCTTCCCAAGCACGGAGAGTATGCAGAAGTGGGAACAGGTGCCAGGGAGTCATACAGTACCACCCTTGCCCTTCCGAATTCCTTCAGAGTCTCCCTCTCCGGGGCCACCAGTGATGGACCCTTTACCCGGAAGCTCGGCAGCGACACCCATGGTGGTCAACCCCAGCGGTAGCTTCCGGGACCTTCCGGACGTCGAAGACCGTGCAGATGCACCATCCGGCCGGACGGTCACAACAGAGGACCCGGATGCACCATCCGGACCAGGGATGCCAACGCTGACCACCTCACCGGAGCCACCAGCAGCCATTCCGGCGCAATCCGAGGCCGGCACAACACCACCAGAGGTTACCCCTTCACGCCGTAGCAGTCGGAGGCGGAACCAAGTAACTCCGTAGATTAGAATCTTTAGGGCTAAAAGTATGATAGCGATTAACGATGGGGCTCAAGTTTGCACCCGGCTATCATGCGGTAAGACTAAAGACAACCGTGCTTTAAGTTTTGAATTAGATCCGTAGAAACCGGATCTCAGATCCGAAACTTTTGGATCTGAGTTTGAATTCCGGATTTCTAGGGATAAGATCCCTTTCACTTTAAGGATACGATTTTCCGGATTTTTAGCTTCTTAGATCCGTTTTTAGATCAGTGGTAGCAGGTTCTTGATACCTGAGCCTTAGCCGGTTCGGGGTCTTTTTTTCTTCTTCCTCCCGAATGATATTTTCTGTTAGTATATTTTCTCGTCTTGAAATTATGTTGGCACTGTATTGTTTCGTGAATGAAGGATAGGGCCCATTGTGGTTGATGATTAGTGGAATAGTTGTGGAAGCTGAAGAGGTTCACGGATAAGCTTCTAGTCTAACCAGTTGGGACTTGCTCTGGGAGAGCGCCTGGAACAGCTGAAGGAGAGGTTAGATAGAGTCTGACAATCCTTGGTGACCGGAAGGAGCCTGGAGGGGGAAGGAGGGTACTTTAGGTGGTGGGCCTGGTAGCTCCTAGGGCTCGGAGAATCCGTGTGAACCCAGATTCTGGTTGGGACCGGAATTTCCCCTTACGATAGATGGAAAAGCCTGTGGTGTATGTCTAGAAGGAAGTCCAAATGCAGATCTACCCCTCACACCTCACCGAACTACTGATCATCAACCAGAATGTCGTTGTAGTCCGGGTGAGCCTCTGAGTGACCGCATCCGGAAGGCCTTCCGGATGATGTGAGAGAGTGCATCCGGAAACAACAAATCAACGACCAATTAGCAATATAGGGAGAGTGGGTGTCCAGCCACTATAAATTCCGGGGCAGTGGGTGTCTAGCCACTTAAAGTTACAAGGCAGTGGGGAATCCGGCCACTTACACAAAATAGGATCAGTGGTACCCGGCCACTCGCTTAAAAACTCCGGAAGAAAAACTCCATCTGACCATCCGGAAGTTGGAAGGATCCGGAAGTTGGTAGGAAATCACATCGGACGTCCGGAAGGATCCGGATGAGTAGGTGAGGCGTAGAATAGGAATGCTAACTGGTGTGTGGTAGAAGGATAGCACATAGTTTACTTATCATTCAAAGAAGAAACAATAGGTCTCTGTGGGAACGAATTTAGAGCGATCATTCCGGACACATTTAGCTCCAACTAAGTGCTATCCGGAGGAGTACTTACTCTACAAACTGCAACATTGGTAACATTTATATGGTTGAGAGCGCACAAGGATGTGCGGCAATCACTTACACCTGGTTGAAAACATTATGCTGCATTAGGGTTAGAGAGTGTGGACATACCGCATCATTAGGGTTAGTCATTTTTGTACACAACGGCGCATTAGAAATAGTCGATAGGCACTCACTTAATGCTTATGTGGATAAGCTTGAAAATTTCAGAACTTTTTAGAGTGTAAATGAGACCCCCGGATCCGAGGGTAGGTTCAGTCCTTCGATTTTTTAATCTTCTCCTTGCCCAATTTCTATTTCCTTCTTGGTTTTTTTTTTGCTTCTTATGTTGCAAGGTCATGCTTCATATGTTTGTGCCTTGAGGAGGTTTGGTCTTAGATAATGGAACCTAAGCTCATGATGCTTGCGTGCATGTTGCTTGAAAATTTCAGAACTTTTTAGAGTGTAAATGTGACCCTCGGATCCGAGGATAGGTTCAATCCTTCGATTTTTTTTTCTTCTCCTTAATGCTTTTATGTTTCCTTCTGGTTTTTCTTTGTGCTTCATATGTTGCAAGGTCATAGGTGATGTCGGCCTTTCGGTGTATAATCTTGTCGTGTGATTTTTTTAATTTCAATTTCTGTGCATGGAAAGATTGAGTGCAAATGGTGAAGTTAAGAATGAGATTAGAAGGGGCTTCTTGCAGTCCAAAGTGCAAACACTTTGTTCTGTATATACCTGATGTTTGAGTTCGTGGCGTAGAGTTTATACGGTCCTGATGGCCATGTCACATATTGTGAGGTAGTTCAAATGGATCCGGATTGAGAGCAAACTTTCGCTTTCTGTTGGCAACTCACATTTGTGCATTACCTTGTTTTAGATGGCAGAAGTTGAGCATGGCTCTATGTCCACGGGTGATGGATTGGACATGGCAATTCAATTGGTGGAGCCTCCGGTGATTGATTTGGAGGCCGCGTCAAGAATGGAATCGACCGAGCAAGCGTTGCGAAATTCCATCAGGGGGACAACTTCCGAGGTTCTTCGGAGCTTAATTTATCCTTCGAGTGAGGAGCTCCTCATTCCCCTTTGTTGCATGATCCCCATGACAGAGGTGCGACTTCCTTTGAGGACCAACGTGGAGAAGTTGAAGGCGGAGTTTGTAAAGGGATATCAACCCGGCTCTGCCTGCTTCTACGTAGCGGTCAAGAACTTCTCATTAGTGGAACAGGTGGTGCTTCCATTAGAGCGTGCAAACTGGTCTGCACTATGGTTGGAGGAGGATAAGAAATTCGAGGCGATGTTGCAGAGTCGGCTAAAGTTGCAAGCGTTCTCCATCAAGTATTTCTTTGTTTGGGATGGAAACCACCGCCATATTGCATGGATGGAGTTGATCTCCCAGATCCACTCTACCGACTTCATCTTTCATTCGCCAGTGAGGGCGGTTGTTCTGGAGCCATCGTTGGCAAACCGCCATATACTACTGAATGCTATGACAAATCTGAACAAGTAAGTAGTATCTACTAACCACTATGTCCTCATTTGTTTATCTCAATTGCGCATTGTCATTGATGTCATGTTCATATTGAATATTTTGGTAGGATTATCTACACTCAAGTTGCTAATTAGTGGTTATATACTTTCTAGGCAAAAAGAGGTGGATCACGTAACCCAACACATATCACACGAGTTGAAGAGGATCCAACATTTTGGATTGTTGGACTTTGACTAGCTCAAGGGCTTGATTAGCAATGACGATTACGAGGCAAGCGTTCACGAGTGGGGGAAGAGGGCAATAAAGAAGTGGTATCACATGACCTATGATGCATTCTTGAAACTCATGTTTGAGATACGTATTCAAAACAAGCCTACAATTCCATTTCCTTTCAATCATATTTCATAATATGTTTTTTTCTTACATCTATTAATTGTTGTCATTGGCTTTTTCAGCGTGAGATTATTGCCACCTAGAAGGAGTATATCAGAAATTACAAGGATGGCCTCGTAACTGGCGTTGGAGTTGATCGTGTTGGTAGTCCAGTTGAGTTGGTAAAACTTTGCACTGAGGCCGTGCAGAAAAAGAAAACTACGTGTCAGACTACCTTCACCAGGTCGTTGGCGATCGCAAATCCAACAAACGGTGAAGAGTTTTCCACGGAGGCATGTTAATTCCAAGTCTGATTGTGTATTTGTTAGTATTTTCCTTCTTCATATAATTTCATTTATTGTCTATAAGTATTTGACTTATTTATTGTCTATAAGTGCTTCAAGTTATGCGTCATTTTGATATTTACTAAACTAAGCGTGAGATGACACTCAAGAAGCTCCAACTCTTCTGTACCGCTAAAGTGGCTGGGAGCTTCAAGGGACGCTGGTGTAAATGGTGGAATATGAGCAAGCACAGTAGGACGGAGTACAATTTTCCAAAATCGCCGGCTTTAGACATGAGCCTTTGGGGATGGATTGATACAGCTGTATTTTGGGCTGGAGTGAGTTCTTCTAATGCCTATTTTGTATTGAATTTCAATCATTCAGCTAAATATGTCTTGCTCATTTACATTTTTATTGTATGTGGTAGTTGGAGGAGGAAATTGGAAAGAAATTTTCTGAGATCCTCGAAGAAGACAAGGTTATTATGAAGAAAGAGGGGCTTCCTAATCCCATTGAAGATATTGCTTCTTGGATGGAAGCTTGGAGCATTATGTTGTGGACTAAGGCTTTCAAGGACCATGTTGGGAGGAAGGGCATCTTTTCTAAGTGAGAGGAGTTTCTGAAGTAGGAGGGTTTTGAGAAGACCATGAAGCGGGCGGTGCTTCAATACTTCTGGAGGGAACTCGTTGCAAAAGGAGCATTGCAGCTGGATCAATTGCCAATCTGCTTCAAGGTATAGACGGACCCTACTTCTGCAGATTGCATTTTCACCGAGCAGCAGAGGCGACGCTTTTCTCGTCACCACTTAGTACAATGTCCTTGGTTCTTGGAGTTGACGGATGCCGATCCTTCCCCAGGAGAGGAGATTCAGCTTCGCAAGGACTGTGATTCTATAGCTGCCACTACAGGAGATAGCGACATGCTTCCTTCATCGGTCACTATAGTGACTCCCACAGTCGACGCAACACTCTCAGAGCAAGAGAAGGAAAAGGTTGCGGAGAGGGCGGCCAGGGCGGCGGTCAAGGCGGCGGAAAAAGAGGCGTTGAGGGTGGAGAGAGAGACCGCCAAGGCACTGAAGAAGGAGACCAAAGAGAGAAACAAGGAGTTGGCGGCGTTGGTGGCAAGGGAGGGGCCTGAGAAGCTAATTGCTGAGCTTGGGGAGGTTGCAGCGTTTACTCGCCATGCTGCGATGGCGACAACGACCGGCATTTCACCTTCAGCTAGCAATCGGCCTTCCACCTTTGTCGCAAAGCCTTCGCAGACTATCTACTCAATTCCGGTGGTGGAGGATGTCGAGTCTGTCGTTGGAGTGGAGGTATTCTGTCAGAGTGCTCTTAGCATTATGACCCTCTTTGATAGTATCGCTCAAGAGGATGACCTCCCTCCAATTTGGTGTGAGATTCGCCAATTCATGAAGACGCATTCTGGATCGCGGATGCGGAGCCATCATGGAATGATTGCGATGACGGCTTGGTGGACATGGTTCTATTTGACGTCTTAGAGAATTTGTCAGTCCCTGGAATTGAGGGCGGCTTTGACGTGCTCGTTTGGAACAAACTTCCAACCCAACTGTCCGGCGGTGGTAAAAACGAATCTCCATGGATTCACATGTGTTTTGAGATGGCTAAGGCATTGCTTTCCGATGGAGCGCCACTCATCGTGTTCTACCCAGACTCAAAGTTCATATCAAATGAACTTCCTGCTTTGACAGAGTCGCAGACTTTCGTAAGGAGACAAAATGGTTCGCTATTAACGGTTTGTCTCTCTCGCACGAAGGACACCCCGGGCGCACTCACAAATGCTTCTTGGTGAAGTGCTATGTAAGGAAGTTTGATCCAGCAATCCCTTTTTCTTTCAATGACGGATACATTTTTTATGCAGTCGGTCGACATCGTTGATGGCCTTTCCATCAACCACCCGGTCGGGGGTGCTATTGCGCTTCTCGATGGAGGTGAAGAGTTGGTCGCGCTCATTTCACATGAATCCTTGGGATTGAGGTATTATAGATGCGATGGCTGCACTTCGATCTCCTAAACGTGTCTCACAAGTAGCCCGTTGTAGGTTTGCCACAGAGCAATTCATAGATGGAGAGGCAGCCGCTATGGATCGGATAGTAGTTCGCCTCGTATCCAGGAGGATAGCTCGGATGACTGTTCCGTAGAGGAATCTCGATTTGTCTACTTTGGTTGTTGTTTTGTTTTTTCATCATGGGTTTGGTTTCTTGACAGTTTCATTACAATTGTCAATCTACTATGTCTTATTTGGGATTGCCACAGCCTTATACAACCCTAAACTCCAACGTAATTACCAAGTCGTTACTCTTGTTTTGTTCATTATTCGATCCATGCCAGCCTATTTTCTACAGGCGAAACTACGCCAGATTTCGAAACTTAATCAGATGGTGTGACAAACAGAAGGAAATTGATTGGTTTGAGGGCTGCACATTCGCCACATCGCCGTCCAGCTGGAGTGGCCTGTCGCCAAGATGCTACAGTTAAATGTTGGTCCAGGGTGTCTTTTCGCCTGACACATGACATGACCTGGATGTCACCTAGGACGTCCATCGCCAAACTTAGACATCATGGTTACGGTCTCTGCTAGATCACTCCAAGTTATGTAGACGTTGGCGCCAACAACGCGCAATTGTTTATGATAGTGCTCGCCCCACTTCGCGTACCAGGGTGGTTGGCCATCGCCATTCTTTATTTTCTGTTGAGAGAGTATCTAGTCCTTTGTCGCCAGATCTCATTTTCGTTGAGGATTTTTGTATATGCGCTCTGAGTTTCATAAGTTCATGTACGCCCCACTCTTGTTCTTTGTAATCTGGAAGGCGTAGTGGGCCGTGGAGTGTGTTCATTGCTGGAGAAGGTTTAGGGTTAAAATGGCTGCGATCACCAATGGAGCACAGATGACGCTACGGTTTCTACAGAGTTGTTTGCCATTCTATGTTTTGTTTGTTTTTTTGAGATCTGGTCGTCTTATTTTTGCAATCTGTCAATATTCACTCGTTCTAATTTGTAATCTGCAAGCGTTCTTTGTTATTGGGATCTGTGTGAGGTGTTGGAAAAATGGCTGGGAAACCGATCATTTTGCAGAGGTTGCGAAAGACAACAGTGCTGGAGTCGTACTTCGCGAGTAGTCGCAATTCTACTGACCTGAGCGCGGTTCTGCTACCTGAACCTGCATGTAAACGAGCGAGAGTCCAACCAAAGATATGTGAAGCCGGGGTGGGCGCAGAAAGTTCGGCCACTGGAGAGTCTCGCACCTCCCCTCGGGCGAATCCGGCTGTGCGCCTCATTTGTCCCGCCGGCTTGCCAGATCTTCCCTTGGTTTCCGGTGGAGATGAAGACGACGTTGTTGAGATTGTCAACATTCACAACGTCTTAGTTGCTGAGAAGAAGGTGAGGCAGAAGACGTATGAGATCACGAGGAAGTGCCAAGATACTTGGGCAATCCAACATCCCTGGGCAGAGATGATGCGTGGAGATGGTGACACTACAGTTCACAGAGTTCGGTGTAGGATCTGCACTGAGGTGAATGGAAGAGAAGTGACAATGGGGCCCAAGACCGACACGCTGGAGAAACATGCCGGAAAGCGGATAGCGGAGAAGGACATGCCGAATTTGGGGGTGAAGAAGGGCGAATTGTACGTGAACAAAGGGTGTCGACATTTGAAGGCTGTTGCAATCTACAACTCCCAGATTCGAAATCGGCCGAGTGTTGTTGATCAAGTCAATGTCGACTTGAGGGGAGAGAAGGCGCGCAAGCTTCAGCAGTTTTCGACAATGTTTCACTTGCTTCAGATTGGTCGGCCGATGGTTGAATACGAGAGTATTCAAGAGCTTTTCACACACCTGAAGATACCTCACCTCAGCCGCAAGCATTGGAGCGACTCCGCCGGATGGACAATCGCAGAATATTTACATAAAGAGATAGTTCTGCGAACGAAGGAGAACATGGCGGCATGTGGTTACTTTGCTATCACATGCGACGAAGTCACGACCGTTGACAATGTCTCGTGGATTTCCATACATGCTTATGTTGTGCATGACTTTGCTAGGGTTCCCATGCTACTATCTTTGGAGAAAATTACGGATGGGGCAACGGCGCCAAAGTTGGCCATTTGCATCCTCGACGCCATTGAAGGTAAAGGAGGCATAACAAGGACAGACATGCGATCGAAGTGGGTGTCCTTTGGTGCAGACGGTGCTGCGGTATTTCAGGTGAGGGGTGTTTTCTGGACTTTTGTTACTTGCCTAATCATTGATGACATCTTTGCTGCGTCGTTTAGGCTGTGCTACTATGAATATTGTGCATGTTGGTATGCATCTTCATTGAGTGTATGTTTAATTTTACTTCTGCTTTGTGTCTTGTTATGTGTAGGGATCTAGAGGGGGAGTCACCAAGATTGTTCAAGAAAGGGTTGCTCCACACATGGAGGGCGTGCACTGCCTCAGCCATAGAACAAATTTGGCTGTGAAGACGATGTCTCATTTGCCTGTGATAGCAAAAATTGAGACGCTATTGCAGACGCTTCACGCTTGTTTCTCAGCGAGCCCCAAACGCCATCTGGAATTTACTAAGCTTGCAGAATTGATGAACACAAAGGGTTTAAAGATAGTGAGCCAGGTAAGCTTTGAATCTTTGAATGTTGAAGATGGTTTATGTATACGGAATAGCTATGTCTCATGAACTGTTGTATTGTGACTCATTGCAGGTGAAGACGAGGTGGATGAGTATGTTGTCTCCTCTCCGCAGGGTAATGGGGGAATACAAAACTCTTGTTGCAAAGATGGCTGAGGACCGACTTGACAAGGAGTCGAAGGTGTATGCCAGGGATACTGCCAGGAAGAATTTCGATCTTTTGTGTGATATCTCTGTTCCTTGTGCGTTGTCTTGTTTTTTGCCGCTATTGGAAACAATGCACGATCTAATCAAGTTCTCGCAGCAAAGAGATATCTTTGTTTGCGACTATGTTGCAGCAATTAAAGTTTGTCAAGCACGACTGTATGAGCTTTTTTGTAATCCCACCACAAGCTTTACTTCTGATGCGTTTGGTGAGTTTATAGAGTTTGTAGCAGGGCGTCACCATAGCATGTCGTGGAGCTGGACGACCACATCGCCTGACTTGAATTCCTCAGAAGTCGAACATGTCCAATTTACCTGCGGCCAGCTCAAGTTCAACGCTGTTACTGGGAATGAGTACGGGGTAACAGAGCCTGTAACACGAGAAGCATTTGTGGATGTCATTACATGTGTCAAGTCCCTATGTACTGGTACGTAATTTTTTTGCAGGCTCATGTTTGTCTTATTCTGTGAACTTTGAGATGCTTGTAGTTCTAACTTTAGAAGTCTGTGTGCAGAAGCAGCAGAAAAACTTATTGCTGATCTAAGCAACAGATTTCCTGCTTCAAATCTGATGGACTCGCTTGGGGTGGTGTACCCGCAGTACTGGTGCCAACCAAACGCGGAGGCTTTGTTTGATCGTCACTTCACAGTAATCAAAGAGCATTTCTGCCGTGATCGTCGGTGCGGGGAAGAAGTGTACCCTGCACTATAGAGCGAGGAGAAGCTCAATCATCAGTGCAGCACATGGAAGTCAACCATGAAGGGTAATTCCATGGCCGCCATGGAGAGACCGTTCTCGGTGAACCCCCTCACGCGGTTATGGAGGTGCCTTGCTATGTCAGCATGGTTGCGGTCAGCTATATCCGAGTGGATCAAAGTGGCGGAGATTGCAGCGGTGCAGGTCCTTAGTTCAGTTGAAGATGAGCGAATTTTTTCATCTGTTGCTTTCTCCAAAGGGAAACTGAGAAACCGGCTTGACAAACACCTCGAATGTGCTGTCGGGGTGTACTCCCAAAAGTACTATACTCTAAGAGATTTCCCTTTCGACAAGGCTTACGATGCCTGGAAAAAGGATGAAAAGCGTAAGACAGAATCTTGAAGGAATCAACAAATTCTCGATGATGTGATATACAAGGCCGAGTTCACGGTTTTGCTCTTAGCCATCAATCTTTCTATCTTGGTTTCTGCTGCTATCTCTTAGACATCATGTTTTTTTTTTTTGGTATCTATATGTTCATGTATGTGTGTGTCACTTATGAGTTTCCATATTCAGTGGATAGAGTTTTTTTTTTCGTTTTGTTTTGCTTCAGTGGTCGCAAATTCCGTGAACAAAGACACCCTTCTGAGAGAATTTTGTCTTGTGGACTATTGAAGCCTGATTCCTGAACGCAATCTACATTGGAAAGGTGATTAAATCAAAAGATATTGTTCCATGGTTGCCTTATCAATTCACCATGACTCCACCAAATACCTTCACTGTGACTCTGTAGTTGTCATATCTTTGCGTTAAGATTTCAGGTTACATGTTAGTATGTGTAGGCATGTTGTCACCGGACTACGTGGTGCCATCATCAGAAAACTTTGTCACTCTAGGTGCCACTATCAGAAAACTTGGAAACTGTGGGTGCCATTTTTGGAATTTTCTCTCTTGATGTGTAGCCAAGTCTAAAACCACCTTCACTATAGCATTCGCCATTTGCTTAAACCATGTGCATTTGGCAAGGTGCCATATTGCAACAAGGCTCAGTGGTAGAGCGGACAATTAAAAAAAGATTGCCCTCAAAGATTTCGCCACACTCCCAACCGTCTAGATCTAATCGTAGCCACACTCCCGACACTTGAAAAAACCAAGAAAAATGGCTGATCCATGCAATGTCCACAACATCTTACTACATGTATTTAACTACATGCATTTTCACAATATTTTATTTTTCCAATTCAAAGTAGTTTGGATTCAATCGGTATCACCTAGGTATTACATAGATATTGCCTAGGTATTACATGGATATCACCTTTGAATTATAAGAGTATGAGCTTCGCATCAAATGGGTATCATCTATCTTAAATCCTATTAACTTTTCAAGAAATTCTAGACAGTCCATCGTTAATTGATCATGTACTAAACCGACTGACCGCTCTCATATTTCCATAGGTGTATATTTTTTTTCTCTATCTATGTATTTATTTTTGTAAAGACATGTTCATGTACCACAAACTAAACGCATGGCCATAGGCATTTTCCCTCATTTTTTAGAAGAATTGTTGCAATTTAAACTTCAACAAGTCAGATTTCCATCTGTCCAAAAATCTAATTATTGTATGTTTTACATGTATTTTTTTCATGTCCAAAAAATGTATATATAACCTATGGTCTTAGGTGTCCCTTTCAAATTTTGAAATTTTTTGTTGCAAATGAAACACTAAAAATGAGTGCTCGCCGCTTGCTGCTCCCCACTTACCGCTCACAAGATAGCATTCCTGATGCCTTAACTCCTAAGGTACAGTGACAATTTCACACCAAAAACACTTCAAAATTGTTGAATTCTAGTGCAATGAATAAAGAAGGAAACAAAAACTTTGAATTCTAGTGCAATGAATAAAGAAGGAAACAAAAACTTTGAATTCTAGTTTTGACCGTAGGATCTCAAATAAGACTTATTTAGTAACATATTCACAAAATTTCTTAAACTTTGACTGCACGGATTGAAAGATTATAGTGTTTAAAGTCAAACAAATGGTTCGTTTTCTTTCCTACGTTTAGTGGATCAGTAGACTTTGACTTCATTTGGTGTCAAATTTTTACACTATACAAGGTCTAAATCCATTACCATTGTGTTAAGCATGATATTAGTTCCATATACACCAAATTTAGAGGTAGAGGAGGGGTGTAGCATATTCAAAATAACTGTGCAAGGAATGGAGGTTCAAACATTGCCAATTTGCGTTTTAATTTTTTTGTGAAACTAATATGTTTTAGATTGATAATCCAAATGATCAATAAGAATATTTGCACTACATATCTGTTGTGGAAAAAAGAAAAAGTCAAAAATACGAAGATCTCTATGTTTAATGTGGAAAAGAAGAAGGTTTCTTTGATACCTTGCCCGACAATGTGTGAAAATGTTTGACTTGGATTAATATGCTATTTTCATTGAAGGCAAGAAATTTTTCTTACAACATGAAGGGGAAAATATTACTTGCTAGTATTAAAAATCTCACATTCAATAGAGTGTCCTAGCAAAAGTTTTTGGAGGTGCCCCAAGTACCTGCTCTCCCCATTTGAAATTCAAAACCCTATAACTTTTTCAATATATGTCAAATTTAGGAAAATTTGCTCTCCCATTGAGGCCTTCGTGATGTCCTTCTACAATAAAAATTTCAAAGTGGAATATTGGAAATTGACATCATAGGAACCTCACCGAACTTTCAGAAAGCCCATTTTTGACACTTTAGGTCCTTTAGGAGTTAAACTAATCGAAACTCCTAATTTGAGGGACAATATTTTCTACTTTGACTGTGATTATTTTTCAACCCGTATGGTCAAAATTCACAAAATTCTTACCACATCACCTCATATAAGTTTAGAAGATGATTCTATGGTTACATTCTCAAAAAGATAATCTTGGCAGTTTTTAATCTATGGAGGAGAGATTCCTCTAAAATTGTCCGTGGTCCTTTAGGGGATTTAAGTGTAATTGAAAGAGTGCGTCTCATGAACATGGAAGGTCACACTCTTGTTGCTTTCGTGTATGGAAGAACATGCACATTTTGAAGAACAGAAACGACTTTGAAACCAACAACAGTTTGGAGGTGTGAGAGTCCAAGAATCCAGTGTCCAGTGCGTTGAATTCTAAGGTGACTCTGAATTAAGAACAGAAATATGGAACAGTTCCCTGAGCCACCCAAAGCTGAGCTGAAGCTAAGTTCATCTAATGAAGCAAAATGCCCACATTTTGCATGGCCACCTGACGAGACTGTCACAGTCATCTTGAAAGGAAAGCTCTCTGATATTGAACGGAACATCCTCGGAGGCGCCGAATTCGTCGCAGACAACTTCGATAACTTATTCGACACAAATCAGAAACTGCAGGTGAAAATCCTCCATTATTACATTCATTAGAAGGTTGGTCCAGGTACATAAGCACATGAGGAATATCCAGCACTTTTAGTTGCGGAGTTGAAGCTTGTATTTAGCAAAGAAGAACAAGATGTCATAATATTTCATAAACTTTGGCCTCTAGAAAGAAATCCATAATTATTATTGATGTTTATATATCATAATGCCGCAATACCAGAAATCAAGTCCATGTTCGTTATGGTGCCAAAATCATAATATTATGTCAGGGGCAGCAATTACACTGAATAAACTGGAGAACAGAGTACTCTGCAAACAATCACAGGCGTCTACAAAGATTCACTTCATAAGAAAATCATACTATTAAACAAGGATTTGAGCTTCTCACTCAGAGTGCAAAGTGTGGATGATTTTGATGTTTGTGGAAATCATGATTACAAAGATGTTACATGGCTAAAGCTAACGGGAAGACTGTCCTCTACCTTAATCGACTGCAGAGTAGCTTGGAAGAGACAGAGGCAAGGCTGCGGAGTGAACTGGACTTCAAGCTGAAGGTGATCTTGGACACGCTCATGGTGAAGCTGGATTTCCTCGACCGCCGAACAATCCAGTCGGGTGTTGATCTGGCGGAGAATCTGAAAGAGAGAGTGAGGCAGGCACATGAACTAGACGATATTCAGAACCAAGTTGGCGTGCTGGAGTTTCGCTTGCACTAATGCTGTACCACATTCAGGTCCTCACCTTGAATTATTTATCATGGCCACAAATAATGTCTCAACACAATGAAAGAATGGAGTCATTGGCAGTTTAGGAAGCTCCGAGCTGTAAGTATGATTGTGTAGAGCATCTTGAGCCCATTTTGAACCTCAAACTATCATGCTGGCAAATACAACAAATACAACCTTCGTGAGAGCTCTGGATACAATCCCATTCGAACTGTAAAATTTTGCTTGCATACACTTACCGTTTCTTCGAAGTTATCAACAGATCAAATCTTTTAAACACCTTTCTTGATGTTTCTTATTCGGATTATATCCTCAGTTTTTCTACACAGTAGTAACTCATGATTCAAGTTAGAAATTTTGATTAATCAATTATTGATAAGCAGAATTTTGACAATCAAACTTCAACCAAACCTTCCCAGCACCTAGGATTAATCATCTGAGTCTTCAATGATTCTATCCACTAGTCCAAATGAAAGAAGAGTAGTAACACTGGTCATATTGACTGAAGAGTGTGTTTGGGGTAGCGCTACTACTTCAGCTACTACTTCAACCACTAGTCCACATGACTAAAACCACATGGTCAATGAATTAACTCCTCATATCAACTTCAGCGGTTTCATCTTCAAGATGACAACTTCAGCACAGGAGAGAAGTAAGAATGGTCAGGAATTACCAAAATAAGTTAGGAGTTGGAAAATTCACACTTACCCCTGGGGTAGTCGAAATGAAATATCACCTTACCTTCAACTTTCTAAACAAGCTGGTAAAGGGGCTCCCTGTGATAATTGACCAAGGGAGAGACAGAGAGAGAAAGGGTGACTTGATGTTATTATACAGAAGAAGAATAGATTGGCTGATTGCAGCAAAAAATGGTTGAATCCCTTACAATATTGCACCGATGGCCACCCCTACCCTAATGGTCAAACCCAACGATCGGTGCTGCCTTGTTTGCAAGTCTAGTGAAGCTCACTTCAGACCAACGATCGGACGAAAGCCAAATGTACTACTGGCCGGATGATGTTCTGCATAAACTACAGATATCGTCTGTTTCTTGATCGTCCAGTCGCTGGTCTGAAGTAGGCCTAAGATTATTGTGTCAGACACACAAACAAACCAGCACCGTGAGCCCATTGGATGAGGGTGGATGACATGTAGAAGCCACACAAGCAGTCGGGATGAACGATGAAGATTCTGACACCAATTAGCTCTTACTCCATGCTCTGCAAAATGCTGTGCACACTCCTGGAAAACCACAGAACGTGTGAGTCCGGTATTGTATTTCCACCTCTGACAGAAAATCATCTTTCATTCATCCGTTTCAGGCCTTCAAGTGTGAGCCTTTATGAAACAGTCAGTCACACTTAACCTCTAGAGACACCTAAATAATCATCTCCTCTTTTCAGGATTGATGTCGTCTCAGGAGAAGAATTCAAGACTGACATGGGTTCTTTCTTTTTGGCCGGCTACTTATTGAGCACTAGATTTTGACTGCCAACTACACAAAAAAGGAACTACAAGTACAACTGATCTCTTGTGCCAAAAGGCCTGCAGAAATCAAAAAGCCTAGTTTACAAGATACATATCTGATTTGACATGCAATCAAAAAGCTGCTTCTCGTGGAGCCTGTTTTGCACATATTTCTATGATCTGGGTTCTGCGTGTGCAGCAGGCGAATGAAAAATCCAGCAACAAAAGAGCGCTTTCAAATGTAGTTTCCAGGGAGCTAACTGTAGCACTGAACTGAGTGAGCTCTAGAGGATGAAGAAAATCTTCACTGTAAGTGCAAGAGAAGACGACGTTGCTTTTCATGACCATGATTTGCATATTCTCCTGATCACTTACCAAATTGACAATGTGACTTCTACTGTTCCCACGTGGTGGAATGATTGCATGGAGTCTATTTCTGACTTCGGTAATGTGGGTGCTCCCATCTCATCGAAGATTCACCTGCCATCACAAACTCACCGCATCAAACGCCAATCCTTCATGGCAAATATCGTACAGCAGGATCAGAATCAACATGTAGACACACTCAAATTACTCAAAAAGAGGGTCAAGAATTACTATCAACAGAGCTTCTACTATTCCTCAAACTTCCTTTAACACCTCTCATAAAATATTCAAAAACTCAGGCAATCAGTTTCACAAGGCTATCTGAAATATATCATCCAAGGGGAAAGGCTGTGGTTTTACCTTCGGGCTCAGTTGGACTCTGCTGGGAGGGCCTTCTACTTGTGCTTGGTATAAACGATTCAGGAAATAACCTGTTCAAATACACCAGATCCATTAGAGAGATCCACGGAGTGACTGGGAGATTAGTTTGTTAGGCCTTATTGGTGTTTATCGGTCCCCAGATGATATATAAGATTACACAACACTTTCACATGATGTGAGAGGAGTAGCCTGATGAGAAGAAGATGCTCACCCTAGATGTAATGAGGTTTGGGAGGTCTGCGGATCTCGAAGATTGAGATGCGTGGGGTACACAGTGGGCACCTGTGAGGTCCCAGCTCCAGCCTCAAGTGCCGGGACGCTGGCCGGTCGAGCCGCGGGGCTGCCTGATGAGGTTCCGCGGTCCACCATCCCCTTAGCCTCCGCGAGCTAAACAAAGAGCACACACAAACAGTAGAATCCACCGTCACCGTCAGTTACTATTCCAAGCCAAACGTGGAATCCGCATTTTGCATTTAAAAGTCCCAGTACCAAAACAGCCACGCGTCGCTCGCAACAGGAAATAGAGGATGCGTACCTTCTGACGTAACTCGTCATTCTCGGCCTGCAGGTCGCGCTCCTGGAAAAGCAGAGCAAATCACGGCGCGTTAGTTGCCTAAATGAAATAAACTGTAGGAGGATCATCTGGAGAGACACATACCTTGCCGCGCAGCTCTTCGACCTCCTCCAGCAACAGCTGATTCTGTAAGAGAAGGAAACCAAAATATCAGTCTAAGCCATGGCTTGATCCGAGAATTATGGACTTGGGATCAGCATAGTTGAAATACTATAATATTCAGTTGTGGTCACTAGCACCTACGTGGGTGGCTCGACGTGGAGAAGTATATTTGCACGAAGTCTGAATAGTTGATGCAACATCATGTTCGCGGTCTGTCTACGTATGCTGGACACTAATGTGGCATTTTAATGACAAACCTAGCACTTGCCTTCCTTGCGCGGACTCTGGAAGCGCCCATGTCCAGCTGCTGCTCCAACTGCAGCAGATCAGGCACCGTGAGCACTTGGAGATCCTCGCCCATCATGTGCCTGCACCCACATTGTTCTGTTAATGTAGGTCGACTCAAAGATTACAACGCACATAATCTCGGTGATGAAGCCATGCTCGACTCACCTCTGGGAGTGCTGCAAGCGCTCCAACTGCTGCCGTAGCTTCACTACTTCGCGTCCCATGAACTGTCAATGACCACAGTGAAATGTTATGTCACTCCACCTACGGATAATCACTGAATGAAGATGGAAATTCTCGAATATTGTTATCAAGAGTAAGGAATAAGAAACATACGTCGCTGTTGCCAGCAGTCTGGACCCCATCTGGACACTTACTGTACCGCTCAAGAATGTCGCGCATGCTACACACACAGCACCAATGTAATGGCAATCAGAACCTCTCAATCAAATCGAAAGCCAAGACTTAGGATGAACTCACATGTTATACTCAACTGCTAGCGGATTCTAAACCCTAACGCAAATCCCTCTCAGATGGTTATTCAAATCAAACGCTTCTCATTTTCCGAGATCGATCAAATTCAAAATTTTGCTGCTCGCTGCAGAGTCGGTTCTTCTCATACTACAAAAACAGGCAATGTCGACCAAATCTCCGAACATACTGCTGCACGCTAAACATGCCAAAACAAAAAAAAATCCAGAGAGAGAGAGAGAGAGAGAGAGAGAGAGAGAGAGAGAGAGAGAGAGAGAGAGAGAGAGAGAGAGAGAGAGAGAGAGAGAGAGAGAGAGAGAGAGAGAGAGAGAGAGAGAGAGAGAGAGAGAGAGAGAGAGAGAGAGAGAGAGAGAGAGAGAGAGAGAGAGAGACTGGCGGTCCGAGGTCCTGGTTTGCTACCCTCAGTGAGAGACATGTCTGGACGCTGCTAGAAGGAAAATCTGGGAGATCTCTCACCTCTAGAAAGGAAAGAAAGAAAGAAACGGAAGATAATTTCATGATACGACACTCTACATACAGCGAGTAATAATCCGAAAGCTCCCGGAGGAAGGTGGAAGAGAGGCATTGTAGAAGTGATTGGTTTGATGATTGAGGTGGGCCATGCTGCGAGACGCGGCCATTAAAATTTGGGCAATTTGCAGAAGCTTGACAACACAATTGGTGCAAGTTCGGGCATTGGCAGTGGACCACGATCAACCACCCTACCTGCCGGAGCTGGCGAATTCAAAGAGCTTGCCCGTGCTGGAGAAGATGATGAGCGCGACCTCGGCATCGCAGAGCACGGCGAGCTCGTGTGCCTTCTTGAGCAGGCCGCCGCGGCGCTTGGAGAATGTGACCTGCCTGCTGGTGGGATTCTCTATCTTCTTAATTTCTATTTTCCCGCGACCCATCCGTGGCGGCGGATCGACAACGACCACCGGGTTCCCGCCCCTCACCACGGACGAGCTGTCCGGCACGCCACCGTAGTAGCTCTTCTCCCAGCTGCGACCGCACCCCAACACCTCCTCACCACACCTGCCAGTAGTACTAGAATTCCCCAGTGACCACCTCTGCAAACTTCTGCGCTGTCCAGACGCTGTCATCATCCATAGAACCCAAGTCCCCAGCTGCCTAAGAGCGAGAGAGAGAGAACGAGAGGGAGGGAGTTACGACGGGTAGTCTGACAGGACGCCCGGATTTACGATATATAGGAGGGAGCGGCGCTCTCTCCCAAGCTCCCATACTAACACGGGATATATGGCAGGCGGATTTGGTGCTGTCCCTGCAAACCAGGGAAGGCTCGGGGGCGGAACATCAGGCACAACGCATGCCCTCAATTGCTTAACTTTTCCCTCCCCTGCTCCTCCAGCGCGCAAGAGACTCGACGGCGAACTCTCACTACTACCACACTCCCCGCAATGCGCCTCGGAGGCGTTCTCTCCCTCTCTTCGTCACCGCCGTCGTCGTCGTCGTCGTCGTCGTCGTCGTCGTCGTCGTATGATCCTCATCCACTTGCCCGGGGAGGCTTTTATACGCCAGCGCTATAGTAGTAGTAGTCTTGGATACTTTGCTTTATGTTCTGAATGAATGATTCGCCTGAGGGAGTAGCGGCAGCCGCAGCCCCCTACCTAGGATCATAGTCCCCCTGCAGACAAAGGTGAAATGTACCAGGGGCGTGGATGCCCCTCCCAGTGCCATCTTTTTCTCCGTGTCACATGGTTCCTTGTGTGGGCTTGGGCCTTGGATTGTCCAACTTGGGTTGTACGGGCTTCCTCAAGTATGCGCAACATTGGTAGAAATCAAATTCAAAATTTACCCAGGCACTTTAAAGGAATCTCTACTCCATTTTAATGAACCCCAAGATTACCGTGACAATTTCACACCTATAACACTTCAAAATTGTTGGATTCTAGTGCAATGAATATAGAAGGAAAAAAAAAACTTCCATTTCTATTTTGGACCGTAAGATCTCAATCCAAACTTATTGAATAACATACTTGCAAAATTTCATAAACTTTGATTGCACAGATTGAAAGATTATAGTGTTTGAAGTCAAGCAACTGGTTCATTTTCTTCCTTGCGTTCAAGAGACTTTGACTACGCTTAATGTTTAATTTTTGCACTACACAAGGTCTAAATCCATTACCATCTTGTTAAGCATGATATCAGCTCCTCATACACCAATTTTTTGAGGTGTAGGAGGGGTGTAGCATATTCAAAACAACTATGCAAGGAATGGAGGTTTAAAATTTGCCCTCCGCGCTTTAATTTTTTGTGAACTTATTCTATTTTAGATTGATAATTCAAATGGCCAATAAGAAGGTTTACACTACGTATTGTTGTGGAAAAAAAGAAAAAGTCAAAAATATGATATCTCCAAATTTTATGTGGAAAAGAAAAAGTTCTTTTGGCACCTTGCCCGACAATGTGTGACAATGTATGAAAATGTTTGACTTGGGTTGGTATGCTATTTTTCACTAAAGACAAGAATTTTTTCTGATAGTTTGAAGGGAAAGAATATTACTTGCCAATATCAAAAATCTCACATTGAATACAGTGTCATAGCAAAAGTTTTTGAAGGTGCCTGAGGTGCATGCTCTCCCCATTTGAAATTCAAAACCCTTTAATTTTTTCATCAAGTGTCCAATTTAGAAAAAAAAATTGTCCTGCCACTGAGGTCTTAGTAATGCCCTTCTACAGTAAAAATTTCAAAGAGGAAAGTTAGAAATTGACACCATAAGAACTTGACCAAACTTTCAAAAAGCCCATTTTTGACACTTGGTCCTTTAGGGATTAAAAACTACTAAGGGTTGCTTTACACCTAAAGGCCAGGCCAATTTGTTGTGTAAAACGAGTGAAATCCTCACTTAAGATTGGCGGAAAGGCTAAAATTGGCCTCAACCCCTTTACACCAAGAGGTCGGGCCAATTTGGTAGTCAAAATTTTGTATTCCAAAAAAACATGGTCTGACATGGCCCGAGCATGGCCCGACCTTGCTGAATTGGATGCACCAAGAATGGAGAGCCAATACTTGGTCTAGGGGCCATTGTTAGATTTCAATAATAATAATAAAATAAAATAAAATAAAATAAAATATTATTAACCCTAAACTTTTTTTCATAAAATTTAAAATATGAAAAAGAGAGAGAAGGGCTTAAGTTTTCTAGATTTATTGAGTCAGCCTGGCTTCTTAGCCCCAAGGGCTATATATATATGGGAGAACTAGCCCCGCTTATAATCTTATTGTACTGACTTTAACAAATATCCTTTTCAGTAGCATCTCTCAACAACTGGCTTAGTTTCACTATGACTTCGGCTTGCCCTCCACAACAAACCCATTTGTCTGCCTACTGTAAAGAGTGGTTGTTTTGATTATGTTAGAAAAATATACACAACATTAGTTACAATAAGTCCAAAATGATGTGCAGAGTTCAACCCTTGAAGGTCCAATCTAGCCTACAGTAAATTTGGTACACCAACTTCATGAATGATCTTGTGTCACATGTTTCTTTGAATCAAGATACATAATGAAGGGGCCTCGGTTCATTCATTTATTTAAAAAAATTACAATGCTACGATCGGGTAGGAGTGTTGTGGAACTAGAGTGAAGTTTCTTCACGGTGATAATTGCAGATACTATTGTCTAAAAGTAGCGCAAATTTTCCTGGGAGAGTACTTGGGATCTGGAGCAATTCCACATGTCAAAGGAGTAGATACAATTGTATCAAAATACTGAGAATGCCAGAAATTCCTATTCGTTTCAGAAGGAAACATCATCATCATTCTAGAAGGAAACATCTTCTTCATTCAAGAGCGAAACATCTTCCTCAATCTCGAACGAAACACCTTCTTCATTCTTTCAGCAGTTCCATCAGCCTTCTCATGCATGTATATAGCCACTTGCCAGCAGCATCTATTTTCACAAGTTGCACTCTCACAGAAGTTTCCGACAAACTTTTCCGACAAACTGGGCGGGGAAGCAAAAGATACCGGTATTTTTATTTCGCTACAAAGTTACAAAGAGAAACTAAGCAAAAGGGGAAAAAAGAAAAGAGACGAGAGCTATGAAAAAATGTGGGTCACATTTTTTGAAGGCTGAGGTGACATGGGAAAAATAAGTGACAGAAGAAGAAGAACTCCAGTCTTGAGTGGGGCCGGAGTGAATAGAGTGTTTGTTCATTCCACCACTAAATCCATGTCCACCGGACATAGGTTTAGAAGTATGGAACTACTCCCCCTCTTGAGGGAAGACACTATGTGACCAAAAACCAGTACTCAATAACGAGAAACTATGAGCTAAGGATTGACCAAAGCCACAATGTTTAGTTCCTAAAAGATGATCTTGTAAAGATTAAAAGTGTGTTATTTTGATATGTCTTAAACAATTTCATATAATTTTGGTTATTTTCAAGTTTTCGTTTGTGTAGAAATATGGACATGCATGTTGGATAGCAATGATGGTGATATTGGTGAATGTCTTTTTAATTGGATTAATGTGAATGTTGAATGTTTTTTTGAGACTTTTTATAGAGGGGATAAAGGTAGAGGCTCTAGCTCCAGCGGCAATGACAATAAGGGGGTCAACTTTCCATCCAAGGACTACAGTGTCATTATTAAGTGGTTGGTATTTGTTAATTTTGTTTTCGATTGCTTCTGGTGAAAATCTGTCATTACAATATTTGAATTTGATAAATTGGATAGTAAGGTTTGTGTACATGTGGTCTAGTGGGGGATCTTATATGGTATTCTTTTGACGCATAGTATGTCTAGTTTAAATTTGGCATTACAGTGACATCTTTGGATTCCACATGTGCATAGAAGTAGCTTTGGAGGGAGTGTGTTATCTTGTGGTTTGTTGTTGAAGGTTCCGGCGTTTATGAGTATGAAGCATCGTGATTTATTTGAGGATATTATTAGTTTTCAGATTTCTTATATCGCTTTATTGTGCATTTTGACGATTAGGGAGTGTATGTGATGGTTTTGGCATTTGAGGAGTACGTGAAGCGATGTGCCCGGGTTTGAGGACGTACATATTGGGCATGTTATGGATGGGAATTGTTCTATCCCAAAGAACAGTTGTTTGCGGGCATTTCCCATATATTGTCCAGTATGGAATTTAATAAGGCATGTTTTATGAGAGTCAGCAATTGTGGGATTTTTCTAGAAATTTGTAGAGAGTTTGTTATTAGTGTTGTTGTTACCAGTTCATTTGTCTATGTTAGAACACCTTTCTAAAATTAAATAGAGGTTGTTCATATGATGTTGTTTTTTGAGATATTTATCGAGAAATCTTATGGGGCCTTTGTCCAGGGTGTCTTCCATAGAAGACCAACATTCTCTTTGGAATTAATATGGGGTAGCGTGGGCATGTTCATGCGGGTGTTTGGCATTTTTCTGGGATTTATTTAGTCCTTCTTTGTCTAGTTTATCCGCTTGTTCGTTTCCTTCTATATTGACATGTGCTCTAACTTTAAACAGGGTTGTAGTTTGTGTGCAATTTTGTAGCATTTGAACCATAGATGCTAGAGTGGCTTGGTCAGGGTGGATATTGTACAGGGTGGATGAGTTATTTGTGTGTTTGATAGATATTATAATACGTTTATACAATCTGTGAAGATGTGTGCGGATCATTGGTGTAGTGTGTATTGATAATTTGGAAGGTTTTGTTGAGGGCCATCATTTATGCTCTGAGGATATTTTGAAGTCCATGAAGTCTTTTGGATATTTTTATTTCTTTGGTTGAGTTGTATATGCCATACCAACTTTTTCTCTATGCCAATGCCCTAGGCTAACTTCTGTCGGTTCTTTGAAGGAACCATCTGTATAATAACTATATGCAAGGACATGCACTAAAACATCTTTCAATTTTAAATATTTTTTGATCAAGTATAAAACAATATAGGAATTTTGGCCCCATGTGACACCAATAGCTACCCGTTTGAGGGGCCTGCATGTCTTCAATGTGAGGGAGATGGTATATCGCCCGGGTGGGCATTCCATTCCTAGTAGAGTAAGTTAGAGCACCCAATTTTGATCACTAAGCTAGTTTGGGACTCAAATGACATTGTATGTCACAAACATTTATGTAGAAAGATGCGGAATTAGGAATGAAACTCAACAAATGTTTTTTTAAATTTAATCTCAAAGATTTGGAATTGATATAGAATTTTAAAGCCCAAAAACCATGGGAGTCCATAATCAAACTGTAGAGAAGGTGAGATTGAGTGCCCTCCTTTGCCCAATGCCAACAAGTGAGAGTGACTAAAAGAGAGAAGACATGCCATGGATGACCAACTCATGGAGGGTACCCAATGCCAATCGGTTTTCTTCGACTTACGAGGCAATGCCACCAATGAGAGCTCAATTAAAGTGGAGCAACCCAAAATTGCACACTTCATGACCCAATGCTGATAATTATGGACATGTCATTTGCAAATCTTGCATTTCCCATTTCCAAATAATCATTTCAAACATAAATTAAAAATAAAATGAAATAATGAGTTCTATTGCATACATAAGAAATGAAGATTTATAAAATCACAAAAAAAAAATGTATGCATATCCATTGTACAATGATCGATATGATGGTCTTGCATCCTTTCAATTCTTGAAGAAAACATTACGAGGATTTAGAAACAGTAATTATAACAATATACGTTAATTTAGATGTGTCTATATGTATATTAGAACGCATATCAAATTCCATAGTCATAAATTTCCATGGAGCTTGTCTTTTGAATGAAATGTATTTTTTATTTTCAATTGTATTTTCAGTAGGTGTTGATAAAAAATAAAGAAACTTCTAAAATCAAGGAATTAGAAATGTGTGGATGGAACATAATATGTCTATTACGCAATGTTAAATAGGTGGGTTGCGAAACTATTGCATTCCCAACATATCAATTTGGAAGATATGAGAACGTAGAATTCCTCATTCTAAAGGTGCATATCAAAATCATAAATGGACATAGGCCAAATATATAGAATATTGTGGAGCTTTGTTTTTGTTTTGGTTTGTGAATATATATTCTTTGGAATGGATACAAGGAAATCTTGGTGGGTGGATAATGGTGTAAGGACATACACATGCATAGCAATGAGCATTACCGTGTGTTAAGTGTGGTGTATAGAATACTTTATAAATTTCATAAGAATTCAACTATTTATATTCATTTAATATCACCTTATATTTTTGGGTAATGATGAAACTATCATCATTTTTTAAACTCTATGTGAGAATCATCATTCATAAATCCAAACATCTAAAATAACATGGCCTTGAAGTTGATGTGTATAAAAACATTAGGGTTTTTTGTAATCACTTTATATTTGATTTAGGGGGGAAAAAAATAGTTTCAACAACTACTTTAGCACCTTCCATGGTTTAACCACTCACAAGCTTCCTAATTTTTATAGCATGGAGAGTGATATTTCAATGATTGTATATTTATGGCATTACCCTTTACACGGTTCGGCATGAATAAGGAGGGAAACAAAAGCTTATTGATTCCAAACTTAGTTGTGTGATGTTAATAAAGACCTATTTCCTGATGTCATGAAAAGATTTCACTAACTTTTACTACAGAGAGTGAAAGATTACAGTGTTTGAAGTAGAAAATTAGATCGTTTTTCATCCCGGCGTTTAGCGGATTTGCACAGTTTGACTTCACTTGCTCTAAAGTTTTTGCACTACAAGAGATCTATAATTATTACCACCATGCTAATCATAATGTTATGTCCTTGTACTATTGAACACTAATTTCTAGACGTAAACCAAGGGGGGTAGCACCTTCAAAACAATTTTGGAAGGAATAGAGGTTCAAAAATCGCCGGTTCAACTTCTGTTTGTTTTTTAGAACTAGGTATGTTTTAGGATGAAAATCCATATGATAAATAAGAATGGTCACCCCTAATTTTGTAGTAAAAAAATATGATGTAAAAAATAAGAAGATCTCTAAGTTCTATGAGGAGAAGAACATGGTTCTGTATGGGTACCTTGCCCAACAATATGTGAAACTGTGTGACTTGGGTTGACGTGCTATTTTTCATGGAAGAGAGGAATTTTTATTTTTGGCATCTTTAAGACTCGTTAGATTCTATATATTGTGACCAATAAAACTATGTCCAATTTCGAGTCACTTTCGTTGAAAAAAACATACGGTGAGCATAAGTGGGCAAAATTCAAATGTGTTGAAAAGAAAGTTGGAATGAAGCCAAACTTATTTTATGTCGTCTTCTTGGTATTGTAAAACATCACCTTCAGGAATCAACACATTGTATACAACTTTCATTGATGGAAATCAACATTTGTGAGAGTGGCAATTGATAGTTCTTCATTGAATGAAGAGCATGGAATATTAGTGGTTTAGTGGACATCGTGAATGATCTACATTAAACAATATTGTCCATTGTTGCAAGTATTTCATCTTCATTTTGTGGTTTTTTGTATTAATTGATAAGACAACAAGGCATTTCTACGCCAATAACACTTGAGAACAACACATTGTAGTGCAATGAGTAAGAAGGGAAACAAAAGCTTTTACTTTCCAAACTTAACCGTACGATCTTAGTTTAGACTTATTTAAACTCTAAAGGTCCAATTGTCAAGAATGGGCTTTTTGAAAGCTTCGTCAAGTTCCTATGGTGTCAATGTCCAACATTTCTCTTTGAAATTTTTATTGTAGAAGGATATTATGAAGACCTTAGTGGGAGAACAATTTTTTTTCCTAAATCCGACATTTGATGAATAAGTTATAGGATTTTGAATTTCAAATGGGGAGAGCGGGCACCATAGGCACCTCTATTAACTATTGCTAGGACACTCTAATGAATGTGAGATTTTCAATACTCGCAAGTAATATTGTTTCCCTTAGTATTGTAAAAAAAATTATTGTCTTTAGTGAAAAATATCATACCAACCCAAGTCAAACATTTTCACACATTGTCACTCATTGTCTGGCAAGGTACCAAAAAAACTTATTATTTTCCACATAAAACCTAGATATCTTTATATATTTCTCTTTTTATTTTCTCACAACACCATGTGATGTAAAATTTTTTATTGACCATACGGATTATCGGTCAAAATCTTATTATGTTAACAAAAAATAAAAGTGAAAATTGGCAAATTGACAATTGATTATGGTCTACGTAGTACAATAAGGGCCAGTTTACATTAGGCTTGGGGTCGGATGGAAGGCTAGCCGTATTTGCCTTCAATCCAGCCTTTTAATATTTGGATAATAGATTATATTTGGTTATTTGATTAGGTTATACACATAGAATCACAATCTTTATTTTCCTTGACATTGCATCATACTGACTATTTAACCCTTAAAGGACGGAGCTATGACCGTGGCATGAATCCCAATTTTTATTCTAATATGAGCTCTAATTCTTCATCAAATATAAGTAGAAATATTTTTATTTCATTTTTCAGAGATGACACCACATGTTTTACTCACGTCATAGAAAACTCAAGATTTTTTTCATGAGTTTTCAAATTATTGTGATTTTCTTAAGAAAAATTGAAGAATATTCATATCATATACAAATTTTGCGTTAAAGATATGATGATTTCACTAAAAGTATACATTATTGTGCTGCAACTTGTGGTGTAGATGAAACTTTTGTGTTCAGCTAAAATTAGAAGATTGGTCATCCGGGGTAATATGCCCAAAGTTCAAATTGCAATAACTTACTCAATTGTATGTATTTTTCAAATTTTCAAATTGGATTAGAAACTGTATTTGATAAAATTCATTTTATTAATTGGACTCAATTTCAAAAAATATTATTTTAATGACTCAAATTCAGATTTAGAGCTAAAGCTAGAACTTTCTAAAATACACTAACATCAAAATACCTTAAACCGACACTTTAGTGATTGTGTGTTTCAAAAGTTGAGATTTAATTGCAAAAAAATATGCTTGGGTAGAGAAATAAGGTTCTGATTTGTGAGAGATTTTTTTTTTGAAAACAACGCTGTAGATTGTGAGAAAAAAGAAAGAAAGTGGGTTTTCTCCAATCAACCCTAAAGCGACCAGGTTTAGTGACAAAACCAAACCTTAAAAGCACATTAAACCGTCACCTCTATCCCACCAAACCGCCAGCTCCATCCAGCTCCATCCTTGCATTCATTGGTGGGCTTGGAATAGACTTGGAATATTTCTGACAGAAATTATGACAAAAAAAGAGAGGAAGAAATCCGGTTCTGCAAGGTCTGCAGGGTCGCTTCAGGGTTGAGTGTCGGTTTAAGGTATTTTGACGTTACATTGAGTTCCAAGTCACAAACACTTTCTTGTTTAGAGAAAAAGTTACACACTTTGTGAAGGGTATTTATAGTGCATGAGGTACATGCACTCATTGAGAACACCTTCACAAAAACTTCAATGAAAGTAATGTTTTATCATCACGTGGGAGCATTTTACATTCTTCCATCAACCGGATTTTGGTCGCCCCGACGTTTAAAGGTTAGGTGGTATTTGGTTGGACGGGCGGTTTAGAGTTGGCCCTCCATCCAAACTAGCGGACGGTCGAGCCGTCCGCCGCGTCTCGCGGTTGCCTCGGTCGTCCGTCCAAGGCGGGCCGACCGCCGTGGCTTTAGGTCTGGCTGTCCTCCTCCTACAGAAGCCGACCGCCACCCTCTATTCCCTCACTTCTACATATCGCTATCCAGGTCAGATGTGCTGCAATTGCGTTTGTATTTGTTGCTCCTACTTGGTGAAGTGGTGGAGGTCCACTTATGCTACACGGTAGACTCTATTAATATAAAATTGCGGCATTCATACAAGAACGAGGCAAACCTTGTCTGTGTATTCTTGTATACAATAGCTACCATGTTGGCGAAAGAGGTGACGGCGCACAGAGACCAAAGCTCGGGTGGAACCGCGGGCTCGAAGAAGAAGATTAAATAGAAAGGAGCTTTTCATGCTTTGGAGTCGGAGATTTTGGAAAATAAAAATCAAAGGAGAGGATAATTGAGAAGCGGAAATGGAGGATTTCAGGACATTCAAAACGTGCAAGAAATACGTAAAGAAGTATCACATTGAAAAACTGTGGCTCAAAAATTGCCACCAGAGTCATACTGGGGATTTTGGGTGCAGGCCCTGGCAGTGCAAGGATGATCATTTCATTTATCGGGCTGAGGAGATATGGCAGGCTACATTTGGCAATCGTCCAAGAAGTAAGGGGTTGTTTAATTACAACTTGATATCAATGGTATGTATCAAGTTGATATTAAAGAAGAAGGTGTATTAGACCACGTTCCGAGCTCTTGCGTAGTTTCCACTTGGGATTGCCACAACACAGAAGCATATTCCTGATTTATACAATCAAGAAATCAGTTGATACAAAGAACGTTTTGGAACAACTAAAGAAGAGAACTCATAGGAGTAGTCTACTGCATCCAACGCTTAAGATTCAGGACGTACCTCCAACAACACAAACAGAGCACGATGGCATTCAATGTTTGAAAGAGCAACCGGATGGCATTGAATCTTCGAAGGAACTTCTAGATGATGTGACGGTTGAATCGAAGTCCCGGGAGAAATTGGAGAACATGGTGGTCAACATATTGTCTACAGTTTCTCCAATTAAGACCATAGAGTGTGCAAAACCTTTAATTGCGAAGGTTCAAATGCTAGAAGGTGTCATTGAGGAGAGAACTGATGTTGGGCCAAGTACTGCAATGCCAACAAGATTAGAACCACACCTCGTTGACTCCATGACGGCATAGAATATCATATCTTCCATCACAGGGATGGTGATTACCATGCCAAACAAGGATGAGTTGAAGGAGTTGCTCGACTTCACTATGGAGTGGGCTAAAGCAATGTTAGAAGAAGATGGTGATACCCGTGCAAATGAAGAGGGAGTGAGGTCAAGGGCTAATGCAATTTTAAGCATAATAATTGAAGTATTCAAAATTGCAGACACCATGAAGCATGGGGCAACAATCTTCTCAGCTATCGCTCCAAATTTTGTAGAAATGGCTAAAGTCTTTGCAAGTGTTATTCCAAGTATGATACAAGTCGCTCTTGGTTTTGAAAATATGACTTCAACTATTAAGCCATTGCTAGAAGAAAGGGTGGAACGTCTACAAATCATCATGGAGTCAGAAGCTCGGGCCGATAATAACACCGCCATTACTAAAGGATTACTAATGGAATTGGAGGAGTATAAGGGGAAGGACAGATGCCTGGAATTTGAATGTTAGACTAAAAATCCAAGATACAAGGAAGAAAACAACGGATGTAGAGGTATGTGAGGTGGACGTGGTAGTGGTTGAGAGTTCTACTCGTACCTCGGAAAATTCTTTTTCTTTCCAAGTATCCACAAAATGACGAAGTGGATAATATGCCGAAGATTGGAGAAAGACCATCTCAACCTTCTTGTATTGGACTGGCAACGGAGATTGGTTGCAGCCAAGTACAGTAAAAAAAAAGGTAGGAAAAGAGCAGCTTATGAAAGCCAAGAGAGAAGATATGGAAATGGTGTCACAAAAGTTGAAGGTGGCAAATAATGAGAGAGATGAGGCATGAGCAGAATTAGAGTCATTGCGGAAGACGTTGACAACGGTGGATTACACACCATGCCATGAAAACACAATGCCTTGGTTGGGTTGGGTTCATCGCCTTCAAGACAGAGAAATAATGGTCTCAAAAGCAGCACATAATCTTTAAAAAAATGTTGCTGATTCTAAAGCAACGGAGGAACTTGTGGAGGTCTCGTTAAAGAGTTTCAAAAGTATAGTTTGAGAAGCTGGGCGCGATCCTACAAAGATCACTATTTGGAGCGATGTGGCGGAGATGATGGATCACACCAACTATTACAGGGACAACGGAAAGGGCAATGACATTGATTGGGCGTTGAAAGTGGAAGAAGAATGGGTGCTTTTCAATATCTTCTCGTCACACTTTGTGGATTTGGAGAGAACTGTCATCCATACATGCAATCCAAAACAAACGTCCCTCAATGATAAATGTAGCTTGTGTCATGAACAATTTGGTTCAGAGGGGGCATATACATTGGGGCAATGTGGCCATAACTTTCATACTACGTACATTTCTAAAAATTCCATGAGATAATTAATGTGTCCAATGTGACGTTCTCCTACTAGCACAAGGTTCTATGAAATGATGGATTTACGAGATGTTATGCTACTGAGGCACGAGTTCATTTGATGGAACCTCTCGGTAGATTAGCTTCCGAAGAAATTTCAAAACTATCGGGAATGGTGAAAACCACATAATTGGTATAGTGAATTCCGTTGTCACCAATTGTATGAGGAGTACGTGATCGAATGCGATCCATTCTTTTGGATGACACAAGACAACAAAGTGGAGGCAAAGGCACGAGAGATTGAGGATGGTGAACAAGAGTTGTTCTACTGTAACTTTGAAGGGCATTGGAGGAGAGACCATAACCGTTTTTTCCGATTTCCTCCAAAGAGAGTTGTGTGAGCCCCAAAATCGGCTCATGATAACAAAAGGTCAACCAACTCACAAATTAATGATAGGAAGTAGTGAATTGAGTTAAAAGGTTGAATTAACTCATGATGTTTTGTTAAAATGGCCAATTGGTCTCTTAAACTACCAATTCTAAATTTAGAAGCCATATTATGGCAATCAAGGTTTTTATGTGGTTAACGAAAAAAATAAAAAAAAATAGAGTAAAAAAATAAAGGTTAAAAAAAATGATAAAGAAGGAAGAGAGGAAAAAATAACGACCTTCTAAACAATTCAGAGACCACGAGTAACCCCAGTGTTTTTAAATGGGATGATAAAAGAAGAAAAATGAAGAATTATGGTGAAGGAAAAGGAAAAAAGAATTAGGCTTATAAGCCTAATAAAAATTAATTAAAGAGAAGCTCCAAAGGCTTGAGCCAAAAGCCTCCGCCAATCACTATTTAATTAAGATAGTCACATGCAAAAGTGACAAGGGGTTAGGTAGATTTAGGTGGAATTAGAACTCTGGAAATAGTTAAAGGGCCTCAATTATTTTTGACCCATGTGCACGCCTTGTGACAAAGGATTAAAATTGCAAGTGAAGTGTTCTTGGAATAGTGGAGACACCTCCTTCGTTGTTGCAAGGGTGGCTAGGAAGGAATTAGCACTTTCTGTTAAGTTTTTTTTGGAGTGGCCATTAATGTGGCAACCAAGGTGGCGGTTGTGGTGGTAGCCAAGCAATGGAACGACGAGGGAACGACGAGGAGCCCATGGGGAGCAAGAGACTCTGGGGGGTCACTCTGGCAAGAGAGAGCTCATTCGGACAAGGAAAATCCAAGTCGAGGGAAAAAGACGGGCAGCTGTGAGAGGGTGTGTCACCTGTGTGCGCTTGAGGAGAAGTGATTAGGGTTAGAAATGAGCTGTTGTTAGGAAGCTGAGGGGAAGCACCTCGGTAGTGAGCAAGAGCATCAGCTGAGAAGACAATCACAAAGAGCAAGAGCAGCGAAGAAGATCACGAGGAAGAAGATCACGAGAAGATGATCACGAGAAGACGATCACAAAGAGCAAGAGCAGCGAGGAAGATCACGAGGAGGAAGATCACGAAGAGCAGTAGCAGCTGAGAAGACGATCACGAAGAGCAAGAGTAGCGAAGAAGATCACGAAGAAGAAGGTCATGAGGAAGAATATCATAAGGAAGAAGATCACAAAGAGCAGGAGCAGTTGAGAAGACGATCACGAAGAGCAAGACTAGCGAAGAAGATCACGAGGAAGAAGGTCACAATGAAAAAGATCATGAGAAGACGATCACGAAGAGCAAGAGCAGATGTGAAGACAATCACAAAGAGTAAGAGCAACGAAGAAGGTCACGAGAAGACGATCACGAAGAGCAAGAGCAGCTGAGAAGACACTCACGAAGAGCAAGAGCAGTGAAGAAGGTCACGAGAAGACGATCACTAAGAGCAGCAGCAGCTGAGAAGACGATCACGAAGAGCAAGAGCAACACAGAAGATCACGAGGAGGAAGGTCACGAGGAAGAAGATCACAAGAAGACGATCACGAAGAGCAAGAGCAGTTGAGAAGACAATCACCAAGAGCAAGAGCAGCGAAGAAGGTCAAAAGGAGTAGCTGAGAAGACGATCACGAAGAGCAGCAACAGTTGAGAAGACGATCACGAAGAACAAGAGCAGCTAAGCGAGCGAGGTCACCAAGGGCAGAGGGTGAAGATCGTGATTCCGGATCATGGAGCTTCCCCTCTTCAACCTGTTAATCTCATGACTTGTTGGTGTGAACTGTGTTGTAATCATTGCATGCATTAGTGGGGGAACAAGAAATTTGCAGTCTTCAAAATTCCGTGCGGAAGCACTGCCAAAATTAGGACAAAATTAAGGTTTCCTAAACCTAAAAAAAATAAAGATAAAAAATAAAAACGGTGAATGTGATCTTGCATGACAGTTAGTCCATGAGCAACCGAGTCGTGTATGTGTGCACGTGTTGTATGGGTCGTGAGTCAAGGTGCATGATTCACGTGAGTGTATGTGGTGATTAATTGTACTGCTGGTTGCATGCTTGTGAGTTTTTTCCAAGGTCAGTTGATTGATTGGGTAGATCCATTGTGTAAAGCACGAAAAACTAGTTGGTTAGGAGAAAAAAACGTTGAATTCGGATTTACTAACAAGGAGTTAAGATTGAACGAAGTTTTGGAGTTTTCAAATGGGGTCTGTCTGTTGTTGGCTGCTGTGGGGGTCGTGTCTTGGTCCTGACTTGGTTCTAAATGGTCTAATCAAGTTAATAAAAACGTGTTGATCCTTTTAAAGCCAAAAAACATTGAATTAGGAGCCATTAGGCAAAAGATATGGATGTTCAAAGTCTGGCCATAAGGCGAAGGCAAAATCCATCCCTAATTCATCTATGTTGAACAAATTCTACTTAACCGCATCATGAAACCCACTGCACTCTATTGTGAGATATGCATGTATGGTCCTGAGTGTTGGTCGCACAAGGGGCTCAATCCCTAAAGTAGGATCTTGTGTTCAAGGTAGACTTCCCACTAGGGGGGGTTTATTTGGCTCATAAGTTGAGAAGGGAGAAGATGGCTCTTGGCATGAGGTGGAAGATGACATTGTCTTGGGAGAAGACTACAAGAAGTACAGTCGTACTTTGGTTGGTAGGGCCTTATTCCTTGCAAAGTTGGAAGAAGCAACGAAACTAAGATTATCAATGGACGAAGCTTCTTTCAAAGATGTTGGATGCAATTTTTAGGATGCAGTGGAAGCATTTGATAGGAGAATTGGGGATGTCATTGAGTACTAGAGAAATAAGCTGCAAAAGCCTAATGGAGAATTATCGGTGTCATTCAAAGATAGTGACGATTTTGTGAATAAGGTGTTGCGGGGAGTTGAGAAGGCCATGGACATCTTCGCAACGAAGATAGTGGATTCTACTGGGAAGCGTAAGAGGGATGATGGCAACGACAGCGATGGCAATTCGCAATTAGAGTTGCAAAGAGAAATCACTGCCATTGATCGAGAGTATGAAGAAGAGGACAAAATAACGAGGCCAACTCAGAGGCCGGAGACTCAAAGTAGGACTCGAAGGCAACGGACGGATGAAGGTTCCACTTTGGGGGAACAATCCAATTTTACTAATATAGATTAGAGGGACATTGTGTAGCTAATAGAGTGGCCACTGCTAGGAAACATAACTAGGTCTCCTAGTAATTTTGTAATCTTTAGAAGTTTAATTATAGAGGATGGTTGGAGTTTTAGTCATGGAAAGGATGAAAGTTCTAGTCGATGTGCAATATGAGTGGAATATGAAGTTTGTGCATATGCGAAACAAGAATTTTACAACTTCTGAAATGACATAGTCATATGGAGGTTTTGTGGAATGTGATGTTACATTGTTAATTCATCTTTTTATGTGGTGATGTTAGCAATAGTTTCAAGCATGATGTGCTTGCTAAGCCATGAAATAAGTAAAAGGCAATGAAAGTTGAAATATCTATGGATTATGATATGGTTAAGAGATTCTTGTATCGAGACTATACATAATGGGACAACAATATGAAATTGGAGTAATATAGTAACGGATGAAGCAAACAAATATGGAATACATACAAACAAAGTACTTCAAAAAGAATAATTTGATGATAATTTTTTATTTTTTTGTTCATAGCTTGCATATTCTATTAACGCATACAAGAGTGCTTTTCAATTGAAAAACAACCCTAAACCATCCATAGTGTAATGGATAGGCCAACAATGACTCAAAACTTAAAAATAGTGCATTTATGAAAACACATTAACTTTGGACCACCATCTTTCCATAGCAAGAAGTACAAGTGAAGCATATGATATACATGTGTATGGTCTAGCTACTCATTGATATCAATAGGAAGTTCATAATCACTATCTCCTTTGACCTCGGCTGTGCTAGATTGCAAGGAGTCATCTTCATCATCGGTGATGTCTCCCTCTTTTATTCTCTGTTTTTTCCACATGGACTAAATGGTTTTAAACCTATTGCAAGTCCCAATGGCATGAAGAGGATTTCTAGCCAACTTGTAATGACAACGTGGCAAGGGTGCAAATGGCTGCATGGGAACTTGCCGTTTTTAATTGATTGTGGAGGCTTTCTAGGTCCTATCGTACTAGGTACATTGACATCCAAAGTCTCTAGTTTCATCTTTAGGGCAACATTTGCCCTAGAAGATGAGAAATTTCGGCGAGGTGAAATCCCGGAATGGTTTTTGAAGACCATGAAAAGAGGTACATTCCCATCACTAGAAATATTTCCACATTGGGCTTCTGGTGTCCGTGGTCGTACCTGCTTTGAAAGGGACACCAAAGCATGGGAAGATTTGAAATTGGTTCTAGTGCCCTTTGTGGAAGAGTTTCCAAATAGAGACCGCGATGCACCACCATGCAAGGAGGATTGTTCAGGATTGAAGAAAGTGGTTGTCTCCGTCAAGTGTAGTCAACTTCTAGTGCCGTGGAGACTATCATCTTCTCTAGCCTTTCCCTTGAGAAGTGTGGTATCTTCCGCAAATGGTGCGGTTGTTGTTTTCTTGAGGTTTTTGGCAAGTTCGGGACTATGGATGTTGAGATCCACAACATCTTCCTTTTGTTGCCCTTGAGTTTGATGCCCGTATGGGGTTGTTTCATGTGAAGATGATATACCTCCTTGTACTCCATTCTTCATATCATTGCCTTCACATGGACTAACATCTTGTGTTTGTTCCAGATTTGCAGTTGGTCCACTCCCAAGAATGTTTTTACTATTGGCCATACGTAAACCGTTCAAGTATCGTGCTATGGGTAGCAAGTCATCATTTTTTTCTCTGACCATATCATCATCAAAGAAATCATACTCATTGCTCAAGGCATGGTGAATACTTGTGGTACTGTTTGGGGGGCGACCGTCGATGTCATCGTCTAAGTATCCATTGCTGTAGTTGGCACCCACATCGGTACTTGCATTGTCCGAGTCTCTGGAGTTATCTGATTCACGGCCTTGGAGGTCCTCTAAATCCAAGTTCTCCGCGTACCACCTCCTCTCATCTGTCAACTTTCCATTTGCGAGCAGCCTTGAATTGGTATAGACTAACACCAAGTCATTTGCCCTTCTAGGTAGTAACCTATTTCGTCTCTTGTTATGCACAAAAGAATAGCTACTCCAATTGCGATCGCAAGAAGAAGATGATAGCGTTTGCGCTAGTATTTTCTTGGCAATTGGCGCGAGGAGTTTTCCATAAGCACCTTCAAAATCCCACCAAGCATTTGGAGAACACTTCTGGAGTTTGGGATCTAACATGTCATGAAATGGTAGAATCTTGTGTCGAAAAGCTAAGAATTGGTTAACCACGTCAAGATCATCTTTAAGTGTACATAGATTTCTTAGCACTCGTTTACACGCGGTGATGGCATTTGGATCATCGGCAAATTCTTTGTCATGGAGCAAATACGGATTTAACAATGCATCGGCAAAGTGTAAGTCGGTTGTGATCATCCATTTTTGGCAGTAGAAGCGACGCACAACAAAGTCCGCTATATCGCTATCAAGATTGAATGGTTCACGACATAGAGCCGGAATGCTTGTCAAGATTGCGGAGGATGATCAAAACCTTTCCCATACATGGTTCCTTGGCATCAAATCCCCTCAAAGCGCATACCACATGTACTACCATCTCCTGAAAATTTGTACATCGTTCCCAAAAGTGTTCATCTAGAATAATTCTTTTGATGTCCCGAGACACGTTCCGTGCTTTGTCTTTACGTTCATCTCGGAGGTTTGAGACATACGCCAACCAGTCAGGATCAACAACACTTTGCTCTAACTCTTCTTTGACCTTCAACAAGCGATCCACCATTATTTAATTGGATGCAAATCTAGTTGGCCCCGGCAACAACAAGCCAAACTTTGCCTCGTGTTTAGGAAACATAGCAAGGAGCATTTGTCGATTCTTCACAAACCTCACCAACTGCCTAGCCTTTCCTGGTGCTTCTTTTATCCATTTAATCTTCCCCAAGTCCTCCAACAGTAAGTCCATAGCATGTGCTGCACATCCTTGACTGTATACGTGTGGATATTTCTCTGTGATTAATTGTCCGGCCTTGAGCATTGCACTCGCATTGTCAGCACAAACTTGAACAATATTGCGGGGGCCAACTTGATCAATGAACTTCTGAAGAATTGATGTTGTGTATTCAACAGTCTTTTTGTTCCCGGCGGTATGTGCTGATCCCCAAAAAAATCTCTTTTAGAGGAGAAACAAGCATTGCATTGCACAAAGGGCAACTAGTCACAAAGTGTCAGAGCTCCACCCGTCTAGGGTTAGAGTTCCTCGAAACTTTTGAACACTCTCCTCCATTCTACTATTTAGATCAGCCTCCAAATCAACCTTTGCTTCCACCAACAACCTTGCTCGAATGTTATGATAAGACGGCGGAACATATGATTTTTTGAAAGCAATAGTCTTCATCACAGCATTCATAAATGCAGCACTCCGTGCGACTGCGAACAGAACATTGGACTGGTAAAAAAATTGAGCCCACACTTTATCTAGCTCCCGTCGCCCCACTTCTTGATTCCTCAGAAAGCACAGATTGCCTCATCAATCGAGGAAGGGTGCCAACTATACTTCCATATTCGATCGGTGTGGAAAATGTGGGGGTCGATGCAATCTTATTTGTTTCAGAGATTACAAGGGAAACTTGGGTGGATCCTATAGATGAATCTTTACATGTGGAGGTAGGTGTGCTATGTTCTGCGGGAGACACAATTTTCATGGTTGGGGTGATACAATGTTTGAAGAAAAACTCTCTCTAATGTCGAGGATAATGACCAACACAAATCCTGTAAAGACTATGAATACACGGTGTCAGTTTGGTGCAGATGCCAACACCATTGTTGCGCTTGTTAAGGACTTCTACATAACCGAGATGACTAAGTTGACGTTCTAGCCTTCTTGCAAAAATGCGGAAACAAAGACTGCATTTAACGGAATAAGTCTTTCTTCCGAGTACTTCTGTTACTTCTGAGTATCAAAGAGACTAAGGCTTTGTAGCCATTTTGATGAGATAAATATCTTTCAATAACTGAATGTGAGGGCCGCTTCACACTATGCCCAAGTCGAGAGGCCGACCGTCAAAATGAGTGGCCAAACTATGGCGAGAGGCCAAACTTTTTTGCCAAAAAAATACATTAAATAATATAGATTGAAGGTTTGGCCGGTCGTGGTGTGAAGCCCCAAAGGCCAAGTCCAAAGTCCAAACCCCATATCATTACGCCAAAAAAAAATCAGCCCAAAAAAATCAGCCAAAAAATCAGCCCAAAAAAAATCAGCCAAAAAAATCAGCCCAAAAATTTGGTCTCTTTCATCTAACGGTCTAGATCTTGTCACTTTTTGATTATTTTAATAAAAGTAATCGATGGACTCTCGATTGTAGTTTGGGTCGAGCAAAATGGGCGACCCAAGTTCTGCTCGAGAGGCCGTCGCTTTGGCGCCAAAACTACCCAAAAGTGTTGCCATGTAGGACGACGTCCTTTGGAGTTTGGGCACAAGTGTGAAGGCCCAAAGTCCGGACTTTGGCCATTCTAGCAATCTCATTGGTGGAAATCAACGGCCTCTTGACTTGGCCACCAAGTGTGAAATCTGGTGTGAGAAAATCTACATCGACAAACACCGGCAACTGCGACACCTTACACGCCAAGGTGTATGCGGCATCTTCACGATTAGAAGAAATCGGTGGGATCGGGGTCGGAGTCGGAGTGGCAATAGAAATGGCCGCCTTCATGACATTGAACAAGTGAGGTAACCGGGATTGACTAATGTGGTATAGGAAACCCGAGTCGCGTGGACGGCTACTACCACCTTGCACAGAGGAAGAAGGTGCTACAGCCTGTGCGATAGTCTGAGCACGAGTGGCAACTGTTGCCACCACCTCCTCTGAAGCGCCATACAAGTAGCAATTTAGGGCTGAAGATCAGCCATGACAGCTCACCAAAGACCGTGTGTTTGCTGCTTGTCCCAAAGCGGCCATTGCGCTCATCTGTAGACTGCTTCTTCAGCTCCGCCAATTTAGCTTGAAGAGTCTTCACCACATCGGATTCCGCAGCTGAAGTCCCTCAACGCTTCTCCAGGTAAAGTAAAAATTAGTTTTAATCACTGTGACCAGTCTTGCCATAGTAAGAACATGTCACTAGCTTCTTTTCCTTGCTCCTTGTCTTGTCTGCAAGCTGAGTCGCCTTGATCTTAGGCTTGGTGTTGCCGGCCTTGCCCCTTCTTCTTGAAACAATGTAGATCCTCCTTCCAGTAACCAGCTTCTCCATAAGCCCAATAATGCACAACCTTTTCAGAGTGTGCCACCGCGAAGCTACCAGTTGCGGTGGTAAGCATTTTAAGCTTGGGAGCGTCCATCCGCGCCGTGACCAAATCCATGGCCTCGCTCACGCTGAGCGCTCTATTGAGCACTTCTACCTCCGCAAATGCCTGCACCAAAGAGGTATTTCTGTGATACCACAAAAAAATGCAAACTAATTCATTCCACCATCCGCTTATCCAGCAAGGAGATGAAGATCTTCACTAGCTGATGCTCCGTACACACATCATTAGCCTCCACTGACAACCGCGCCAACCAAGAATACATAGTATGTGAGGTATCCTCCTTCTCCCGGCGGAATTCTTCAATGCACTGAATCTTATCACGCCTGAACCCTTCATAATCCACCTCTTGATGCGTCATGAATTGCGCTAATAGATCGAAGGCTGGCGGATTGCGAACCGCCATCAATGCCATACGTGAAGCTATGGCTAAACGGGACATGGCGTCATGTCAGTCCGTTTGCCCACAATAGCAACACTCTTGCCTCTGGAGTCTTCATCGAAGAAATCCTCTTCCACCTTGGGCTCCTCAGTGAAGTCGAGAGTTGGGCAATTGCACTTTCTTTGAGGCAGTTACCAACTTTATACGTTGGCGCCAATACTCCTCAACGGGGCATAACTCTGTCTCGTGCTGCATGGTCCACCATTAAAATTACTGATGCGCCTCCAACTCCAAATACTGGGGCAAAAGCTCAAAGGCATACTAGTCATTAAACAGCGGCGTCCGCTACTGCTTCTCTTTCATCCAGCTCTAGAATTGAAGTTGCCTTTCAGGTAGACAAATGCTCCTAGCCCGTCTCGAGAACATGTCTCGCACGACATGATAAAGATCGTCTTCCATGTAGTCAAACGTGCTTACTCCCCAGATCCAAAGCCTATAGTCAGTATCCAACGACAAAATAGGCTGAAAACCCACGTCGGGATCCGACCCTAGCCTAGAGTCTGCAATGATAGCACTCTTCGGGTGGTCTGGTGAGCACTGAGTGGGAGCGATAATACTGACACCGGGTACTCACTCTAAACAAAAACTACCTCGGGATTCATCTACAAGTACTATCTAAAGGGTAAGGGTACGAACGGACAACCTGCACCTGCAAATCCACCAAACTTTGTGTTTCACCGGTCATCACCTCCGGTTAGTACAGGTTCAACCACAACCCTTGGCAGAAAATGGTCTTGCCGGCCATAAACCCGACTTTACCCCTATGATACCCTATAACAATCGAGGACAACAAGAAATGGGGCCACCGGAAAACACGGGCAACAAGCCCGCAACATAGAGGAGGAATTGCACAACAATTCAAGAATCAAAACTGAATCGTTTCTCCCAACAACATAAATGCGGTAAACAAAAATGACGAGAGCCATTGGCATACGCCTGCAGTGGATGGTCACTAGTCGCAAAACATGCAACATTCAAGGGAAACACCCAGAGGTGTCTTCCCAAAGTCCAAAACTAAGGAGGTAGCGAGCTTATGCGGTCGCGGTGTTTAGGAACACAAGTTCATGCAATGAAAATCACACATTGGAGACAAACGTGCTCAATACCAATCCATCATCCGAATTGAATGAACGGTGATATGCCCTAAATACAGGTACAAATTTCACTAAAAACCGAGTTAAACTGTCCTAGTTACAGACCTCCAAAGTTTAGACACTAATTTTTTTTTAAACCCACAAAAATGTGGTTTTGGAAAAAAAAATTCCATTAAATTTTTATCTATTCTGTAGGTAGAGACCCCTATAGAGAGCTCAAGTCCAAAGTCAGAATTCCAAAAAAATATGCATTTTGGGAGATATTAACTCACACTTAATCAATTCCGCCCATATTACAGTTTCATCCACATTGGATGAAAATTGCCCACAGTAGATGAATTTGCAAAAAGTAGATGAAAATTCATCATGAATGAAATTTTCTGCAGATTATAATTGCATAGTGGATGAGAAATTACTGAAGCAGGTCTAGTAATTGTTCCTCTTCATCTAATTCATGAGCCGCTCACATCTTGCTCAAAAATTCTTCGATTCGGAAGCCGGCCGTTGCGTTGGTCCCACCTTGAGGTGCTTTACAACATCAAACTAAGCACTCAAATAATTTCTAAACTCACCTAAGCTCAAATTCAAGAACTAAAGAGAAGAATGTGGGAATACCTTTGTCCAGTGAATAACTAGTAAATCACAAGAGTAGTCAAGCGACTCGCACTTCACAAAGAGAGAATCAACGAGTGCAAGTAATATAAAAAAATGCAAAGCCGTTACTAACGACAAACAATCACTTACAAGCAAAGATAATCACTAACACTTTCTAACTCACTTGTTGTAGTCTAGTGGTTTGCAATTCTCATAGGTAACCAAAATTAACCTTAATCGAGCCCACCTAACCAGATCGTTTCCAGGGATTTTTATTGTGCGTCAAACTCTTTAATTCTTAACAACGCTTCACGCATAATATCTCAGCACATCCCGTAGGATGGCTTCCCCGATACCTTAGTAACCGGTAACAAGTAACCAGAAGTGTTTAGTTTAAACTCTGTTGAACGTCAGAATAGTTTTCCGGTAAGTTTTTACAATGCCCGAAAAGTCACTGCCCTAGATTTCCGCAGTCCAGAGGCCACAATATCCACAATCTAACTCTATACCTTGAAAGAGTTAAAAAGGTTGCAGCTAGTTTATCGATCTTCACAGTCTACTCGAAACTAGCCGCGGTAAACCGGTCACGCAAGCCCGGGTCCCAACTACAACCACACCCAATAAATCAAACAAAGAAGATACAAGACTCACAACAAGTAAGTGCTAAGCAAATCATATGAGCAAGACAACCTTCTACGGGGATCGTCAAAATTCATCCACTGCAAGGGTAGATACCCCGAAATACTCTGGACTCAGGCTTAGCCAAGATCTCTCCCGGTGTACCAAGAGGGGGGATATTATCCCTCCTCCCACCAATCCAAACACTTCTCACTTAAGGGAGGCTATCATAAATAGCCGTGTGCTTCTCGGATTCCATCCGGTAAAACAACTCTTTCCGGTTCCACCGGTGAAGGATTTGAAGTAGATCTTGGATCTTACTCCACCTATCTAATTTGGTTATCCTACACACTCGGGAAGTCTCTACTCACACTCAATCACATAATACTCAATAAGCCACAACCTTGCACATCCTAGCAAAAACTCACTAAGAGGACTCAATAATCTCCACCTCTACTCACACAAGCTGAACAAAAGACTCTAGATACAAGCAATGAAAGCAAGACACAAGCAAGGAAACAAAGAGAAGAGTACTTAACACAAGAGCCCAAGGCTCTTTAAGTACACAAATGCTGTTAGCTACCCTCCAAAACTAAATCCCCAAAAGGTGGAAATGACATCTAGCTTCTAGAGAGTGCACAAAAGTCAACAGCTACCCTCCAAAACTAGATCTACAAAAGGACAAAATGGCATCTACATCCTAAAATCAAGGGCACCCTAGATGTTGGCGGATTACCGGTAGATCGGTAAACCGGAAGACTCTCGGTCCGAGATTAGTAAAATATTCTCTAATAAAAGTAAGTAACCGGAGAAATCACTTAAGTGGTAGTGACCTAGTGCGTAATGGGGCCCCATCAACATCATCACTCTCACCCTAGTATTTAATTCTATCAACTTTACAACATCCCATCAATCGGTGGGATAAATGAACAATAACACATAACATTTAATAAAGGCTCAACCGGAAGACCCATCCGGAGAAGTGGAGTTATCTCTCGGTAGATCCACGGAAGGATTAATTGGAAGATTGAGTTTAAAAACTCAACTACCTTCCTCAAACTATTCTCCTTTTGCAATCTCCTCCCACATGTTCAAGTCAATCTTGGAAAGCGTCCGTGTTACCGGTGAAGTCATGTTGTCCGGGATGGACTTACTTGCGGATGTGCCTTGTATTTACTCCAATCACCTATCACAAATGACCACAACTTCCGGTTCGGCCCGGAAAACATAAGAATACCGGACAACCGGTGTACTTTTTCTGGAACACTTTACCAGACTAATGTGGATGTAGGTATTGTAGATATCTATGAATACGACAAACAAAACATCTCAATTGACCACTTCAAAGAGATGACTTGAGAAACAAGAAGTTGGAATGGGATTTTTCCCGGTTGACCGGGAAGACCGGAAATAAATAGAAAAACTAGACAAGGCTTAGAGATTAGGGGAGAATGGAGAAAACATGAAAGATGACTTTTTCCACAAGGCCGGAACAACGGGAAAAAAACAATGGGATACTAAGGTAGACTCACAAGTGCAGAAAACCAAGACCTATGACATACAAGGTCTAGATAAAGTCTACCGGTAGACTTTGTTCTAGACTGGAGAGGATGTATTCGGAGGTCACCTTGGTAAAAAAAAAAAGAGGAGACTTAACAAACAAGAAGGTTTGCACAAACAAGAAAAATCCAATATTCGGCAAGAATCACCTTTTCCACAACTTCTTGCCACCTCCTTGTTGCACCTGCAACCTCCTTCAAATTGTGATCTTGTCTCTTGAATCTTCTCGCCGCGGCCGTGAACCTCCTTACACCACCTCCACGCCTAGGAATCTCCGCCACCGTTTTCAAAAAGCCTCCTCCACCACCAAACCCTAGGTTTGACGCTACAAACCCTAGGTGCCACCAACTCCTCCAAAACTCTAGCTTCCGCGCACCCCTTCACCTCCTTCAAGACCTCCTTGAAAAGCCTCCTCCTCCACCTTGAAATCTTCTTGAACCACCTCCTTCTCCAACTTCTTCTTCCACTTCTTCTTCTACCTCTTTGTTGTTTCAAAACCCCAACTCCCAAAAGAACCAAATCTCCTTGAAAAAAGGAGATGGTAGACAGAAAAACTAGAAAGGAAAATTATTTAAGGGGATGGGAAAAATTAGAAAGAGGTCGTGAGAGAGGAGTGATCTAGAGAGGTGGTCGGGGAAGGAGAGAGAATTGGGAGGGGAGTCTTGTGGGCTGCTGCCCGGGTATCCAGTCCATACCCGGGTTGGGTCATACTCGGGTTGATACCTAAGTTTGGATTTATTTCTTTATATTTTGATTTATTTTATTTTATTTTATTTTTTGTCTTTTTTTTCCTCTTATAAAATTAAGTGCCCATAAATGGAGACTTAACCCCTAGAGGACCAAGACATTTTCCCCTCAAAATCACTCCAAAATTGCCATTTTCAGCGCATTCAACACAAAATGATGCAAAATATTTTTTCTAAAAATTTAACCGTAGGATCTCGTGCTAGACTTGTATGAGAGTGTGTAGAGAGAATTTTGGTTAGTTTGACCGCACGGATTGAAAGATATCAACATTCGAAGTGAGACATATTCTCTTTTTGAGGTCATACTAAACACCTTCAACAAACTTTGACCACCTTTTATGGCAACTTTTTGCACTACGGACCGTGAATTTATTATGTTTACTTGAAAATGATCATGTTAGGCACATATGCACCAAGTTTTAGAAGTAGAAGAGGTGTAGAAGATGTCCTAAAAAATCCTGCAATGCAACTATGTGCTGAGAATCAACAATACACATTATATTTTGCATATATCATATCCTTCTCAAATTTTTGAAATTCACAAATATGTACAGTAGATGCAAAGATCTCAATATCCTTTTCAAGAGGACATTTTCTTTCTTTTAAATGGACAAAAACTCGAGTTTCTATTGAATTTAGAAGTTCTTAAAGTTTAGTGACAATATTTGTGATATGTCACACTAAACTACTGCACTATTTGTATATGAAAGTGAAAATAAATTGTAACTTTTGAACCGTATGTCGGAACTCTACGAAATTTGTGTCTACACAAAGCCAATCAAAAGTTTTCTATTCAATAAAAAATCTCAGAAAATAATGCCTAGAATTGAGAACGTGGTACCTTACCCAAACTCAAAATGTCCCCCGAAGGGATTTTGGTCCTTTAGGGGTTAAACTTCTACAACAATAACTTAAAACCTAAACAACTACTACTAACAGTACTAAGTATACTATGTAGTTGATGAAGACTTTGACTAGTTAGTTAAATCTTTTAAGCGGTGATTTGGACTTTTGTTCCGGAGATCCCTCGCGGGCATTCTTTCTAGGTCTTTCCGGGCATAACTTTGGTAGTTTAACCCATAAAGTCAAAATCGACCAGATTGTGGTCGATCTGACTCTGGTCAGGATCTCAGTTACTAAATTTAGATCGTATGAAGTTACAAATTTGGAAGATTGTAGAGTTTTCCCATACCTTTAAAATGACACCATTCATGCTTCAAAATTCCTCATACTTTAGGAGATATTCACGGTCAAAGTTTGAAAACACTGTTAGGGCATGCTGAAATCTGCCCAAAACTGCGGTATATGCTCATTTATTCTCAAAATCTGCCCAAAATCAATTAGATCGCAGTAACTTCAAAAATTCACCAAAAATTGAGATTTTACTTTTGTTCAAATTTTGTTTTTCGTACATGTAAAAGAGGTAGTAAAGCATGATCTCACCGTTTGGATTTTCAATCCGATAATTTTTTACATGCCTTTTTAATTGTTGAAAATGGGCATTTGTATTTGTATTTCAGCATACCTCCATGTGAAAAATTAAGCATTTCTTTAGGTTTTACAGGTCCTATGAGGGTAAAAATTATATGGACATATTCCTTACTCACATAGGAACAAGAATTTGAAGAGCCTCATGTCAAATTTCCTTTCAAAAATGGTTTTTTGGCCCCCAAAACATTAGTTTTCCATTCTACAACAAGGAAAAAATCTTTTTTTTCAACTTTGAACATTACGATCTCACAAATGGTGAGGAATTTGAATCTAAGATTCGGTATGCATGTACATGTACAAGTTAGGTACTAGATCTTACGGTTACATACTCAAAAATTTGTCAAAAGTTAAAAAATTTCACCTTGCATTGAAAGAGGGCAGTTTTGAGGGTTTTGGGCAGTTTTGAGGGCTTTCGACTTTAGGGGTTAAAGGCCCAATTTTATCACCACTTTAACACTTTAACTAGTTAAGCATTCACCGACTTTTATTAATTTTTATACAACCTACTTCTACGTAATACTAACTACTTTTCTGGTTATCTGAAACTATAAATCACAATTTAACTAATTTTTTTGGTAGGGGCAACCAAGTGGGAGTTTTAGACTCCCCCATCACTCACAAAGCTTCACTTGACAAAGTCGTCAAGCCAATTACATGGGCGGCGCTATACCTGTCACGGGACATGGCGTCGAGGACCTCTCCACATTGTAGTGTTTTAACGTAGATTAGTTTGTTACTAATCTACTGGTTTATGAACGTATGGCAGCGCACCACATTTATTCGTGGGTGTTTTCCATCCACTTAGGGTTGTGTGTATGTGCGTATAGCGTCGCACACGTATTCTTGTTTTAGTGTATGTTTTTTGTTAAATTGATGTTGGTTAGGACTTTCAATGTGTTGTGGTCATCGATCTTTCTTTACTCGATAGATCGAGAAAATCTAAGAATTTGCAGTATACACAAGGTGACGGGTAATAATGCATAAAAATAACCAATCAACATCTTCTAGGGAAGACCTCTAAGGCCACAGGCTAAGCCACAACACATGGTCCGGCAGACTTGCCGGAAGCTCATCCACAGGGGACTCGATGACCGTGGACATGCGGTGGAGCACTTTCTCCAAGCATTCCCCGCTTCTCCACCAGGTTGGAAAATCGGTGAAGGTGATCTTAGATAAAGCTCACGCACATGTGTGCGAATGAGCCTCCATTGGGGCCCCAACAATTGTTGGTGGGCCCCACTTAATTAAAGATCAATTTGGATAAAATTTTAAAAGTATGAATTGGTTCCCAGTGTAAATGCATTGGGAACTCTTTGGGAACATGGGAAACACGTTGGGAACAGAGGGAACACTGTGGAAATATGGTGGGGAACTCTAGGGAACAACATGGAATCACATCGGGAACGCAATGGGAACGTTGTGGTAATTGTATGGTTAAAAAGGTAAATGTGAATAGGATAACCAAATGGTTTGGTTGGGAACCACATCGGATTTTACTGTGACACTTGTGTGGGCATGAGGAGCCTAACCAGGAGTTATAGGGACCATATCTGGGAGATGAAGCCCCGTATGGTCGTCATGTGCGTCTGCTTATAGTTGCCAACACGAGTCCTGACCGGGGTGTGTGTTCTCTTTCCATCTCTGCAATGAAGCTGCTCCAGGTGTGTCAGAAAAAAACAACAAACGAGGAAAATATGTATAAGCCCACACAAAGTCTGGTTGGTGTGACACCATATCATTGCTTTTGCAATTTCAACTCCAGAAAACAACAAAATTCGCGTAGAAATTCTAGAATCCAATCAGAGCCTGGTTTTGTCTTGTTACATTGGCCCCGAAAAGAATCCTATAAAAAATGGAATTGATTCCCCAAGGCCAAGTCAACAAGCGAGGACCCAATACATGTGGCAATATCTGACAAGTGGAAAGCAGATATGGCAGTTTGTAAATAAAAATTCTGCGGTGCTGCATGTTGAGAAATTCATCTGTTGAAGACCAATCAAGGCACGTGGGACTGAGAACTCAGTGATTCCAAATACATTGCACTCAGGGACTGTACTTAGTTCGACCAGATCCTGTGAACTTTGGTACCGAGTTTAGCTCCGCGTCGACCGGGAGCGCCGGTCGCCCCAGCTGTTGCGGTCGCAGGCGCACCATCACGAGGCCTTATTGACCGGGGCGCCCGGCGAATCAGCTGACCGGAGGGAATGTTGGCAGGGAGCCTATAGCAGCAGTAAGTTCTGTAGCACCACTGCAAATTAGCATTGGTTTGCGTGGCGAGTTGATTCTGCCTTTGTATTCTACTGTTCATGCCACTTCGAAAACCATCACTTCCATTTCAAATTTAAGCTCCATGTCCGTATCAGATAAGTTAACACCGGGCAGTAAATTAGAAAAATCAACTCAAGTGGTCGAGATGCAGCTCAGGAACCTAACACGAGTCCATGCATCGGTCATGCATGGTTACGTTAATAAAGCTGCTGCTTTTCATCCGGAATGCAAATTCTTATTCTTGCCATCCAGCATTCTCTGATCACCCCTTTTGTGTGAAGACTATTTTCCGAATACATATCTTCATTGGTTTCAATATACCGGTGCCTTGGGAGCAATTATTTGCGGAGGAAACTATGTATAAGTCAGCCGGATTACATCTCGGTATAATACCCGGGAATACTATGTTCTCACTTAGTCTTAGCATGAGCCGTAATTTAATTTTCTCGAGCCTAACTTCTTCACCAGAGAGTGGATTCCGATTTTCTGAATAATTGCGATTTCGTTGACGTGAGGGCTGCCACCCGGCGAATTTTCAATGACATAACTGAAGGAAGAGTACTTCGCTTCTGTCGTCATGACTTGTGGAAGAGTACTTCGCTTCTAGGGCCCAATTATTACAGAAGCTGATTTTGACCTTCAGATGTGGACCTGACAATACTCACGAATCCAGATTATAACAAGTTATTGTATTTTCGCATTCACAGTGAGCCTGGCGTCACAAGGACGGTACAAAATCCGAGAATTCAGAGCACGGCCGCTATGCGTTCACCAACAGAAATGGAGATCCCCATGATATCAAAAACCGACTCATAATTTGAAGAACCAGGTAGGAGTGATGACGTACCGTTCGCTAGAATCAGTGATGTCAGTAACCCTTCTGATGGTCCAATGGTTCTTCTTCCACTATTAGCAACCCTGTCGCCCCTCACTTACTATTTCAAGTGTTTTAGAAATTGGTGAGTCAGGAGGGTCACAAAAAACAAGAAAAATCATACTTTTCCACATTCTACGTAACTGAAGGGCGACAAGCGACACTTTTTGAGTGAGGAGCGACAGGGTTGCTCGTAGTGTTCCTGTCATCTCGAAGAGAACCTCAATTGGTTTTGAGAAGGAGAAAATCATGAAACATGATGGAAGAGCGACGGCGGTTCTTTCCACGTTCTAGATTCTTCTGAATGTGCAGTAGTGTACACAGACCAAAACACAAAACACATTCTTCCCGAGGCTGGGATCAAGGCTCCAAAATCAGTTCATTCATCGACACCATTCAGTGCGAGTTTTCGATCGCTCCAAGCATGTGCAAATCATGAACTGACGTCACGACGTTGAATGAGGTCACTGTGGAATCAGTTAAAATCCCTCAATAACCGACTGTAGTGCAGTTTTCGACATGATCGGTTTCCCCCCACTGCCGACGGGGCGAAACGCAGCATATGGTGAAACGCACATGGCATCGCAATTCCAGCAACGAATCGGCAGGGTTACACAGGCCGCTGATACGGCCAAAGGCGTACATCGGGGCGAATATTCACCCCACTACGTCAGATCAAACCAGGGAGCATTCAACCGCCAACAGCATTCAAGCTGATACGTCGGAGAGGCTCACCAAAACAGCATTCAAACCCCAACAGCATTGACCAAATCTGGAAGGTGGCGAAGTAACCCATGCCGACACCGGCGGACGCAGGCTCTGAAATCTCGAGAGATCAATCCGAGTGGGTACTAGTACTAGTACTAGAGCGCGATGTGATCGAAGGCGCTCTCCTGACACTACTCCAAGTTTACGATTAATAGCGTGGCGATTTGGCGCTCCTTCCCGCTGATTATCCCCGAATCATCCCCGAATTCACCGCCGCTGGCTCGGAGCCCAATCAAACTCAACACAGACTTCAGTACTGAACAATGAAAGACGAGAGATGGAATCACCCTCCGCCGAATCTGCTACCAAATGTGGGCACTCGCATGGACACTCCCCCAGTTGGGACTGGTGACGTACGAATGCCGGATCCATACCGAAGTACACCATGTACGTTGATCCTATAACTGCTCCCATCTTCCAACTTAACCCTTAAACGCCGGAGCAGCCAGAAATTGGACATTGTTAAATGATAGTAGTGCAACCAACCGTTTTTCATCCACTTTTTTGGGGGAGAGGCATTGAATGTGTAAGTATTAAGGTAAGCCTCCCTATAACCGACAAGTTAAGGAATGTGCATATATGGAGAGAGGAGATAATTATACTATTATTTTTCAGTGATAACCAATAGAATTACAATTCCAACTCAAGTAATTTCATATTTTTTCGATGAAAAATGAATTAGTTATGAATTTTCAAACTGTGCAACCATGTTTAGTGGGTGGCCAGCAGTAGGTACCCCTATAACCAACAACCAAAAGTATGGGTCTTGACTAGTAGCAAACCTCCATTTGGAACCGAGTTGGTGGTAATGGAATGGAAGAGGATTGAATATACCCCAATTTTATAGGCCTTGGTTATGGGGTTTTGTTGGTTCTCGAAGGACTTACCATAGATGATGATGAAACTAGCCTCATTGAGGTGATCACGTTTTATTTAAAGAAGAAAATGTTTGTGACATGGATCTCAATACAATGAATTTGAGAAACTTCTAGCTACAACTCTAGATCTGAATTCAATCCATCAAAACAATATTTTTTGAACTTGAGTCCAACTAATGATATGAAGCTAATGATGTCTAGTTACCATACCATTTTGAAATTTTAAAAAATAGGTAAACCTGAATAAGTCATTGCAATCTGAACATGGACCTATAACTGTTGTTCTAATTTTTAGTTGAACATGGAACTTTCATTTACACCACAAGTTTTGGTTTTATAATGTCTACCTTTGGTGAAAACTTCAAAAAAAAAATAGCATAATTTGTATTTGATATAAATTTTCTTCACTTTCTCTTCAAAATCACAATAATTTCAAATTTTCACCAAAAAATCTGTGATTTCTGTAGCATAATTGAGACATGTGATCTCATCTCAAAAAAAAAAAAAATCTCTTATATTGATGAGAAACTAGAGCATACAATAGATTGGAAATTTAAATTGATGCCACAGTCATAGGCTTCGTTGTTTAACCCCTAAAGGACCAGAGTCTCCTTCGGGGGGATTCCTTGATTTTTGGGTAGGTTCCTAAAATTCGAAAAAAAATCAATTTTCTCTGAAATTTTTATTCCAGATTTCCTTTGATAAGAGCTTCGTGGACATATTTTTATTTTATTTTCTGGATTTGTGGTTTGAAAGTTAGTACCACTTATAGTTTTTGAGGGAAATTGTCAAGGAACTTTAGGGGTTAAGAGTGAAGTGGCAGGTCCGCCCCTTGGTAGCTCCTTTCTATTTTCTAGTATTGAAATTTAGCATTTGGCGCGGATAGAATCATACCATTCCTTCATGCTAATTTTCTTCTAGTTTTGTTGTGGCTTCTCTTCCCGTGAATCTAAGAATTTAGTAGATTTTGTAGAACATTGTCAAAGCAACATATACATTTCACATACCTTACCTAGCCGCTCGTCCTTATAGGGTTGACCTTTCTAGCAAGCGCTATAGGCCATCTTTGACAAAAATCTAGAGGTAGAGCAAGATGGACACCTACCTCGACTAGCACCACGAAATTTGATGCAAGCATTGGCAAACTACAGTGATTTCCGTGAAGTGGAATGGTGATGATATGTCCCCTTTGTATGAATAATGTTATGCATGATCTATTATGCTCATGGATTCTCTCAAGCCTGGTGAGCTCATAGGCTTTAAAGGGTTATTGAAGATTATTATGAAAGGATTCTTAATATGGGATAGGCTTTATGAACCATCTTCTCTTCTCCTTTTATTCCTCTCTTTTAAAAATAATACTAGTATAAAGTTTTTGGTTGTTGGATTGTTGTTCAATCTCTAAAGGATCAAGTGTCCGTTTCGGGGACACATTTGTTCACTTTGACTACATTCGTCTTTCAATTTGTATGGTCACAATTCACATTTACTTCTACCACATCAGCTCATCTTGACAATTTCTAATCAATACATTAGAGATCCCCTTAAATGTCTTTGTCCAGTGGGCATGGTCTTAGTAGTGGAACGATCAGACACTTTATTCACGCTGGCCTCCTTCGGAGACCAGCGTTCTTCTTCTTCCCCTGAAATGCCTTGGTCCCATAGGAGTGAACCTCACCCTTCCAATTTCACACTTTTTGAATGTCTGTGATTAGAGTGCCCACTTGATTGTTGAATTGAAGCGTCACTTTCTCTATTGTTTTTAAATCGTTGATGCCCGGGTCGAAAGTATTTTCAAATATTTACCTTTTTCTTTTACTATTTTCCATTTATCCCTTGCAGATAAGTACTATCCCAAATAAAGTGGAGTGAGGAACAAATTTGGAAATCAATTGTGGTATTCTTGCTAACCACTGACCCGGCCCGGGCTCCGGCCCGGCCTCGCCGGCCCTGGCGGGGACTCGCCTTGTTTCCTTTCCTTACAATAAAGTCTCCCATTACTTGTGTCAAATTATTTTTAAAAATCATTAGTGGTACAGTTGCCCCTCAAAAAGAAGCATAATTTTTTCTTTTCGGTAAAAAGTAGACAATGTGATATCCTGAGCCACATTTGGATATGCTGTGGTTAGCGGGTGCATGGTATACACATGTGGGTTTGCATCCTTTCTTACGAGAAGGAAAATCTTGTAATTTCACCCCTAAACGACAAAAAGTCCGGAGGTGGGCTATTGCAAATCTTAGAGACATTGTAAATATAATCTCCACTCCTTGCACCATTTTTTTTTAAGTATGCTACACCCCATTGCTAAACCCTTAAATTGGTGTACAAGGAACTATTATCATGCTAAACACTATGATAATGAATTTAGACCTTGTATAGTGCAAACATTTGATACCAACTGAAGTCAAAGTCTACTAGTCTACTCAACACATGGAAGAAAATGAACCTTTTTCTCTACTTCACATGCTATAATATTTTAATCCATGCAGTCAAAGTTTATGAAGTGTTGGGAGTATGTTACTTAACCCTTTACCGCCAAAGACATGTTTCTGGAAAACCAAAAATTCTGCTCATTTTTTTCTTTCAACCATATTTGATGGAAATACAATGCCTAATATTAATATCTAACCTTACAAAATTGAACTTAACCCATAACCTGAACTTTGGGGAAATTTTGCACAACATCCAACGGTTGATGGAATAGATGGGTGTTTAGCGTTACCGTATATTGGTGTTGAAAATTGTGGATTTTGGAGGGTGTACTACTTTAACCATCAATAGATTCTTGCAATAATTTAATTACTTTTAATAAGAACAGCTCACATGTGCACTAGCTTGATAGCTTTGCATTGACATATCATATGTGAAGAAAATATATTAACACAATTATTGGTGATTTTTTTTCTTTTTTCTACTTGATTGTATTAAAAAATCTTCCAACCTTACACAAATCAAAGCGGAAGTTTTGTATGTGAGGAGAGAGATCAACAATCACAAAACAATGAAGAATGTCTTAAAGACAAAGTTCAATAAAAATTTAAGACCAAAATCAATGTGCATGTGTGTAAGATAAAACATAGTATGTGGCATGGTATTCACTGTATTTTAGTGTATTTGATGTATTTAGTGTTGTATTCCTAGCTTTTCCAAGAGTTTTATAAATCCAAATCATGATCTGATTGTTGGAGAGTGTTCACGTAATGTGTGCGCAAATCTGATCCTCACATCTCAAAGCCTAATTCCTCATGGATTTCATGCAAATTGAGTTTTAGCACCTCCGGAGCCCCATTTCGGGCTTCCTGGGTAGTAAATGGTCAATAAGTCTTAATCAAGATCCTATGGAATATTTTGGACTCTAAAAGTTATTGTCTCCTTTACTCATTGTACTAGAATCAAGAGTTTTGAAGTGTTTTGGGTGTGAAATTGTCAAGGATGTTCAGGGTCAAAGCCACTATGGCCTCGATGAGCTTCTAAGTAGCAAAAAATCACCAAAGGTAATAAACTTTTTTTTGCCCACAAATTCCCTTCATTCTCCTTTTATCGAGTGATTTTCCTTCTGTGTCTCCCTCCCGATATGGATGCTAGATGACACCAGTTGAATAAACTAGCACAAAATTGTATGTTTCTCCTTCTCTTCAAAGAAATGATCTCTTCAGTTGTGTCAACAAAACAAAGTACAACAAACAAAGAGAGTAGAAACTGCAGAGAAAATGAGACTCATCCAAAAGGTGTATTCTGTCATACAAGTGGATATATGTAGACAGGATGGCAGCATAATTTGGGGATTTTACTGAATTTGAATGCTTTGTTTCCACTTCCAGAGGATCTATTATGAGCAAGATTTTGGCGGTTGCGTGGTTTTGCAACAGATGCATCTGCAATTAAACTTCGTTTGTTTTGTGCTAAAAATGAAAAGACAAAAGCAACAGATGCATCAGCCTCTTGGTTTCAGTTGAGAGGCCCAACCGTAGCATGAGAATGTCCCTATTTCTGTCCACAGCGGTAACTATGTCCTCGTAGCCTGCTTTTCTGCACAGAATGCTGGTCGAGTGGATACGCCTTGAAGGAGCTGGCCAATTATAACACACTCCCAGATCAACTCATATTCTTTTTCTTTTTTTTTTTGCACAAAAACGAAACGAGTTTTGAATTGCAAAGAACCAAGGAACCAACAGAAAAACAGGCGCGCCACAACCGGCACCGCAGAGCCACAAAAAATCTAATGAAACTCTCAAACCCAAACCACCCGGTTGTCCGATCTCGTACACAAAGCCTTGTTGCAGCCCCACTAGGAGTCAAAATTGATCGCAACTTTGAACCTGTTCATCTCCGAGTTGGCCCTGCGGATCCTGTCCCACGCAATCCTGCCATAATCAATGAGGCCTTGTCAGATCACATTTTCAATCTTGTAGGGAGTCTAGCGGTGTTGATTGAACACCCACTCGTTCCGAACAATCCAAAGAGTCCAAATGGTGATGCCACGGAGCAACAACCAGAACCTGCTAAGCTTTTAGAATTTTCGAGGAGGGCAGGAGGCAAAAAGGGTTTGCTGGAGGGTGCGGAGGCCCCATCTTTGTGTGGGGAAGCTGCTAATGTGTTGAAGGACTTTAACCACGTAAAGCCGCGTGGAGCGCGCATACAGGCAGGACAAGAATCTATGCACGATGCTCTCCATCTCCCCTTAGTCACAAACCTTGCAGCTAGCATCAATGTTATGGGAAACACGGCTTCTCCATTGGTTGGCAGCAATGGCCTTGTGCCAGAGTTGCCAGGTTAAGCCGGCTTCCTTCCCAACTCTCTCAGAGTCCCAAACATTCCTCCACTTGAGCTTGAAGCCTGAGGGAAGAACTTGATTCGACTTTGTGGTGACAACATTAGGCGGTGGGCGCCTGGCGCGTAGTAGCTGCCTGCCTAACTTGGTGGTGTAGGAGAGCAGAGGTTCTCCATTTGTCCAAATAACCTTGTCCGGGTCCCAAGTGAGCAAACTGGTCATCCCATAGAATAGAAGGATGCCTTGTTTGCGTTCCCTTTTGAGCAGGATAACTCGCACTCTTTCAAGATGCCCATGAATGATGATGGCACTAGGATTACCATTGATCGGTCTCCGGAGAAGAATTTGTGTTTGGGTAACGACCGTAAAGATCCCTCCATGTTCCCTGAGTGACCATACATCTTGTTTGTCAATTTCCCACCTTCCAGTGAGGGCGTCTCCAGAGAACACACACCTAGGTGTGTGGTTGTTCCTTGTATCAAAGATACGAACCCATTTGCTGCTCTTTGCCGGGTGAGTACCAACCGTAACCTAATAGTTTTAGATTGGCTTGAGTCTTTCTTCGAGTCTCTCCTAAGATTCAAGTTCAGCTCCTTCGAGGCCGTAACGAGGAGTTGCCTTCTCAAATTTTAGAATCCTATTCTCCTCAGAAGACCATAGGTCTGTGGTCAACTCACGTCCTTGCCCTGCAACTTGAGCAGCTCGCCTTTTTGGAAACTCAAATCCGAGCCGTAACGCTCCAGATTCAATCTAGAGCGGTGTACTCAACCATTCCTCTATGGTTTTAGTTAGGGTGATTGTGGGAGTTTGAAACTCCCACTTGGTTGCCCCTACCAAAAAAATTAGTCAAAGTAGGATTTTTAGTCTTAATTAACTCGAAAAGTAGTTAGTGTTGTGTAGAATTAGATTAGATAGCGGATAGTAAAATAGGGAAATGCTTAAGTAGTTAATTAGGGTTATGATACTGATAAAATCGGGTCTTAAAATATCTAATTTAGTCCCAAAAAACAATTTCAAAGAGTCCCGGAAGAGATTCCGGAATGTAATTCTAAAATCACCATTTAACCTAAATAAATTAGTTAAGTTTAGGAGGTAGTTAGATTATTGAGGAAGTAGTTTAGTTCCTTCCTTTTGTTGTTATATACAAATTCTTGTTCGAGAGAATAAGAATTTAGTTATATGAGGAAAAAAAAAAATTAAAAAGAAAAAAAGAAAAGAAAAAGATTAAAGATAAAGATAAAAACAAAAGAAAAAGAGAAAAAAAAGATACCCGGGTTTTAACTTGGGTATCAACCCGAGTATGGATAGATACCCGGGCTACCCAGGTATCACCCGGGCAACAAACCGGGTACTAGACCCAGGGCAGGGGCCGGATTATAAACCCGACCCACCGGCCATGACCTGGATGCCAACCCCAGGCATGGGGCGGGTAGCTTTGGGTACGGGCCGGGCATGGGGGACGCCAGTGAGGCAGGACAGAAGGCCGCGGCCTCTCTCGCAACCCGCAATACAACCTCCGCCCCTCCCTGCCGCAGCTCCTCGCCGCTGCATTTCCAACCCCCCTCTCTCTCAAATTTCTCCCCCCTCCTTTATTTATATATATATATATATATATATTCTCTCTCATAGGTTTCTTCTTCTTTCTCTATTTTGGTCTTTTATGGAGTTGGGATTTTGAAGGAGAGGTGATGCAATAAGATTTAGCGGAGGAAGGAGTTTTTGAAAGAGAACTTTGAAGATTTGAAGGTGGTGGAAGAGGTGCGCACAAGCTAGGGTTTGGAGGAGATTGGTGGCACCTAGGGTTTGAACCACCAAATCTAGGGTTTGGTGGTGGAGGAGCCTTTTTGACAAGCTGGTGGAGATTCCTAGGGTTTGGTAGTGCAAAGAGGTTCGTGGCCACGGCGAGAAGATCAAAGAGACAAAAGTTTAAGGAAGTTGCCGGTGCAATAATGAGTTGGAAAACAAAGGTGATTCTTGCCCATGTTGAGTTTCTTTTGTTTGTGCAAACTTCTTTGTTTGTAAGTCTTTTTTTCTCTTTCTACCAGGGTGACCTCCGATAACATCTTCCCCGGTCTAGAGAAAAAGTCCCTCGGTGGACTCTATCTAGACCATATTGTGACGTGTGAGTCTACGTTGGTGTCATATTATTTTTTTTCTATTGTCTTAGCCTTGTGGCAAGTCTTTCCTTTTTGTTTTCTCCATCCTCCTATCCTCCTTAGGTCTTGCCCAATTTTTTTATCATTTTCCCGGTCTTCCCGGTCAACCAAGAAAATTTCTTTCCAAGTCTTTGTTTCCCAAATTCTCTCCTTGTAATGATTTTATGTGATCTTGTGCCATTAGTGTGTTATTAGATATGTGAGACACCTACATACACGTATTCTAGCAAAGTGTTCCGGAGTAGTACACCGGTTGACCGGTAGACTTGTGTTTTCCTGACCGGTACTCTTGTGTTTTCCGGGTCGGACCGGAGTTTGTGATAAGTTAATAGGGAGATTGGTGGAAGTACAGGCATTTTGCGGAATTTTGTCCACCCCAGACAACATGGCTCTACCGGTGTCGATAACTCTTTCGAAGATTGACCCGAACAAGTGGGAGGGGACTACAAAAGGTGTACAGTTGGAAGAAGACCTCATCCGGATGGGGTGCAGAAGACTCTACGAGAAGCCGTGAGTATTCCAAAGGGGACGTGCGGTGGCGGAGTTGCAGCCTCCCAGGACGTCCCGGGAAGTCTATCGGGCCAATCCTCGGTCTTGGACCACGGATATATGGCGCAAAGTATACTCTCTTTGTCAAGAGAGTGAGTGAATATTCGGAGTCAACTGGGAGTTGCTAGAACTGGGAGTAGGATGTGAAGGTTTATGAGAGAAAATAAGGCCTCCCGATAAACTCTACCGAAAAGGAACCGGTTGACCTCCCTTCCTCACCACCAGAGTCCTTGGTGGAGTCTTCAATGGCTATACTCATTGATCTCAAGGAGGCTCCTCATCTATATATAGATACACGTCACCTATCTATAGATACACCTCACCTACCGGTGACCTCCCGGTTAAGACATCCAACCTTCTAGTGGATTCTCTTGACCATGTGGGTACTTCCAACCTTATTGACAATCCCTATGTGGATCAACTGGAAGAGTCTTCTGGTTGAGCCTTTGTTATATGTTATGTGTTATTGTTGATTTATCCCACCGATAATCAAGATGTTGTTAAAGTTAGTAGATTTAAACACTAGGGTGAGAGTAGTCATGTTGATGGGGCCCCATTGTGCACTCGGTCTCTACCACTTGAGTGGTTTCTCTGGCTACTTACTTTTGTTAAGGAAAGGTTCAACGGTCTCAAACGGGGAGTCTTTCGATTTATTAGTCTACCGGTAATCTGTCGGTGACTAGGCTACCCTTGATTTTAGGATCTAGATGCGGTTTTGTCTTTTTGTGGATCTTCTTTTGGAGGGTAGCTATTGACTTTAGTGCACTCTCTAGATGACATTTTTACTTTTTGGGGATCAGGTTTGAAGTATAGCTATTGACTTTAGTGCACGCTCTAAATGCCATTTCCACCTTTTGAGGATTTAATTTTGGAGGATAGCTAGTAGCCTTTGTGTACTTAAAGAGCCTTGGGATCTTGTGTTAAGTACTCTTCTCTTTGTTGATTTGCTCGTGTCTTGCCTTCATTGCTTGTGTCTAGAATCTTTGTTGAGCTTGTGTGAGTAGACCGGGAGAAAGTTGAGCCCTCCTAGTTTATGTTTGCTAGGTATACTAGGTTGTGACTTGTTGTGTATTATGTAATTGAGTGTGAGTAGAGACTTCCCGAGGGTGTAAGATATCCAGGTTAAATTGGTGGAGTAAAATTCGAGATCTATATTCCAGACCCTTCACCGATGGGATCAGGAAGAGTTGCTTTATCCAACCGGATCCGGAAAGCCTATGGCTATTTATGATAGCCTCCCTTAAGTAGGAAGTGTTTGGATTGGTGGGGAAGAGGGATAATATCCCCCCTTTTGGTACACCGGGAGAGATCGCGGCTAAGCCTGAGTCCGGAGAACTCCGGGGTTTCTACCCTTGTAGTGGACAAGTTCCGACCATCTCCGTGGAAGGTTGTCTTGCTCATATGATTTGCTTAGCACTAACTTGTGATTCTTGTATCTCCTTTGTTTGATTCATTAGGTGTGGTTGTAGTTGGAACCCGGGCTTGCGTGACTAGTTTACCGGAACAAGTTTCCGGTAGATTTTGAAGACCGGTAAACCGGCTGCAACCTTTTTAACTCTTTCAAGGTGTAGAGTTGGATTGTGGATATTGTGGCCTCTGGACTGCGTGAATGGAGGGCTGTGACTTTTCGGGCATTATAAAAACTTACCGGAAAACTACTCTGATGCTCAACTAAGTTTAATTGAAACACTTGTGGTTACTTATTACCGGTTACTAAGGTATCGGGGAAGCCATCCTACTGAGATATTAAGTGCGAAGTGTTGTTAAGAATTAAAAAGTTTGACGTACGATAAAAATCCCTGGAAACAATCTGGTTAGGTGGGCTCGCTTAAGGATAATTTTTGTTAACTTTGAGAATTACGAACCACTATACTACGATAGTGGTGGACAATTTAGTCACCAAAACTCGCCATGCCGACTTAGTCTTGTTCCAGAGATGAGATCCGTTGAAGCCTTGAAAACCTCGTTTAAAACCCTACCACATACTCGGTGGCCATTTCAGCCCCCGATCAGATTGACAATGTGATAAATGGAAGCGGAGTAGTGAACTAAAGTTTGACCTGCTCGGCATGCAAGCAACATTAATCCATTTGCACATAAGCGCTGTCATTGCTTCCATAGGATCCACCACATTGAACCCTCCTTCCTCTCTCTTTTGGCAAATGGCGTTCTACGCCACTCTGGCTCTGGTAGGGTTGGAGGATCCTGTCCACATGTAGTTCCGGATTTTGCCAATAACCCGTTTAATTCCGGTGGAGCTCCCTCGCCACAATGCCAAGTAGAAAAGAGTTGTTGACACTGAAACACTGTTGCCAATAGTGATTCTAGTAGTGCTATTTGCTTTTACTGTTGACTAGTACTCTAGTTTCTTGTCAATTTTCCCTTTAAGAAAATTGTTAATATCCGCAGTATTTAAATCTAAATCAAATGCCGTGCCCAACACTTTGGAGATCTCTCCCTCTTGAGTCCATCTAAAAGAGAGATTGCCGAGCTACGCTAATTGAGGTTGCCCAACACTCCCCCAGTAATATGCAGCTGACTTGTCAGGATTTATTATTAGACCTGATGCATCACTGAATGTCTCTAGTGTCTCAAAGATATTCATGATTACTTGTTCATCTGCAGCTAATGTAAGGAATGTATCGTCAGCATATTGGGTTAGCACTTGGGTGTTTTCTGTTCCTGGGATGCTTATCCCTGTTATCCTTCCTCTCACGACTTCCTTTTTAAGGCAGGAGTTCAGGATTTCTCCTACTATTAGGAAGAGGTAAAGGGCTAGTGGGCATCCTTGCTTGACTCCTTCCTCAATATTGAAAGCCTCCGTGGTTCGTCCATTGACGCTGACTTGGGCTTTTGCACCTTTAAATAATAGGAAGATCATGTTTATGAATTCTTTTGGGAATTCCATCTTTATCAAGGCTTTGAACAGGAAGTTAATATCTACCCAATCGTAGGCTTTCGAGAAATCCGGCTTTGGGAATATAAGAGGTTGATTAGACACATTAGCATGGTAGATAGTTTTCTCTATTAAGAAGATATTGTTTGAGATAAACCTCATAGGTAGGAAGCCTGATTGGTCTGGGCTAATAAGGTCCATTAGGATGGGCTGGAGTCGTATCTGAAGGGCTTTGGCAAAAATCTTGTAGGATACATTTAGAAGAGTGATAGGGCGCCAGTTGTTTAGAGTGCCGCGCTCCCCTCCTCTGTGAATTAGTGCTACAAGTCCTTTGACTACGCTCCCTTGGAAGCTCCCTCTTGATAATGCCTCTTTCAACATCACAAGATATTCTTTTCCAATGTTAGACCACATCAGTTTGTGGAATTCTGTGACCATTCCATCTGGTCCTGGAGACTTTCATGTGGCAAGATGTTCTACTGCATAGGTCGGTTCCGCAAGGGTGATATCCAACTTTAGCATTTCTTGGAGTTTGGTCCTCTTAGGGAGACTTCCTGGGCATCTATAATCTCTACAGATTGTGACCTTCTGGATACATGTTTGAGTAGAAGTTAAAGCACTCATTCTCCAGTTCTGATTTTTCTGTGTGGTGGACTCCATCTTCATCTAATAGTTCTATTATGCTCGAGTGTGAAGGTCTTTGCTTATAGGTGCTGAAAAACTCCTTTGTTGATTTGTCCCCCACCCTCTTCCACTTTGACCTCCCTCGAGTTTGTTGTCCTGCCACTTTCCAATCCTCACATTCAGTGAGGACTTCCCTAGCCTCTTTCTCTGCCTCCTGGGCCCCTTGGTCATCTCGACATTGGTGAAGGTTGTTCCTGGCTCTCTCTAGGTTCACCCTTGCCTCCTCTTCCTTTTCCTGTCGTTCTTTCGCTTTCTCTATACAGAAAGTCTTGTACCACTTGAGCACCCTTCTGATTTTCCAAAGAATTTAAGTTGAGGGTGGCAAGCTTGCCATCTCTCCATCAGTTCCTTCTCCACCTGTTTGTCCTTTAGGTAGAATATGTTCACCTTATACTTAGAACCTCGGAGGGGCAAATGATCTAGTTCTATATGGAGGATAACTGGTAGGTGGTCAGAATGTCCACTGTTTCCCATAATCTCATATTTCTTAATGTGTTCCATTTGGTTGCTTCCTAGGCCTAAAAAGGTGTAAAACCTATCCAAACGTTCGAGAACTCTCTCCTTTCCATTGCGTCGGTTGTCCCATGTGAAGGTTACTGGTTGATTGTGGTTAAAACAATCTTGAACCCCAAAGAAGGCTTTAAATAAATTGGAACCATGGAGTTCCCTATCGGAGATTTGCCTCCCTAAGGACGATGATTTGTCTCTTGGATTTTCTACGAAATTCCAATCCCCTCCAATAATCCACTTAAGGTTGGAATTTAGATTCCTCATCAGCTCTTGCCATAATATTGATCTTCGTAGGGGAGAGTGCAGTGCATATATGTTGAGGATACCAAGGTCTCTTCTAGAGGCTCCTCTAAGAACGACCCACTGTGCCGTTTTATCATTGGAGGAGCCTTCCTCTATAACTAAATGTTTGATTTTAGAGGAGACCAAAATGCTTAGTCCCTCGCACCGTGCTAGTGCTTGATTAGCTTCCACGGCTGCATAATTGAAGGCCTTGGACTGCCTCCATAATCTACAAGCAATAGTGTCTAGGGTTGGGCCTCTTAGTTTATGCTCTTGTAGGCATATGATGTCCAGACTACATAGGTAGGGTCTCAAATAATTCTTTAGTTTGGCAACGTTGTCAAGGTTATTAAGCCCTTGTACATTTTGGGTTAAGACCTTCACATTCATGAGTACTAAAGGGGAAGTTGTGGCCTGGAGGAGGTTGGTGTTTCACTGATAATACCTGTCATTTCCACTCTTGAGGGGGTTGGGCGAGTCGTGATGTCCGATTGTCTCCGATTCCTAGGGTTTCCTGTCTGATAAGGTTTTTGCATTGCCTTCCATCTCCTCCCCCCGATCAATCTAAGCCTCCCATGCATCTTTATTAGGCATGTGGATGCAAAGAAAGGTGTGGTGAGTCCTGCCTCATTACTATTTACCCAAGGATGATGCGACCCTATAGAGGTGGAGAAGTCAAGGGCCCGTTCTATCCTATTTAAAGCTACTAGAGAAGTAGGATCTTGAGTGGAACTTACCCGATCAATGGACGCCGAGGACCCTACGTTCTGAAGCGCCAACACCTCTTCCCTAGCTTGTGCACTGTCACTTCTGTTGTCTTGTTCTCCATTATCCTCTACTAGTGGAATGTTCAAGTTGGGAGCTCCCTCCTGTCTAGTGCTTGGGTTGTGCTCTGAGCTCTCCACTTGCCATGCCCTTGCTTGGTTGGAGCTGCCTATCATCATTAGTTCCCAAATTTTTTCACCTTCCACATTATGCACTTGAACACTACTCACCTCTTGGTCTCCTTTGGGCATGCCTCTTTCCTGCCCGAGTTGAAATAAGTCTTTTTCGTTTGCCATGCAGCTTGTTGGTTCTGCAAACCCTCCTTGGAAAATTCCATTTAGGGTGTGATGGACTGGCTTGGTTCCCTACGTAGTCCTCCTTTCTCTTGTTCTTTGTTTGGTCCCGGTGTTTGTCCTCGCGCTAAAAATTGTCCTCCCTTCTGCTGTTCCTCTTGTTCTCTCTTCTAGTGTTGGTCTGGTGGGTTGTGTGTTTTCGAGAGTTGCTACCTCTCTATCGTCTCGGGCATGAGCGGGATGGCTGGCTCTCTGTATTGTTTTGATCGGTTGTTGGGTATCAAACATATCTTCGTCTACTTCTTCTACACCCATTTGTGTGTGTTCCTCTTCCTCAGCCTCTATTTCTCCCGACCCGGCTGTCCCCATGAGGTAGTCTTCTATTTGTTCATGTGCTCGCTATGGGTCGTTGCCCGTGCCGTCCTCCTTGTCTTCCGCCTCTGTTGGTGTGTGCCTGTCCTCTTCGACCACCTATGTTTGCTTTGCTACCAACCCTATTGGTTTTGTTGCCGCCTCTGTTTGCTTTGCTGCCGCTTCTATTTGCTTTGTTGCCGCCTCTATTCGCTTTGCTGTTGCTTCCCCCAATTTCTCACCCTTTGTTGCATTTAGGGTTCCGCTTTCCCTTTCTCTAGCCGACAACAATCGCTTTCCTCCCTTTGGTGCTGGTGCTCTTAAAACCGTCCTCTCCTATTGTTTGTATCATGTTCCTCCTTTATCCTTTTGGCCGTTGGTTTCTTTATCTCCTTCCTGCATGACGAGTTGTTGATTGTCTTCCAGGGTTTCAACTCCTCCTTGCTTTTGTTGAGGTATTCTTGGTGGATTTCTGTGAGCTCCCTCTTGATTCCGCTTCTCATCTGTTGTTCTTTCTTGCACCACCAATGCTCTATCTCTTCTCCGATTACGGTGTCGCTGGACTTGGAAGCCTTCTTCATCTTTCTTTGGTTCTCAAGGTAGAGCTCCATTTTCTTATTCTGCTGCTGTGGGTTCGTACTTTGACCTCGATGTTTTCCCATTTCGCACCTGGCAGTCTTTGATGTTGTGGTCTGTTTCTAGGCAGTAGCGGCATTTTATGAGCAAGAAATTATAGTCAGTCAAGATGGTGTGCCACGTACCTGATTCCTTGTTTACTACCACGACTGAGGATTCCCATGCTTCTCCAGAGTCCATCGCGATACAGAAGCGGTGATCACCACTCTTGTCGGTGCTGCGAGCTTCTCCTAGGACTTCCTCAATTTCCAAAGCAATTTTTTTAACAATGCCGCTGAAGTCCTCTAGCACATGTCTGAGCGTCACCCAAGTAGGTAGTTTCATTCTCCTTGAAAATCCTCCTTGGTTGTTTGGTTGGTCAAAGTTGTCATTGTAGGGATTAAATTGTGGTATCCACCTCTTAAAAATGCAAATGCCGTCTTGTGTTCTGTAGGGGGTCAGTAACAACACCTTGTTGATGGTTTCAGGCTTTTCTGCTTTACCTAGGCACTGTCATCCAAGCTTGATGTTTCCACCAAATTTTTGTTGCACCACTTTGCACCACAGTTGGAGGCGGTGTCCCTTTGGACGGCCACCAAGGAAGAAAGCTATGGAGCTGAATTGTTGTAGGTACTGCGACTCGTTGCGGACTGCTTCTTGATTGACCGAGATCTCTCTTTTGAGGTCTTCGAGGAGAAAACTTGCATAGCTTCGTTTATATCCCGTCGGCAACTCTTCCCTTGGGATAGCTTTCGTGAAGTGTAGTCCTATGATGATGGTAGGTTGATCATTGAGTATCTGCTCCATTGAGTTCTACGGCATGGTCTCCATTGGGCCTGATACTTGGTGAATTTGGATTCGTGATTCTTCTAGTATGTTGGCAACCTTCCTCAGGGTGTTGGTGTAGGAGGCCATCTTGGCGGAGATGGTCCCTTTGTTTCTGCTATGAAGGTCGAACTTATGCTAGAGGGGTGTGTTTAAATCCCTGGAAGGTGCGGTTTCACACCAATACCTGCTGCTTTCCGCAACTGTTCTTTTATATTTTGTTTGTCTTATTTAATGTTCGTTAGCTTGCAATCAAATGGTGTACTATAAGCAGAGAAGCATTAAGATCTGCGAAGGCCACTGAGGTACCTGGTTTGAGGAGTTCTGCAACTTCCTTGGCTGAGGTTCGGAGTAGGCATGCGACTCCCTGCAGCTATAGCGCCGTCAGGCGCCGTTGGACTTCTCCTGCAGTGGGGTCGATCGATTCCTCTTGCAGCTGAAACATCTACAGTTGGATCGCCTTACAACTCGTCGGGCGCGGTTGGAATTCTCCTCCAGCTCGGGCGTTTCTTTCTGCAGCTGAAGCGACTGCAGCTGGACCGCCTTTAGCTAGGGCGCCGTTACTTCCTTCGCGCTCTATTGACCATGCAGATCTCCGACTTGTACCTTCAGCTCCTACCTCCTTACTTCCCACCTGGTTCTTAGTCCTGTCTAGTGGATACCCCCCTATCTCCACTTCGTTCTTCACCAGCGCTTTTCTCTACACATCATTTAATCCTAGGGGTGAGTGAATACTTGCTAGTGTAATCCTTGTCTCCTGATCTGAGTTTGGTAGCTCTTCCTAACCCTTGGATGGTCAGATCGGTGAGTTTTCTTCTACCCTCGACTTCCTACTTCCAGATTTTGCTTGACTTATGTGGATCTCTCTAGCACGTCTCTCCAGATTTGTCTATCTGTCTAACACGCACACTTGTTGTGATCCACTCTTTGAACTCCGCAAATTGCGGAGCCATTGTTCCCCCCTCACCCACACTCAAACATTCATTAATTATCTTTCTATTAAAGCTTGAAAAGCAGATCAACTCATATTCGATGTGAAGCCATGTGGATTCTCAGATTTCCAGTGCATTTTCAACACAAGAATGGCATTTCAACTTCGGGAACAGTGTCGCATCTTTTGTCGAGCCCATGGACTTTGCTACAGTACTGCGAAGTTTCATCGTCAGGGTCTTCGCAGTCCGTCTCTGTTACACGATTCCTATAGTACAGAAGATAGAATTAAAAATTTAAATTTACATATCTCACACTATTTCGCATCTTCCAAAATTCAAGCAGCATGATTTCAGGCGCAGAATAAGTTGTATCATCTCGCTTCGATTGCTTACAAACAAGTCTACTCGGAGCTAGGACTGTTAACCCCTAATGAACCAAGTGTTTGTTTGGAGGACAAATTCTTTTTCAATTTGACTGCAATCATCTTTCAACCCATGTAATCAAAATTCACAAAATGTCTACAACATCATCTCATCAAGTGTAGAAGAAGATCCTACAGGTCCATTCTCAAACATTCACCTTGGCGGTTTTCAATCAATGGAATAGAGATCCCTCTAAAATGTTTAGGATGCCTTCACATCCCCACATGATAAATTTCGCCCTTGGCGTAACCTCTAAAGGGCCGTGACAATACCACACCAAAAACTCTTCCATAACTAGTGATTCTAGTGATTCTAGTGCAATGAATAATGAAGGAAAACAAAAACTTTGATTTCTAGTTTCAACCATAGGATCTCAACTAAGTAAAATACTCACACCGCACAGATTGAAAGATTATAGTGCTTGAAGTCAAAAAATGGCTCATTTTCTTCCCTTTGTTAAGTGGATCAATAGACTTTGACTTCACTTGGTGTCAAAGTTTTGCACTAGGCAAGGTCTAAACTCATTACCATTGTCATAAGCATGATATTAGTTCCTTATACACCAATTTCTAGACTCAATAGATAAGAGGTGGAGCATATTCAAAACAACTATGCAAAGAGGGAAGGTTTAAAAATTGTTGATTCACGTTTTAATTTTTTTTGTGAAAAGCAATATGTTTTAGATTGATAACCCAAATGGTCAGTAAGAAGGGTTTTAACCCATATTGTTGTGGAAAGAAATTAAAAGTGAAAAATATGAAGATCTCTAAGTTTATGTAGAAAGGAAAAAAAAATTCGTACCTTGACCAACAATGTGCGACAATGTGTAAAAATGTTTGACTTGGATTTACATGCTACTTTCTTAATAAAGACAACAAAATTTTCTTGAATATATAAAAGAAAGTAATATTACTTTCTAGTATAGAAAATCTCACATTCAATAGAGTGTCTTAGCAAAAGTTATAGAAGTTGCCCAACGTGCGTGCTCTCTTTGTTTGAAATTCAACCCCCGTAATTATTTCATAAAATGTTGAAATAAGGAAAAATTGTACTCCCACAGAGGTTTTAGTGATGTCCGTCTACAGTAAAAAAATCAAAGAGGAATATTATAAATTGAATCCGACCAAACCTTTGTGTGCCCATTTTTACACTTGGTCCTTTAGTTGTCAATGGCAAGGGGGACCACAAGGGGGGTGCGTACAAAACTTGCCTCCTTTTCTTTTTGGTTGAGGGAAGATGGGGCCTTTCTTATAAAATAAAATAAAACCTCTATTGGTGGTTAACCCCTAAATTTATCTAACAACTTCACCAAAAACACTTCAAAACTGTTGATTCTAGTGCAAAGAAGGAAACAAAAAAAAATTCAAGTTCTAACCATAGTAACTCAATAAAGACTTATTGAGAAACATACCCACAAAACTTCATAAACTTTCACCGCATCGATTAAGAGATTACAATGTTTGAAGTAGAGAAAACCGTTCGTTTTCTTACTTGCGTAGAGTGGATCAACAAACTTTGACTTCACGTGGTGTCAAATTTTTGCGCTACACAAGGTCTAAAGTCATTACCATCATGTCAAGCATGGTACTAGTTCCTTGTGCGCCAATTTTTAGACTCGCTAGAAAAAGAGGTATAGCATATTCAAAAGATTGTGCAAGGAGTGGAGGTTCTAAAAATTTCCAATTTAGGTATTTTGTTTTGTGAACTTGATATGTTTCTAAATGAGAATCCAAACGGTCAATATGAAGGTTTACACCAAAAAAATAAAAAATAAAAAATATGAAGGCCTCTAAGTTTTATGTGGAAAAGAAGTTTTTTTTATACCTTGTCCAACAATGTGTGACAATGTGTGAAAATGGTTGGCTTGGGTCAAAATGCTATTTGTCACCAAAGAAAATAACTGTTCTTTAATGTGTATGAAAGGAAATAATATAACTTGCTAGTATTGAAAATCTTACATTTAATAGAGTGTCCTAGCAAAAGTTGTTGGAGTTGCCCGATGTGCCTACACTCAAAAAGTTTTTTTGTAAGGTGGCATAACTTTTTTTCTAGAGGTCCGTTGAGAAAAAAACATTTTCCTGTGTACCTTTTGTCTTCTTGCATCTTTATAGAAAATCTTGAGAATTGTAAACATTAATTGCAAGCATGGGAACGGGCCCAAGATTTGCAAAAGCCCACCTCGGGACTTTTATCATTCAGGGGTTAAATCACTATGGTGGACCCCGAAGCTACTTTAGAACCATATGCCCCAAACATGCATTGCATTTTTCGAATATAGTATCTAGACCTCCCAAATAAGAAGGCCCAAAAAATGTTTAGTCAACGCCCCCTTGCCATGCCATTAAGATGAGGGCAAGATTTATTGTCTCGGGTTCGCAACAACTTTGTGAAGGAAGGGCAAGCATTTTAGCGGGTCTTCAAATTTGAGTTCACTTTGATGTTCTCAATTTCATGTAAAGCTTAATCCAAATGATGTACTGTACATAATGATTGTTAAGTTTTCTTGAGGTAGAAAAAAAAGAAACAAGGAAAGTTGCAAATTAATAAAACTTTGTGCCTATATATTTGAAAATAATGAAAAAAATTGCACTAGGTTTTCTATTAAATAAATTATAATTATAATTTTTTTCTTTTCTTTTTGATTTTTTTTGCAAATGAAGTTATGTAGGTTAGTTGTATAAAAAATCTCAATTTATTTTGAAAAACTTCACAAAGACGAATGCTTTCCTTAGAACAAGGGTTAGTTTGGATAAACATTTATAGTTTCAATTTTTATCAATGTTTGGAGTGCCCTTTGTATATATTAGTTTGGCACTCATGGGTTAGACCAAATGTAACCACAAGAACAAGGTTTTAACCCCCAAAGGACCACTATCCCCTTAGGGAACATTTTGAGTTTAGGTAGGGTCTCACAATCTTGAATTTAGGCATGATTTCTAAGACATTTATTATTGACTTTTTCAATTGAATAGGGCGTCACGATCTGAAATTCAGGCATGATTTTTTGAGATTTTTTATCGACTAGGCAACTTATTATTAGCTTCCCATAGACATAATTTTTGTAGATATTTGACTTACCGTTCAAAAATTACAAACATTTTTCAGTAACATATACAAATAGTAAGAGGTTTAGGTGATATATAAAAATTAGTGTAATAAAACATTAATTCGTTATAAATTCAATAGAAATTCAAGTTACTGTTCATTCTAAAAATAGAAAATTCCTCTTGGAATAAAAATGGAAATCTTTGCATCTATGGTGTGGAATTTTTACTTTCAAAGATATGAGAAGGATATGATATATGCAAAACTTGAAGTGCATTGTTAATTCTCAGCACATAGTTGTATTGCAGGAATTTTAAGGACATTTATTGCCCCTCTTCCACTTCTAAGATTAGGTGCGCATGTGCCTAACATGACTCTTTTTAGGTTAAAATTAGAAAATCATAGATTGTAGTACAAAAAGTTGCCATAGAAGGTGGTCGAAGTTTGTTAAAGGTGTTTAACCCTTAAACGCCCAAGCACTCTCCAATGGGCAGCCCGTTTTTGGATCACAGCATCTTTTGGACTTGGGCATCATGAATAGTGCACTTTTTGAACTTGGGCATCATGAATGAACCAATCAATGATGAGCTTGCAACCTCCTACAAGGTTTTGTGCAACCCCAACCTACCTACACTAATTCTCTCAAAACACAAACCACTCATACAAATTGTGATTTGAATTGTAAAATTTCACTTTGTGAATGCATCATAAGAAGGTGACCAGATTGATATAAAAATTTTGATGAAAAGTTGAGTACAGGAAGAGCTACAGAGAAGATTTTGTAGGAAAAGAGCCCCTCGGGCTCTCTTGGGCGTTTAAGGGTTAATATGACCTCAATGAGAGTTTATGTCTCAGTTCCAAGGTTGATATCTTTCAATTTGTGCAGTCAAATTGAACAACAATTTTAACACATACACTTGTACAATCTTTGTACAATATCATATGGTTAGATATGTAAAAACTGTGTTTATTTGCATTTTGTGTTGAATGCATTGAAACTTGCAGTTTTAAGTGAGTTTGGATGCTAAATATGTAGCGGTCCTTTAGAGGTTAAGAGGAGACTTAAGTAAAGGCCTACCACAATTTGAATAGACCTACCTCTTTGCAACCGTATGATCTAAATTTCCCACCTTCTTAACCCTAAAGGACAAAATGTCCAAAGATGGACTTTTTGAAGGTTCAGTTAGGTTCCTATAGTGTTCATTCATAACATTCTTCTTTGAATTTTTTCTTCTAAATGGATATTATCAAAACCTTTGTGGAAATATATATGTGTATAATATATATATATATATATATATATATATATATTTAATATGTTTATTTTTAAGAAAAGATTCTTTCCTAAGTCTGACATGTAATGAAAAAGTTATAGGGTTTTGAATTTTAATCCCTAGTTAAAGATTTCCTCTTGAGGGGACGTTTTCCATTTCGAGGAGGTTCCTGTGGTTACAAATTTGATCATGAATTTTGATTTCTTAAAATAAAAATGTAGAAAAGTAGCTTTGACGGACTGTAGTTTTTTTCACACCGGACCTTTAAAAAGAAAATTATGCTATTCTAAGTGCAAAACTAGGGACTCTGGGCAGTTCCAAAATTTTGCTAGAAGTTTCTATTGTCATTAACATAATCCATACATGTAAAGATCATCAATTTCTTTGAAGATGTTAAAAACAAAATCTTGTCTATAGTGTAAAAATCATTTGAATTCAAAGTCAAACATTTTCACACATTGTCGGCTAAGGGGGAAAAAAACTTTTTCATGCATTTCAAACGCTACAATCTTCATATCCTCGCAACGTATTGCAACCAAAAACATTATGGCATGTCCATATAGAAGTCTATTTTAAGATGGACAGCTGAAAATCCAGATTTTCACTTGAAAATGTGATTTTCACATGAAAATGTGATTTTCATGCCACTATTTGGCAATGACAGTTTTGGACTAATTTTTGAGCAAAATTGGCCATGGTCCTTTAAGGGGTAAAATGTGTAGAAATTAATGAATTATTTTCAAAACTAAAAACTCTCCATAGAGAAGAAGACATAATAATTCTATTCGCCATTTGGATTAGATCCATTTTTTTTAATTTAATAAATAAAAGTACCTTCCCAAGCAAATGGCTACTTTCTACACCCTTAGTCATTGTACGTTCATTTCTCTTATCCTAAACACCTCCATTACTTGTGATTTTTGGCATGCGATGACTTAGAACAAGATAGAATATAAATCCATAAAACTTATGCAATGTGTAGTGGAAAAATATGCCATTATCTTGAGTCAAAGTATGCTGACCCTGTCCACGCAAGGAAGAGAAAATACCATACATCACTCTTGAAATGCATGTGTTTTAGAATCCGTGTAGTCAAAGTATATGAACGTTTCTAAGTGTCTTCTTGTAATAGTTAACTTGAAGATCTTACGGTTGAAAATAGTAAAAAGTTGTTTCAATTAGTCTTACAACGTCTCAAATTAGAGAGGCCATTTTTGAGAGGTTTTGGTGAAACATAGTCTTCATCCTCTAGGGGGTTAACAATTATCAACAGATGATTCCTTCTTTGCCTTAACTAAAGCAAAAGCTGGAAATGGGAGAGTACACAAGCCTGGACCCTCATTGTTGAACTTGTCCAAATTGAGGGACGAATAACTACAACTCTCAAAACGTTGATGTAGAAAACTAAAAAAATTCTCCTCAACGAAATAATGCATTTACAGTTACAAGAGTGGTTTCTTTTCTACAGTACAAGAGTGGTTCTTTTCTACATCTTGGTATGCTCATCAGTTGCAAAGGAATGATTCCTAAGCCTCATTTGCTAAAATTGAACATCTGTGGTGAAGCAGGCACTTACATCTATGGAGTTACAGAGCAGTTGTAACTCCCCCACTTCAAATGATAGCCTCAATTCTCAAATCATTGAATTCGGCAGCCAAGACCTCCTTCATCGTCCTTGTTGTGGTGCACATTATTATAGGCTGACAACTCCACAAAATCCATCTCCCGCCCTGTAACACGTAATAGCATTTAGCATATCATAAGGCATACTATGGCCTTTTTGACGCTCTTCCAAAGCCTTCAAAAAGGACGTATTTCATCGTATCAATGGGTTTCACGATGACAATTGTGCTACCAAAACTGGCTAGTCAAAGAGACAACACCTCGACGTACAGGGAAAGTTCCATATCAAATTGAAGTTCACCGCCATGCTTCTGTACCTGTAAGAGTGCAATATGCACTACGCTGCTGCAACTCGGTTCTCGACACATTCATCCGGGCTCCCTTCGCACGATTTGCCGGCGCCTGCACCACTCACACCAGTTAGATCACCACAAATACAACAAACTATCCCCACTAGAGAACGTGATTACTGAAGGTGATACTAAAATTCAAATAATACGAGGCTGTAAAACTCAGCCTTTACTATTTTCTCAAGAAAATCTTGCAAGACAATGAGTGCTTTGGGGATTACTGTTACCAACAAAATAGTGTAGCACAAACCTCCATCACTAGATTGACAACTGAATTTCGCACAAAACCTCCTCAAATCTCATGCCCATTCTCTCATTTAGGGATTATGCAATACCTGAAGAATCTGGCAATTATCTAGAGTGCTTGGACCCCCCTGGAAACAACCCAACCACCTTTATCAGGCACAACCCAGACACATACGCACCAGGAAACGGATGTGAAATTCCTCCGCACAATGTGAGGCAATTTGCAAATCACAAGTGCTGCGAACGACATGGAAACAAGAGGTATCTAGACAATTGGAGCGGATTTAGGGTTCCCCACAATGACATCAAATTGGGGTGACCTTGGAGTAGGGGACGATGTGGTCGTAATCGTGGCAGAGGCAGCCCTGGCAGCCCACGAGCTTGCGGAACACGATGTTGCCGAGCGCATCGCGGCGCCAGCGCGCGGGGTCGCGACCCTTGACGGTTTCGGCCTTGGCCCAGCACGCCTCCTTCACATCGTGCGGGAACGAGCGCGGCCCCAAGGCGCCATCGCGCGAGGAGGATGACACGGATGACCCCTCCTCGTACTCCTCCTGCAGCTTCCTCGCGGCCTTGGTCGCGCCCCGCACCGCCTTCGCCAGCCCCCGCACCATCTCTCAGCTCACCCACGCCAAGCTCGCAATCTGGAACAAAACACCAGCAGAGTGCACCCAGCTTATCCAGTGTGCACATGTCCTCATCCTACGTGCGAAAAATCTATTACTCTTCCACAATCACTGTTCCCGTAAATTTTTTTAGTAATTTGGCAGTATTGTATCAATATTAGTGCAGTAAGGGGGGGTGTTTTCCCAATGATTTTTTCAGTGGACAATTAACTCGAGCATTCTGTCAAGATGATGTTTGCTTTAGTTGAAGGATCATGAAAAGGTTTTGCTAAAAGGCACTTGAACTGTGAAAGGCAACAATAACAACCAAGGCACAGTTTCATATACCTGCTTTGAACAGAAATAAAATATGACGGCTACGAAAGGGGACAAAATAGGACTTACATATGCATTGAAAGGGAAAAACAAGAATAAGAAATGCCAAACCCTGATGAATAATAGGTTGCTTTAACTCTTTAACGACGGAGTGGTGCACACGGCCCTAGAAAATTCTACAACGCTCGACTAGTGCAAATCAATCCAACAGCTTAATCAGCCGTAGCTCCCAAAAACCGGTCTCATCAGCCACTTCTTGGTCTCTTCGTCGTTAAAGGGTCAACCTGGACAGCGGCGTGATGACCCGCAACTTCTTCCACGCCGTCAACCTCATCAACTTCTTCCATGTGCGTCACTTCAAACTTGACGAACACACCTCGTTGGTGACTGTGTTCAAGGTTTGAATATTCAGCTATATTGAAGCTTAATATACAAACATTGTAACCCACATTACTTGTCAAACTAATTCCGTCACATTCTGGCCTACATTCTCACGAAATTAGTAAAGGAGAATATGTTCTTCAGTGATTAGAGTAAACATCAAAGATCGTCCGTGATGCTGGGTTCCCCAGTCACCATGACTAAAATTTCAAAACAAGGAGCTCCTTGTACTACTTATTTACAACACGGTCTGACTAGCTCTCATCTTTCGAACAAAATTTTTTGATCCTAGATCCTAGAGGAAGGTTACCGTTTCTCCGAAGCAAATGGTATTTCAACTGAGGGATTGTTGTACTTGTCGAAGTCTACTACAAGCCCCCGAGGCGTGCGATTGGGCGCACTCGCTCGCTCTATTGCCGAAACGAACTGATTCGATAGTCTTCTGGCAGCCCAGGTGCGTTGCCAAGGCTTCATTTGCACCACCTGTTTGAAAACCAAGACAGCTTTAATACGATACCCCTCTTTTGGTTTGTTACACTCCTTCCTTCACTCTAAATAGTCACTAGATCAATAGAAGAGCTTGGTGGTCTTTCAATTAGAACCGCGTAAGAGCTAGGTGGTCTCTAAACTCAAGTTCCAGCCATCTTTGAGAGTGAAGCAGAAGTTTGTCTAAGATAGCATGAAAATGTTTGTCTAAGAGAGGGGGTATATGTTTCAAACTTCTGGTGACTTTCTAGTATCCAACACAAACTCCAAGATCCATTTGAAGGATAAGTAATCTACCTCATCAGCGTTGAAACTCTCCACAATGACTCCACCACGACGAGGAACCCCAAGCTCTCGCCAGTCCATCTGAAACTGCCCAAAGCTTTCCGCAAGCTCCTGTGTACGCCAAAAGGAAAAAGCTAGTGAAGAGACATCAGAGACTACTTTGACGCTTGAAATTCACTTCTAATAAACACGAGATCTACGTTTTCGGTTTATCGCAATCGCTTACCTTACTGAGAGGTGCATTAAGGTCACCAATTACTCCAAGCACATGACCCCTGTAGTCGGCATTGGAGCCCTGCATGGATTTGACGGAGAATTACATCAGGAAGACGACTTCCATCGAATAATCTCTACACATCCTCTCTGAGATATAGGATTAACAAAAAGTTTTGATGAGACACCCCTCTCTTTTCATTTTGAATCAGCTCTTGGAAATTAATATTCATGTAAACTCTTTCTTCACTCTTGAAAGACAGCTCAAACTATTTGAAGACCACCAAAGCTCTTCTATCGATCTTATAACTAAAATAGAGTGAACAAATAGTAGTATAATATAGAAAAAGGGGGTATCTTAGGGTGACTTCACAAATAACTCTATCTAACGTTGAATACGTGGTAGAAAGATAGCGCATAGTACGGACACATAAATTTACCCTGATCAAATCATACCTGCCCATGAATCTCTAGAACAGGGATGCCGTTCAAAGTCTACAACGCAACAACATACCACCAGTCAGCATTAAAAAAATACATCGAACATTTATATAGGAGATTATTGAACCAATACGTAAATTATCATATAGTATGGATGGCTGCTATCACACCTGTTTCGAAACCCAATTGAGATACTCTTCCCATTGCATCTGAGGGGCATCACGGTCGGGCCGTAGAACCTCCCAACCATTCTTCCGTAACTCCTTCTCTAATACATTTGCTACCTGCAGATTCACACCATATTAGTGCAGAATACCACCAAAATATATCTCTACAAAATAGTCTGTAGAATGGTAACATACATCCATGTTGAACTCGCGCTCTCCAGGCGCGCCTGGTTCCGATTGCCAATCGATCCAATGACCAGGCACCACACTGATGGTGTCTCTTGCTCCAATGAGACTAGACGCTTGTCGGTACACAAAAGCAGATTGAGGAGTTTCTCGCGGCGCCTGCAATTGCTCATGCACCTCAGTTTTCGACATCTGTGTAGACTAAGGCCAAATTTACACTTGTATAAAAACAGTTTGAACATCTGTGTTCATCACCTAATTATGACTTAGATGCGGCAGTGAGATTGAAGCACTTACCCGTGTCCCAAATATGTGTGATATCTTCAAATAGCTCGACCTGAATTGGATGGGAAGTTTGCCTTTCCTGCTAGAAAAGTCACCTGATAGGAATTCCGCTGGCACACTTGCTGAGCCTGCTGCTACCTGAGAAATGCATCACGACTTTTGAGAAAAAAAGGTTCTATAACCACACACACAAAGACGATGGGCATCTTTCAAAGAGGACTTCCTCATCCAAACACCTTGTAGTGAAAGGAAGGCATTCGATAGCATCAATCTCTTGCTACCCTTCACGTCTCAAGCAAACAATGGAGCAACTTACAGCTTTACAGTCGCTAGAGAGCTTCAAAGTCTTAGAGTAGTGGATATCCAGACCATTCTTCACAGGCTCCACCACCAGCTTCGTCTGTGCAGAAATGCGAACATAAGCAACCAACACATCTGGAGACTCTCGTGTTCAATTCACACGAATGCAAGGCCTTACCGCATCGTTAAGCCAATTAAATTCCAAACTCCAGCAAGGCGCCTTCTTCAACGACAACTCCACATTCGCACGTAATGTGAGAGTTGCGGCACCAAGAGAAAATTGGCGCTTCACGGTTAAAGCGGGGATAGGCAGAATCTCCACGACGGGGCGCAAGGCTGCAGAGAGATACATATGCCCTTCCCCAGGTCAGAAAACCATACCATCAAGGCTCCAAGCATGTGCACAGAGTAAATTCCCCACCTAAATCTCCAAATACTGCACTCTTGGACTTGATGCGGACATGAGGGAGGACGCTGAGGGCTTTGATCCCGGAGCTCTTCCCAGAGTCCGAGTCGCTTGTGGCTTGAGCGTTCACTGTAACACCGCTCTTGATGGACAATGGAATGTATTGCCACCGCCACCTCGCATCCTTGTCTACATGAACACACATGTGTCAAAATTTTAAAGAAATACTATATTGCGATGCATTATATCAAACCTCGAAGACTGAGTTTACCCATCCTTCTCAGATATTCAGCCGCCTCTTGACCTATGGAACCTATGTTTCCTCGAAATAGTTACTAGATCAAGAAGCTTGGTGGTATCAAAATATTTTTGAGCTGCCTTTGAGAGTGAAGAAAAAGTTTGCATGAGATCAACCATGAATATCAGCCGCCTCCCTTTCTTTCCTTTAAGCTGAGCTCTACATTGTAAAGCTATTTAGAGCTGGTTTTAATTAATCAAAAAATGGAAAGAAGAGGGGGTTTCTTCCAATTAGGGTTTTTTTACTCCGCTATCCCGAACAAAACCAAGAGCGCAACCAACCTAACCCCAAGCAATTCGGCAATGTGACCGCCCGTTGCAACTTCAACCGCAATCCAGGTCCCGTTTTCAGCTGAGCTCCAACTTTCCATCTGTACTCCTGCCACAAACCCCCCCCCCCCCCCCCCCCAAAAAAAATCACAACAATCACTCCGAGACCCTAATTCTTCCCCCAAAAAACCTCACATTCTCCATCACAGCACCCAAAACCCATAACATTCCAAAACCCATGCTAGGGCAGCCTTCCATTTCAAGACAGTAATTCCTAATAAGCAAACTAAAAAAAGAAGCAAGCAGCCATCACAGAAAAGTGTCACAGAGGAAATGAGCAAGGAATCATCCACTGTCCACACTGAAAAAAACAGAATTCCACAAACCTAAAGTCTCTCAGCTGCCAAAACCATGGATGAGAACTCAGGCAGCGGCAGCTGAGATGGTTACCTGGCCGATGAGCTTGCCGAAGAAGGGCGGCGGCAGGTAGAGCGGGTGCGGCTGCACGAAGCAGAGGCTGCCCACGCACACCTCCCGCTCCACGCCGTCGTCGTCCTCACCACCGCCCCTCGTCATTGGCAGCTTCCCCTCATGAAAGTTGACACTGATATTGCAGCTCGAGGAGTGAGGAGAAGTGGATGTTGATGTTGTGGGAGTGTGAGGAGATGGTGGAGGTTATTCTCCTGGTGTTTGTGAGAGTGCCATGAGTCGGCGTTTCATTTGCTTCGGCGCGGGATCACTCGTCGAGTTCTTACTGGGTTTCTGGGGCGAAAGGAAGTCTTCACACTAGAATTTAAGCAACTTATACTTTCATGAATAAAGTCATCATTTCACGAGGGCCCAACCTACTTTTTTTCCTACTTTTCTCGTGTTCGCTTAGTCCCTGCATTCTCCCCGGCCAATGTTAGAGGAATCTCTACTCCAATAATTAAAAAGTGCCAATAAGAAGAAGAACGCCGGTCTCCAAAGGAGGCCGGCGTGAATCAAGTGTCTGTTCGTTCCACTACTAAGACCATGCCCACTGGACAAGGAAATAGTAAGCTGGAACTACTTCCCTCTCTCGAGGGTAGACACAATGTAACAAGAAGCCAAGGAGCCACAAAACAATCAACCGACCAACAAATCACAACCCAAGCGACTAGCCAACGAACTATAGTGCCAATATGAACTTTTTGAGAATGTAACCGTAGGATCATCTTCTTATCTTTTATGAGATGATGGGGTAATTTTGACCGTGTGAATTGAAAGATAATTGTTGTCAAGTTGAGTAATTTTTTACCCCATACGTACACTTGGTTCTTTGGGGATTAACTTCTAAAGAACCATGTGTTTGTTTGAGGGACAAGTTTTTTTTTTTTACTTTGATTGCAATTTTCTTTTTGTCTGTACGGTAAAAAATTCACAAAGTGTTTAGCCCCTAAACTTCCAAGAGGACTCTTGAAGGTTTGGGCACGTTCCTACAATGTCAATTTAGATCATTATTTATTGAAATTTTCATTGTAGATGGACATTAACAAAAGCTTTCTGGTTGTACAATTTTTTCCTAAATCGGACATTTAATGCAAAAGTTATGCCATCTTGAAACAAAACTTTGCGAGAGTAGGCACATCGGGCAACTCCAAAAACTTTTTCTATGGCACTCTAGTATAGCTGAAATTTCTATACTAGCAAGTAATATGAATTCTTTCTATATTATCAAAAAAAATCTTTTCTTTAGTGAAAAAATGCATTTTATCCCAAGTCCAAGATTTTCATCCATTGCCCTATATTGTTAGGCAAGGAACCAAAATAACTTCTTCTTTTCCAGGTAAAATTATGAGATCTTCATATCTCTCACTTCTTATTTTTCCTATTACAAGACGTGGTGTAAAACTTCTCATTCACCGTTTGGATTACCATAATAAAACATATTGTGCTTCCAAGAAATTAAAATGGGAATTGGCACTTTATGAACCCCCACTCCTTGCCCAATTAATTTGAACATGCTACACCCCTTGTCTACCTTTAAAAATTGGTGTACAAGGATTTCATAGCATAATCAACATGATGATATAAAATTTAGACCTTATGTACTACAAAAATTTGACACCAAGTGAAGTCAAAGTCGACAGATCCACTCAAATCAAGAATTAAAATGAAACGCTCAACTCAAGAATTAAAATGAACCATTTTTTCTACTTCAATCATTACGGTCAAAGTTTATGAAATTTTGTGAGTTTGTTACTTAATAAGTCTTCATTGAGATCCTATGACTAAAACTAGAAATAAATTTTCAGTTTTCTTCCTTACGCATTGCACCAAAACAAGCAGTTTTTAGTGTTTTTGGTTTGAAAATGGCTTGGTAATTTAGAGTTAACACATCATCTCATATAAGTTCAGAAGAAGATTCTACAATTACATTCTCAAAATATTTATCTTGGCAGTTATTAATCAACGGAGTAGAGATTCCTCTAAAATTGGCCGTGGTCATTTAGGAACTAAACTAGCTACAATTTAGAATGTTCACACTAGAACTTGATGTGACTAAAGTATTAAGTGCAAACATTTTATTAAGACCTTCCCCACCTATCCACAAAGCCAGCAAACGGAGTGGGATTTTGCTCCAGCAAGGGCCTCACCGATGTGCAATCTCAGTCCGGCAGGCCTCCGGACAGTCTGCTACCGTGGGTGCACTTGCCCAGAGCCCTCCCACCCGTAGAAGGTGATTCAACAAACCTCAACACTTATGCGTTGCCTGCCCTCTTGACTGTAAAAATAAACATGGTTCAAGGCCTGTTGGGGTGTGTGTTCACTGCAAAGTGGTGGGGTTCTTTCCATGTGTGCTCCGAGACTATTTTCTCATGTTGTAAAATCAACATTGTTAACCATGACCGGGTTTGCCAACTGGTGGCGGTGCTCTAAACCACTTTTTGGCTTCTTGAACAAATTTCCCGGATCAACCCTTTACCTCCCGGGGATGTTTCTAGAAAAACCAAGATTTGCTCATTTTTTTTCTTTGAACCAGATTTGATGGAAATACAATGCCTAATATTAATATCTAATCTTACAAAATTGAACTTAACCCATGACCTGGACTTTGGGGAAATTCATGTAATGTGGGCGCAAATGTGAACCTCACATCTTTGAAGCCTAGTTCCTCATGGATTTCATGCAAATTGAGTTTTAGCACCTCCGGAGTCCCACTTCGGGCTTCCCGGGCGCTAAAGGGTTACAGTCCTTGGAGTCTCTGCCTAAATATACAGGCAACTCTTTTTCTCCCCGATTTTTCATTGTGCACGAATGAACGCCCTCAAATCACGGGAATGGGTGCTGCTGCCTAATGCCGTGAGACTGGTTTGGGTCATGACCTTGATGAGCCAGCGCTCGATGCAGTGACAATCCTGCTCCATCGCAAACCTTGAATGTGCCCATGACTTTACTTGATCCTCCTCCGCGATCATGGCTCTCCCCGGACCTACTACACTGGCCTGCACTCAGGCTACTATCGCCGCAACCACAAGCATCCCTCGCTTGCTTCCCCATCTCGCTCCGATTGCAAGCACTCGCAATCATTCTGGTGGTCTGCGCCCTCATCTCGTGCAGCTCCACCGCCAATGGCACCCAGTGGTTGCCGCCAATGCATCATCATCTGTGGCTGCTGGAGACTCTGTTGCGCTTTCTGGGAGGCCGTTTCGCATCCTGGTACTCTCCCTGTGCATCCGTGATAATTGAGATGGAGAGAATTGGATGTATATGAGGAGAATTGGGTCAATTTGGAGAGGATTAGGTTCATCTGGAGAGAATTTGCATAGGGTTTAGGGTTTAAGTTTTGAGTCATGTTTTTTGCTTTGGTATGACTGAGATAGAGAGAATTGGGTACACTTGTAGAGATTTTGGTTCCTTTGGGAGTCTATCAATGTGATGCTCGTACTCAATACATTCAAGTTAGGTTTGTTCAGTTGTTTTAATACGTGAGGTTATCTTGAGAAGAAAGACATGTTTAGGGCTCAGGATTTAGGCTTCTAGTCATGTTTCTAGGCCTGAATGTGTGTTAGGGTTTTGAGAGGTTAGTGTCAAGGTTTTGGAAAATGAATCTGATGTGTTTTCGGAGGGATATGCTGCGAGTTTTAATCTTTTGAAACCATGTTGATTGGTAAACCTTGAAACCCGGGTTTAGGGTTTAAGACTCAAGTCATGTGTCTAGGCCTTAATGTGTGTCAGGGACTTGAACTGTAGCAAGGGTTTGTGAAATGAACGTGAAGTATTTTTGCATGGGATATGTTGTGAATGTTAGACCTTGAAATTGTTGTGTTGATTGATTCCCTTTTATGAACATGGAATGCAGATTAGCACAGGCGATGTGATGGGGGACATGCACGGAGCTGCTCTTGTCCGTGCTCTGGTCGATGCTGCTCAAGAGGGCAGGGTCAAAATTGAGGTGTATGCAATGGGTGGCAAGCGGATGGAGGCTGAAGGGGCTGTTCTGATTGGTGGGTGGTGCGTGCATTCTCTTCCTTCTAATTGTGGCTTTTATTTGCAATAAAGTTGCCGAAAGTTTCAATAAGATACCCCTCTTCTTATCTCGTATACAACTTTTTCCTCTTTTTACCTCTTATGCTACTCTTTCCTCCCTCTTAATCGCTATTAGATCAATGGAAGAGCTTGGTGATTTTTAGAATCCTTCCTTCCAATTGTGCTTTTTCTTGAGTTATTTGAAAAGTCACTCAAAGTTTGAATAAGATACCCCTCTTTTGATTTATTGTATTCCTCTTTCTTCACTCTTAATAGCTATCAGATCAATGGAAGAGCTTGGTGGTCCCTTAACTAGAATCCTTCAATTAAGTATGGGAGAGCTTGGTGGTCCTTTATGTTGTACTATGATTCTTAGTTGCCTTATCCTCTTTGAGCTGATTATAGACATTTGGGACCAATATTTATCATTACGAAGGAGAAAAGAGGTCAAAACTCATGTTATCTTTGCCTCACTCTGTCAATTTTTTTGTTTTCACATGACACACGATTTCTAGAAGATGACTTGTTTTTCGACTACCATCATGTGATTAGATTGGTATCTGGGTCTGATCAAAGTGGCCTTGGAACTCTTTTGCTGCAGGGGACAATACAGGATTAAGTTCCATTGGGTTACTCGAAGCTCTGCCGCTTCTAATTCCTTCTATTCAAATTCAGATCCGTACGCGCAAGTTCTTGAAGAACCATCCCCCTGATTTAGTGGTACGTCTACCCTACCCTTCCTGTGAACTTTTCTGTTATCTAGAACAAATTTTAGATATGCCACTTATGTTGACATTGTAGAGTTATTTGTAGAGTGAGGCAAAGGTACTATGAATTTTGACCTCTTTTCTCATTCTTAATGATAAAAATCAGCTCTGGATTTCTATAATCAGCTCAAAGAGCTAAAAAGCTGCTAAGATTCATGGTACAATATGATCCCGTCTTCTTCCCTCTCGAAGGAATGCGGCTAAAACTACTTCTCACTTAAGTTTAGAGACCACCAAGCTTGTTCATACTTAATAAGGAGTCGCCACCAACCTCTTCCATTGATCTCACAGCTTTTAAATGTGAGGAAAGATTGGTATCATAAATCAAAAGAGGGGAATCTCATTGAAACTTCGGGTGACTTTACAAATAACTCTTATATTGAACATTTTGTCAAGTTTTTATACGAATTCATGATGTATTCATGTTCTTTGAATCAAATTTGACCTTCTTATAGAATATCAATAAACTGAGCCTACTTGTATCTTGAACTTTGGGCTGCAACAGGTGTTGATTGACTATCCAGGAATCAACATACCTTTCGGAAAGTATGCTAAGAAACACTTCGGTAAGAGAAAACATCCTTTGTGTAGGTCCCCTATTGTTCAGTTGTATTTTATTTCGCTTTTGCAAAATTAGGCCTCCATGCCATGTTAGAACGATCATTCCTTTCTAGCATCTCTAACGTAGGTTTGGTGATAATTATTCATGCAGGGTCCAAGGTGGTCTATTACATACCGCCAAATGAGTGGTTATGGAACACATCAAGAACTCGTGCGATTATTGACTCTTGTGATGCAATTCTCTCCGTGTACCCTGCCGAGGTAAGTTATGTGTATACATTAGTGATAGGTATTTTTCTGTTGTTCATAAGTAATGATGCCATTTTGATGGAAATGCATTTTGATGGAAATGTTGTGTGTTGGTGTGAATAGACGGCGTACTTTCGCCAATCTGGTGGACATGTTATTGAAGTGGGCCATCCTTTACTTGATCGCTGCAGACCAACTCAGACTCGAATAAAGGTTTTGCTTCTACCAAAACATGCGTTTTTCATGTGTGTGACATAGTGAAACCCAAAGAAATTAGGAATTTAACAAACCTGTAAAGAAAAAAGTAAACACAATAAAAGGTGCACAAAGGCATAGGTCACAATTGAGGTGTTTGTATAGTCACCCATAGTTTCAATAAGCTACCTCTTCTTTTAATTTGAATTCTACTCTTTCCTCACTCTTAACAGATCAATGGAAGAGCTTGGTGGTCTCTGAACTTAGAAGTAGTTCTAGCCACCTTTGAGAATAAAGAAGGAGAGGTCATGTTGTACCACTTTTAGCCACTTTTTCTTATTTCAGCTGATAATACACATAGAGCTATTTAGACCTGATTTTAAAATGGGGGAAGAGTTCAAAATTCATGGTATCTCTGCTTCACTTTACAATCACTTTAATTAGCTAGGGCCAGGTACTTCATCCCTGTTTCTCACTGAAATTGTGCAGGCGAGGGAAGCACTTGGATATGGAGAAAGAGATATACTCATCCTCTTGATGCCTGCATCACGAGCTCAGGAACTGAGACATGTGTGGCCCATTATTGCATCAGCAGCGAGGCTTTTACTCACTCGTATCCTTGCTTTGGAAAAGTAGGTCTATTCCGAATCACAATTGATGACCAAATTTTTATTGGGTAGGAGTTTTTATACAATGTCTTGAAAATTTTCTGAGTTGACTTCCCAGCTTTATAATAGAAATCATATTCCTCAGTACCATTTAAACCATAAGTAACCATTTCTTTGCTATGATTGAACAGTGACCATCACGTGCACTTCGTTGTTCCGTCTGTTTTACCAAGTGGAGATCATATAATCAAGCAAAGTTTCGAAGATTCTGGTCTCATCGGCTACGCTTCTCTTTGGAAAGTTAGTATCCACTATCTGTACTCTCATTTTTTTTACTTTGAATGTAACCTATAAGTTCGTATCTGTGTCCTATGTCATATCAGACGTGATTTCAATATCGCTTGTGTTCTTAGCAATCAATCAAGGAGGCTGATTCCGATCCAATGATTTCTTGATATTACTTAAGTGATCTGGTAAAACCTGGATTAAAATTGTCTCATGAATAGAGAAAGGTACACTGAATACGGTAACTTAGTGTGTCAACTTTTCCAGTGTCCTTAATACAAAATACTGTTGCTTACATAAAGTAGTGTTAGTTACACTATTCTAGGTGAATCAAGTTTTACGAGATATATACCGGTAGTCTTACAAAATATAGCGATACTAACAATACATCATCTTTCAAAATGTCTACGTAAATTAGTGTGTGCAGCACTGAAGGTCATATCTAGGGTAGTGTTGAAGAGTCATGCTTTGTGCAGGGAGATACGCAAGGATTGATGGCTGCTGCGGACCTGGCAATTACGAAGTCAGGCAGTGTAAACCTGGAACTGGCCCTTCACAATGTGAGAGTGCAGTTCTCCTCAAGCTTTCTACACTTCAATATTCTTGTCATTGTAGTTGTCGCAAGATAATGTTGTTTATTAAAACAGCAGCAGCGAGCTCATGTTTGTCCTATTGATCTTTGCAATTTGTAATGTTGCCAGCTCAGGTAGCGAAGGAGAGTAAGAGAATGTGACCTAGTTTAGACCTCAGGGTTTTGACCTCTTCTTGCAATGCCTCTACTGAAACTCTGGTACATTGTCATGGATTGTGATAAAAACAGGTTCCTCAGGTAGTGGTTTATAAACTAGACCAAGCGACGGCATGGATCGCAAGGAATATTTTCCAGTTTGCTGTGCAATACATATCCCTGGTTAATCTGATTCTTGAGGAGCAGGTATGTGAGATCTCTCAAACTACACATGGCATTTAGTGTGTTAGCTTACAAAGTGTCACTATCACGAAATAGTGTCGCTTACAGAAATTAGTGCTAATTACACTATTCTTCATGTGAAATCGAGTTTCGGGAGATCTATTTAGTGTCACAAAACAGTGTTACTAACAATATATCATGGTAATTTACTCTGAAAACGATTCTCTAAATAAGTACGTAGATGGCGTGTTTAATGCCTAGGACAAAGGTTTCCCTTTTCATAGCTCATCAAACCCAAATTAATCAATAGGAAGTAGCCAACTTGTATATCAATGGGAAGAAGTAAGTTTGGTCCCCAACATGGGGTAGTTCAAATACACACCAGTTCAATTTTCTACATGAAGGTTTGAAGTTCCATTTTCATTTTTCGCTTTGGCAACAACCCCTGTTAGTTCACGTGTGCCGGTTTAAGATTGATTATCACAAACTTTGGTATGTGATGAAGGTGTTGCCGGAGTTTATTCAAGAGGATGCAGAGCCAATGAACGTTGCAAATGCTGCCTTTGATCTTCTCCCACTGTCAGCTTCAGGGAAAAGGAATACTCTCTTGGATGGTTACAACAGGTTGTTATCCTTACTTGGAAAACCAGGGGTTGTGAAGAGAACAGCTCAGTACATCTTGGACTCCGTGACTTCAGACGGAGAATGCCGATGAAAAGGGACCTAAATGGGCCGCTTCATGTCGCATCTTCGTGGAGGGATTAAAATGGCTTCATCAATAGACGAGAAGGTGGAACCAAAGTTTTCTCTAGGAAGATGAAGTTTGTAAGTGTTGAATTCTTCATGGATGATTAGCGTAGTTACCCCTGTTTTCTTGATCTTTGTTTATTTGGAATTTTAGTGCAGTGGACAAACTATGGCTCTTAGATGGTCCATTGCTTCATCCAAGAAGCAATGTAGGGCAATTCTTGAGATGTATAAACGAGGGAACTCATATGGCGAGATTTCAACAATTTTGGGCCTTCTTCAAAGCACTTGTTCTGACATGTGTGAAGGTTTTGTAAGAGAAGGAGTCTGAAAGACAAAACTTCACCTGATAGACCTAGAGTTCTTGATGAATGTGGTGACCATTGACCATGACATTGTGAGGAGATTAAATGATCAAAATACTAGTGCAACGGGAGCTATAGGAAGTGCGTTACGATCCGAGGGCAAGCAATTGAGTGATGATACAGTCAAAAAGAGTCTTTGGAGGCAAGGGTTGAGAGCACGAGTCAAGACCAAGAAGCCACTTTTGACAAAGAAACATGGAGCACGTCATTTGCAATGGACAAAGAAGTACAAGCATGTAGATTGGGAGTTCCAAGGATTTTTAGGTTCATGTCATTTTCTGTGATGAGTTCAAATTTGTTCTTTTTGGTTCAAGAAAGAATAGAGAATGTCTTTTAAACCAGCATGTGCAACTTGTATTCAAACATGGAGGAGGAAGCATAATGGTTTGGAGTTGTATGAGTTGAGAAGGAGTTGACAAGTAAAATCTGATTGAAAGAAAGATGGATAAATATGTATACCACAACAATTTAGAGACAAAACTTGTGGGCACTATACAAATGCAAGGTTTAGAAGATGATCAAGTTATTTTCCAACATAACAATGACCCAAAACACATTGGACATTATGTTGTAGATTGGTTGTGTGCTCAAAAATTTCTCTTTATAGGACACCCTCTAGAATCACGTGACCTCAATTCAATAGAACATCTTTGGAATGAAGTAGATCGCCGTATGAGAAGGTCTGAGAAGAAACTTACTAGTAAAAGTGACTTTTGAGAGAAGATCCAAGAAATTTGATACTATATAAAGCTTGATGTTGTAAGAAGTTAATATGTTCTATGCGTAAAAAAAACTCTTGATATCTACCAAGCTAGAGGTGGCTACATACACTGGTAGTGTTTGTGAGTGTTTATGAGCTAAATCATTGAGTTGTAAAGGTGTTTGTAATCTATAGTCTTAATTTCTATAGTTGATATGTAATAAAAACCAGTTTGAGCATAAAGAATCGTACAGGCTTGTTACACATTTGAATTATTGTGTGTTTTTCTAATTCATATTTTCATTGAAAACTTTGTGCTTTATGCTTGTTGCAATTATTTGCTCTTGAAATTGTGCTCTTGCTATTTTATGAGAGTTCATGTAGATTTGGCAGCTCATTTTCTAAAAAAGCTTCTCTTGTACAACTATTTGTGCTTGTCACTGTACCTAATCAAAGAGGTCATGACCACTTGCAAAATTGATGGTACTACAAATGAATGGTTAAAATGGGACAATTTATAGAATGGCGGAGATAGGAAGACAATAATGATGGGCATTATTCAAGAGTACTAAGATTGGAACGCACTATTAGTTAAACGTATTGACGCAATGGTCAATATTGGCACCAACCAGCCAAACTATTTATTTTTCCTAATTGTAGTTGTTCGGATAAACCTAACCGCTATCACCTACGCATTACACTATGCATTACAAAGGTATCAACTTAGCATTACAATGGACTAGGGTTGGTTCCCGTCGGCCCGACAGGGAGAGCGGAGGGTGGTGTGTTAAATTTATATTTGTATGTTTTGTATTTTAAAACCTATAAGCTCAAATCGAATCTAAATGGAAAAGTACTTATATTTTTGGAGTGCATGTAAACTTTACCCTAGTTTAAATCCACTTCAAAAATAAAGTACTTTGCTTTACATTTGCATTTTGATCGACCCTTTGTGCACATAAGTATCACTTGCCTAAATTAGGAGGAGAAAACCCTTCACACCAAGAGGTCAAAATCAAGAGTCATTAGGTTACTACCTAATATAGGAGGAGAAAACCCTTCACATCAAGAGAACCAAGAGTCATTAGGTTACTACCAAATATCAAGAGTCAAGAAGAGTGCATCACCATGCCTCACCCTTCACATCAAGAGATCAAAATCAAGAAAGAGAGGTCACGTGACCAGAAGCGGCGGACAGACAGACTGACGCCTATTATATAGGTAGATATCACCTAGGTATCAACTTGGAACTATATGGATATCACCTAGACAAATCTCTTGAATTATCCAAAAAAATTGGACATTACGTACAAAACTGAACAGTGCATAGGATAACAATTGTTTCCATTGTTTCCATGCAACTTTCCATTGTTTTTGCTTAAAAAATAGATCAAAGAAAAGGAAAAAGTAAACTTGAGAAGACATACAAATATGATAAGAAGTGGCGTGCCCTTTGTTGGTGAATATAGAAGCATCTTTATACCTTAACTCCTTCATCTAGGCGGGATAACGAGCGTCTATAACCTGAGCGTAGACAGGAAGGTGTGGACGCAGAGTGCCAAGGCCGAGCCTGCTAATACAAGTCGAAGGTTTGCCCACTCCAAACATGGAGTCACCGTTGCAACTTCATCGGAGGGTGAGGCTGCCGCAGTGTTAAAGTGGCGGGCACCACATTAGGGCTTCCTCAATGCATTCACTATAATTAATGAGGCCCTCAACCTCAACATCAAGGGACAATTATAGAGTCTACAAAAATAGGTGGCCACTTGAAGGGTGTTGCACGTCAACCTACACCTTCCAAATAGGCCTCAACCTTGCTCTCTAAACCTCTTTGCACCATGTGGCAACACCTCCTCATTTGATGCCACGAAGACCAAAAAATCATAGCACTTTGAGCCAAAAGTGCCTCACTTTAATGCTTCTAAGGGACATTTTTAGAGTTCTCTATACTCTACAAATTTGGAGGGTGGGAGCTATGATTTAAAGAGTCCTCAAATAATAGTGGCTACACAGAGGGTGAATTGAAGCGGGTTACAGTTGATACCTTGGAGAGTTGAGGGTTAGGGAAGGATGCATTGGGCTATAGTCACGATATGGGTCACCAAAAGGATTGTCTCAGGGAAGTCTTGGTGCATAAGGAACTTGGAAGGAAAGGAAAGCATAAACTCGTAAGGCTTGCCCTTTTATACACAAGACTCATTTCGAGCACAAACTACATATCATACACCAAAGCCATGAATCATATCTATTTCACGGGGTAGTCCAGCCCACGCCATCCGAAAAATTCTTCTCCTTCTTCACTCTCCCACCATCCACAATGGGAGCATCTAGAGCATCTCCTAAACCCTTAGCAGTCATGATTACTATTAAAATAGATAGAGAGAAGAATAATGGACACGGCAATGAACCTCCTCAATAGCGGCCAGTACTATCTTTGATGTGAGAAATGTTAAGGTAGAGACTTGAGCATGACGAAGTCTAATGCACGAGAGATGGTTCTGGCTTGGTTAGGCCAGGTTTATATACCCAGGGTTACCACGTGGTGGGTGGTAACCATTGATTACATCTCTAACCACCTTGGTGAGTGGTTGGTTAATGAGTGTATCGGTGGTAGGTGAGGTAGTTAGGCTCTTAACTACTGAGTAATAAATGACGAACCCTGGAGTAGCTAGAGGAATCTCGTGCTATCTCAACACTCCTCTTCGAATGATATGCTTCCTCATTAAAAAACTACCGTGTGCTACGGAGAAAAAGAGTGAAGTTATCATTCAGTTCCTAATTCTGTAAGGGTTCGCATACCAGCTGTCTTGATCAACTTGCGATGTTGGTGAGCTGGTAGAGCCTTTGTGAGCATATCAGCGATATTCTCAGCTGATGCGACCTTCCTTGCTTGAATCTGCTTTGCTTCGATGAGGTCCTATGTGTAACTGAATAGATGTGGGCTGATGTACTTTATCCGATCGGCTTTGATGAAGCCTGAGGATACTTGTTCGATGCATGCCGCATTGTCCTCGAAAATTGTGATGGGCTCCTCCTTGATCGGTATTCCGCTCATCTGAGAGATGGCGTGATGCATTGTTTGTAACCAAACCGCCTCCCGGGACGCCTCGTGAAATGCTAAAAGCTCGGCATGATTTGTTGACGTCGCGGTGATGGTCTGCTTTGTTGATCTCCAGGAAATGGGTGCTCCATTTTTGGTGAAGATGTAGCGTGTCTGTGACTTCCCGTTTGTTGGGTCACTCTTGAAACCGGCATCTGCGTAGCCAGTGATGCTGCTGATAGTGTTCTTGCGGTAGTGAAGTCCGAGGTCCTCCGTGCTGCGAAGATAGCGGAGAAGGTGCTTAATGCCGCGCCAATGCCGTTCCGTTGGTTTTTGGTTGTGGCGAGCTATTACGCTGACCGCAAATGCGATGTCCGGGCGTGTGTTGGTGGCGAGGTATAAAAGTGCTCCCACGGCCGCCAAGTACTTACTTCTGTCAAGCTCCTCCTCGTCTTCTTCGGCAGGGCGATAAGGGTCATCTTCAGTTTTGCTCTTTCCAATCATCGGAGCGGAGAGTGCGTTTGCATCGGCCATGTTGAATATACTCAACAATTTCTTCACATACGTCTGCTGGTGGAGTAACAAACTCCCATCTGTAAAGTGCTTGATTTGGAGACCAAGACAGTATGTTGTTCGGCCTAAAACTTTCATCTCAAACTTGTTAGTAAGCATCTTTTCTACTTGTTTACTCAATGCTAATGTCCCTATTGAGTTAAGGTCATCAACATAGACCGCTAGAATAACAAATCATGTTGTATCTTTCAGGACAAAGACACATAGTAGTGCCGGGTGATTCGTGAACCCTTGGGATAGGAGAAAAGATTTCAGGTGATGATACCATGCGCGCCCCGCTTGCTTAAGTCCATATAGGGCTTTTCGGATTTTTAATCCGGAGAATCTCCCATGTATTGGTGGGGTTTGATTTGTAATAAAACGAGGGGGCGGTTTAATATGAATATTGGTATCGAGGTCACCGTATAAGTAGGCAGTGAGAACGTCTAGTAGTTGAGTCTCGAGTGATAATTGAACAACTAGGCTGAGGAGATATCTAAAAGATGTGCTATCCATAACGGGTGAGTAAGTTTGTTCAAAGTCTATCCCCGGTTTCTGTGTGTAACCCTGAGCAACTAATCGAACCTTAAATCTAAGTACATTCCCTTGTTCGTCTCTCTTGCGGGTAAAAATCAACTTGTGGCCTATGGGTTTGTCTACTAGGTCATTCACAAGCGGCCCAAATACACCGCGTTTTCTAAGCGAGTTCTGCTCTGCATTTATGGCTTTTTCCCAATGGGGCCAGTCAATGCTTTTCTGAGCTTGTACTAACGAGGTTGGATCTGTATCTATGGTTGCTAGGCTAGATAGAAACGTTGCGACATCATCCCATGGTGTGTCGTGAGAGGTAAGGCTGGTGTGTAGCATTATACGTGCCCTGGGGTGAGGGGTAGGGTTCAATTTTCTTTTCTTAGCGGGCTCGGGAGGGGCAGGATTTCCCGATCCACGAACTGGACTTCTAATGATACGGGGGCCGGAATGAAATCCATCTCGGATTTATCCGCCAGGTTCTGAAGATTGATTAACTTCTTCACCTTAGAATCGGCTAATGCTGTACGCGGATCAGGGTTCAAGGTAAGCGTCTCTATGGCTTTAAAATTTAATTTCGAGTGATCCGCCTTGGACTGTGAGCTAGGGAATTTGTTTTCTACGAATCTACAATTCTGAAATCGGGCTTTGTGTATGTCGTCACTATGTGATAGTTTGTACCTAATGACGCTCGGGGAATCATACCCGAGGTATGTCCCTCGTTGCCGGTGGGGTGTGACTGTTTTTTGCTTTGGTTCAGGTACCGGGATCCACACCTCACATCCGAATGTCCTGAGGTGTGCTATGTGGGGGGTTCTACCTGAAGCCATCTCTAAAGGTGATTGGGTCAATAGCAGGGTAGGTCTGAGACGTAATAGAACAGTTGCGTGAAGGACAGCATGTCCCCAAAAACTGGGTGCTAAGTTTGCGTGTATCAGGAGAGGTCTAACTATGAGCTGAACTTTCTCGATGTACGCTTCGGCTAATCCATTCTGGGAATGCTCATAAGGAGCCGAATAGGTCAATTCTATGCCTGACGCGACACAGAAATCCTCAAAGGCGTGGGATTTGAATTCCATGGCATTATCCATGCGGAGGAAACATACGTGGTTATCGGGAAAGTGGTTTCTAAACCGGATAAACATCGCTAGGGTTTTCGGGAACACCATGTTCCGTGTCGTAAGTAGTGACACCTCGGCATGTCGTCTAGAAGCATCGACAAGAACAAAGAAATATTGAAACTGATATGATTTGGGAGTGATTGGTCCGCATATGTTGCCGTGCAAGCGATGTAGCGGAGCTGGCATTTTGGTCGGGAGTCGCCATCTTGACGGTTGGCGTATGAGTTTGCCTTGTATGCACGCCGCGCACTCCTCGACCCGCTCTGCATCACTTGTACATAGGTCGTGACCAATGAGTGTTGGAACCATTTTCTTCATCATGGTAGTCCCAGGGTGTCCCAGCCGGCGATGCCAGAGATCTGCCTTGGCGCTCGTAGTCATAAATGACATTTGGACACCCTCCAGGGGTAGGCGTGGGGAATCTTGTCCGCCACCCTCTTCCTCACCTTTGCAGGCGGGGCTAGGTATAGTTCCCATTAACGATAATTCATACAGGCCGTTGTCTCCCGCATGTGCGGTGGCGAGGAGTCTCTGCCCTCGCCTGAGCTCCAGAACCTCTTCATCATTCCCCACCGCAGTGGAGACGTGGATACGATTGGCCCTAAGGTCTCGGTAGCTGATCAGGCTCCGAGGGGCATCCGGGGCGTACATTGCCTTTTCACAGGTGAGGGGGGCTTCCCCGGGCAAGACTATATTTGCCCAGCCCTCGCGAAACTTAAGAGTCCGCTTGCCTACTATCGTGACCATGTCACATGTTTGCCATGGCTCATTTCGAGTTCCAAACTCGAAGAATGCCTGGTTTTGGAGTATCGTATGGGTGGACGCACTATCAAGCAAAGCTATTCTCGTTTTGCTTGCAGGTGACCCATAGTGGACCATATAGTTTTCAGGATCCAACCCATGAAGTGTAAGAGAGGGGGCATCAAAGGTATGTGTTTCTCTTTTTCCATCTCTTAGTGACTTCAGCTCTCGATACATGTCAACTATGTACTGAGACGCTCTACACTCCTTGACAAAGTGCCCTTGACGACCGCACTTATGACATGATCCCTTCAATACCTTGCCCGATGACTGTGACGAGCTAGACGACTTGTCGGGTCTGGGTTTGTACCTGGGGTTTCGGTTTGAATGATTCCATTCATGTTTTGGGGGCCAGTCTCCCTTGCTCTTCCTCCGTGGTGCCTCCGAAGCGTGAGTTTCCCTGTTGGGATAGCCTGATTTTGGTGGCGGAGTTGGCGTAGAGTTCGACTGCTTCCCTTCTTTCATCTCGGTCGCGTGTTTCTCCTTGGCGGGGCGTGCTTTGGCATTCTTCAACAACATCTGCTGCTGCTTTTCCGCGAGGAGAAGATAAGGCATAAGCTCTGAATGTTGGGTGAACTTCATATTGCGGTACTGTTGCGCTAGAATTGCACAAGCTGGTGGGAAGGTTGAGAGCGTCTTATCTATCATGTCAATGTCGGTGATGGTGTCGCCGCATAGTCTGAGTTGCGCCACGATCCGATGGAGTTCCGAGTTGAAGGCGAGAAAGTTCAGGAAATCGAGGACTCTGAGGTTGATCCAATCGCTGCGTGCTTGTGGCAAGAAGATGGTCTCCTCATGTTTGAAGCGCGCCTCTAATGCTGTCCACAGTTCCGCCGGGTCTTCCACCTGGATGTACTGTTGACGTAAATATGCATCGAGGTGTCTTCGCAGTATCAGTAAGGTTTGCCACCTGTACGGCTTTGGGATCTCCTTTTCAGGCTCTGTCTCCAACGTCGCGTCCAGTTCTTCCGCACAGAGGTACGTCCTCATGTCCACGTTCCAGCCGAGGTAGTTCGACCCGTCCGGTTCAAGAGGATCGAAGAAGAGCGGTTGTATGCGGGTGTCCCGTGTGCATGCGTGTGTCGCCATGACTGTGATCTCTATCTTTTATAATTCTAGCTGGTTGCCCTGATTTGTATCCGACACCCTTCCCCTAATACCCGTTAGCGCAAGTCTGACCTCTACCCGAAGGTGTGTATATGTGAATCAAAACTGTGCAAGGTCTGAGCTACGGATGAGAAAGACTGTGGACACCAAAAAAAAGTCACAGTAAAAGAAAAGAAAAAAATGAATTAACAATGAAAGAGAAAAAAAAAATCAGGGTATTGAGCAAAAACGTGCGATAACGTGTTAAGGTAGAGACTTGAGCATGACGAAGTCTAATGCACGAGAGATGGTTTTGGCTTGGTTAGGCCAGGTTTATATACCCAGGGTTACCACGTGGTGGGTGGTAACCATTGATTACATCTCTAACCACCTTAGTGAGTGGTTGGTTAATGAGTGTATGAGTGGTAGGTGAGGTAGTTAGGCTCTTAACTACTGACTAATAAATGACGAACCCTGGAGTAGCTAGAGGAATCTCGTGCTATCTCAACAAGAAACGTGGCTTTTAGAGGGTTTGGAGGTCACTGGTGGGGAGCACTTTTTCGCTTTTCCTCACTCTACCCGTTAAACTTCCCGTTGCAGTGACCTCATCTAATGCTTGTCCGTTAGAATGAATTACAGACGCTTCAATGTACGTGGTTGCGCCAGAATTGAGGTACACTTGTATGACTTGAGTGTATTGTAGAACTGTGCAAATTCAATCTCATGAAAATTTGAATCATTCAACATGTCCTTCCTAGTCACAATTTCACTCATTCCGAAACTCGCAACTTCTACACTTTCGCCAGCAGCTAGCTACAATTAGTGTTTTCAACCTGAAGAGTGTGGTTACAACTTGAAGAGTCTGGCTCCGTTCTCTTCCTTCTGTACTGTACATCTTGGCAACAGTTTCTCCCCAACCTGCTGGCCACATTTGCTCCTGAATGACTAGATCGTAGACTTGATAACTTACCTCACCTCCTTCGCTGCCCAAGCTAGAGTACCGACTGTATTGAGAATATTCTGACCAGTATTGACACTAGAACGCCAGCAGTATGAAACACCGATCTCCGCAGTGGATAGAGTGATGAATATTCCCTAGATATGTCGGCGTTGATAGAACACCGTGGGATTTACCCTTGGTGGGCATGTGGGTCAGTACCAAAGAGCAAGAACCTCCACACACTCAAGCAAGACCATCACAAGTTCACCCCGCCTACCAAACGATTTACGAAAAAAATTAACATGTACACCCAACGACCTACCTTGGATTCTTACCTGATCCGGTTGAGGGACGTTAAGGCGCTTCCGACCTCCTTCGTCCGCTTCACAACTCACGCTCTTGGTCTCCGGCGCGCCGAACACCTGCCAGAACCGCAGAGTCTCGTCGCCCGCCGCCGACGCAACTGTGTACCCGTCCGGGTGTTGGAACTTAGTGTCCGACCCTTGGTTACCATTATTGTTACTGTTCCGTTGAGTAGATGTTTTTTTATTCTGACTCTTTCTCTTCCTCTCTTGATCTCCGTAGTATTAAACCCCAACCATCGAACTCCTTCTCTGAACAGTTAGGTTCCCACAGTGAGTCCTGTGAGTGCAGATTAACATGGTATCAGAGCAGCTTTCCTAGGCAGTGAGATCTCGCAGGAGGTGAGCACCTCCCAGAGTGATTAGCAACGATTTGTTCCTTTATTTTCCTTTCGAGTTTTGTTCCAGTCGTTCCATCCATTTCCTCCTCACACCTCTATCTCAAATCACACCTTCTTCACAGTGGCAATAGAGAACCGAACTAGCTAGTAGATCAATATGGCAGACCCTCAAGGTGCCGGATCTATGTCTGGGACAACGGTTCCGACGTCGATCAGTTCACTGACGAGAGGATCGGGAGATCTCCGAGAAGACGCTGGATCGTCAAGCTCACTTCGTAGACCTAACATTACACGCGAATGCTCCATCCCCGAATCCTACCATCTGGAGGGAGCACACAACTATGCCGTATGGGCATACCGGATGAAGCACATGCTGCAGCGCGATGGACTGTTCACCTACTGCATCACGCCGCCATCGGCACACATGTCGGAGACTGAGCGCTTGGGAAGGGAGAGCACCTTGGCAGCCATCAACAATAACGCCAAGAATGCAACACTGAGACTTCTGAAAAGGTACACTGAGCCTCACCGATGTTGGACAAAATTGAAGAATCGTTATGAAGCTCACAATGGTCCTCGTACAATCATGTTGATAGAAAAATTCTTCAGCATGAGGAAATCAGAAAATGTGTCAATGGATTCTTTTCTTACAGAGGTCAAGGAAGTCGTAGATCTACTTGAAGAACTTGATCTTGAACTTCCCGAGCCCATTGTCGTGTACTGGACAGTTCAGAATCTACCAAGTCAATATGACATTTTTAAGAGAATGACTCTAGATGGAGAAAGATTACGAGATTATGAAAACCTTGAGTCAAAACTCATCGCAGTAGAAATGTTGTTAGGGTTAAATGGTCATGAGAGGACCAGTGAAGCATTGTTGATGCAAAGAGGAGGATTTAGATCCTCTAATTCATTTAGACCTCAAGGACAGAGCTTTGGGAATCAAGGAGGTTCCCAACAGTACGGTGGTTATGGTCGCCGCCCCACATACACTCCTCAGTCCTATCAGTCACCACGATCGAACTTTCATCACAGTTACCAAGGGAGGCCTATGCATCAGTTCCAATCAGCACCAAGCTTGATCCAATCTGTAGGACCTTCGTTCCAAGGCTCCAACCACTCAAGAGGCAGATCATCATCCTACCAACCGAGGTTCAAAGCTCGGGGACCAGAGAAACCAAGATCGGAGGTCTGTAATTTCTGTGGCGAAGAAGGTCACCTTGAACGCGAGTGCGAGATCAAAGCACACATTGACAGAGCAAAGGACTGGGAGCATCGACTCGTCGAAAAGCGATCCCACCGGCTGAGTGGCCACGTACATCAAGTCGACACGGAACAAGAAGGATCGGAACCTGCTTTCGATATGCCTTATGAAGAAGAAACAGATGCATACACTGTGGTGGATGCATGCTTCAACGAATCAGAGGTGAACTCAATTAACCAGGACAGCTCTCAAGTCTCCTGGTAACTTGATTCAGGTGCTTCGAATCATATTACAGGCAATGCAGATGTATTTTCCAAACTGAAACCATCTCATGGACTTAAGGTCCGATCAGCAGGAGGCCAAGGGCATCCAGTGACTGGCGTAGGAAATGTGTCGATGAAGATGAGTTCAGGTGAAATAAAGACAGTTGAGGATGTTTTTTTTTCGCCTGGTATCGTAAAGAACCTCATGTCTGTTGGTTATATTGCTGATAAAAACCTTAGCCTAGAATTTTTGACAGAGGGATGTTTCATCAGAGATCGCAAGAATGGCAAATTAATAGCCCGTGCTTCACGAGACCAAAGAAGCGGCCTATATCGACTGGACTCTGAAACTCTTCTATCCAGGATTCCAGCTTCCGATTATTATACGCATCCTCAAGAGAAAAACATTGTTGAGGGACAGTCTTGCATCACCGAATTAGCGCACAAGTCACACCTTTGGCATTCCAGATTGGGACACTTCAATCAGCAAGGCATGCGGAGGATGATAGCACACAATGCAGTAACAGGATTACCACCTCTTAGAATTATTTCAGCTCCGTGCGAAACTTGTTTACAGGGGAAACAAAGCAGAAGACACAGACCGAAAGTGGCACGAACTAGAACGACTGATATACTTGAACTGATTCATTCGGATGTCTGCGGGCCATTTAAAGTCAGATCACTGGGAGGTGCGTATTACTACGTGACATTCATTGATGATTTTTCGCGAAGAACATGGACCTACTTCATGACTCACAAAAGCGAAACTCTGGATAAGTTCAAAATCTTCAAGGCTGAAGTGGAGAACATAACCAAGAAAAAAATTCAGAAGTTTCGTTGCGACAACGGTGGTGAGTATATATCAGCAGCATTTACCAAGTTTTGTGAAGCAGCAGGCATCCACCGCCAATTCACACAACCCTATAGTCCTCATCAAAATGGCATCTCTGAATGAAGAAATCGCTCACTCCAAGATATCGTAAGGTGCCTGTTACTAGGAAAGAATCTTCCTGGGATGCTATGGGCTGAAGCTGTGCGAGCGGCTACAATTATTCTAAACTTACGCTCAACTAAAGATAACCCAGGCAAGACCCCTGATGAACTATTCTTTGGTAAGAAACCTGACATCTCTCATCTTCGCATTTTTGGATCTATAGTATATGTCCACATTCCGTTGATAAAGAGATCCAAACTTGACTCTCACACTGAAAAGTGCATCCTGCTGAGCTATGACAACCACGTGAAGGGCTACCGTTGCTTCCATTTTAGAAAAGGACAGGTGATAATCTCAGGCGACGTGAGAATCATGGAGGCGGAACAAGCTGGAGCCGAAGCTAACTTAAGCCGAGAGCCACCTTCTACAATCCTCGGCGGCCCATCTGATCAACACTGCCCAACAGTCCTTCCTGACGAATCCAATTTTAACTCCAACCGGACGCCTCCACCAATCATTCCATGTGATCCAACTGAACCACCCAGCTCAGTTTCTACAAAATCACCAGACATGACCAATGTTGAGCGCGCCACAGGCCCCACCAGCCCTACATCATCACCGCAATCATTCCGCAGCCCAGACATTGACCCACAGCCGATCCCACCACCAGCAAGCGCCGATCCATCACAACCACGTCGCCCACAACGAGAACGGCATTTCCCAGGCCACCTCAACGACTTCATCGCCTCAGCCGAGCTCTTTGCAGGGCTAATGGAGGGCGGTGAAAACTTGAATTTTCGGGATGCAATCCAATCTTCCCACTGGCGACAAGCGATGCAATCCGAATATGACTCCATTCTGCAGAACCATACCTGGTCCTTGGTGGACCTTCCACCTGGCAAGAAACCGATAACAGCCCGATGGATCTACAAACTGAAACCTGCAATTGATGGCAACTCGGTCCGCTATAAAGCTAGGCTCGTAGCCCGTGGGTTTCAACAACGCTACGGCATTGACTACGAAGAAACCTTCGCGCCAGTGGTTCGATGGGAATCGATTCGCACTATAGCAGCGATTGCCGCACACAACAATTGGCCCATCCATCAGATGGACGTTCAAACTGCTTTCTTGAATGGCCATCTAACAGAGGAAGTGTATTTGGAGCAACCCGAAGGATTCGTGGTACCAGGTCAAGAATCGAAAGTCTGCCGTCTACACCGAGCTCTTTATGGCCTTAAGCAAAGTCCGCGCGCTTGGTATTCCCGAGTTGATCAATACCTTCGAAGCCAAGGTATGCAAAAATCTCACGCCGATCCTAATGTTTACTATCGCCATGATGCGCATGGTACCATCATCCTCATCTTGTATGTTGACGACCTCAAGCTGACTGGAAGTAACATGAGTCTCATTGTTGAGCTCAAGCTCTTACTGCACCGTGAGTTTCGCATGACAGACTTGGGAACAATAAAAAAATATTTAGGTGTTGAATATACTCGGACACACCAAGGTTTATTGCTGCACCAGACCTCCTACGCTCTTCAAATCCTTGATGACTTTCGAATGGAAGAAGCCAACCCCAGTTTCATTCCTATGAATGAGGGCCTGCAGCTACGCAAGGACACAGGCACGCCCCTGTGTGATCCACAGTTGTACCGAGCAATCGTAGGGCAGCTTCATTGGCTAACCAAAACCCGGCTTGACATCGCCTTGGCTGTCGGAATATGCAGCAGGTACACAAATAGCCCGCAGCTTGCTCATTTACACGCAGCCCGCGGTATCTTACGCTACATCCGTCGTCACCCATCGCTCGGCATCATTTACAAAGCTGGGGAGGAGAATCAGCTCTCAGGATACTCGGATGCAGACTATGCCCAAGATCCAGATGACAGAATATCCACCTCAGCCTATTTATTTCTCTTGGGGAGCTCACCGATATCATGGCGCTCCAGGAAACAAGCATCCACTGCAAGGTCCTCTTGCGAATCAGAATATCGGGCATTGGCTAGCTGCACTTGTGAAGCAATTTGGTTGCGGAGGCTTCTTCAAGAGCTTATTTCAGGAGGTACACTACCAACCACAATCAAAGTTGATAATCAAAGTGCCATAAAAATATCACACAACCCAGTATTTCATGACAAAACCAAGCACTTTGAAACTGATTGGCATTTTACTAGGCAAAAAAATCGACTCAGGGGAAATTAAGGTAGATTATATCAACACAAAAGATCAACCCGCAGACATGCTTACAAAGCCTCTGGGGAGGACAAAATTCGAAACTGGTAGGGACCGATTAAGCCTCAAGAGTCTACATAACATTACATCTGGAATCTAGCTCTAGGTCTCAATCAGGCTGCCTCCTCTCTAGTCTCGAAACTCTTATAGATGGCACCCTTAAAACCAATGACCATCACTGCACATTCTTCCCATATAAGGTAGACACCTGGTTGAATTCCCTTCCTGACGGCATAATATCTCCTTGCTGACCGACCTCGTCGATCCCTCTTCTTCAGCCCGACCTCACCTTTTATCGGTATCTGCACCACCGCATCTCGTAACCGCACCAACGAAGCTCCTGCCGAAGAACATCGACCTTCCTGCTTCGGTGATTCAGAGGGGGTTCCTTCTACTACAGATGAGGCAAAAATGTATCCCTCGAATCGAGTCACAACTCAACTGATGGATTGCTTCAAGACAATCAAGAATGCCCAGATCTTTACCAACAATGCTCGACCTAGAGATACATCCCGAAGATGCCGTAGACCGTCCATTCTGAAAAAAAAAACAAGCAAAAAAAAACCAAGCATCGAACAAAAGGGGGTGTTGGAACTTAGTGTCCGACCCTTGGTTACCATTATTGTTACTGTTCCGTTGAGTAGATGTTTTTTTATTCTGACTCTTTCTCTTCCTCTCTTGATCTCCGTAGTATTAAACCCCAACCATCGAACTCCTTCTCTGAACAGTTAGGTTCCCACAGTGAGTCCTGTGAGTGCAGATTAACACCGGGCTCTTCGCTAGGTGCAGCACGCGCGACGTGTGCCCCGTGAACTCCGCCATCTTCACCATCGACGGGTACTACCATAGGCACAGCTGGTTCTTGCTGAACCCGTGCGAGCTTAGGATCTCGCGCTCGTGTTTGCTCCGCTGCAGCGCGCACACCTGCGACTCCTTGTCGATGCTGTTCACGCACGCGCCAGTGTGCGTGTTCCAGAATTTGATCCACCGGTCCGCGGTGCCGCCACCGGAGGCAAGCAGGTTGCTCTGGAAGGGGCACCACGCGAGCGCCTTCACCGCGGCGTGGTGCTCATTTAGGCGGTGGAGCGAGCTGGAGGTGCGCGTGGAAGTCGAGGAAGAGTCCCTGATGTTGAGAAGGTTGTCATTGCCGCCGCTAGCGAGCTGCTGCCCTGAGGGCGACCACTTCAGCCCACAAACCTCGTGGTCGAGGCCGGTCATGTTGCCGATCACGTGGTCACGGATGCGCACGTCGTGATTCAGAATTGAGCCGTCGCGGCTGCCGGTTGCGAGCGTCGGGCCGTTCCATGCAAGGGCTCCCACGCGAGCCGAGTGACCACGCAGCGTCCTCAACTGCAAGATATTAGCGAGGTTATCTTGCCGATCAAGTGACGAGGAATTAAATGATGGCTTCATGAGATGAGGTAGGTAATGGTGTTACCTGACGAAGAGAAGCGGAATCCCACAGCTGCACAGTGCTGTTGTTCAGCCCCACCGCAAGATACTGCCCGTCCGGCGCCCACGACACGCTCGTCACGGGACCCTCCTCCTCCACCGTGATCAGCTCCTCAATGGAGCTCGTCGCGGCGTCCCACTGGTACACAGTAGTACCCAGAGCAATCGCTAGAACATTCCCCGAGCTCCAGCCCAGAAGATTCAGGTAGTAGTCGTCCAAAAGATCCGGCGCGTCCAGAGTGCGCTCTGGCGCCTGTGGGATGTGCCGGAACATCTTCTGCGGCTTCGCCGTGGCCGCCACATTCTGGGAGAAGACTCTGCCGCCCGTTCACGAACCCCTCAGGCGGAGGCGGCGGCTTGCTCTTGGACGCCAGAATGCGGCTCTGCTTCTCGACGTTCAGCTTATTCTCCGCGAGCTGCTGTCTATACACCTCATTGATTGGGGACACCGAGGCGGAGTTCGACTCCTTTGACAGCAAGTAGACTTTGGCAACGTCGAAGTCCATCGCGCTTCGGTCGGTAATAAAACGATGAGTCTGAAAATCAGATCCAAATATCAGAAACTGGGTCCACATGATCTTGAGATCACTAACCACAGCTTTGATGATTTACCGCTTTTCATGGAGTCTTGGCAACCGGCGTCTTGGCCTTGGTCACAGGCTCCGGGCTCGTGCGCTCTCTGAGTGGAAACCGGTCCCATCGCCCGCTTTGGCGCTCTTGGTCGGGGTGTGGAACGATCCCATGGCCTGCGCCATTTTCGCAACAAATGTTATGGGTTGGGCTAACGTTGAATATCATTTTCTTCCGCTCATTGACTTGCAACTGTCGATTACTACTGTGTGCTACTTGTGTTGATTGCTAGAGTTTGCTACAACTCTGCACATGTTTATTACTGTACAGTGAGCGAAGAATGTGAGCGCGTGGTGGTCAATTTGAGCGTGAAGAGGGTTGGAGAAGGTGGTAGTGAGGTACACTCATGAAGTGTGTGGAGAGAATGCGGTGACCGAGGGTGATATAGCACAGGCTCTGCCACGGTCAAGACTGGAATAGTCGGAGTTCACTCTAACGGCTCCCTCGACGTTCCGTTCATCAGTTTCATTCACATCGAACTGCGATTGTTTTCATCTCGCTAGCTCTAAAGCTCACCACGACACTGCATGTACTGTACATGATATCATTAGTACATGACATCAACCATAGAATCCATTTCACAGGCTCCAAGCAATGAGATCATAGTTTTTATACGGCACATGTAAACCAAACCCTAAGCCCTAAACCTGGTACACATGGACTAAATCCTGAACTTGTATCTGAGGCGAACGTAGTAACTTGTTGGACACCATATGGCAACTCGTAAATCCGATCTCTGAGATTTCAACATCGACAATCATCTTAAAGTGGGATTGATCAGGGATCTGGGAAACTGATTCACAGGGCTCGTGAGTAACCAACGAAATCTGAAAAGGAGGGACCCAAGTTAAACAGCTGCATGGAGATTATAATGATGGAAATTCCATAATCACAAACGTGGTGACTGTATCTCAGCACACCGGACATCTGCAACTGCGAAACCGAACTCTGAGCTTCAGCACATCGACAATCGTCCTCAACTTGAATCTCATCAGGAGTTGGGTAACTCCACACCGACACGCTTGTGAATGATCAGGAGCTCCTTAAAAAATATAATGGTAAAAGGGGTTCAAGACCCCAAATGAATGCGCCGCATAAACTAAAACCTAATCAAGCAGACACTATGATCCGCAATTGTCCGAGCCAGAAGTACACCATACCCACAGCACAGTAAACCGACGTGAGCATCAGCGGCAGAAACGGCAGAGCACCTCCGAACACGAACGGATGCAATACCTGCCCGTAAACCTCCACCAGAAGCAAACCCCCGAGGTAAAATCTCTCCACCAAACCTACAAGAGACTGATCATCTGCGAGCTTGTCCGCTTCAACCTCCAGCTCCGAGAATTTCACCCACATCCCGAGCGCGTACACGACCAGGAGCGTCACCTTCACCGGATACTCCTGCGCGTGAAACAGCAGCGGGAAGAGCGAGTACGTCGAGACGATCGACAGAAACAGGAACGCCCGCGCGTCCGCCGCGCGCTCGGCCGCCACCGCGCTGAACGGGATCACCATGTGCAGGGAGGCCTTCTCGTGGACGTGCCACCCGAACATGAACCCGCACGCGAACACGAAGCTCACCCAGCGCGTGAACAACGCCGGAGAAGGCCGCCTCCACGCTTGCACGAGGCAGGGGGCCATGGAGAGGAGCACCAGGATGGCGGATGTGCGAGGCGTGATCTGGGAGAAGACGCTGTAGGGTGAGAAATCGCCGACGAGACCGCCGGTAAGTCCTGCTTTCGGACGCTCCACGGCAACTCCAAAGATCTTCTGTAATACCGCGGCGGCGAGCTTGTCGCCCGCGTTGTAGAGGGCCCACGCGTTTGGAGCCCAGTACGCGTGACATAACCCGCGGCCGAAAGGGAACAGGCGCTTCAGGAGCTGCGGGATTTGGTTGTAATACGCGAATGGGGCGAACGCGAAGGTGAGGATTCCAGTCACGGAGCCCGCGATGGCGCAGAAGCGGGAGATGGAGGCGCGCGTGTAGTGGCGGAGGATGTAGATGAGGTACAAGGGGCCGGCGATGGCGAAAAGGTGCTTGAAGCAGACGAGGACGGCGAAGAGGGTGCCGCCAAGGAGGTCGCGGCCGTCGCGGATGGCGGCGAGAGAGAGCAGCAAAATGCCGAAGAGGAAGCCGTTGTACTGGAAGTGGATGTGGTCGACGATCAGGAGGCCGGGCGCAAACACGACCGCCAGGAAGAGTGCGCGGCGGCGCGCGGGCGGGAGGGGGCGGCTGATGCTCCAGACACCGCAGTAGAGCACGGCGTCGGCCGCAATCACGGACGCGCGCTGGAAGAGGACCGCGCTGGGCGCGGCGTAGTCGTGGCCATCGGTGAGGGAGACAATTATTGGATCGACGCGGGCCGCGACGAGCGCGAGGAGGCGCTCGAAGTACGCGAAGAAGGGCGGGTAGTCGAGCGTCCACTCGCTTGATTCGTCCGCGTACCAAAGGCGCAGCGGGAGCGAGTGCGTGAGAGCAAGCCAATGGCGGTGCACCTCGAAGTCCGTGCTGTGGTAGGCGGGGATCAGGAGCGCCTTCACGCAGGTGGCGATGGCGGCCAGCCAGAGCAGGTCGCGCAGCGATCCCTCCGCTGCTGGTGCTGCTGCGACGCCCATCGTGAGGAAACCCTAATAATATCGCAGCTGTAGCACCGTCATCACCTTATCACTTCCAAAATCCTTCGCCATTAACCTCATCGCAAACTGATCGCTATTCTTTACACAATTGCTCCTGAAAACAGAATTCAGAAAGCGCACGCTGCAAGACACACACACGACAAGGCAAATCTCCAAAACACCTTCAGACACAGCCTCTCAAAATGCAAGCAGCACCCTAATACACCTTAAAAACACCTTAAATGCACCTTCAACACACACACAAGACATACAAGCCGTGAATCATACCTTCAAAACGCAAGCTGTGAAACGCACCTTCGAAGCACACGCTAGACACTTCATACAACAACTGGAGGTTTGGCACTACTTTTCCTTTCTGGATTTCCGTTTTTTTTCCCCCTTTTTTTATTCCCAAGTCTTCACATGACATGTGAAATTGGGATGATGAGGAATCAGTGCAGAATCAGGGGGCAGTTGAGTGTATCCATTTGGAATGTCTTCGCCTTGTTCACGAGCTTATTCGTTGACGTGGTGGTGATGTACTTGTGAGGTTTCATGTGTGAGGTGGTTGTGTGTTGTGGGGCCTTGTTGAGAGGTTGTGGGTGTTTGTAGAGATGGTTGTTGTTGCGGGGGCGATGATGATGAGGAGCGCGAGCCAACTTTCGCTCGGTTCTCTCTCGGCTCGTGAACCCAGCTCGTCATCCGCGACTGACGCGCCGTCGCCTTGTTGCGTTGGTAGGCGGCTTCGTCTTCCGTCGCGCGTTGCTCTGTCTTCGCATGGTTCTGTGATGTCGTTGCGAGGGGGCAGGAATGCGGCGATGGAGGTGACCTGCGCGGCGGCCGCGACCCCGCCCGTGGACTTGAATGCGCGGCGGCCCGAGGTGCAGACGGCGATCGATCATGCCATGAGCAATTGCATTACGGAGACCCACCTAAACGACGCCATTCCAGCGCTCGGCCCCAAAATCCGTGGCAAGGTTCGGCAAACCTGTCGCAGTTGCTAGAGCACACTCCTCTTTCGAATTCTGCATCTTCTTGTTTAATTTTCTTGCTTTTCCAATTTTGTGGCAGGTTAGGGATATCTACGAAGCGGGGGATTACATGGTTCTGGTGACGACAGACAGGCAGAGCGCGTTCGACCGCGTGCTCGCCTCTGTGCCCTTCAAGGGTCAGGTAGTGCCGCCTTAAACCCTAAGCCCTGATCGCTGTGAGAATTTCCATGTTGAGAGATCTTATGTATGTGCAGGTGTTGAATCAGACAAGCGTGTGGTGGTTTGACAACACCAAGCACATCACCGATAACGCGATTGTCAGTGCTCCAGACCCGAACGTCACCATCGCTAAGAAGTGTACCGTCTTCCCTGTCGAGTTTGTAGGTAATAACCCCTTCATAACCGTGACTCTGTGGACATATTTCGATAGACTGTCGAAGCTTGTTTGAAGCCATGTTTCTGAAGAAATTTTGTTGATCTAGACGTGTATCCTTCAATGGAGGAATTGATGTCTGTCCTCGTTTCTGCGTTTGTCTACAAGTATGGGCAGGCAGTTGGTTCTATGTTTGCCAAAGAAGATTTTTACTGTCAAGTGCCATTTTTAGTCTTGACTAGTTTTTGTTTGCTTTTCAGTACGAGGCTTTATGACTGGCAGCACGAGTACATCGTTATGGACGGTTTATAACCAGGGTGTCCGGAATTACTGTGGCAATGAGCTCGTTGAAGGTACAACGTTGGCATGCATGCAAGTCCTTGTGCATTAACATAATCAGCGTTTTTAATCTTATGGAACGGTGCGGTGCGTTTCTTTTAAGGAATGAAGAAGAATGAGAAGTTGGAGGCAAACATTATCACTCCTACCACGAAGGCTGCTGACCATGACCTTCCTATTTCAGGCGCTGAGGTGCGAAATACTTACCACACAATTGGGTTAATTGTAAAGTCATCCGAAGGTTTAGTAAGATACTCGTGTTTTTATTTTGAAAATTACTCTTTCCTTGCTCTTAGCAGCGATTAGATCAATGGAAGAGCTTGGTAATCTCTCGACTCTAGTTTTTGCCGCCTTTTAGAAGAAAGAAGGAGAGGGCATGTTTTGCCATGAATCTTAGCCGCCTTTTTTCTCTTTGAACTGGATATAGACATTTGGGCTATGAAGGGCCGATTTCAAAATGAGAGGAGAGATAAAAACTCATGGTACCTTTGCCTCACTTTACAAATAACTCTTTATCGTGGTTTTTCTTTGCCTCTTTGTTTTGAGACCTCAGCTTCAATACCTTCTATGATTCAGACCCTTGACAATTTGCTATTGTGATGGTGAGGTCTACAGATAGTAGAGCAAGGCCTGATGTCAAAGGAAGATTACGAGGAAGTCAAGAACAGAGCTCTCGCGCTTTTTAAGTTTGGACAGGTGCAATGACATTCCACTTTGTGAAAAAATAAATAGTATCCATGATAGACATTCAGAATCCGTGTTCTATAATTCATTGATTATGCGCAGGAGGTGGCTCTGAAGCATGGGCTGCTTTTAGTCGATACCAAGTATGAGTTCGGCAAGACCAGCGATGGAACTATAGTTCTCATTGATGAGGTGAAGTGCCAACTTATGACCTGTTAATCTCAAATCTACTTCAAAGATGGGCAACCTTCGTTTGTTATTGTTAACAAATTAGCTGATATTATTATTTGCAGGTCCATACTCCAGATTCCAGCCGTTATTGGATAGCAGCTTCATATGAAGCAAGACAGAGGCAAGGACTAGAGCCTGAGAATATTGACAAGGTTTGTTTCTTCTCAACGTTGTTGGAGAACATGCAAGTACTCTGGGTGCATCAAATCCAGAATTTTGGAGTGGTTTTTTTAATTATTATTATTAAAATTCCGTTTATTATTTCTATTAGAATTCCTTCTATCTTTTATTATTATAATAAAAATCCTCCTGTTATTATGTGCTTCTTCTGAAATAGCCGCTTTGTCGAGTTGCAGGAGTTTCTGCGCCTGTGGTTCAAGAGTAAATGCGACCCTTACAATGACAAGGTATATGTCACAAAGTACATTGCCATCTTCTGTTTCTTAGGTTTAACTTTTGGGTGACTATTGTGAAGCATCACCTGACATCAGAATTTCGCAGGTGTTACCAGAGGCACCAAAAGAACTGGTGGCAGAGCTATCTTGGAGGTATTTTTTTTCAGTGCATTTTCCATCCTTCTTTACCCAATTTTCCGTGCCCAGTTTTTCCTTGTCTTTGAAAAAATTTAAATACATCGGATGCTCTTTCACAGGTACATAGTATTATACGAAACTATTACCGGAAACAAATTCAATCTGCCTGAAACAAAGGTGAGGGTTTTCTCCCTTCTGGCAACTATTCCGCTCTTTGCAACCCATTTTTGCCGAATATGTGGGAAAAGGAGATAGATATCTTGTCGTGTGTGCAATATTGACATAATTGCTTGCCTTATGAATTTGGCAGGAACCTTTGCATGATCGCATTGCACGAAATGTGCAGGACACTCTTCAGCGCTTCTTGTAGGATCTGGATGCTTGAGAGATGTTCAGGACCTTATTTGTTGTCCCTCAGTTTTGCTTTAACGGCTTTAGATGACCAGTTACAGTGACAGGAAAGCTAACAGATATAGACAGCAATATGGTCTAGAAAATCATGGCCATCACAGATCTCATTCTCGCACGCTCGGCATCCAATCCTCCCCAGCTGTGAGAAAATGAGGGTCATCAATAAACTTTCTCCATCTTTTTCTAGCATGCTTCTTGCTTCAGTCTGCAAAGCAACAATCGACAAGAAGTCCGGGGTCAAGTATCGACAATATGAAACAGGATTTCGTTGTAGTGACAAATATACAACTACACCAGTCCCAATTCTGGGTACGATTGTGCAGACAATTCTCAACAGTGTTTAGAGTTAGATTGTCCCATATCTTTAGCAGTGATCGAGACCACGAGGGGGTATATGAGGCTTGTGGAACAGATGTTAAATTTAAAAGGGTCGGTTGGTTAAATATACCATGCAGGTCTTCGGACTTGTGCTGTATGGCCTATCAAGACATATGGCCGGCACTATTTTTGGGCCCGAAGAGGGTTGGCACGCTTTGCCGACCCTACCAATACGCCAAAACTGAACTAGAAGTTATACTAATTAGGATTCTATTTTCACTTTGGTCAATTCATAAACTTGTGGAAGCATTTTCTTCACCAAATCTGAAGACAACAATACAAGTGAATATTAGGTTTAATTCATTGGATACATTTGTCTCACATTACAATTCCATAGCCAAACAACATATTGAGACAAAACAACCGTCTACTGCGATCCATGTTCCAAATGAAATTATATTATGATGTTCCAAATTATATTATATTATGCAATGTGATATACTGCGATCCATGTTCCAAATAAAATTATATCATGCAATGTGATACAGATGATTTCAAATTTCAAATTGGATCTTACATCATGCACCACATACAAGCCACGGCAAAAGTGGTCCACAATATAAGTAGAACCAATCTATTATAGAATCAAAAAATCACTCATTCCCCATAGAGCTTGTTTTGTGACAAACAATTCTCTTCTCCCACTCCCACTCCCACTCTTGGTTCCACTTCAACATCTAAGTTATTTTTCACGTAATAGAGTTTTCTTGAAAGTCATGTTTTTTGAGGGTGGCTAGCCTATATCTGGCCTATGTTTGGCAAAATAGAGAGGGTGTAGCACAATGTGCAAATATTATGTCTTTCTAAACACAAACTTATTATGAGAACTATTAGTAGAAATTTTTGGAGGGTGAGTTTTCTCACCTTGCTTACTTCATGGACCATAGGTTGACGTTCCTTGAAAAGTACTACAATATCCACAAGCTCCACATAGACCTCTAAACCTAGGCCCAATTTCTGCACTCTAATAATAAAAATTTCTTATAGATGTTATGGAGAAGAAACAGGGGCATCGGGAGAATCGAACTCCCGACCTCTCGCACCCGAAGCGAGAATCATACCACTAGACCAGATGCCCACTCGGTATCACCTACAGTCCCTATCCAGGTGCTTTTCACAACGACATGTGCTCGAGGGAATTATATTCGGCGTCTATTGAATACTTTCTGTTTATTTTCCTAATGCTGAAGGTACGTCATTGCAAGAAGCAGTTACAACTTTAAAACCTGTGTGGCAATCACCTTTGAGATCCAATCATCCATCAACTTGGATGGGAGCTTTCTAAATTCCATTTGCTCTTGAGCACTTTTGCTGTGGCGGTCTTTTTTATTAGGTAGCTTCGCTGTAGCAGTTCTTTGCATTTGTATCAGTTGAAGACCCACTGCTCTTCGTGCACGTTCCAGCCCCAGGCTCACTTTCGGCAGCTGCAAGTACTCCACTTCGGCCCACGATAAAGTTTATGATCCATGACCTCATCGTAACTGGCTCCTCTCAGCTTGTTTCCGCATCAAAATTAGCTCTGCAATGAATGCCACTCGGTAATGACTAATTTCTATCGATCTGCAAGACTTACACCAAGTTCTATGTCATAAATGCGGAAAGACAAATCACAAATTTTTCGTGGAAGGCCAACTATTATCTCATCAAAAGAGAGCTGGACTCTCTATCTTTCGGCGTTCGGCAAGTCAACTGATCATCTTTTACGTTCGAAGACAAGTTCATGCAACATGTTATTTTCTGATTTGATGCGATCAATGATGAGCACTCAAACTCAACGTCGAGCAATAACTTTCATGCATTTAAACATGAAGTGTATGTCTTTACTGCCTGACAGAATCTACAGTACTACATTTCATGAAACTATCACCAAGTTGGATCTAGAGTGACGAGTCTCTCGTTTGGATTCCGTGACGATTGCAGGAAGTTAATATTAGGAAGCCTCCAAGAAGTCAGTGGAAATCTTCGGCGAAACCTAGATTTCCATGGGGTGCTAATTGATGGACGCCGGCATAGTTCCACCGCCAAACTTGACTGCTTGGGTACTTTATTTGGCCTGGTTAGTTACCTTTGCAGCGAGGTTTACTCCTCTGAATTGATTGAACCACCACAGAAGAAAGTGGGGTATTTGTTGCCTGAGGTATGGAGGGTTAATTACTCTTCAAAGTTGGTGTTAAATTCTACAATCGCCAAAAGTCATCATGTTAGTGCCTCATTTACAGATGATCATTGGTTTAATGGGACGCGTGTCATTCGTTGGAATTAAAGACCAACTTGGAGACATATAGAGGGGGCCGGGGCTAGTTGATCCTCACAATAATAAAAGTTGTAAATGCAGACTCACAAAAGGAGAGGGATGGAGCTGGTGCTTGGTTGCGCGTTCATCAATTCATGGTGTGGAGCTTTGAGAGGCATTTGTTAGCCCCCCGTGGCTGCCAGTAACCCACTTTCTGCTTTAACTAAAAATGAGGTTGCCTTCTAAAGGGAGACCGTAATGAGGTACTGACATAATTTACATAGACCAGCTTCAATTTATTTGTTGTCGATTTTCCAGTTTTATTTTTCGTATCAACTTTGAAAGATTTCTTTGCAGTTACAACTTTTACTGTTTGGCGCTGGTTAATTTCCTACTCTCATCCCTCATACAAGTTATAATCAGCTAAGTAACTATAATTGTTGCAGACTTATAACCTCTGCTAACTTAAGATCTCTATTAACCCCAAATTACCAAGCCATTTCAAACCAAAAACACTTCAAAACTATTCGTTTCAGTGCAATGAGTAAGGAAGAAAACCAAAACTTTTACTTTCAAATCTAATCATAGGATCTCAATTAAGACTTATTAAGTAACAAACTCACAAAATTTCATAAACTTTGATCGCACAGATTGAAAGATTATAGTGTTCAGAATATGCTACGCCCTTTTTCTTATCAAAATAATTGTGCAAGGAGTGGAGGTCCAAAAATTGTCATTTCACGTTTTATTTTTTGTGGACTTAGTATGTTTTAGAATGAGAATCCAAATGGTCACTAAGAAGGATTACACCACACAATGCCGTGGAGAAAATAAAAAGTAAAAAATATGAAGATCTCTAAGTTTTATGTGGATAGGAAGAAGAAGTTTGGTACCTTGCCCAACATGTGTGACAATGTGTGATAATGTTTGATTTGGATTAATATGCTTTTTTTTCACTAAAGACAAGAGATTTTTTTTGACAATATGAAAGGAAATTATATTGTTTGTTGGTATTGACAATCTCACATTCAATAGAGTGTCCTAGCAAAAGTTTTTGGAGTTGCCTGGCGTGCCTGCTTTCCCCATTTGAACTCCAAAACCCTATAACTCTTTCATTAAATAACGGATTGAGGAAAAAATTGGATTCACTCAGAGCTTTTAGTAATGTCTATCTACTATATATTTTTTAAATTAATGTTATAAATTGACACAAGAAGAACCTGCCCGAACGTTCAAGATTCTCCCAAGGGGACATTTCATAATTTAGGAGTTAAAGTGCAACACCACAAAGTTGTAACCCCTACAAATCTTTTACCACCCCATCCACAAGGGCCATACTTATCTTAGGAATTAATGCACCTTTATGTGGATCATCTACACTAATTTACACCAAGCCCATGCATGGCAAGTTTTGAGAAGGTATTCATTTTCAAGCAAGTGTGTACCAATCAAAGATTGCATGCAAATTTTCAACTAGTGTAGAAATCACTCTCGTCAACACTACATAAAATAAACTGATAGTAATTAAATACCAATGATGAAAAATAAAATATAAAGCATTTCCAAGTATCATTCATATGTAGGGAGGATATTTCTATTCTGACGGTTATAGTCAAGTTAATAGGCTCACACAGACATTTTGAAAACCCCTTGTAGTCACCTTGAATGGGCAACTTGGGAAAACACTAAACGACACTAAAATTGATGTTTAGTATTCCCAACACTAATTATGAACCCTAACACTAAAAGTGAACAATGCATATGATAGTGTTGTGATACTACATGACAATTCCAGTTTTTTTTTATCTCCAACAATTTATTGAATATCAAATTTTTGGCTCGTTGACATTTTGTGTACAATATTGACTGTATATGTATTGAAGAGTATGTTGTATATTGTGTTATCTGTGCTATATTGTATTGCATATATCATATATATTGTAGTATACATATTGTCCTATGTATAGAATATACACTATAAATGTACTATATACACTACAAATACTTTAGAATAGTATTATATATTGTAGTATGCCTATTGTATACATATTACAATACAAATTGTATACATTGGAAGTGGAAATTGCGGGGACTATTACCAATCGGCAATTTGTAATCTCTTCACAAATAGTATAGTAGGGTAACAACACAAGTTTGTAACACAACACTAATCAACATTTTTAGTGTAGTGTCCCACTGTTTTCATGCACGTGCAAAAAATGTTTAATGAAAATCTCAACTCTTTTAGGCCGATGAGCTCACTAGGCATGGGAGAATATGCAAGCGTAGTAAATTATGTGATACATCTATACAACTACACTAAAAGTTTCATTTAGTGTAATGGCACGAATAGAGTACTTACCTTAGTACACTAATTGCGAACAAGTTGACAAATAGTGTACTAATTGCAAACAAGTGTACTTTCTCAAAAGATTATTCGATCAAAATTTACTTTATCAAAGATTACTTTATCAGAATACACTTTATGGAAATTTAATTTTTTTTAAGCTTACTTTTTCAAGAGATTACTTTTCAAGTTTTACTTCTTAAAAGTTTACTTTTTCAAACATTTACTTTTTCAAAACCTTACTTTTTCAAAACTTTACTTTTTCAAAATTTTACTTATTTCCAAGTTTACTTTGAAAAAGTTTACTTTTCAAACGTTTACATTTTCAAATCTTTACTTTTTTAAATGTTTACATTTGGAAAAGCTTATTTTTTCAAAAGTTTACCTTTTCAAAAGGTAAGTTGTATTTTTTCCCCAAATTGATGTTTTTCCCTAGTTCTTGTTTTTTTCAAAAATGTTGTTTTTTCCTGATTGTTTTTTCCTAACTGTTGTTTTTACAAAAATGTTGTTTTTTCCTATTTGTTGTTTTCCCGAATTGTTGTTTTTTCCTAATTGTTGTTTTTTCCCAATTGTTGTTTTTTCCAATTTTTTCTTTGTGAGTTTTATTTTTTCTCTTCTTCACCTTTTTGTACACATAATTCTCTTCTACTTTCAATACACTAAACGTGCACGAGTTAAAAAGTTAATATTCCAATCTTTACAAAAGTTCACAAATAGTGTAGTAGTTCACATTTAGTGTACTATTTTGTCACTACACTAATTGCGTAGTTGACAATTAGTGTATGGGTTCGTATTTAGTGTCCACTACACTAAATGAAACTTTTAGTGTAGTACATGTCATTGCAAACCCACTTCATGGAAGTCACTGTAGCTTGCCAATGCTTGCATTGATTTATGTGGTGTTGGCCCCAATAGATGCTCATCTCGCTCCGCCTCTAAATCAGAATTCAAATTTTCCACATAGGTGGCCTGTAGCGCTTGCTAAGGGGGATAACGTGCCCGAACACCCAAACACGGATGTTTGGCCTTAAAGGGTTATAGCTGCCTACTGTTATGTTATTGAATGCTCCATATTTCTATTGTAGTGGATTCTGAGCTCACATCAATGAATACACAACGAGGTTCAACATGAATGACAAGTTGGTGGTAAACAGTAAGCAACATAAGTTGCTTGTATGATAGAAGCTGAGTCATGTGTTTCAAACATCTTGCTAGTTGGCTGGCTCTCTAGTATCTCATAAAAACATGTCAATTATGCAACAGCCGAACTTTCTTCGACCTTATTGCCACCGTACGGTTCTCACTTGAGTAGGGTGGAAAAATATATAATTTTGAAGCAATTTTGGCCTCTTGTTGCAATAAGAAAATAAGAAGCAAGTCGAACATCATGACATGGTTGAGGAGCAGCAAAGGTGGGTATATGCACATGAATAATTTGATCATGATTCATCTGCAAATAAAAGACTACTGTGACTACCTACCTGAATAGGTAGCCATGATCCCATCCCGATTTTAAAACTTGGCTAGATTGATAAACATGTAACATGTTTTAAGCCCACTGTCTTTAATGCGATGGTGGGCTGAAAAACGGATGCCTGGCAGTCGAGGAATTAGTAAGGTTGATGTGGAGTAAGGGCCGCTTCACACCTAACGCCCGAGTCGAGAGTCCGTCGGTTTCCACCAATGAGGTTACTCAAATGACCAAAGTCCGGCCTCTCGGCTTTCACACCAAAGGCCAAAGTCTAAAGGCCGTCGTCATCCAATGTGCCTACATGGCAGTACTTTTGGAGAGTTTTGGTGCCAAGGCGATAGACTCTTAAGCAAAACTTGGGTTGCCATTTTTAGTCAACCTAAACTTCCTTTAAGAGTCCGTAGATTTTTTCAACAAAACAATCAAAATCTGACAAGATCTGAAACCGTTAGATGAAAGAGGCTGAATTTTTTTGCTGATTATTTTAGGCTGATTTTTTTGGCTCATTTTTATTGGCTCATTCTTTTGGGCTAATTTTTTTGGGCGTAATGATATGGGGTTTGGACTTTGGACTTGGATTTTGAGGCTGCACACCACAACCGCCCAAAGGCTTCAATGTATATATTTTAATGTTTTTTTTAATCCAAAAGTTTGGACTCTCGCCATTAGTTTGGGCAAAAAATTTGACGGACGGACTCTCGACTCGGCCTCGTGTGAACTTCTGAAGCGACCCTAAGACTGAGGGGGGTTTCACACGCGGACCAAGGGTCAAGAGGCTGAGTGCTACTTGCAATTTGATTGGTCTAGAGCCTCAAAATCGACCTTTGTCGACCTCTTGGCTTTCACACACGACCAAGGGATCGAGAGGCCAAGGGCGTCTAAAATGCCTACATGGCAACACTTTTTGGAGGTTTTGGCGCCAAAAGTTTGGTTCCTTGAGAGAAGTTTGGGTTTCTATTCTCGTTCGGACCAAACTCTTGCCGAGGTGCCTAACATTTTTTTCATTAAAATATTAAGATTTGACAAGATCTCAACCATTAGATTAAAATAGTAAGTTATTTTACCCAAATTCTTTACCCACATTTTATACCCAACTTTTCTACTCAGTTTTTTTTCCTCAAATTTTTACCTGATTTTTTTAATTCGAATTTTCACCTAAATGTTTTTACCTGAATTTTTCCGTATTGGTGCTTATGTTGGAATTTTTTGTGTAATGAGCAGTTTGATCATTTTCTTTATTTTTTTTACCAAAAATGTGTTCCCTTGTAGATTCCATGGCTAGAGAATGTGAGAGGAAAATTTCATTAAAGTAAGACCCTTTAGAAGTAGAATTGACTTAAAATTTGCCAAATGTCTCTCAACTTGGTCCCTTGGGCTTTCACACTATAAGGACCCAAACTCTGCAAATTACATATTTTAATCATTTTTTCCAACTCCAAAACTCGGCCTCTCGACATAGTTTGGTCCTCGACATAGTTCAGTCCACGGTACGCGTGTAAAACCCCCCTTAATTGGAGCGAATTCTTGATTGCAGTAGTGGGGAAAGATTTTGAGGTGGACTTACATTCCTACTTTTCTTTCACCGTCTTCAAGTGGAGATTGATTGTTGCATGATATTTCCTAGATTCATTTTCTTCTATAGGTCATCTTTAGCTAAAGTTGAACATGATTTGATGGATTTTAAATATTATTCATTTTGGTAGAGCCATTGTTTTTCTCTTCCTTTTTCTGATTTGCTCCCCTAGTGTTGAGTTTATGACATACAATAGAATTCTCCTGAAAATAAACATGATGGCAACCCAAAATTTCATACTGTATCTTGTAGATCAGCAATTGAATTGGAAATAATCAAGTGAAATGAAGTCAGGATAAAGGTAGAAAAAATAAATGGGGTTGGTCCCAAATTAGTGATATATTTTGACATGGTCTGAAGCATGCGCCATGGTCTAATCACGCCATGGTTCAATCATGGATGATTGAACCCTGAGATGGTCTGAAGCATCGTGCCATGGCTAATTACGGCTGATTGAGAAGTGATTAGATTGGTTATCACTCAACAACAACTACCCTTTAGTTATAATAGCTATGCTTTTGTATCATTCTAGGAACGCCAACGAGTGGCCTAAGAAATACGCATGGTGAGATTTTCCACCTTCAAAATATTTTGTTTTGAATCTCACCTTGCTTTTGTAATTAGAAAAGGATACATGGTCCTCTAAAGGTGTTGCAACGGGTCATTTTGGCTAACACAAGGTGGCCACCCTTTAAAAATCAAACTTTTAGGAAAACTCTAATGACTCACGATGTTACAATTTTCCTGAAAATGCTTTCTTAAGAGGAAACAGAAGAGTGCCTATATTCCTTGCAAATGCAAATTTAAATAGGAAACCCCTATTTAAATACTATATCAAAGCACATAATTTGTCCCGTAACGCACAATGTGATCCTACAAGCCTTTGGCATGTAGTGGTTGTAGGTATGATTTGGTTTGAGGGAGCGTCTTTGGAGACAAGAAGATGGTTCATAATTCTAACTATTTGAAATCCAGATAATAAATAACTTGAGCACAAATAACTAGCCAAGAAACAATTACTCAACAATTACTCTGGAACTCTTGAGCTATTTGTTTCTAGATGCAAAACTATCCAAGTAAATTTGCATTAATTGAATTTTTTCGGGGGAGGATGAAAGCCACATGACTACTAGTATAGTTTGTGTTGTCATTCCTATATTTTCATCCAAGTATTGTTTGGTAGTGCTGATGTAGCAAATACAAGGGTGACATGGATTGTACCATAGTAATTCATTGGTAATACATTTGAGAATAACTACTATATAGCTGAAAATTAACTCAAGTAGTAATACAATTTATGACTAAAAAATAACTCATGGATATTTTTACATAATTGCTTACGTGGATTGATGCCTATTTACATCTGGCAGTGCTGAGGTGGCAAGTACGTTGGTGACTTAGATTGTGCCTTAGTAATTCATTTGTAATACATTTGAAAATAACTATTGTATAACTGTAAAATATCTTTGGCAGTAATAAAATTTATAATAAAAATGAACTAATGGATATTTTTACATAATTGATGACGTGGATGGCTGCCTATTTATTAGTGTGTCTAGGGTGTTACAAGCTTGAAGCCATTGATTTTTAGAGGGTTGGTCATTGATTCTTAGACAATTAATAAGGGAGTCAATTTGTATTGAGTTTTCTTCAAAAAAACATTGTGTTGAAATCTTATACATTGATTTTTGGGATGGGATTTAATATTCGGACACTTTCTTTGTTTGGTGTTGTAGAGGTTCTACAAACAAGTTTGTTGTGTGGGATGTTTAATTAGATCGGTGAATGATCTAAGTTTAGTATAATTCTTGTTTTAGTTGTGTAGGTGTATTGTGCATGGTTGGGACTTAGTATGTAGAAATCGTCTATTAAACTTAGATCATCGTAGTCATAGCGACCTTCTTTGGAGTATCGTGTGTCTGTAGGGGTATATATAAATTTTAGGTTATTGGTGAAATTTTGCCGTTGTTGGTCAATGAGTTGTGGCGGGGAAAAACGGTCTCCATGTTGTATACCAATTAGTGCGACATCCCTATCAAAGTCTCCACATAATAAGTATGTGTAGTTTGGATTGCTGTTAATTTGGGTGGTAATAGAATTTTTTATATATGTGATGAATCTGTTGTCTTCTTGATGGGATGGCATGTAAATGTGAAGAACTAGCCATGGTTGGAGGGGTTGGTTATTAATTTTCAAGATTTGTAAGTATGGAGATATGTGCATTGGTGTGGGGATTTTGACAATGTTGCCAGGACATTCATATGATTTGTGTATAAGCGTAAAAAGACTGCCTCAGCTTGGTGTGTATGGGCGGCATTGTTGAATACAAAGTGTAAGTGCATGAATATTATTAAAGATAAGTTTATACCCATGAAAGATTTGTTGTATGTATTTGTTAGATTTTGTGGCTGTGAGTTTGGTTCATTGAATGGTGATAATGACCGAGGGGGTGTTTTTATATGTAATGAGGTTTTGGATACGTGGAAGGGCAATATCGAGGGATAGGGCGTTCTATACGTGTCATTGCCTATTGTGTTCCAGGCATCTCAATGCTTTGTTAATTAGTTCATAAGGGAGATATAGAAATTGTTGTTGAATTATGATTTTTGTTGGAGGTTGATTTTGACTGTGTATGAAGTAGTATAATTTTTTATGTATTATGTCTGGGCGGTGTATGATATCTTGGTTATCTTCAATGAGTTGTGTATATGGATGTTTTGTGTTTATGTGTCGTTCTAGTGAGTTGAGTAGGATGGCTAATTTGTTTAGAAGAGTGTTAGTCCATTGTATTGTATTTGAGTTTTGTAGTGAAAGACAATAATTACATTCTTCTAGCGATGGATGGGTAGTAATTATTAATGCAGAAGAAGAACGCCGGTCTTCGAAGGAGGCCGGCGTGAATAAAGTGTCTGTTCGTTCCACTACTAAGACCATGCCCACAGGACAAGGAATTAGTGAGCTGGAACTACTTCCCTCTCTCGAGGGTAGACACTATGTAACAAGAAACCAAAGAACCACAAGTCAACCAACCAACCAACGAATCACAAACCAAGCAACTAGCCAACGAACTAACCACAAACCAGGCAAGTAGTCAAAAACCTTAAAACCAACTAGTCATGAAAATCAAGGCGGGGGGAGAATATAGGGAGGGTCCTGTGTATCGGGGAGGGCTTGGTTGTTTTCGATTTTGCGTTTATGTAGAAGAATGGTCATGGCATGTTGGATAACTATGGTGTTAATGTTTTTAAAGGATGTTTTAATTTTTTCAATGGGTATCTTGAAGGTGTCTTCTAGAGTTTTCATAGATGGGATAAAGGTGGTGGCCCGAGCGCCAGATGTGATTACCATAAGGGGGTTGACATTCCATCTGAGGGCGATGATGTCGTCAATAAGGGGTTGGTATTTGTCTATTTTGTTTTGGATTGTTTCCGGGGAAAATCTATCGTTGCAATATGTGAATTCAATGAATTGAATGGTGTAGTCTTGGTTGACGTTATCGGGTGGTGGGTCATTGTATGGTAAAAATTTGACACAAAGGATGTCCGGTTTGAGCCTAACGTTGCAATGACATCTTTGGGTCGTACATGAGCATGGGAGTAGCCACGGGGAGACCGCATTTTCTTGTGGATTGTTATTGAAAGTGCCGGCGTTCATTAGTATAAAACATCTCGATTTATTGTAGGAGGTGATTAGTTTTTGGACTTCCCATTTCGCTTTGTTATGTCTTTTAACAATTAGGGAGTGTATGTCGTGGTTTTGGCATTTGAGTAGAACATATAGCCATGTGTCGGGGTCCGTTGAGGGGCATATGGGGCATGTTATGGATGGAAATCCTTCTATTCCAAAGAAGAGTTGTTTACGGGCGTTTCCCATGTATTGACCGGTACGGATTTGATAAGGCATGTTATTTGTGAATCGGTGATGATGGGGGTTTTCCAAAATTTTGTAGAGAGTTCATTGTCTATGTCATTGTTGTTAGTCCACTTTTCTATGTTAGGAAAGTTGTTTGTGATTGTGTCAAGATTGTTATGTAGGACTTGTTTTTTTGAGGTATTTGCTCAGGAATCTGACCAGGCCATTATCGGGGGTGTCTTCTTTGGAGGGCCAATCTTCTTTTTGGAATTAGTAAGGGGTGGCATGGGCGTGTTCATGTGGGTCTTTGGCATTTTTATGTGATTTTTCTCTTCCTTCTTTTGCAAGTTTATCCGCTTGTTCATTGCCATCAATATTAGCATGGGCTCGGACTTTGTGGAGGATTGTGATTTGTTCTCTTTTTAGTATCATTTGGACCATTGATTCTAGTATGATTCGGTCGGGGTGACTATTATGGAGGGTAGGATGTGTTATTTGGGTGTTTAATAAATATAGTGCGTTAATGCAATCTGTAAATATGTGCACCGGTTCATTGTTGTATTTTGTTGAGACGATTTCTAGTGTTTTGTGGATGGCCATTAGTTCTGCTCTGAGGATATTTTGCAGTCCATGTAGTCTTTTAGCTAGTTTGATTTCTTTCGTAGCGTTGTATATTCCATAACCGGCTTTTTCTCTGCGCCAAGATCCCGGGCTAATTTGTTCTGGCGGTTTAAAAGAGCCATCAGTATAGTAGCTATATTTGGGGTTAAATTTAGGTGGGGTGTTAGTTTGATACTCCGGGAGGGGTGGGGGTGTTAAGGTGTAGTTTAGTGTATTGTTATTGTAGTGTAGTTTTGACCATTTTTTGCTTCTGTTGACGGGTGTTTGCATTGGCGTTGGTGGGGCCAATTTTGTGAGTATCCGGTGTACGTTTAGAGTCTTTGCTATGGAGGAGAGTTCTTCTAGTTGTTCTTGTGTGCCTAGAGTATGATTTTGGTGGTGGATGCATATTATTTGTAGAGTGGATGATTCAATTCTGGGTTTTTTTAGATCTAGTGGGATGGTGGGTTCTTCATATGTTATTGAATCCGCTTCGAATAGTGTGATGATGTGTGTATCGGGAAAGGGGCCCGAGTGTGGATTATGATTTTGGTACCAATTTTTGTCTTGGGTTATGATTAGGATGGAGGTGTGGTTTGGGTCATGTTTGACCACGAGGCGGGCCCAATATAGAGCTTGTTGTGTTTCTTCTTCATTGTGTGGGTGGGCCATACCATTACCTATCCATTTGTGGTCAAAGGCTTTGCCTAGTGATCCGAATATTTTATCTCTTTCAAAGGGGGAGTAAAATTTGTTGAGTTTGGTAGGGGCATGTGACGGGGGAGGAGAAATATGAGTGTTGGATGTTGAATGTGGAGATTAGTGAATTAAGTATAGGTATGGGTAGTGTATATTGTGTAAGTTTAAGGGGGTTATTTTTTGGTAATCTATATTTGTATCTTTGGTATAGTCAAATGACTTTGGTTTCGTACGGTTGGGTTGTTGGTTCAATGTTTGTGGGGGTTTGTAGTTTAGTATTGTATTGGTTCCACAACCATGTGAGCCTAGTGATTGGGATGGTAAAAAGATGCCTTCCATCTTCTTCGTATAAGTGTGCTTGGTCTTTGTCAATTTTTATTGTGTTAGATGAGGTAAGAGTGTCTTTTTCGGGGTTGCATTCCGTTGTGTAGATGTTTAGTAGGGGGATTATTGTTGGTGGGGTGACGGACCTTGTATCTTGGGGTTGGTTTTGTGGGTGGTGAACTTGGATAATTTCGGTGTAGAATTTGTGTTGAGTTCTTTGATAATATTGTGTCAATTTATTTGTGTTATGTGAAATGGTGTATTGGTTGTGTCTTGGGAAGAGGTTTCTTTGGGAGAGCCATTTGTTGTAAGTGTGGTTATTGTGAGTCCATTGGAATAGATATCTAGTGTAATTGTTTTCTATTTGGTTTTTATCTATTTTTTCCTTGTATTCGTGGTGTATGATGTTGTTGATCGGATATGTGGTGGAGTTTTTGAGGATGTGGTTTTGAGGGTGTGGGTGGGAGTGGGGAGGGTGGATCGATTGTGTGGTGATATTTCTTGGGGTGATGTCATTGTTTATAGTGATGAATGGGTCTCTAATTGTATGAGAGTATGTATGTGTATTGGTATGTGTATTGGGTGGGGGGGGGATATATTGGGTGACAAAAGAGTTGTCGTGCAGTTTTTAGGGCACTTTTAATAAGTTTTGATGGGGTGAAGTGGTAGGTTTTAAATTCTTCATTGTTCATGATGTGTGTTCCGTTGGGTAGGGAGATTTGTTTTAGTTCGTAGATATTTTTTGTTAGGAGTTTTTGTAATAACTTTTGAGATAATTGTGTGTTGAGTGTATTATGGTTTTGTGTTTCAAGAGTCCTGGCTTTTTCTAGTGTTGTTGGTTCTTTAAGAAAGTTGGGGAGAGTGCTTTTTAGGTGGACTTTTGCTACGTGTTTTAGTAAGAAGAAGGTACGTGTTATTGGTGATCTTGTACAATTTGTCTTTTTTATTCTAGGTATATTTTTTGCCCCCCCATATTGTGCGAGGATGTAATGTGTTAGGCCTTTGTATATTTTCCCCAAGTCTGCCACTGTCATTTAGAGCGTTCTGGAGTTGTTCTCCTATGCATCTAAGGTATGCGTTTTTTAGTGAGAAGGCTTCTAGTCCAAAGAGGTTGTGTGGTAGTTGGGTAATTATGTTAGACATACATTTTGGCATGCCGCATACGGTTTTTTGTGTGGTAGTTATTTTTTGGTCCAGTTTTTTGATGGCGGGCATTGAGTATGGTACCGCGTAGAAGCTGTATGCCACACTCGGTCTTAAAACTGTGTCGATCATTTTTATTTTTTGTTTCATAGTGGCCGGACAAGCTACTAGTTCTTTGCATTGTTTGATTAATTTTGTGGTGGTGGCATGAATTTGGGTTTTCCATTTTAGGGAGGGGACGAGACTTATTCCTAGATATGTGTATGGTTCGTTTTGGTGTAGAACGGGTATTTGTTGGTTTCGGTAATTAATGTTAGAGGTTTGTATTAGGGCTTTGAATGCGGTGGGGTTTGTTTTTGATTTATTTGGGCATCCAGTGATGGCACATTTTGGGACACCTACATCCATACCTGTCCATTTGCAGTACCTGTCTATTTTGTTGAGTTGTATTTTTATGGCGTTGATTTTGTTGGTTATGGCCGCAAGGTCGTCCGCGTATGCCGTGGAGTTGATGGTGGTTTGTGATGTCCCGAATGTGTATCCATTGTTGCCTCTATCTAGCCATCTAAGTAGTGGTTCTAGGAATATAATAAATAGATATGGGCTTAGGGTATTCCTTGTAGTGTTCCCCTTTGGATGGCTATGGGTTTAGTTTTACCAAAGTGTTCTCCTATGTAGGAAGTTGAGGATTCGGAGTATATATTTCCCACTAGTGCGGTGGCGTCTTTGGGGTATCCAAGGTCCGTCATTATGGCTAAAAGTCTAGCGTGGTCAATAGAGCCGAAGGCATTTTTAAAGTCGACATACAGTATAAATATGTCTTGGTTTGTAAATCGTACATCTTCTAATGCGGCTATTATTGTTTGGATTTGTCTAGCGGTGCTTCTTTCTGTGGGGAATCCTTCTTGACTATCATGCAATATTTTATGTTTTTCGCCATATGATGATAGTATTGATGTGAATGTGCTCGTAAATAGTTTATAGATGGTATTGGCTAGTGCGATGGGTCTATGATTAGGTAGCATGGATGGATCTCCTTTTTGGTATAGTAGGATCGTTGCACTTGTTTTCCATGAAGCGGGGATTTGTCTTTGTTTGTAGCAGTGGGAGAAGAAGAGGTTTAGTAGTTTGTGGAATCTTGGGGGCATATTTTTTAGGATAGAGTTCGGTATGCGGTCCGGTCCGGGGGCTTTGTTATTTCCTAGGTTACGTAGGCATATGTCATATGTAGCTTGTTTAAAGTATGTGTGTAGTGGGGTGACCGGGTCTCCTCTTGTTTCTAATGTGAATCCATCTAGGTCATGCCATGGATATTGTCGTACTGCGCATGTGCATGTAGTGCAGTGGTCCGGTTGATAGTTGCATGTGTTTACCGTAGGTGTGTTGTTTTTTGTTTGTTGGTTAAATATTTCGTTTGCAATGTCTTCTGGGCTAGTTAGTATATTGTTATATTGGTCGATGATGCAGTCTAATGGTGGGGACTCCATATTTTTGAATATTCTTCTGTTTATTTTCTTGGAGCTAGTTTCATATAGTTGTCTGTATTTGGAGATGGCTTTTCGAATGTTTTCTTGGGTATGTTTGGTGGTGATTTTTCGGGCTTGTATGTTGGCATTTTTTGCAATTAATGCTATGTCATTTATCCATGTGTCGTGAGGTAGGTGTATGGGGGGTGAATTAGGGATTTGTGTGTTTTGAAGGTTTTGGAGTTCGTTGAGAATAGGGTGGTTTCGCCATTGGGGGTTGTTATCTACGATTCTTATGGTTTTCCGTATGGTGTGGTAAATGGTTAGATGTTGTTTCCATGTTTTAGATAGTTTCCGGGGAAAATATCCACCTTGTTGTGATGTTCGATTTGTCATTTGTGGTATGGGTTGGGCTTTGCAAGTTTGTTCAATTGTATTGGATATGTTGTTGATGACTGTATCTAGGGTGTGACAGGCTTCTTGCCATTGTGTTTGGGAAAGATGGTTATTAGATTCCAATTCGTTTATTAGGGAGTCAATGCGTAGTGAGTTTTCCTCAAAGAATTTTGTGTTGAATAATTCTATGTTGTTTTGTAGGATGGGGTTGAAGATACGTATGTGGTCATTGTTTGTGTTAGTTGGTGTACGTTTTATAAATGTGTTGTTTGGGATGTGGAGTTGTATAGGTGAGTAATCAGAGTTCAGTTGAATGTTATTGTCTGTTGTGGAAGTAAATGTGGTATGGTTAGTTGCACGTACGTAGAATCCATCAATTTGGCTCCAGTTGTTATAGTTGTATCCTCCTTGTCTAGAGTATGTAGTGTTTGTGGGAATATAATTGAAGTTTAGATTTTCAGTAAATTGTTTCCATTGTAGATCTAGTATTTGTGGTGGTGTGTGTTGGTTTCCGTTTTGTCTACCTATGAGGGCAACGTCTCTATTGAAGTCACGACATAAGATGTGGTTGTGGTTGGGATTGTTGGTGATATGGGTGGTGATGTTAGTTTTGATGTCCTCGGTGAGTCTGATGTCTTCGGGGTGGGATGGCATGTATATGTGGTGGATTAGCCATGATTGTAATGGGTGATTATTAATGCATATAGTATATGGAATGGTGAATGTTCATTTTTTTTTGTCGGATGTATTAGACAATGTGAGGAAATGCGATATTATGTGCTTTGTGTAGCGCATGTGTATCTTTTAGAAGGGGTGCAAATGTGTTAAAGATGTGTTGGTATTCGGGGTGAAGTTTTACGTTACTTGGAATAAAATACAGTTTTTCTCTTTTCTTATGTTCTACGAGTAGTGTTTTTATTAGATTTGGCATGGGGCCAGGGTTTGTTTCAATGTCTCCACCAAGTAGGAGCATGATTTAACTGTATATGATTTTATATGTTGGGATATAATATGTTTGTTTTGGTTTTATGTTGATGATTCTTTTGTTTATCATTTGTGATTTTATTTGTTGTTGTCAAGGTATGTGTGTTTTTTGAGTGTGGCCTTGTGATTGTTGTGATGTTTGTCTTTGAAGTTGAGATTAATTTTGATGTTTTATTAATTTGTGTATTTGATTTGATTTTTATTAGTGTATGTATATTTCATATTATTTTTTGTATTTCAAGATATAGTGATGTTTGTATTTATGGTTGGGTATATTTTATTGTTTGAATATGTATTTGTTTCTTTATGTAGCATATCTTGGAGTATGTCTTTTCTTAGGTGGAATTATAAATATTTTTTTTAGTGCCAGGAGGGGCGTGGTAAGGTTTTTACTTGTAAATAGGAATTTATTACTAGTGATGTGAGTGAGGGTGTTTGTGGATCTGTACGTTATTATGGGAGTTTTTGCATACATTGGGTGTGGGAGTATTATTTTGGTGATTATGTTTATGGTTGGGATTAGATTTATTGTATCATTGGTTTGTGTAAATATTTTGATTATCGTAGTATATGGTTTGTGGTTTTTGGAGTTACCTTGTGTGAATTTTTGAATTATTATTTATATATTTGTTTGTGTATTGATTGATGAATTTGTGTGTGTACTTTTTTGTATATTTGGTTGTGTTGGTTTGTATATTAGGTTGTATATTGGTTTTTGTATTTAGTGTTGTATTTGTTTGCGTATATGTTTGCATATTTGTTTGTGTATTTCTAAGTGTATTTTGTGTATGTGTTTGGAATAGTATATGTATTGGTATTTGGATTGGTATATATATTGGTATTTGTATCAATATGTGTATTGGAATATGTACATGTATTACTATCTCCGTGGACATATTTTTGTATGTATTTGTACTTATATTAAAAAAAAATACAATAGATATAGTAGATGTTGTAGACGTATCTAAGTTTGTAAGGTAGGTAGTTACTAGGTAGATATACTCTATTGTGGAGGTATTTAAGACAATACCGGTAGAGTACTAGCCATTTATCTTTGAGGTTGTTTACCTTCACATTTTTGGTCAATCCTCAAGCATGGGAGGTGGCTTGGACCCCGTCATGTTTTGCAACATTGCAAAGGATACTCCAACGCATTTTTCAATCTTCAACATTTGGTCTTTGCATCCGCTAGCTCCTTGACTTCTTTCCTCATTAGTTGTTGTTGGCTTTGAAGGCCGCTGCCAAGTCTTTCGTGGTGAGTATGTTTGTGGGTGCTTGGAGCTTGAAGGCCTCCACCGTGTTGACTATTTCTTTGTTGACGTCGGTGAAACCAAACTCTGCGAGTTGTATTTGAGTGGGAGTCTCAACTCCATGAATGCTCCTTCTATGAGGAGCAAAATCCACAAAGTGACCATCTATGAAAATGGTTTTGCCTACAAAGGCCCTGTAGACTATGGGATTTGCACACACAACATTTGCACTTCCATTATGACAAACACCGTTAGCACGATGAAACCAAATGTAGCTAACTCTACTAACCCTAGAATCTTATGGATATCATTAGAGGTTTCCTTATCATTTATGAATATAGGAGTTGAGGGAGGGTAAGAGTGAGGGCATCCTTCTTGGCCTTCATCTCCTTGGTCATGCCCCTCCATCAAGAGTTTTCTTTGGTTACATGATCTCTTGGTGCGCAGTCACCTGAAGGTCCTCTATCTTCTTTGTTTGTTGCGGGGTGGTGGACATAATATAGGCAAAACCTTCCTCCCTCACATTTTCAACTTTTGTAACTTCAAAGTCTTGGTTTCTCTTGAAGCTAGAGTCAAGGATCTCTTTGAAGAGATGGTTAGCAGTAACACCATGAAGAATAGGGCTTTGAATTTTTACTAACAAGGTAGAGAAACGTGCAATGCTGTGGTATGTTTTACTTACCTTTCCCACCACGTCAACCTCATCAATTTTGAAGATGAAGGGTCTGATCTCCTCGAGGAGGAGTAGCCCATCAATCTTGGCTTTCAAGAATTGTAATTTGATATGTCTAGACCACACACCCTTTTGTCCCCTTCCTTGTTGAAAACTTAAACAAGGAATGGAGATAGGCTCACTAATCATTCTTTAAACGCACTCACAAAGCTTGACTTGACGAAGACGTCATGTCAAGGGCCTACCTACCGCTATATGCACACATGCAAAATCCTAACGGATGAAATACATTTGTTGGATGGATGTGGTGTGGCAGGCGTACGTCTTTAACAAACGTAGATTAGAACTAACTAATCTACGCTATCACTATGCAATGTGGTGCGGTCCTCAACGCTACATCCCGTGACATGGAGTACTTGTATTCAAACTCCGGAGCATTTGGAGTATATATATTTGTATTTGGAATACGTGTCCATGTACTCTATACTTAATAACGCTAACACCAAATGTGAAGCTAGTGAAAATCTAAAGTTATAATTCTTTGTATTTTGTGTTCATGTTGACATTTGGTGTTTTAACATTAATAGCACTATTGACATATTGTGTTACAGTTTCTAATAAGTGTTGCAAACTCTAAACTTAAAAAACAGTGTAGTGGGATATTAAGCTTACAACTACACCAAAGAACACCCAAAATCAATGCAACATCACACCAAAGATAATAATATATTTCTATGTATTGGATTTTTTCTTTATAGATTGAGGCAAGTTACAATTAAAGTTGGATTCTTTTTAAATTTGAAAGATTAATCTTAAATTGTTCTGAGATATATATTTAGCTCAATTAAGACAAGTGGTACAACTTGGACTCCTTCCTCCTCTCTCAAATGCAATTAAAAAAATAATTCTAACTTGATTATAAAGATCACGAAGCTCTTTATATAATTAGAAATCTACTTGAAACATCACCAAGCTCTTTGCATATCAAACACTTATTAAAAGATAAACAAATAATAGTATCATAGGTCCCAAGACAAATTTGTCCTTCTTCTACAATATTGATCATCCCTAGTAGAAGAGGGGGGATATCGTGAAGGAGGAAATTGAGTATCACCATCCCTAAATTTCTCTATAGTGCAAAATTAGTGTCATGTGAGACATACGGTGAAGGTCAAAGGCTTTTGGGTGACACGAGTTGCTAAGAGTGAGTATCCATTCTCACATGACCCTACATAACTCCATGTAGCTTCCGAGCAAAGAAATGTTGGGAGAAAGAATCTCTACTCACTTACATGTGATTGGCCCAAGTCTAAATAAATCCAATTGATGTTCACCATGTGGTATATATTCCACTTCCAAGCTTAATGAAGATTTGTCATGATATTGGTTTGAAGGAAATAACATATTGGTTACGTGAAATAAATTATGGGCTTGCCAAGCGCGTCTGACAACCCTGATATTTTTTAAGAACAGCAGTCAGAATGATGACATGTCCACATTTCTAAAAAGTACATGGAAGGAACTTAACCCTCAACAAATTTGACTGGTTGGATGAGCATGGAACCAAGCTCCAAGTTATGAATACGTCCACTAAACAACTAGGGTCACTTAGTAAAAATCACTAAGCCCTCACAATTATTGAGATTTGCAAAATAGAGAATGCTTGGTGAAGTAGTGTAATAGAAGGAACAATCAATGTACCGTGAAGAGAGGGGAAAATAGTTCTAGACTACTATTCTTTTGTATGGTGGACGTTGACTTAGTGTTGGAATAAGCATACTCTCTATTCACGCTGGCCTCCTTAAGAGAGCATAGTTCTTCTTCTTCTTCTAGTGAGAGGAATCCTTCACAAGGCAGAAAGGGGATGAAACCTGTCGCCAAGGAGCAGGCACCGAATCGAAGACAGAGCAGGCTGATCCAACATTCCACCGTGGATGAAATCCGGTCGTCGCCCGGACTTGACTGATAGCAGAGCGATTTAATGGAGGTTCCGAACAACAATACAGTTGCCTCACCTCGGCATTTCCCCCCTGCTTCGGCCTTGATGGATGAGAGATGAGAGTTAAGATGGTACCCCCCAGTACAAGCGTAGGGGCATTTTGACATTGAATGAGCAGGGCCATAAAGAGGTTGTCCAACGGCCTGGCCACAGGAGTGATGATTAGAAGAAGGCAAAGTGGACAAGCCGATCAGAGCCCACTGACACTTCCCTCAACCCCATCAGACTCGGCTTCTCACATATTAATTCAGTGGGTCCAGAACCAACACAATAGTAGCGGAGCCAAGGGAGATGCAAGACAAGGTCCCTACCAAAATGGTTTCAATTGAGGAATCCATCAATCACCCCGTTCTTCTTGTGTTCCACTTCAGCTGAACCCCTAAGGTATTGTGACAGTTCCACACCAAAAACACTTCAAAAATGTTGGATTCCAGTGCAATGAATAAAGAAGGAAACAAAAATTTCGGTTTCTAGTTTTGATTGTAGAATCTCAAATAAGACTTATTAGGCAACATACTCACAAAATTTTATAAACTTTGACCGTACGGATTGAAAGATTATAGTGTTTAACCCCTAAATTTCCAAGAGTCCCCTCGGGGGACTCTAGAAGGTTCGGGTAGGTACCTCCTGCGTCAATTTATAACATTATTTTTTGAATTTTTTTATAGTAGATGGACATTACTAAAAGCTTTGTGTTAGTTCAATTTTTTTCCTAAATCCAACATTTTATGAAAAAATTATAGGGTTTTGAAGTTCAGATGGGTAGAGCGGGCACGTCGGGCAATTCCAAAAACTTTTGCTATGACACTCAATTGAATGTGAGATTTGCAATGCTAGCTAATAATATTATTTCCTTTCATGTTGTCAAAAAAATTCTCTTGTCTTTAGTGAAAAAAAGCATATAAATCCAAGTCAAACATTTTCACACATATCGCACATTGTCAAGCAAGGTACCAAAAAAAACTTCTTCTTTTTCACATAAAACTTCGAGATCATCATATTTTTTACTCTTTATTTTTTTCTGCAGCATTATGTGGTGTAACCTTCTTATTGATCATATGGATTCTCATTCTAAAACATACTAGGTTTGCAAAAAAAATACAACGCAAATTGACAATTTTTGAACCTCCACTCCTTGCACGATTTTTTTGAATATGCTACACCCTTTCTCTACCTCTTAAAATTGGGGTTCAAGGAAAAAATATCATGCTTAACATGATGGAAATGGATTTAGACCTTGTATAGTGCAAAAATTTGACACCAAGTGAAGTCAAAGTCTGCCGATCTACTAAACGCTGGGAAGAAAATGGACCCTTTTCTCTACTTCAAACAATATAATATTACAATCCATGCGGTCAAGCTTTATGAAATTTTCTTTGCAAGTTACTCAATAATTCTCAATTGAGATCCTACGGTTAAAACTAGAAGTATAAGTTTTTTTCCATCCTTACTCATTGCACTAAAACTGGTTGTTTTGAAGTGTTTTTGGTGTGAAATTGTCAAAGAAATTTAGGGGTTAAACTCAAACAAATGGTTCATTTCCTTCCTTGTGTTCAATGGATCAGCAGACTTTGACTTCTCTTGGTGTCGAATTTTTGCACTACACAAGGTCCAAATCCATTACCATCCTATTGAGCACGATACTAGTTCCTTATACACCAAATTTGCAAGGTAGAGGAGGGGTGTAGCATATATAAACAACTGTGCAACGAGTGGAGGTTCAAAAATTGCCAATTCGCATTTGAGTTTTTTTGAAATTATTGTGTTATCTATTGATAATCCGAATGGTTAATAAGAAGATTTACAGTACATATTGTTGTGGGAAAAAAAAAGTAAAAAATATGAAGACCTCAAAGTTTTATGTGGAAAAGAAGAAGTTATTTTGGTACCTTGCCCGACAACATGTGACAATGTGTGAAAATGTTTGACTCAGGTTAATATGCTATTCTTCACTAAAGACAAGAATTCTTTTTGAAAATATGAAGGAAAAAAATATTCGTTGCCAATATTGAAAATCTTTCATTTGACAAAGTGTCCTAGCAAAAGTTTTTGGAGGTGCCCAAAGTGCCCGCTCTTTCCATTTGAAATTCAAAACCCTATAACTTTTTCATTATATGTTGGATTAAAAAAAAGTTGTTCTCTCACTAAGGTCTTGATAATGTCATTCTAGAGTAAAAATTTCAAAGTGGAATGTTGGAAATTGATAGCAAAGGAACCTGACCGAACTTTCAAAAAGCCATTTTTGACACTTAGTCCTTTAGAGGTTAATTGAGAAATCCATCAACTGCCCCCTTTTTCATGTTTTCCACTTTAGCTTAACCCTTAAGCGTGAGCTGGAAAACGTGTATACATGAAATACAAAAAATGTATTATATTTTAGCAAGACCTACACCTTTGGATTGAAGATTCTTTAACTAATATCATTCATTTTGAGGTCATTTTCATAACCAAACCTTATCATGTTCATATACAATACCATACATTTAGAATATTGTGGCCACCAGCGGTACCTTCTATAATTTAAGGGTTGATCAAAGGATCCATCGACCACCCCTTTCTTCTTGTGTTCCACTTTAGTTTAAGATGACCTCTAGTGAATTTTGACAAGCTTATCAAGCTTGTATTACCGCTTTGGCTCACAACTTAGTTTTTGGTAAAGAAATACAAAACCTCAAGCAATTAGGAAGTATCAAGTGATTGATGTTTAGTTATTTCACAAAGCTAGAGTTAGTACATTTACTATGTAAGATTTATGTGTTGTGGATGGCCCATCCATGATTATGATCGGCCATGTATGTAATTGATGAAGTAGGATGAAATGTAGTGGGTAGGACGTAGTTAGGGTTTGAGTTTGGCTTGCAATGGCTGGTCTCTCTTCCCATTCTCTCTCTCCCCCATTTGTGCGTGTAGGTGTGTGTGAAAGTGTGTATGGAAGAAGATAGAAAGGTAGAGTTGGAGCTAGGAGTAACAAAGCCGTAACTTTGAATCAAGAGTACGGCTACATTAGGAATAACTTGTTGATATTTTATACACATGAACAACATAAGATCGGAATTCTAAGGAGCTAAGGCTTGTGTGGTTTGGACCACAATCTAAGGAGTGACAAGCGATCAAACAGTAGGGGGTCTACAGCCGTCACAATGTTTAAGCATCAACTTTCAAGAGCAAGATCATAGAGCTCGTTGCGAATCAAGATTTCAGATTTGAAGGGTACAAACATTGTCAAGTTAGCTTTCTAATGACACCAAGAACAAGGGGTTTAGAAAAGCGGCAAAGGAGATACGGCAGCCAAGGCTTTAGGGGGTCTGTCATCAACCCAGAACCAAAGCATCAATTTTGGGAAGGCAAGATCTTGGAGTTTGTGGGGAATTAGAATTTGAGATCTGGAGGAAGGAAGCTTTATGAACGCCAACTTTGAGTGCCAAGATCTTTTGTTATAGAAACCAAGCTATAAGCAATTTGAGAAGAAGATTAGGGCCCGACTTGAAAGTATAAACTGATGGAAAAATCCAAATCACCCCCTTCTATGTTCTACTTTAGCTCAAGATGTCTCAAACAAGAGATTGGAGTTTTATTGATAGTGAAAGGGATTGGCCTTGTACTAGTCATTTCCTACTTGATGATCCTACATTTGTAACGAGGACAGAATGCAGAGGGGAAAGAAATATGGGGGAACTACCAATCAACTCTTCAAGAACTTGGGATAATACTATAGGGGAGTTTAAGCTTGCAATGGATAGGGCCCGAGAACATCAATTGCCATAAGTACTCTACACTTCATTGGTGCTAAAACAAAGAGCATGGAATTATAGCTCATGCTCTCTTTCTTTCTGTATCTACATCTCATCTTTCCTTACTTCTTGTAGGAGAGAAAATTCTCTAAAAACTCAAAATTTTCACCATCACAAAGGAGAAGGTTAGGGCCGCTTCCCACCAAATCCAAGGTCGAGGGTCTGTCGGTTTCCACCAATGAGATTGCTTGAATGGCCAAAGTCCGGCCTCTCAGCCTTCACACCAAAGGCCAAAGCCCAAAAGCCGTCGTCTTCCAATGTGCCTACATGGCAGTACTTTTGGAGAGTTTTGGCGCGAAGGCGACGGACTCTCGAGCAAAACTTGGGTCGCCGTTTTTAGTCAACCTAAACTTCCTTCAAGAGTCCGTCGATTTATTCAACAAAAAATCAAAATCTGACAAGATCTGGACTGTTAAATGAAAGAGGCCGGATTTTTTGGCTAATTTTTTTGGCTAATTTTTTTGGGCGTAATGATATGGGGTTCAGACTTTGGACTTGGGCTTTAGAGCATCTCTACTAGGCGGCGGGGCCCCGCAAAAAATTCCCATTTTTCTGCGATGGTGTGCGTGATTCCCACATTGGGAATGGTCACTCGCTAAAACAGTCGGCCGGGGCCCGGGGATTACCTGCTTGCAACAGCAAAGGAATCTGCGATTTCGGGCCTATGCCAAAAACAACCGTCTCCATCCTCCATTCACTGCCTGCCACGTGTCCATTCCTTTGCGTTTCTGTTTCCGCAACATCTTTTCTGTTTCCTCAGCCCATCCTTTCCCACTTCCGTTGCACGCCCTCCCAACTAATGTTGCTCTCGTATCCGCTCTTCACGCATCTTTACTGCCCTGGCGTGGAAAATTCCCCGCTAGGAATGGAGATGCTCTTGGGGCTTCACACCACAGCCACCCAAAGGCTTCAATATATATATATTTTAATGTTTTTTTAAAATCCAAAAGTTTGGACTCTTGCCATAGTTTGGGCATAAATTTTGACGGACGGACTCTCGACTCTGCCCGGTGTAAAGCGACCCTTGTAATCCACTGGGTAATGATGTATGGACTCTACTAGATATGTACAGGATGGAGTTGAATGAAATGGACTGTGGGTCTGACTTGGATTAATTATGTGGTCTCATCGAACCTCATTCATTAGTCGTCTGACGTTGGGCCTCCCCAGGAGCCATTTCCTTTATGGCCCCAGGCTTCAGCGTTTATTGTGATCCGCCTTCAAACCCTGCTGCTGCAACCATACTTCTATGTACAGTACTTCTAAGTACTGCTGCAACCATACTTCTGTACATGCTAACATAAGCAGTCCCCTCCGGATCTTTACATCTCTCATCAAGTCACTCTTGAGTCAGGCCCTGCAACTTCGAAGCTTGAAGCTGCAGATATCAATAGAAATCATGGTGCAGCTTGAAACGTTTGTAGATATGGTAACCCGCCATAATCTACAAGTTAACCCTTTAAGGCCGAGCTGGATATGGCTGATGGAAAATCTATGTATGAGCGTAGTAGATGATATTCTCCAAAATCTGTTACGTTGGTAGATTCGACCATCAGCCATAGCCAGCCCGCCTTAGAGGATTAAGCAATGTGTATATATGGAGAGAACAATAATGCTCTTTTTATTTTATTTTCTAGTGATAGCCAATAGAATTACAATTTCATATTTCCCCAATAAAAATGTGGAGTAGTTATGAAATTTCAAAGTGTTTTGCCATGTTTAGCCAGTGGCCGTCAATACATATCCACATAAATGCCAACCAAAAGTAAGGGGTCTTCACCACTAGCAAACCTCTACTTGGAGCTGAATGTGTGGTAATGGGATGGAAGTGGGCTGAATATATGCCAATTTTGTATGTGTTGGTTATGGATTTTGATAGGTAATAAAAGAGTTACATTAATCATAGATTTTTATTTTTATTTTGTTTTCTATTAAAGCTTAGGATTTAGGCAACAAGTTAGTATTGAAGGTTTGCTTCAAGTGAAAACACTACACTTAAAACAATAGATAGTGCCATATAGTATTTAGTGTCTGAACAAGTGATACTATTCATTTACACTAGTGACTATGTTTATATATGTGACATGAAGCACCTCATTGGACCAACCAATAATGTACATTTAGTATTGGTGACATTACATTCTAGGCACTTTGTAAATTTAATAGTCTTATGTTGCAAGATTCGGCTTAAATCTGCAATTTGCAATCATACCACCCAATTCTTAGTCTTTTAAGTTACCTCTAATGTACAATATTCACAAATGGAGACCATAACATCATCAATACATAATCAACCGAACTTCCAACTACTTTACAATATCCACATACTTTCTTTGCTTCATTAACCCCTCTAGAACCTTGACTATGTTTCACCGAAAGCACTCCAGAACTTCCTTTTTAAAATGAGATATCATGAGACTAATCTTAACAAAGTTTTACTAATTTCAACCATAGGATCTCAAATATTAATATGACTAGAATACACTAAAAAACTTTTGTAAACTCTAGTGGACAAATTGTAAGATACATGTATCTAAAGAGTGCATATACTTTTTCTCAACCATGCACAGAGATGGTTAGTGTTGTTCGACTCATAATTAATGGCATCATTTTACACTACACATCGCATAAATTCTAGAGAAATATGTTTGACCTCATGTTAGGTAATTGCTTGCCAAAAATCACAAGTAGTAAAGGAGTTCAGGAAAAGGAAAAATGTCTCCACTGAACACCCAGTTCCTGAATCTGCAAGTACAAAAGGGTCAGCTTCAAGCTCAAGATTGATAGATTGTGTAATAGAGAAGATGTTGTAAGCAGAGATGTGAAGCCCTTAAGTACACAATGTAAGATCTAGATCTAAGTCTAACGAAACGAATGTGTTTACTGTATGATGGTAATCCTAGGATTCTGTATTATCAACACCCTCCCTGAATCTGGAGAAGGGTATTCGTACAGTTTGTCGTAAAAACAACAATTTTAAGTATCAATGACGTTTGTAGGGCTGAAGTTTAGAAGTTGCTTGCATGACGTGAATTTAAGACAGCCTAAAGCTTTTGTAAGCATGTCGGCCGGTTGGCGATCGGTAGGGGTGTAAAAAATGGTGACAAAGCCTCTTTCAACCATGTCCCGAACAAAATTGAGATGGATCTCAAAGTGTTTGGTTTTGGAATGGAATTGTGGATTTTCACAAATCTTAATTGCGCTTTGGTTGTCACACATGAGCTGAATGGATTTTTTCCTATCGAATCCCAACTCTTGAAATAGAATCTGAATCCATCTTGTCTCTTTTGTAGCCTCGACAAGGGAACGAAACTCGGATTCAGTAGATGACAATGCGATGCATGTTTGCTTCTTCGTGTTCCAAGTGACTGGGGTATTGTTGATCGTGAAAATATAGGCTCCAGTAGACTTATGTTGGTCTAAATCTCCCCCCCAATCAGCGTCACTATATCCAAGGAGGGAAAAAGTGTCGGAAGGGGGATAGAAAAGACATTGAGATGTGGTCCACCGTACATATCTTAGAATTTGTTTTCGTGCCTGAAGATGTGCCGTCTGTGGGGCAGAATTGTACCTTGATAACAGGTTGACAACGAAATTAAGATCAGGGCGTGTAGTGGTTAGAAAGGACAATTTACCGATAAGAGATCTCTAGCTGGTAGGATCAACATTGGGAGTTCCGGTTTGAGCAGAAGTTGTGAATCCAGCAGGTAAAGGCGTCTGGGTTGGATTGCAGTGTTGCATTCCATATTCGATAAGTATGGATTCTGTGTATTCGGTTTGATGGATGTTGATTCCTTGTGGAGATAATGTGTACTCAATACCGAGAAACTTGGAAACAAGACCGAGATAGGACATCTTCCATCGGGAATGGAACCTTTCCCAAAGCCATGAGATTTTTATTGTGAAATTGCCGGTAATGAAGACATCATCGACATATAGAATGAGAAGGATATAGAGGTGTTCGTGGCGTAGGAAGTATAGATTATTGTTGGCATGAGTCGGTTGAAGGCCATGTTTGCGAAGCCACCTATTAATCTTGCGATTCCAGTTCCTTGCAGATTGTTTGAGGCCATATAACGATCGGTGTAGTTCACATACCAAGTCCTCTTGTCCTTTAACAATGTGCCCAGGTGGTTGTCGCATATATACTTTCTCTTCTAAGTGACTATTGAGGTAGGCGCTTTTGACATCCATGTGATGAATATCCCAATCCATAGTTCCTGCAAAGGCGGTGACTATCTTGATGGTGTTGTATTTGGCTACAGATGCAAAAGTTTCATGATAGTCTATACCTTCTAATTGTAAAAAAACTCTGGCGACTAGACGTGCTTTATATCTTTCTGGAATATTGCCCTGGGCAGGTTTCAACTTGAACACCCATTTGGATGAGATGGCATCACTATAAGAAACCCGTGTTTTTTGTGACAGGGCAACTAACGTGCAATTATGTTTGGTGCAGCATCCGGCACGTCAACGTTGACGTCCAAAAAAATCCGTTATAATTGACATGCAAAAAACATGCCAAAATCTCAAAAAACAGGCCCACGTTTTTTAAAACATCACAAAAACTTGGGGGTTGAAGGTGTTAAAAATCTGCCATGTGGTTGCCACGTCGCGTCCACGTCATCGCCACATGGACGGGCAGTGCCACATCCCCAACTTTTTCATCCGGGCCCTTGGTAATGTGGCCCATGATGTGGCGCATGACGTGGCATTAGATTGTGACTAGGCTTGCATACGTGGACCCGCCATTTTATGACGTGGCACCTTTAAAATATGACGTGTCATTTTAAAAATATGACGTGGCATGTCCAATCAGCATAGTTTAATGCAATAATTAATTGTGGACAGTGTAAATTGGGACGTCATTTCTAACACGGTATGTTGTCTGTGACGTTCGTTATGACGTTTTCTGTGACGTTCGTTGAGATAGAGGTCACCAAAAGTAAGCACCAAGTCAACAAAAGCAAGTGCCATGTCACCAAAAAGAAGCGCCATGTCATCAAAAAGTACCGTATCACTTTAAGTTTCAAGGGTAATTCAAATTCATCCAAATAGATGGATGAAAGTGAATCACTCTTGATTCAAGTGTGATGAGATAGGAGAGAAGGCCTTACATATATATACAATGGGATGCACAAGTGGTGACAATCCATATGGGATTATTGGATTTGTCATGGTGTTAGCCTCGTGTTAGCATAAACATTAAAATGTCACAGTAGACGTCCATCCAGACGTCTGTTCCAACATCCTCTTTGCCTACGTGGCAGCTGATTTCAACCTTGCCTACGTGGCACAAACATGTTTTTTGTGATGTCAGTAAGGACATCCACGTTTTTTGTGACGTCAGTAACGACATCCACATTTTTATTTTTGTAGGGGTCAGCCCATCTCCATTGTGTTTTAACCGTTGGGCAGTGTTTTACGGGAGGTTGCAATAACAATCTCGAAGTTACTCACAGTAAAGCTGAAACCCCCCTGCCGACGTGGCATTGTCACCTTTCTGAGGACGTTGTCTAAAACATGACTATGTTCACTAGGACGTCCCGCAAAACAAATACGTTTATGCTAACATCTCTGCGTTTTTCCGCCAATTTTTCCATGTTTGGTGCAACATCCACCAGAATCCGAGAGCCCAAGGCTCGGCCCGTTCGCAAAAACATGTTTTGAAAAACACACTTGATCACAGGTAACGTCACAAAAATCACGGGTTTCTTATAGTGCATGATGCCCAAGGGGTAATTCTGTGAGTGTCCATGTCTTCACATCCTGTAAGCTGTTAATTTCCTCGTGCATTGCCTGGACCCAATTAGGGTCGTCTAATGCTACCTTGTAGGTGGGATTTGAATTCTATGTATTTCCAACAAATCCTTCAAGTCTCACCAAAGGTCGTTTGATACGGCTGGAACGACGGAGAGGTGGTGATGGTGGGTGACTTGGTGATGGATCCTGGATCAATGGGTGCCACAGTTTGTTGGGGTCAAGTGCGGACTCCGTTGTAGTCGTGTGTGGTGAGGGTGGAGGTGGCAAGGGGAAATATGTCACGTCTTGGGGTTGATTGCTATCAATGGAGGGAATGGTATCTTGTCTAGGGTCCATTTGAGGGATCACAAGTCTGTAATGACCTTGTCTAGCTTCAAGTTGGGAAGGAATGTCGGTCGGGGTGTGGCATGAGTTTCCCTCATCGATCTTAATATCCCTGGAAATGATAATGCGATGTGTGTATGGACAATGACATCTATATCCTTTAGTGGATTCATCTTAACCAAGAAGAATACAACTAGAGGCTTTGGGAGACATTTTGTACCTTTTTTCTTTTGGAATGTGGACAAAGACTCGTGTGCCGAATACACAAAGCTGGGATAAATCAGGTTTCATACCAAAAAAAACTTCTTCTGGTGTCGTGTTGGATAAAATACAAGTAGGGACTCGATTAATATTATAAGTGGCGGTCTTGATGGCCTCGGACCATAAGTAAGATGGAATGTTGTGTTGAAAGCAAAGGCATCGAGCCATCTTGACTATAGATCGATTTTTGCGCTCCGAAACACCATTGCTTTGAGGAGTGTAATACTGTGTGCGTTCATGGTGAATGCCGAAATCAATGAGGAGTTGTTGGAAGGCTAAAGACATATATTTGGTGCCGTTGTCCGTTCGGAGTGTAATAATCTTCTTTCCTATGTGATTTTCTATGCGGTTTTAAATTTTTTTAAATTCGTCAATAACTTTGTCCTTGGTTTTGATAAGTTATACCCATAGTTTTCGACTATAATCATCAATAAAAGTAACAAAATATCTAGCGCCATTGAATGATGGTTTCTTGATGGGACCACAAACATCACTATGAATAACTTGAAGGATATCGGTAGTCTGAAAAGTACTCGGGGAAAAATAAAAACGTGCTTGTTTGCCTTGTTGACATGTTTCACAAACTATGTCTACATAAGGTAACTTGGGTAAACCTTTCACAATGCTTTGATGAGACATGGTGTGTAATGTCTTGAAATCAATATGGCCTAGCCTTTGGTGTGAGAGAAGTACTTTGGATCGCATCTTATCACTGACTTGTACAAAATGGGCCTCATGAACGGGTGAGAGGTCTAATTGATATAAGCCTTTATGCATCCTAGTTCCATGACCAATGATGTCTTGTGTATGTTCATCTCTGATTAATACCTCCTTGCGGTTAAATTGGATATTGCACCCCTCATCCACGATACGCCCAACTGATAATAAATTGCGACGAATACCAGGCACATAAAGAACGTTCTTAAATTGTTTGTATTTCCCACCCGGAAAATTAATGCTTACATCTCCTTTTCCTGCGATTCTATGTGCCTCTCCACCGGCGGCTAACATAGAGGTACTGCTAGTACATGCTTGGAAATCTTGCACTAGGTTTGAATTCCCAGTTACATGGTGTGTGGCTCCTGAATCTAGCACCCATGCCGGTCCCTCTTGACCCATGGTGGTGTTTGCTTCAATCACATTGAGCTCACATAGATATGTTTCTAATACACTTCCCGCACTATCACTGCCACTTTGATACGAGTCGGAGTCGAGTTTGAGTTTTTACCTTTAGATATGTTGTTTGCTTGCACTTTATGTCGAGGTTGTTGATATTTGATCTTGCCCTCCAATGCCTTTACTTGATCAATAGCCTTCTTAATGCAGTCTCGGGCAAAATGTCCAGGCTCGCCACAATAGTGACACTCCTGCCCTTCTTCGCTAGAGTCTTTGCTGTGCTGTTCGCGGTTGTGTCCACGATGATAGGGCCTACTTTGGTCATAGACGTGCTTTCGGTGGGTAGGGGAGTGGTCGTGTCTTTGGCCGTTGGAGCGAGTCTAGGGCCTGTCTCCGCCTCGCCTCCTGTCTTCGCCTTGCGTTTTTTCTCCGCCTTTGGGGGTTCGGCCGCCGTGCGCCCGCGCGCCGCTGCCGCCTTGTACTTGCGCGCCGCAGCCTTCGTGCCGTGGTCTGTTCGTCTTCTGTTTGCCTTGTCGCTCACGAGACGGCCGTTGGGTGCGTGCTGATCTGGAGACTTCCCGGTTGTCTCCATATCGACGCGATTGTTTCTTGAATACTAGTGCTTGAGCATCTTCTTCCTTATCTGCGTCCATCTTAAGCTACATGTCTTCATCAAGCAGACGTGACTCTATCTCCTTAAAAGATGGTAAGGTGTCTCTTCTTGTCTGTGTCCTGCAGAATAACTTGTATTCGGATGACAAAGAGTTTAGTAGTAACAAAGTGCATAGATTTTCAGGGATTTCTACCTCCATACCCTTAAGCTGATCCATGACGTCCTTGACCTCAGTGATGTATTGTTCCATGCTTGTATTGTCTTCCTTTTGCAATGACACCAATTTTCGCAGCAGCATGAGCCTCCGAGATCCAGACTTGGATTGATAGCGGTCCTCGAGCGCCTTCCACAAGAGATGTGGATCTTCAAATCTGCATACAACAGGTATCGCAGAATCCTTAACTAAGTCTGTAATCGCCTGCAAGGCAATTTTTCTCCCTTCTCTTTTTGCTGCAGCTACGTTTCTAGATCTAGGTTCTGTGCAGTAGATCCACACATTGTTCCTCTCCAGCAAACGCTTTAGCCTATAAGACCACACCTGATAGTTCACTTGTCCATCTAACCTACTGGTCTCTGGAATTGTGATCTCTATGTCTCTCTTAGGAGTGGTGTGTAGTGGGGCGTTAGTGCCTAGCTCTGACAATCCTTCTACAACCATGTTGCTCTCATCAGAGTTCGCCATGCTAGATGTGCACTACAGATCTAGATCTAACTACACACTAGGTGAGAGCCAGAACCTGCGCTCTGATACCATGATAGATTGTGTAATAGAGAAGATGTTGTAAGCAGAGAGGCAAAGACCTTAAATACACAATGTAAGATCTAGATCTAAGTCTAACGGAATGAATGTGTTTACTGTATGATGGTAACCCTAGGATTCTGTATTATCAACAAAGACTCTCACGTTGCATGGAAGGTTCAAAACATCCAAGAAACAAAGAGGATGAATTCTTGAATTGGTTCAATACAGAGAGCTTTCCTGTACCTTTCTTCTTTGCTGCGGTTGGCTTCCTATCGGCGAAGGAAGAACTTAACTCCTGTCTGTGAGCTCTGTCTCTGTGTGTCAACCCGTATTTTGTCTTTCGGAAGCTTGTACCAATGAAGATGCATGCAAATGAGTGTATCCAGATGGCACTTTGAACTTTGCTTTTGTTGTTTTCTCATCATGCGCTCCGAAGTTTGTCTCGCGCTTCTTATTGCGGCGGAAAGGAGGAGTGTCAAAGGGGTGCAACTTAACCCTTTAACCCCTTAACCCTTTAGCGCCCGAAATGGGACACCGGAGGTGCTAAAACTCAAATTGCATGAAATCCATGAGGAACTAGGCTTTGAGATACGAGGTTCAGATTTGCGCACTCAATACACAAACACTCTCCAACAATCATATCATGATTTGGGTTTATAGAACTCTTGGAAAAGCTAGGAATACAACAAAAAAGTACACCAAAAATACACTCAAATACACTCAAATACAGTGAATACAGTGAATACAGTGAATACTATGCCACATACTATGTTGTATTTCACACACATGCACATTGATATTGGTCTTAAATTTTGATTGAACTTTGTCTTTGAGACATTCTTCATTGTTTTGTGATTGTCGATCTCTCTCTTCACATACGAACCAAAATTGTCGATCTCTCTCTTCACATACGAACCAAAATCCACAATTTTCACTACCAATATACGGTAACTTTAAACACTATAATCTATACCATCAACCGTTGGATGTTGTGCAAAATTTCCCCAAAGTTCAGGTCATGGGTTAAGTTCAATTTTGTAAGGTTAGATGTCAATATTAGGCATTGTATTTCCATCAAATCCGGTGCAAAGAAAAAAAATCAGCAGAAATCTTGGTTTTTCCAGAAACCTCCCTGGGCGGTAATGGGTTAAAAGATCGACTTTTGGGCGTATCACTTTAAAAAGGACATGCAGTAGAAACAATTCCCCCTTGGAAGCTCATAATTTCATCCCAAACGAACTACAGTGGAGGATCTCTCGGATGTCCTCATGCAGCGCCATCTGAGGGGTAAGAAGTGGCACCTTGACTTTTCCTTCTGTCGAAATAGACTTTGTTCCGAAGTCTTAGGCGACACGTTCCGTCATTGGCAGAGCCTTTTCCTCGTCATTGGCAGAGCCTTTTCCTCGTCATTGGCATTCTAGCATCCGTCGATCTATGAGACCTGGACTGTGGGAAAACCGTAGATGGGAAAACTTGAACACATACAAGAATCATTCCAGTAAATAATATTGAATTTTTTGGGGAAAATAAATCTCTCGCCAACTAGGGTTGCTTTAAGTCAGAGTGTGGTTTAATTTTGTAATGTAAACAGTAGGACGTTGGAATAAAGTTCCTCTAATTTCAGTTCGAGCAGTCTGAGTATTTGACTACAGAGTATTATGCCTGCTACTTCAGTGTAAGTTCGCGGCAGTGAGCCAAGAACTTACCTTGCCCATTTAACCCCGCACGATTTTCACCCCCGATTGTCGGTGTGGAATTCAATGATATTGAATTCCTCTCCGACGTGCATTATAGGGGCAGGTGTTGACAGATCTCATTAGCTTCACAGAAATTCAGTTATTAGGTTAGCTTTTAGGTTTAGCAATCGGTATATACATTGACAAACAAAACCGAGTACAAAATTTGAACACTCATAGTTCATTGATCCTTCCAACTGACACATAAGTCAATTGATAGAATTACTTTTCCATTGTATGTATTCATCCAGTCCTCTACATGGATGAAAAATCTCATTATCATCTGAGGTAGGGTTTTTGAGGAAAGTGCTGTAGAAGCACAGAGATGTGCGTACTCAGTTTTGGTTGCTTCTTCTTGCTGAATTTCGAAATTTCATTGTGCACTCCTTGTTGCAAGATTTGAGGGCATTTTTTGTTTGTTGTGTACAATCTATAGTGAGAGTTGATTTGTCAATTATATCTCTATGCCTCGGTTGTGTGAATCATTGAAGCACCAAACATTGGTGCAACTTAGGAGTGGTGTTTCTACAAGAAAAGTTGCAAACTCACTTGGAATGACTTAGTCTTCAGTAGCTCATCTGAGGAGGGAGATTAGTGGTGAAATAGAAAAGCAAAGAGAAGGACGTCCAAAGGTTTTAGGAGAGCAAGAGAAGCGACTTGGTGTGCACCTTGTCACTGCTGGTAGTCTCAAAACGGCAAGTGCAGCTGCAAAACAACTTTGAGAAAAAATAGGTAAACACTTCTCAGACATCACCTTGAGGCGTGCTTTGACAGAAGCTGGTTTGGGTGCTTGTGTGCAACAAAAGAAGCCTCTACTTGCCAAAAGACATGTTCTTGCAAGGTTGAGTTTTGCTAATAAATACATAAATTGGACAATTGATTATTGGAGACGGATTATTTTCAGTGATGAGACAAAGATTAACCTATTAAACTCAGATGGTAGATCTTGGTGTTGGTTGAGAGAAGGAGAACAACCTAGACCTAAACATGTTAGTCAAACTCTCAAACATGGTGGTGGTTCAATCATGATTTGGGGTTGTATGACTGCTTTTGGGCCGGGTGCTTGGTATCAAATTGAAGGTAGAATGGAGCAACACTTGTACCAAAAAAATTTAGGAACATACTTGCAAGGTACCATATAGAATTACAACTTAAATCCTACTAAGGTGGTTTTTCAACATGATAATGATCCCAAACATACGGAAAAAAGTGTTCAGTTTTGGCTCTCTTCAGAGCCATTTCAGCTCCTTCAATGGCTAGCTCATCCTCCAGATTTGAATCCAATGGAACATTTTTGGGCCCTTCTCAAACAGCGTTTAAGCCAAGTCACTCCAAGGCCAAGAGGTGTTCAAGAATTGTGGGAGAATGTTTGTAGTATTTACCCCAGTCTTGATGCAGAAGATTGTGAGAAACTATACAAAAGTATGCCAATAAGGATTTCAGTTGTTTTCGAAGCAAAAGGTTATTGGACTAAATATTGAAGTTTGAAGATTTTCTTTGAACAATATTGAGTACAAGATATAGTTGTTGATTTGACTTTGTAGAAGGATGTTTAGTTATCAATTTGATGTGCAACTTTGCACATGTGTACAAGACTGTGTGTATTATTCCATGCAACTTTCAAATTTATAAAGCAATCATTGAAATCTTTGTAATTGATCTTGAAAGTTGCACTTTCAAATTTTGTACTCGGTTTGGTTTGTCATTGTAAATTCGTTGCTTTGCAACCTTTGTATCTCTCAAAATGTCTAAAGTTAAACCACTTCGTTGATTACTTTGAACGTGGTATTAGAGCAAGGTTTGCTCTTTGGCCGTTTCTCTTTGACAATCTAGCATCGTCTAGATCTCACTCCGATAATGGAGTCTTTACTCATTGGAAGAGATGTCCTTCAAAGCTCCAAGCTCTAGGGCATCGCAAACTATACTTTGTAGGCTTTCAAGACCACTAACAACTTGCATAGTGAGGAACTTCAGAAGTTGGTAGATCCCACCTTATCTCCATCTCGTGCTGTAGATGCATCTGACATAGGTGATTCGCTACACCAGCAGCTTCAGCTTCAACTGCAGCTGCAAGAGGCAAGGCGACTCAAGTTGAAGTAGATCTGGAAGAACTTGACGATCTGCGACATTGGACCATCAACATCATAACATTGTCAGTTAAGGACTCTCTCCTTCCTCATATCATGCATCTCTCTGATTCTAGGAAGATGTGGATTAAACTGCAAAATCTCTTTGAGTCTCAGACCACAAATAGGAGGCTCACACTCAAAAATCAGTTTTACAGGTTGACGGTGACAAAAAATCAAAGTATGGAGGAGCACCTTAGAAGCGTTAATTCTATTGTGAATTAGCTTGCCAACATTGGCGTGCTTCTACCTGATGAGGATCTGGTAGATAGGGTTCTAATGAGCCTCCCCTGCAATTGGACTTTCATTCGACAGCTTATCAATGCTAGAGAAAATCTAATAACAAACTTAGGTCTAGAGGCCCTGCTGCTACAAGAAGATGCCATGAGGTCCAGAGTAAAGGCATAAGAAGAAGTTGAGGAGGCAGTGGCGGTCTCACAAGAATTTCGAGGCAGACGCAGAAGGAAAAGAAGAGGCGGTCGCGGCCGCGGGCGAGGAGCTCCCTTGACGAGGACTAGCAGCTAGTCGGCGGCAGTAGACAGGGAGTCTGCGGGCGGAAGTACTTTGGCGTCTCAGCAAAGCTCAAACCCCAACTCCGATTCTGACTCCCGCAACGGCATGTGCCATGAATGTGGCCTACTTGACCATTGGAAGGACAAGTACGAGATTTGACATTTGAAAAATAAGATCGGTGATCTGGAATTCAATCAAAGGCTTACATGTTTCAACATGGACCAGAGGTGGACATGCTCATGTTACAGAAGCCCAAAACACATTAGAAGAGTTTGAGGAATCCGAAATTCATGATATCTACGCAACAGAGGTAACCAACTATCTTTTTTTTTCCAGACAGTTCGTTCTTGGATAGTGGAGCAAGTACACATGTCAAAGGCAACAAGGGGCTGTTATTAAACATTAAGAGAGGACCGGATTCCCATATCAGTACTGCAACTTGCCGGTGGCGGCACAAGGTGTTGTAAACCTACCTAAAAATAAATCCATCTGTAATATTCTTTATGTTCATGGCGTATGTAAGAACCTACTTTCCATTGGAAAACTAGGAGATGTAGGACATCACACATTATTTGGACCAAAAGATTGTTGGGTTTTTGCACTCGAAAATCTAAATTAGATGATTCTTACCGGTTCACGCAAACATGCAGATAGCTTATATCGCCTTAATTCATCTCTACATGGTTCTCCATGAACACCTATATCATATATAGAACCCTCACCCAATGTAGCTACAGCCTCCAAACCTCTCTCAAACCTTTGGCATCAAGGCATGGATCACTTGAATTATTAGTCGCTCGCAAACATGTCTCGACAAGGCCTTCTTTGTGGGCTCTCCCTCTGAAACAAGTTCATACTACTTGTCAAGCTTGTATCTTAGGGAAGCATTGATGCCATCCAATTCCAAGACAAAGTTTGACAATTACTACCCGTCCTCTTGAGCTTGTACACTCAGACTTATGTCAACCGTTCCCACATCCTTCTCTCCAAGGATCACGCTATATTTTGACATTTATTGATGATTTCTCGTGGCGGCCTTGGGTGTATTTTTAGCTCTCAAGAGTGATACCTTCAAGAACTTTTGCGAATTTGTCCACATGGTGGAGAGAGAAACCTCCCAATAGCTATCTTCCCTTCACACTGACCATGGAGGTGAATAAATTTTTAGGGATTTTATGACATTATGTCTTTGCAATGGCATTCAAAGGCACTTAAACATTGGACATACTCCACAACAAAACGGTGTCGCCGAAAGGAAGATTCGGCATCTGTGTAAGACAATGCATATGCTCCTATCTAAAGTAAAGTTGTCTACTTGTTTAAGGGAGGAAGCGGTGTGCACCGCGAATTATGTAGCAAATGGAATGCCACACAGAGCGCTCAAAACCACAACTCCCCTCAAACAATTTTCCTGTAAGAAACCTTACATTTCTCACCTCCGGATTTTTGGCTGCCGTTCTTACATTCATAGTCATCCAAGTGACAAATTTCTAGTTAAATCTCTTCTTTCCACCTTTGTTAATTATGATGATCAATCCAAAGCATATAGATGCTTTGATCGTCTACGCTGGAAAATCATTATTTCCCGCAATGTTCAATTTGATGAAACCATACTTGTGCTACCATCAGCATATCTTCCTCTTCTTGAGGATTATTACCACAGTCTTAATAACTTTTTGCATCTGCACAATTCACAAGTCTTTGCCCGGCCTGTAGATAGCTTTGTCAGAACATTGTTGTGACTCCCTACAAGGACCTCTTCTCTGCCCCCAATAACCTTCAACGCCTTGCCAACTAGCTTGCAAACCCCGGCCCTTATTCCAGATATACACCTCCCTATTGTACCAGCTCAAGCTGGTTTCTCCTAGGGGTCTCAATCCGTTGGAAGCCCCTCAAGGTCTCCACCCAAAGAGAGCCCCTTGGGGTCTCAACTGGTAGGTAGCCCCTCGAGGCCTCCACCCGGTATAGACCAAAGGTCAGGCATAGAGAGTCCCTACGGGGCAAGAACAGATTGGGACGCCCCTAATGCTCAAATCGTTTCCGTAAATAGAGCGTTGAATTCGATGATTGTATTTTCTTAGTATCTCCTGAGATTTTTTATCTTTGCTTAACCAATGATGCTCTACAACTTCAAGGGAATAATCTAACCTTCAAAGAAGCCTCGCAACACCCTGAATGGGTCCAAGCTATGAAGGAAGAAATCACATCTATTTAAGAAAACTGCACATGGAATCTAGTACCACTACCACCCAAAAAACAAGCTATTATCGCAAAATGGGTTTATAAACCAAAACTGCTCTAGCTGGATAAAGACCCCATCTTAAAGCCCATCTTGCCGCCCGTGGTTTTCAACAACGCCATCGTATAGATTTTGACAAGATTTTTACGCCAGTGGTTAAATGGTCCACCATCCACACCATGACAGCCCGTGCATCTCAATTGGGCCTTAAAATCCATCATTTGGATGATAAGACATCATTTCTTTATGGTCATTTACCGGATGAGGTATATATGGCACAACCCCAGGGATTTATCGCACCTAGAACTCAATACTTGGTGTGAAAATTAAAAAAGGCACTTCATTGCCTTCGACAAAGCCCTAGAATGTCGTACAAACGTTGTCGTGTTGAGAGAACTTTGCTTTAGGAAACACATGGTCTTTTTTGCATTTAGGTAGTTAAGTACAAGGGTTTTTTGTATACTTAGCTTAAATAAGCATCTAAAAGGCTCCATACATGTCATATTTTCTTATGATATAAAAAAACTCAAAATTTTCAATACCAAATTCTGCTCCTAGAAATCTGAACACAAATTTCCCTATAACTTCTACTTTAAAGGCCCAATGGTTCTAAAATTTTGATATAACCTTCATTATCCTTCTAACATGCTATCTACCAAATTTCATTACTACTGACCCATTATTGAAAGAGAATCACAACCTCAAAATTTACTGCCTAGAATATTGAACCTCCATTGCTTCCTCTCTTTAGTATTCCTATTTTATAATGAAAACGAACCTTAAATTCTTCCCACATATAACTTATATGACATAAAACACCCTCACAAAATAACAAAAGAAAAAACCACTCCAATCATCCACTATGGTCTAGATTCCTTATACCAACTTCTACCTTTGAATTCCTCTCAAAATCTCGGTTACAATTCACATCATAATTCTTAGATTAGAGTCCTAATGCACCTAAGATTTTAGCACAAGCTTCCTAAGGTAATTACAATACTACCCTCAAAATCTCACCATCAAATTCACAATGATTGCGGAACACCACTCTTTCAAAGTCTTTGTACATTACTGCCACAATTTTTAAGCCCCTCTTTATTCAAACCCACACCACAGCTTCACTACAACTCCGATTGGAGCGTGTGATACATCACTGAAAAGCTAACAACAAGAAAAACAACATTCTAAAAACTAATAATCAAATTCCAAAAATTTGCGATGCAACAACCAAAAACCCAAACGCTATTTATAGTCTTGGGAAGAAGAGTTCGAGCAGGGGAGAAGGGCAAGAAAGTCAAGGACCAACATTAGCCCATGCCTTCAAGCCTCCTCTTTTTACCAAACCTTGGTCACCTGAGTCAATTTACCTCCAGTTTTTGCCCACATCTTCCCACATAAGCCTAGGTTTTTTCTTATCTCTTATCTACAATGTCTACAGGTAGTTGCCCCTATTTTCTCCCTCAAACTTGACTCCAAATACTAACATTTCTTACTTTCGCTACAAATCAAATTACCATAGCACTCTGTTTAGGTTTTTAATCTTAGAAGAGTTAGATAATGGCTTAAATATCATTAGAGCCCACGTACTGTCATCAACCGCGGCTCAGTTCGGCTAACTGAGCATTTCGTTGCACCTCGCTGGTCCGAATTCAATTCCTTCGCTTGTCAGAGCGGCTGATGCATGCGTGGTCAGGGGATTGCTGGAATCAGCAGGAAAACGAACTGGTGGACGCTCCTAAGCCCTGAGCTAGTAACATAATGCATTAAAGATCCTTTAAGATAAGGATGTCGTTTGGTGAAGTATGACTGCGTAATTGAGAATTAATCCGCTAGTCATGTCTTCACCTTCGGCCCTAACCATTCACTTTCCCCTCTTTTCTGTCTTTTTACAATATCTATTGACTTCCTTCACGACAACGTATCCACTCCTTTCTATTATCTTGAGGTTTGGTCCACAGTGAAAATTACCACAATCTTTATTACAAAGGCAGTGGACGTAACAAAACCATACTTCTTATCTATGTTGATGATTTATTTCTCATAGGAGGAGATGATTGTGAAATCCAATGGGTTAAAGATCAACTAAAGGCAGAGTTTGTCATTTCTGACTTGGGACAGGTTCAACGGTATCTGGGCGTAGAATTTCAATCCCTTCCAGATGGCATTTTTTTAAAACCAAACTGAGTATTCCCTCCAACTCCATGTGGTCATGATATGGATGATTGTCGTGATCAACACATTCCTCTTCCCTCTGGTTTAAATCTTTTAACCAACATGGGCTCTCCCTTCATGGATACTATAAACTATTGTACCATTGTTGGTAAATTGATTTTTCTTACTACCACCCGGCCGGTCATTGCCTACGCCGTTAGCAATGTCTCTCGATTCATGTCACATCCGCAAATTGCACATCTTGATGCGGTATTTCATATTTTGCGATATATAAAAAAAATTGCCACTTATGGGCTGTTTTATGCAAAAAATGACGTTAAACCTTTACAAGGCATTACGGACGTTGATTGGACATCGTGTCCAGAAATCCGCAAATCTATTGACAGTTATTGCTTTATTCTCGCAGGATCCGCTAATATGTGGCAAAGCAAGCATCAACCAACCGTCTCTAAAAGCTCGACTAAATCGGAGTATATATCTCTATCCATTGGTGTTTCCGAAGCCACATGGCATTATCGACTTTTACAAGAGCTTCAGTCAGATTCTAAACACCCATCTTACATTCCCTTATCATTTAGCAATTTGACATCAATTCAGATTTAACCTCCACTTTGACAATTCTAGTTCATTGTGATAACCAATCCGCCATTAAATTGGCAAAGAATCCCGTCTTCCACGCGAGGACCAAGCACATCAAGGTCCACCACCGCTTTACACCGGAGAAGCTTTTGCCGGGGGAAATTTGCTTAAATTATTTATCCACCAATGATCAACCGGCGGACATCTTTACAAAAGCCCTCCCTCGTATTAAATTTGAGCAACATAGAGGTAATTTAGGTGTTATCTCTCTCACCTCTAAAACTCATAGTTAAAAGAAGCTATTGCCTTCTCCCAACTCTTGTACCCACTTAATTCCGCTCACCCCCTCTACAAAGTCACACAAAATGAGTCTCTTTCCAGATTCTTACCAGGGAGTGTAGATGATCCATTGTTGTCTCTTTACTTCAGCCCTCCTTGTATTATTACACACACAGTAGAGTAGTTCAAGTTCAGCACTCGGAGGGGGATGTTGACAGATCTCAATAGCTTCACAGAACTACAGTAATTAGGTTTAGCAATCAATATAAATTCGTTGCTTTGCAACCTTTGTATCTCTCTCAAAATGTCTAAAGTTGAACCACTTTGTTGGTTACTTTGAATAGCAAGTTCAGCTTCTTAGTAGACACGAGACGTAGTCCAATGGAAAACACACTCCATCTTATCATTGGTTGATTGACTTGGTACAGTCTAAAGCCTTTATACGTTTGAGGCCCGGAGCAGTAAAAACAGTACACATGTAGTGTTATAACATATAACACCTCTAAAACCTGATCTTAATAGTTAGTAACATGTATATTCTCATCCGCTATGCCAATTTTCATCCAAATATTTCATCCATCATGTTGGTTTCCATCCAAAGTAGTCACCATAAATCCTAAATTGTGTGTTACTTGGGCAATATTACTAGTGTGCACTATTTTATTGCACCTACTCTTATTTCCTATTCCATAATTTCTCCAATTTTTCTAACTTTAATCAACAAATTAACAAATTAGTTGAAAGTTGAATTAACAAATTAGGGAGCGAGACATGTTATAACACTTAACATATAACATTTAATGGTGTAAATTTTTAGGGAGCGTAATTCTCATTACAAATATGAGATTATAACACTTAAAGAGGTAACACACAAAGAGTTTAGGGATCTTAACCCCTAAAGGACTAAGAGGACCAAAATGGTCCCGTGGTGAATTTGGGCAGGTACCTATGATTCGAAAAAAATCCTTTTTAATTGGAATTTTTTTTCAAGATAGGATCTGATAAGAGCTTCGTGGAGATATTTATTTATTTATTTTTGGATTTGTGGTTTGAAAGTTAGTACCACTTAAGCCAAAAGTGGGGACTCCGGGCACCTCCAAAATTTTTGACAAAAGTTTCTATTGACATTGAGATTTTTCACACATATAAAGAATATTTCCTTCTTTAGAAATTTTTCAAAAAAAATCTTGTCTTTAGTGTAAAAAGGCATTTTATTCCAAGTCAAACATTTTCACACATTGTCGGGCAATGGGGGAAAAAAATTTCATCTTTTCTACATAAAACCTAGAGATCTTCATATTTTTCACTTTTTATTTTTTCAACAACAATATGTGGTGAAAACCTTCTTATTGACCGTTTGGATTATCATTTAGATACATACGTAGTTCACAAAAACATAAAACGTGAAATGACAATTTTTGAACCTCCACTCCTTGCACACTTGTTTTGAATATGCTACACCTCTTTTTTACCTCTAAAAATTGGTGTGTAGGGAAATAACATCATGCTTAAGACAATGGTAAAAGATTTAGACCTTGTACAATGCAAAAATTTGATACAAAATGAAGTCAAAGTCAGCTGATCTACTCAACGCAGGGATGAAAATGAACCATTGTTTTGACTTTAAACACTAAAATCTATCAATCCGTGCGGTGGATTGCAACCAAAATCTGGTGGCATGTTTATATGGAAGTTTTTTTTAAGATCTTACAGTTGAAAATCCGAAATTCACTTTAAAATGTGATTTTCATGTCTCTTTTTGACAGTGGCAGTTTTGGACTCGTTTTAGAGCGAAATAGCTCTTAGTCCTTTAGGGATTAATGTTGTGGTTGCTCAAGCCATTTCGGGAAGGTGGGCCCTTGTCTTAATGGCACCCTCTTTATTTCTGGCCCTCTCATTTTAGGGGGTCTAGAGACTTTTTAAAGATTTTTTTGGACAAATTTGGGGCCTGCGACCCCAATTAACACTTGGAGGCCCCTATTTACTGTAAAGAGGTCCCCATCCAAAAATAAAATAGGGACTAGGTTTTACCCCACCCCCCTCCTCCAATGGCTCGAGCAACCAACCAATTTATTGAGATCCAAGAGTTTAGACTGTAAGCCTCAGTTTGGTTCCGCTTCCACGCACGGCATCAGGCGAGAACCGGGTTTAGGGCCGCATCTCTGGCACTTTCATCAATCACCCTGATTAGATTCAGAAAATCAGGGAAGTGGTGGTAACTCCTAACATTGTGGAACGGCACTTATTGTATCAAGCGCTTCGCTCTGGTGACGACATGCATATTTCATCTACTACCAGAATGCCTTCTTTTCTTCGAGAGAAGGTTACATTGATAGGCCAGTTGATGAATATACTACAACGTGTGGTCATTTCTGGTGCATTATCAACAGTCATGTGTAGTTGGAAGAAGTTTGAAACTGGAAATGGAAGCAAGGACTCTCCTACTAACCAGGCAATAATATGACTCAGCTGAGAGAAAAATAATATTTTACCGTGCTCCTGAAGCAAGATTGAGTGCTCTACTATGAACCATCAATAGACGAAATGATGACATGATTCACACATCTTATTGGTACAGAAGACATCCATGAAAGTTAGGGGTTACAGAACGTGAGGTGGATCAAAATTGCCTTCAACCTCACGAGCAAGAGCAGCTCAGGTGCAAGCAAAACCAAAGGTGCCAAACTCACAACCACTCTCTCTAGAATGTCACAGTATGTCTTGAAAAGGATAATTAATAAAAATAGCGATTTGATTGAGGCTATGACCAAGCTACAAGTCATAAAACCTCTGAAGCCGTCTACTGGCGAGCTGCAAGTAGACGTGAGCAGTATATACAAAACGAAGAGGGTGCGTTCGAACCCATTCTGGGCTAGCGTCGGTCAAAACTCCTCCCAGCTCTTCCTTTCAAATTGAGTCCAAAAACTTGCTACTCTACTTCACTCCTCCGCTAGCTTCGATCAGAGACAAACCTCTGTCTCTTGCAAGGCGGGGCAGCAGCAGCAGCGCTGAAATCCACCGGCACCACGCTCTCACACCTGGGACACCTAGGGTCCACTCTCTTGAGCATCACGTACATGAGGCACCGCGTGCACGCGCCCATCACAAGCTCCACCTTACTGTCCCCTTCACAAGACCTTAAAAAAGCCCATAAACAGGGTCAGTTCGCCGAATTCATCCTCTCCTGTCAAATTTCGGCAAACGTGGTCGGTACTGGTATCTTACCATGTGGATTGCCGAGAGGCGGGTCTGCGAGATCTGGAGGATGTGGAGGAGGAGCTGCTGGTGGACGGCGAGCAGTTGTCGACGGGGTCGGAGCGGGCGGAATTGGTGAGCGACGAGAAGGAGGGCGACGCAGACAGCTTTGGCTGCTGCTGCAGGCGCGTCGACTTCAACGCGGGTGAGGCTGCGGTTCGCTTCAGGGCGTTCTGGATCATCTCCATGGTGCACACCGTTTGCTGCTCAGGGCGAGCGCCAACTCGCGACAGAAACGACGCACCCCCCGCGGCCAGGTTCAGGTCCAGCTCCAACACGGTGGACTCTTCAGATTGATCCAAGAAGCTGCGTTTCCTGCTCATTCCAGAGGACGACGACGACGACGCTCTCATAAGACTGGTCTCCTCCGACCTCTTGCTGCCGAGAAACTCATGAGCTGCAAGCTGCGGACGCTTCCGGGGATCGCTCAAAGTACTCACACCCAAGCTCTTGTTCACAAAGGACACCTTCCCAGTCTGAAACCAACAGACACAAAATCAGCGTCAAAACTAACACGAATATGCGGATTGCCAAACTAGACAGGGTCGGAAAACTTCGTCCATCAATCTGGAACTGATCTCCGATCCACAGGGTGCTCAAGTAAAGCTACCTGGAGGTCCAGCCGCTTCTCCCAACCGGACGGCAGCGGCTCCTCAGGATCAAGCTCCAGAAACTCCGGTACCAAGCTTTGCAGGTGCGCCACGCCAGAGGAGGAGCAGGCGCCCAGCAAGTCCAGAGTGCTCAATTCCACACCACCACTCGGCCGCAGCTGCCCCATCATCATCTGCATGAACTCCGGCGCGTCCGCACCCCATGCAGCGCGCTTCTTCTTCACGCCCAGCTCCCTCCACGCAACAGCTTCCATCGCGACCGCCATGAAACCAGCCAGAGGGAAAGAACCTCAACTTTTAGACAAATAGCTACCACCTTCACCACAACTTCTAGACAAGAGGAGAGGGGGAAGAATGAGAAGGTCTGCGCATGTAGTACCTTATGATATGGTTCCTGGGACTAACTCCCACATTGTTTTAATACCTCCATTCATGACTACCTACCAGCTTGGCTGGTTCTTGGGGAAAAGTTCGTAAGCCTTTTTTTCCTTCATTTGGTTGTGATCCCACCAGAGCGGCAGTTCTTTTCTTCCTCTGACTTGTCACCGTGGCTGCATTAATGGGTGGCTCTTCCCTAAACTTCTTAGCAGGGGGAGCATTGATTTAGGCTATTAATAGAATTTGGAAGGGGGCTTGGCGATAGCTTTTTGCTTTTCTTTTTTTTTCCTTGGAGGGGGTGGGTTGTTTTCTTTGCTGGAGGTGGGGGATTTATAGGCTGAAGAGGTGGTACTAGCTTGGCGCTGTTGAATGGGTGTTTACTGCGAAGTGACCCTTGGTTGATAAGTTGCTGCTGGGCTTTCATGGGAGCCGGGTACCGGAGCCTTGAAGGGCATTAATTGCTGCCTCACTTTGGTCTCAGTTATTACCGCGAGTGTAACTTCTTGCAAACCTGTTTCACCTACTAATTAAGTAGGGAGTCCTCTTTGAGGGATCCCACTAAATACCCCAGTCCAACGTTGCAGCAAGCAATACCCTCAGGCTTGCAAGGGCGGGAGCAGCCTTTTTTTTGTTTTGTTTTAGTGGGATCGCCACAGTGGCTGCAGAGGCCAGGGAGCAGTAGCACTTCTGGCTTTCTCCTCAATCCAAATGAAACTAAATTTTCTCCATAAATTTTCATTTCGAAGATTTCATCTCTGTAAACATAGATTTGTACATCCTTTTTGGCGATAAGATGGAGTCCCCATTGTTCATTAGTGGCAATATGGCGACATAGCAACGACCATCGATGGAATTTTGGAGATGTGAAATCACAAATATCCCATTTTTTTCGGGAATATTCTATTTTTAGATTAAAAATTCGCCATTTGGCTGTTTTTCGCCTTAAAAAAAAGGGCTGGTGGGGAGGGTAGGGACAAAACCGGCCCCTATTTTTATGTTAGAGAGGGGCCCTACATGATCGAAGGGGGTTCTTTTGAGAGGGCCATTCGGTGCCGTAGACCTCAAATTTGGCAAAATAAAATCCAAAATAAAACTCGAGAACTGCGGAAGTGAGAAGGCGAGAAAAATGGATTCAACCAAGGCTGAGGCTTGGTGCAATGAGCCACCAGGGGTAAAGAAAGGGATCCGTCTTTGAAGGCCTTACTTGAGTAACTCTCGTTCTTTTTGTGGGAGATGAATCTCCTCCAAGTTTTGGGATAGAGGGTATTGTACTGTACAATGGGGTGACATTCAAATTGGCGTTTTTACAATTCCAGGCATAGTATCCACTCTGTTGCCAACTTTGGCGCCCTCCTTAGAGCTAGAAAATTGTTAATTCACCATGAAATTTTTGAAACAAGATCATCTCTATGCTGACAACATGTATGCCAAATTTCAAGGCTAGGAGATGAATACAAAAAAAGATATCCAAAATTTACCAACATGGAGTAATGTGAGAAAAGTTTAACAGTTGCCAACTTTAATACCCTCGCAAGGATTGAAGTACATTTATGTGCCCATGGAATTTTTGATGTGAGACCACCTCCGTGTTGATTACATGTGTGGGAAACTTCAAGGCCAAAAACTGCATACAAGAAAAATATTCAAAATCTACCAACGTGTATGTCTTTCCTTAGTGTCAATCAAGAACCTCTACACTAAATATCACTTTTAGTGTAGTGTACACTAAATGCGAACCCGTACACTAATTGTGAACTAGGCAATTAGTGTAGTGACAAATCAATACACTAAATGTCAACTACAACACTATTTGTGAATTCCACTTAAGATTGCAATATAAATTTTTTCACTTGTGCACATTTAGTGTATCAAGATTAGAAGAAGATTATGTGTATTGAGTATGTTTTCATTTTCAAATGGAAACCTTTGAGAATGGAAACACTTGAAAATGAAAACATTTGAAAATGGTAACAATTGAAGAAATAAACATTTGAATCAATACACATATAAAAAGAAGACATTTGAAAAGAATTTTATTTGGAAAAATAAACAATAGAAACATGAAACAATTTACAAATTATATGTTTGAAAAATGTACCTTTAACATTTGGAAAAGTAAACATTGAAAAGTTAACCTTTTTCAAAAGTATTTTTTGAAAAGGTGCTTAAAATTTAAAGTACTATAAAACTAAATGATTCAAGAAGATAACATTTGAGAAAGGAGACATTTGAAAAACAAAATTTATGAAAAGAGAAGGGATTTGAAAAGTAAGGGTTGAAAAAGAAAAGGATTGAAAAAGTAAGGCTAAGAAAAAGTAAGAGAATAATAAGTAAAAGTATGAAAAGTAAGGGATTGATAAGGTAAGGGTTTTTAAAAGTAAAGTTTAGAAAAAGTAAGGGATTTGGAAAATAAGGGTTAGAAAAAATAAGAGATTGAAAAAGTAAAAGTTCAAAAAATAGGTAAGAAAAAATAATGGATTGCAAAAGTAAAGGTTAGGAAAAGTAAAGGTTAAGAAAAAGTAAGGGTGAGAGAAAGTAAAGATTTGAAAAGTAAAAAGTTGAAAAAATGATAAAAGGGCATAGGAAAAAAGTTTGTAAAAGTAAGTAGTTGAAATAGTAAAAGTTGAAAAGGTAAAAATTAGAAAAGTATTAATATAAATAAAAAGTTAAAAGTTGCAAAATAAATAGTTGAACGAGTAGGAAGTCTAAAAAGTAAAAAGTTGAAATAGTAAAAAGTAGGAAAAGTAAGAAAACAATTAAAAGTTAAAAGTTAGAAAGTAAAAAGTTGAACAAGTAGGATCTTTACAAAGTAAAATGTTGAAAGGGTAAAAAGTTCAAAAAATATTCATTTGCATCACCAAATTGTAAGAGTGATAAAATCTGCAAATGCAAGAGGGGATAAAATCTGCAAATGCAAGAGGGGATAATATGGGATTGAGAATGAGGGTGGATGGTTAGTTAAGGCATGGCGGCCAGGTAGGTGGTTGATTGGGGGGTTGATTGGGGGTATCATTGATGATATTGGTGGCTAACACTATTTGTAAACTTATTCACAAATAGTGTACAAAGGTAATTACACTATTCGTGATACTACACTAAAAGTGATATTTAGTGTAGTAACCTAGAGGGCATAGAATGACATAATTGAAGGAACTTTGTACCACAAATTGACTTCCACTCTCTTTCATGAACTACTTTCAAATCATCTAAGTTTTTAGGGCATGCCTTGCAATGTTGCACAACATCTTTTAGAATCTTCTAGAGGTTCTTGATTGGATTGAGATTGTAAGAGTTTGCAGGCCAATTGAGCTTCTTTAAAATGCTTCTTTGTCTCCATTCTTCACATATTTTGTTGCGATGGACGGGTGCGCCATCTTTCGTAAGCACTCTTTGTCAAACTTTACCAATTCACCATATGCAGTTCTCTAAACATGAAGTAGTCTAGAAATTTTTCCAACTTCAAAGGTAGATTCATTTGTCCAAACAATACGCTACCACTCTTCTACACTCCATCCATGGTACTTTTGAGCAAAGGTCAATCGTTGAGGCATGTGACAAGGTGTCAAGAAAGATTTTTTGATTGCAATTCAATTGGAAATGCCACTCATACAAATGAGCCTTTGAATAGTATGCCTACAAACTCGAGTAGGGCATATATTGGTAATTTTTAAAACCAACAAGCGACAATGAGTTTTTGAGTATTGCAAAACAATACAAACCTTGGTGTCACTAAGTTTTTTAGCGTGGCTTCCACCGCAAGATTTGCCACACAAGTTCCATCTTTTCTTAAATTTTTTATAAACTTCTGAATTGTTCTAACAAAAATTTCAACAGTGGGTGCAATGTGAAGTCTTGTATTCCCTCCCTCACTCATAGTCACAATACGTGCACAACTTTTATCTGAAATTGTCGTCATGTTCTTTCTTTCACGATACTAAAAGATCCTAAACTCTCATGAACGAGCGCTTTCATGCATCACTCCGCTCATGTGTCTTATCCCACATGCATAATTCTACCCATGTGAATAACTCAATCTATGTGCATAACTCCACTTATATAACATTCATGCATAATATGACTTAGTCAATATGACTCAACCTATATCCAACACTCATGCATCACACACGACACTCTCTCTACTCTGATTGTCATCCCAACATTTAATTCATTACAAATCACACAAATCATTCCCTTTACATAAGAATGCTCAATTAATATTTAGAGGAGAAAACTTTGCCATGCATGTATGATGCACAATTTACGACCAAGTAGATTCTTCTCAATGAAAGAAGTCCACACTTCTACATGTAGATGTTACAGATTTTTTTTAGAAGCAAATCTGGTTAGGAGTTTTGTCACTTGGATAAGTTCAGTGCGGGAGTACAAAGTGTCAAAGATATTTCGGAACTTCAAACTATTTCTTGTAGTTACACACATTGGTAGATTTTGATTATCTTTTTTGTATGCTCCTTTTGGCCTTGAAATTTGGAACACATGTTGTCAACATTGAGATGATCTTGTGCCAAAACTTTAATCATAAACTAACAAATTTTCAGCCCTTGAAAGGGCGTCAAAGTTGGCAGCACAGTAGGCACTATTCCTAGAATTGCAAAAACGCCAATTTGAATGTCACTCCACTATACGTACGTGGGGCCATTGTTGCGGTGAAAGAATGTATTAGGCAAAAAATTTCATAGGATTGGAGTAGAGCAGCTGCACACAACTCACTTCAACGAGCATATTGAAGCCAAAAAGTGTCGTAAGCCTCTCCGTGACCAAAGTTGTTTTATCCACACCAAATGATGTCGAGACAGCAATGGGAGGCAATTCCATGCCAACCTCTTATGTAGCTTGCAAGCACGGCAAGAAGTGTTGTATGATCTAGTGGTCATGCAACACAAGGCAAGGATCGTAGTCCGTGTGAGGGCTACATGGAGTTGAAGTAGTAACATGTCGGCAATGGGGTGAAGACAAGGGCATCGGCCATGGGACTGCATTTTGCATCGTAGGCTACACCGTGCGGAGAAATGTGCTGACATCTCCTCACATCCATGAAGAATTAGGTTTCAAAATTTGAAGTTTAGTTTTGCACACACAATACATGAATACTTTAAGAAAATCAGGTCATGATTTGGAGTTATAGTACTTATGAAAAGTCTAGGAATACATTGTAGAATACATCAGATACTCTAAAATACAATGAATACCATGTCACATATTATGTTGTATTTCATACACATACAAAATGGTTTTGATCTTAAAATCTTGAAAATTTTAAACCACTTAAAATGAGATTCTTCATTGTTAGTGATTGTTGATCTCTCTCATCCCATACAAATTTATGTTTTGATTCTTATAAGTTTGGAACATTTATGTATACAATCACAAATGATTGTGTATAAATGTTTTTTTCACATATGATATGTCAATTCAGAGCTATCAACCTAGTGCACTCTTGAACTCCTTTCATTCTTGCAGGAGTCTATAGATGGATAAGGTAGTATACCCTCCAAAGTCCACAATTTTCAATACCAGTATTCGGTGTTTTAAAACACTATAATCTATTCCATCAACTGTTAGATGTTGTGAAAATTCTCCCCAAAGTTGAAGTCAAGGTTTAAGTTCAATGTTGTAAGAATTCTCTCCCCAAAGTTTAAGTCAAGGTTGGATACTAAAATTAGACATTATATTTTCGTCAAACTTAGCTCAAAGAAAAAAAATCAGCACATCTCTTGGTTTTGGAGAAACATAAACTGAGTGAGAACATGGTAAGAGAAGAGGTGGTGGTGCTATGCCACCGATTTGACAGGACATCCCCCACGCTCGGACTTACCAGGTGTGGATGAGGTGGTGAGGCGAAAACCTAGCCCCTATTTTATTTTTGAATGGGGCCCTAAATTTAGCCAAAGGATGACCTCTAGACTAAATTGTAGCCATAGGCCCCAATTTTGTTTAAAAAAAGCCAAAAAAAGCATGTGACCTCCCCCAAATGGGAGGGCCAAAAAAATGAGCCCATGCAATTAAGACAGGGGCCCACCTCGAGTAAGTCCGAGCTTGGAGGATATCATATCCACGCCCTATACCACAACAGAAGACGAGATCATTGCAGTCCGTGTTGGACTAGTTACAACAAGATTCTTATGGCGTCTGCTTGTCTATTCGTCTTGCATGGAGCAAATATTGTGTTGAGTGGGCACATGCTTCAAGGCATAGGTTCATCCGCTACCATTGTCTCATGTCATTTTGAGCTCCTTGTTAGCTTTCCAACGGATCTCTCCAATCCATGCAAGCATCAACCAACTACAGTGATTTCCGTGAAGTGAGGTCATGCTAAAATGTACACATTAAGTACATGATGTTTCACCTAATCTATTACAATCGTAGATTCTCCTCAGCTCTCATGGTCTACATAGGCATTAAAGAGTTAATGGCAAGAGGGGATCTCAAGGAGGGTTTGGACAAGTCCTACCCGTTTAATGTTGGATGGGCTCCTTCTAGATAGTGAAAACCTTACTGGTGGTTAAATCATTATGGTGAGTCTTCTTCGGCTGAAAGAGGTTGTAGGCTTTAAATTTGACATCAAAATTGTCAAAAATAACATCTAGATCTCTGAAAATAAAAAGGCCAGAAAAATGTTTTGTCCACACCCTTGTGGTTCCCACTTGCTACCAAGACTAGGGCAACTTAAGGTAAGCCTTTCCATAACCAATAGAAACCCATAGCCAAAGCCTATAAAATTGGGGTATATTCAACCCTCTCCCATCCCATTACCACCAACTCAGGTCCAAATGGAGGTTTGCTATTAGTCAAGATCCTGACTTTTGGTCGTTGGTTATACGGGGTACCTACTGCTCACTCAAATGAGAATTGAATTCGGGCCTTTGAAACTCAACAAAAAGGATTGATTAGCAAATTTAAATAAATCATGAGCTACTTAAAGGGTGTGTAGTTTGACGATGAATAGAATTTTGAGCCTAAAGTACCTCTGACAATGAATACATGTTAACTTGAAGGGCTCTCAAAGATATAGAAATTTGGCATTTGGAAGGTAGAGTTTGACAAGTGCTAAATAATGACGATCTTGTTAAAGGTCCCATTGGGTCAAGGTGACTGTTGTCCGGCCTCAAACGATCAGGGTGGGGCCAGGTTCGGGCCCAGGTTGTAGATCCATTAAGGATGCTCTTAGGATGAACTTTTAAAGTATGAAAGGCCTATTCAAAGTATAACTCTTTGCGCTCCAAATCATGAATCATAACTAGATGACAACCAATCAAAGTCATTGCAAAACTAGTGGAAGACAAAAGTACCATATTTCTCAAAAGATCTCAATGTCCATATATCTCTACAAGGCCGACGCACATGACGACCATATGGGGCTTCATCTCCCACATATGGTCCCTAAAAGTTTGGGTTTGGCTCCCCGTGCCCACATGAGTTTCACAGTAAAATCCGATGTGGTTCCAAACCAAACCATTTGATTACCCTCTACTGATTTACCTTTTTAACCACATTATTACCACAATGTTCCCAATGAGTTCCCATGTTGTTCCCCAAAGTTCCCACCGTGTTCCCAATGAGTTCCCATGTTGTTCCCCAAAGTTCACATCATGTTCCCCAATGCGTTCCCAATGTTCCCAACGTGTTCTCCATGTTATCCTACGGTGTGTCATCCTACGGTGTGTCATCCTACGGTGTGTCATCCTACGGTGTGTCATCCTACGGTGTGTCATCCTACGGTGTGCGGATGAGCCTCTGCCTACGGTGTGTCATCCTATCACTCACCATTTTAGAGTGTTTATAAAAAAAAATTGTAGTGGTCAAGAATATTTTCATCTATTTTTGGTGGTTGTCTTTAGGGAAGTTGCAACGAGAATGCTTTAGTATGATTTATAACAGAGTGTTTTAGAATTTGATTTCTAATGAAGGATTAGTTTATATTGTGATAGCTTCTGATAAAGTTACACATTTTTTTCTAAAATGTGTTCTATGTACTGTACAAATATCAGGTCAACTTAAGTCAACAATCGAATTGCTAAGAAATTGCTAATTTGCATTGGGAGATAGCAGTTCAGTTCATGCACAATCCTTAACCCCATAAATACTAAAACTATTTCTCACCAAAAAAAACTTCAAAATTTCTTATTTTAGTGCAGTAAGGAAAATAAAGTTTTAAATTCCATCTCCAGCAGTAAGATCTTGATGTTCACTACTAAAAACACGTGCTCGCATATTTTTATGGAGTTTAACTTCATGGGTCAAAAGATAATAATGTTTGAAGTGAGGAAAAATAAATTTTTCTTCCCTATGTTTAAAGGATCAACTAACTTCGACTTCACTTGGTGTTGAATTTTTGCATTGCAAATTTTTTAGATATTTTACCATTTCAATGTACAATAGGGTGACATTCAAATTGGCCATTTAGTAGTTCCAGGGATAGTGTCCTACACTGCTGCCAACTTTGACACCCTCTCCAAAGCTGAGAAATTGTTATTTTACCATGAAAATTTGGGGACAGCGTCATCTTTATGTTGAAAACATGCATACCAAATTTCAAGTCCAGGAGACTTATACAAAAAAACTTATGCAAGATCTACCAACATGGGATAGCTGTGAGAAAAGTGTCACAGCTGCCAACTTTGACACCCTCCCAAGAATTGAGGAAATTTTTTTTGCCCATGAAATTTTTGGAGCAAAAACATTTTTATGTTGTTTGCATGTGTGGAAAATTTCAAGTCCAAAAGACCCATACAAAAAATAATATTCCAAATCTACCAACATGTGTAGTTTTGAGAAACAAAGGGGAAAACCATTTTACTACTTCCAACTTTGACGCCCTCCTTAGGATTGAGTTTTTGTTGATACATAGTGAAATTTTTGGCACAAGATCATCTCTACGCTGGTAACATGTGGGATAAATTTCAAAGCCAAAAGATGTACACAAAAAAGTTATTCCATATCTACCAACGTGTATGTCCTCCATTAGCGTCAATCACTGCTAGTAACCTAGAGGGCAGAGAATGACATAGTTGAAGGAGCTTTGTACCATTGACTAATTTTCACTCTCTTTCAAGAACTACCTTCAACACATCTAAGCTTCTAGGGCATTGTTTGCCATGTTGCACAACATTTTTTAACATCCTCCAAACGTTCTCGATTGGATTGAGATCGGGAGAGTTTGCAGGCCATTTGAGCTTTTCAAGAAGGTGGCTTTGTCTCCATTCTTCACATATTTTGCTCCTATGGACGGGTGCCCCATCTTCCGTAAGCACTCCTTGTGGAATTTGACCCATGAAATGAACCAATTTGGCATCGTAAACCACTTCTATAAAATCCTTAGCAGAACGTTGACCTTTAGGCATAAAAACAAGTTCTAACTTTTGTCCTCCGGCAAATGCGCCCCAAATCTTTAAAAGTAGGAGCTAGACAACTTGATGAATAACGCTCGTATGCACTTCTCGAAACATGAATTTGCCGAGAATTTTTTCCAATTTCAAAAGTAGATTCATCTGTCCAAACAACACGCCCCCACTCTTTTGCACTCCATCCACGGTACTTCTGAGCAAAAGCTAATCGTTGAGACATGTGACGAGGTGTCAAAAAAGGTTTTTAGACTGCAATTCGACTAAAAATGCCATTTTTATGTAAGACCCTTTGAATAGTACGTCTACACACTTGAGTAGGGCATGCATTGGTAATCTCTGAGAGTGAAGAGCAACGATGAATTTTTGAGTAATGCACAATACTACGAACATCTCTATCACTAAGCTTTTTAGCGTGACTTCCACCGCAAGGTTTGCGCTTGTAGGTTCCATCTTCTCTAAATGTTTTTACTAACCTTGTAACTGTTCTAATAGGAACTCCAATAGTAGCTGTAATTTGAACTCATGTAAATCCTCCCTCACTCAAACCTATGATGCGAGCACGAATTTCATCTGAAATTGCCATTATAAACTTATAGAGTGCGTGATGCTAGCTACAGCAGTAGAGTAGGGGTTAGAGCAGAGCAAGGGGGAGAGAAGGGGGCCAAGGGGCTAGAGCAGAGCAAAGGGGGTTGCAGGATTGACACGTGACAATTGGCAGAGGAAGGAGAACAGGGATGGAGCAGAGCAAGGGGGAGAGAAGGGAGCTAAGGCGCTGGAGCAGAGAGGAGAGAGAAGGGTCGCCAAAACACAAGCCCATATGCATACATGAAAAATCGTTTTGCTCTTAATCACTCATCATGTATGCCCAATGTGAATCAACACTCATGCATCCCACAATACAACACTCTCTGTTTTGAGGATTGTCTCAACATTCAGTCTATCACAAATCACACATACCATTCCCTTTACATAGTGTTCAATAGATATTTAGAAGAAAAAATTTGTCATGTGTCTAATGCACACTTTATGGCCAAGTGGATTCTTCTGCATGGAACACCTCTTCACTTCTTCATTTAGATGTTATTGATCTTTTTGAAAAGCATTTATGTTTGGTGGCTTACTCACATGATTGAGTTCAATGAAAAAGCATGAGGTGTCAAAGATATTTTGACATTTTCAATATGACCTTCAAATTGTTTATCATAGTTACACATGTTGATAGATATGGAATAACTTTTTTGTGTACATCTTTTGGCTTTGAAATTTATCCCACATGTTACCAGCGTAGAGATGATCTTGTGCCAAAAATTTCACTATGTATCAACAAAAACTCAATCCTAAGGAGGGCGTCAAAGTTGGAAGTAGTAAAATGGTTTTCCCCTTTGTTTCTCAAAACTACACATGTTGGTAGATTTGGAATATTATTTTTTGTATGGGTCTTTTGGACTTGAAATTTTCCACACATGCAAACAACATAAAAATGTTTTTGCTCCAAAAATTTCATGGGCAAAAAAAATTTCCTCAATTCTTGGGAGGGTGTCAAAGTTGGCAGCTGTGACACTTTTCTCACAGCTATCCCATGTTGGTAGATCTTGCATAAGTTTTTTTGTATAAGTCTCCTGGACTTGAAATTTGGTATGCATGTTTTCAACATAAAGATGACGCTGTCCCCAAATTTTCATGGTAAAATAACAATTTCTCAGCTTTGGGGAGGGTGTCAAAGTTGGCAGCAGTGTAGGACACTATCCCTGGAACTACTAAACGGCCAATTTGAATGTCACCCTATTGTACATGATGTTAGTCGGATTTGCCTAAATACCCCGGTCGAGCGTTGCACCAGGCTTCAGGCTTGGAAGGATGGGGGAGGGTAGGGACAAAACCGGCCCCTATTTTTATGTTGGAGGGGGGCCCTATTTGATCCAAGGGGGGGCCATCAAGGGTAATTTGGTGCCACAAGCCCCAATTTTGAAAAAAAAAACCAAAAAAAGCCTCTAGGACCCTAAAACGGGCAGGGCCAGAAAAATGGACCCACCCGAGGCTAAGGTTTGGTGCAACGCTCGACCAGGGTCAATAAAGAGATCCATGTTAGTCCCTTGTACACCAATTCTCAATGGTATTCGATAAGGGCGGCATGATTTTAAAAATTGTACAACAAAGAGAGGTCAAAAATCACCAAACCACATTTTGACTTTCAATTAATGCATTATTGTGGACATTGAAAATTTAAATTGTCAAAATTAACTTTCATGCTTCTTCTTGAAGCAAAATCATTTAAAATTAAATTAAGAGAAAATTAAGATCTTTGATTTGTTATGAGGAAATGAAATTTGTGTTGTGCACCTTGAAAGAGGTAGAAAATTTTGACATGTATGGGAGTGAAATTTTTATATTGTGTTAAGGTTGTTTTTTTTACAACCCCAAACAAAATAATCTTACTTACTTGTATTGTTGATCATTTCAATAGAGCTTTGCAGCAAAGTTTTTGAAGTTGCCCAAAGTTCCCATCCTCCACAACTCCTTTTGAAGATGGCATAATTGTTTCCTACAAGTGCAATGGGAATAATACATATTTCCCACATAATTTTTATCTTCATTCATCCTTGAATTTTTTTAAATTATTGGAATTAAAGTACAACCATGAAGACATTGTGCCTAAGATTTGCAAAAGCACACGTTGGGACTTTTGGTCTTTAGGAATAACTATTAACGGGGCTTGAAGATCCTTGAGTTTTTTTCACCACCAACAATACATACCCCCCATTTTAATAGTATGAGTGGAAGAAAAGAAATAAAAGTTGTATTTCCATTCCCAATTGTAAGATCTTCAGCTAAACCACTAATTAAATATGCTCTAATTTTTTTTTAAATCTACAAGATTGAAAAAAAATAGTATTTGATGTGAAGAAAAAGGTTTTCTTCCTTCCTTTCATGAAGATGCTAAAAGAACTTGGTATCATAATTTTATAATATACAATGTTTCAATTTATTACCATTGTGGTACATATGATATTGGCTCCTTGTTCATCATTTTCTAATTTAACCCCTAAAGGACCAAACGTCCCCCTGGGGTCAAATTGGATTTTGGGCATGTACCTACAATTCGAAAAAAATCCTTTTTAGTTGAAAATTTTATACAAGATAGCCTCTGATAAGAACTTTGTGGGGATATTTTTATTTTATTTTTTGGATTTGTGGTTTGTAAGTTAGTACCACTTAAAGCCAAAAGTGGGGACTCCGGGCACCTCCAAATTTTTGACAAAAGCTTCTATTGACATTGAGATTTTTCACACATATAAAGAATATTTCCTTCTTTGGGAATTTTCAAAAAAAATCTTGTCTTTAGTGTAAAAGGGCATTTTATTCCAAGTCAAACATTTTCACACATTGTCAAGCAACGGGGGAAAAAAAAATCATCTTTTCTACATAAAACCTAGAGATCTTCATATTTTTCACTTTTTATTTTTCCAACACTAATATGTGGTGAAAATTTTCTTATTGACCGTTTGGATTATCATTTGAATACATACGTAGTTCACAAAAACATAAAACATGAAATGACAATTTTTGAACCTCCACTCCTTGCACACTTGTTTTGAATATGCTACACCCCTTTATTACCTCTAAAAATTGGAGTTGTGGGTAATAACATCATGCTTAAGACAATGGTAAAAGATTTAGACCTTGTACAATGCAAAAATTTGATACAAAGTGAAGTCAAAGTCCGTTGATCTACTCAACGCAAGGAAGAAAATGAACCATTGTTTTGACTTTAAACACTAAAATCTATCAATTTGTGCAATGGATTGCAACCAAAATTTGGTGGCATGTTTATATAGAAGTCTTTTTTAAGATCTTACGGTTGAAAATCCGAAATTCACTTTAAAGTGTGATTTTCATGTCTCTTTTTGGTAGTGGCATTTTTGGACTGGTTTTAGAGCAAAAGTGGTCGTGGTCCTTTAGGAGTTAAGTATTGGAAGGGTTTAGCTTTATTTTGAAAAAACTGACACAAGGGAAGTCCAAATATAATTGTCAATACACAGTTTCATTTTTGTAAATTCAGTTTCTAATATGAAGGAAACCTAACAACGTTTTTCTCTATTTAAAAAAAGAAAAAGTACTACAGTCTCTAGTTCTTTTGTAAAATTTTAAAATATTATTATTGCATCTTATCAAACAAAATGAATAAACTTCAATCATTCATTTCATAACAGAATAAACTGCAAAATAAACTAATGTACCTAGTGGTCGCTTTCAACACCTCTATGTCAAAAGAATAATTTTTCTTTGACATAGTGATTCAGATACCATGGGTATTACCTAAATATTACATGGGTATCACCTATGCATTACAGGGGTAGCACCTTCACATTAGATGGGTTATCACCTCGACAAAAACTTTATATATTCCAAAATTTTGGACAACTCTCCATTTTGAATTAATTATGTACTAATGCAACCATGGCGTTGGGTACTCTATAGCTTTGGAGCTTTAGAGGTAAATTATCCCATACAAAACCATGTGTCTCTTAATTATTTTTTGGTTTCATTTATTAGACAGTATGAAGGGATCTTGAATTTTCTTTTTACTTTGGTGCCTATGTGCAAGAACGTGACATTTAATGATGGTTGTACAAGGACAACCATCATTTTTTCACTCATGCAATTTTCACGAGTTCATTTTGGTATCACATTTTGATAGTGGAAAGATGCAATGCTACAACCATTTGTTATTGTTTTAAAATTTATGACCATAGTGAATCAAATAAAGTCTTCATAACCAACAAGTGAACTTCCAAAGCTTAGATCACATGTGATTTAAAAAATTTACCATATGGCACATGAAAATGCTAGCTTGTTTTTTATTGCAATTAGAATACTGCAAAAAAATCAATTCATAATATGTCAATATGAATTATAATCATTGTGGCTTCAAGAACATATAATAATTCATATAAACCAAATTAATTATATCTCAAGTAAGGGATGATAATTATTTTCTCGAGTAATTATTAAATATTAATTATTACAATTTTGGTTATGTTATACTTACTTACTGATAAATGTGATTTTTATCAAATAATATTTAAATCCGAAATTATATGAAGTAAAATATTGAGCCGTCTAATAATACAATGAATGACAGTTTGGTCGTAATGGTGGTAATAACAATGGAGCAATGGAAGCAATAATGAATTTTAAATGACGCTAAGAAGTAAACATCTGGTGACGGTTCATGAAACTGAGATTGTTTATATGATAAAAGTTCTTTTTTGGTGGAATAATAATATCGGTTTTGTAGGGAACAACAACATTAGTATTAATATTTGCAACAAGAATAACAATGATGAAAATAATGAAAACGATATAAAAAATGGAACAAAATTTCAAGGAAAAGTAGAATTATAAATAATAATGAAATTTTGGGTGGTTTGTAAAACTAGGATATCAATATTTACTTAGTGCTTCAATTTAAAATGAACTGAATTAAACTATCTTGAATCTTATACTGAATCGTATATACTATAATGAATTGCATACTTGCACAAATAAATTTTAATTTGGACTTTGGTAAAGGGGTTCATTTCATTTTATTTGAAATGTTTTGATTTCATGAAGTTCAACAATCTTAAAGCTTTCATCCACCAAAGATTCAAAACTTAAAAAGCCCTAGTATGTGTTTCAGAAATTTACAAAGATTAAGTATTGTCGAACCGGAAGAATGTCAATAAAAAAAATTGAACGTCAAATTGAAACCAGGAAGAGGTTGTGACAAATCCAAGTATACATTGAATGTATAAACCAAAATTCATGAAAAATGTTTGTACCAACTTTAACCCAACCACTCATCAGTGATAGTATTTGAGGCTTTTCCGTGCTCTGTAAAGAGTTTGAATATACACGCATTTAAACCATCTGGTAATATTTGAAAATACACTTGGTTTTAAATAGAATTTGTTCATCAAAAGCCTGCTAGATGTATGCATTTTAGCTATCTAAACAGATTACAGATATTATATTCAAATCATAAAAATAACGTCTCTAGAACTCTAAGTAGATATAAGTGTTAATCACATGAACTTTACCGAGAATTCAAATTGAAGTATCACATTCCCCAAAAAAATTATAAGATTTTAAATTAAAGGAAAACTATTAATGCAATCTCATTCTTTACAATTTAGAGACATACAAAAGTGTTTGCTAATTGTATAATATTTTTAACAACCTTTACAAACACCTACTTGAACTTAGGTTTCAATAGAAGGTTGTGGATTAAAAAATGGTATAAATTTGTTGGAGGAAACATTAGAATCACCCTTAATCCCTAAAGGGCCGGGCCTTGTGCTTCATCAAAATCACCTCAAAACTGCTACTTTGACATGAAATGCTATTAGACTAGTTAAGACATCCGTTTATTATTTTCAACCGTAGGATCTTCAAGATAAGTGCTAAAAGAAGAGACCCAATTTTATTTTTTTTAAAGTTGATTGTGCCAATTGTAAGATGCATGCATTTGAAGAGTGCAAGGTTTGAAATCCAAAACCCCATTACATACGTATTTTAACAGAGCCACATACAACACATGTCTTTGTAATCGGAAACAACAAAGCCCCAGGTCCAGACCAAATACCAAACTCCATACTCAAAAACATGCCTCTCAAATTCCATATATTTCTATTTATATTCTTTTCTCACTGTTACAAAGAAAAACAAATACCTACTTCTTGGGAAAAAAGCGTAACATTTTTACTATACAAAAAAGTCGATCCCTCAATACTACCAAATTATAGACCAATTGCACTAGCTAACACAATATACAAACTCTATACCAACACACTTTTCCTCTATACTATCCTCATATGGAGAAAGATTCAATATACTACACGATAGTCAAGAAGGTTTTAGAGCAAAAAGAAGTACCTCTAGACAAATGCAAACCATAATAGTCGCAATAGAAGATGCAAAATTCACAAATCAAGACATATACATCCTATACATAGACATCAAAAAAGCTTTCGACTCCATAGATCACGCCCAACTATTAGCAATAATGACGGACCTTGGATATCTGACAGAAGCAACTACACTGGTTGGAAACATCTACTCCCAATCCTCCACTTACTACATTGGTGAACACTTTGGAAAGACCAAACCGATCCCCATCCAAAGAAGAACCATACAAGGAGACAACCTTAGCCCATACCTATTTATTATATTCTTAGAACCATTACTTAGATGGCTAGAAAGAGGCAACAATGGATACACCTTTGGAACATCACAAGTCACAATAACTCTGCCGCCTATGCTGATGATCTTGCCGCCATAACAAACAAAATCAAATCAAATCAAATACAAATTAATAAAATCAATAAATATTGCAAATGGACTGGTATGGACGTAGGCGTCCCAAAATGTGTCGCTACTGGATATCCAAAGAAATCCAAAATAAACCCAACCACATTCAAAGCCCTAATGTAAGCCTCTAACATCAACAACCGTAATCAACCGGTCTCCATACTATACCAAAACGAACCATACATATACTTAGGCACAAACCTCATCCTCTCACTAAAATGGAAAATCCAAATTCACACCTCCACCACAAAACTCATAAAACAATGCAAAGAACTAACAACATGCCCGGCCACTACGAAACAAATAATAAAAAATGGTTGACATGGTACTACAACCAAGAGTAGGATACAACTTCTATGCCGTACCATGCTCTATGCCGTACCATGCTCTATGCCAGCCATAAAAAATCTTGACCAAAAGATTAAAGCCATACAAAAAACCATATGTGGCATGCCAAAATGTATTTCAAATAAATTAACCCAAATCCCACATAACCTATTTGGACTTGAAGCTTTCTCCCTAAAAAATGCCTATCTCCGCTATATAGGAGAACAACTACAAAATGCCCTTAACGACAAAGGTAGGCTAGGAAAAATATAAAATGGGCTAACTCAATATCTTCTTGCTCGATACGGTGATGCCAAAAACATACCTCAAATTAAAAAAACTGATTGTATACGATCACCAATAACTCGTACATTTTTCTTATAAAAACACGTAGCTAAAGTCTACCTAAAAAGCACACTTTCAAATTTTGTCCTTGACCAAACACCATTTGAAAAAATATGGCACCAAGAATCACGAAAACATAACACACTAAATGCACAACTCTCTCAAAAACTTCTACAAAAACTCCTCTCAAAAATTATTTTTGAACTAAAACAAATCACTCTACTGAATGGTACACATATCTTGAATAATGAGGAGTTCAAAACCTTCTACTTCATTGCATCTAAACTAATCAAAAGTGCCCGAAACATTGCCAAACAATTATTTTGCTGCTCAACATGCCCCATCACATGCAACACCCCTTGTACCATACACCCATACTCCTATACACTTCAAGACTCATTCCTCACCATCGACAACGACATCCTCCCAAGAATTATTCCTCCATCAATCCACCCACCCAATCCCTCACACCCATACCACCCCGCCTTCCAACTTACATCCTCTGAAATCCCATTACATATCCCATTGATGACATTTTACACCATGAGCATATACAAAACACCAACACTAACAACATAGAAAATAACTACACCCAATATCTATGCCAATGGAAAAACAATAACAACACCTACAACAAATGGCTTCCCCAAAGAAACCTCTTCCCACGACATGACCATAATACCTCCACACACAACACCAAAAAATCAACACAATATTACTAAAGAAACCAAAATAAATTTTACTCAAAAATCATTGAAGCCCACCACCTCCAAGAACAACTCCAAGACTCAAGATCCGTCAGCCCACCCATAACTATTCCACTCCTAAACATCTATATGATCGAATGTAACTCCAAAAACAATATCCTCACATTCTCTAATACAATAAAAATAGATAACAATCAAGCTCACCTATATGAAGAGAACCGTTGACATTTATTCACCATCCTCACTACCAGACTCCAACGGCTATGGAATTAATACAATATGAAACTACAAACTCCTACAAAAATTGAACCAATTACCCAACTATTTGAAACAAAATTATTTTGGCTATACCAAAGATATAAGTACCAAATTCCAGAAAATAATCCCCTAAAATGCGTACAATATACAATACCTACACCCATTTTAGACTGAATCATTACATCCTTTAACATCCAACACTCATACTTCTCATCCCCGTTACATGTTCCACCAAGCTAAAAAAATTCTACTCACCTTTTGAACGTGACAAAATATTTGGCTCTTTAGGGAAAGCCTTCAACCACAAATGGTTTGGTAATGGTATAGCACACCCCCACAATGAGGAAGAAACACAACAAGCATTACATTGGGCCCGCCTTGCCACCAAACATGACCCAAACCACCCCTCTACGCTCATCATCACACCTAACAAAAACTGGTACCAAAACCTTAACCAACACTCAAGCCCATTTTCAGACTCTAATATTTTTGTGTTATTTGAAGCAGACTCAATACAATATGAAGAGCCCACTATCCTCCCAAACTAAAAAGCCTTGTTTTGAACCTTCTACATAACAAATAATATGTGTCCATCACCAAAATCAAACTCTTGGCACCCCAAAACAACTTGCTAAACTCACGTCTATAGTAAATACTCCAAACAGACACTGTCTACAGACAAAAATAGATCCACCCACATCCATACAAACCCCAATAAACAAGAGCAGAAAATGGTCAAAACCAAAATATATCAACAAGACATTAAATTATTCTATTACATCTTCGCCTTTCCCTAACTACCACTTATACAACCCCAAAATTCAACCCCACACATAGCTACTACACCAATGGATCCTTCGAAGATCCACAAGAAATTAGCCCCGGACACTATAGAAAAGAAAAGCTAGATATGGTATATATAACTCTACTAAAGAAATCAAATTAGCCAAAAGACTACATGGACTCCAAAATATCATCAGAGCAAAACTGATGGCCATCCACAAAACACTACAAACCATCACAACAAAATACGCCAATGAACCTGCACACATATTCACCGACTGTATCAATGTCTTTTATCTACTAACACCCATATAATACACCCTACCCCCACAATAGCCACCCCGACCAAACAATATTAATGTCAATGGTCCAAATGCTACAAAACTGAACACAAACTACAACCCTTCACAAAGTTAAAGCCGACACCAAAATTGACGGCAACGAACAAGCAGATAAATTAGTGAAAGAAGGACGAGAGAAATCACATAAAAATGTCAAAGACCCATATGAACATGCCCATGCTACTCCATACTACTTTCAAAAAGAAGATTGGCCCTCCAAAGAAGATACCCCTGATAAAGGCCCAATTATATTTTTCGACAAGTATCTAAAAAAACAAGACCTCTATAACGACCTCAACACAATTTCTCGAAACTTTTCTAATATAGGAAAATGGACAAGCGACAACAACATAGACAACGAGCTCTCTACACATTTTTGGAAAAATCCCACCATTTTAGACTCACAAATAACATGCCTTATCAACTTCAGTACCGGCCAATACATGGAGAACGCCGGAAAACAACTATTTTTTGGAATAGAAAGATTTCCATCAATAACATATCCCATATGCACCTCCACTAACCCCGACACATGGTTTCATGTTTTACTCAAATGCCAAAACCAACACATACACTCCCTAATTGTCAAAAGACATAACAAAGCGGTGTGGGAAATTCGAAAACTAATTACCTCTTATAACAAATCCCGATGTTTTATTCTCATGAATGTCGGCACCTTTAATAACAACCCACAAGAAAATATGGTTCCCCCTTGGTTACTCCCAGAAGAGTAACTCCAGTCTCCGAAGGAGACCGCCGTGAATAAAGTATTTGTTTGTTCCACCTCTAGACCTAAGTCCACATGACATAGGAATAGAAGGATAGAACTACTTCCCCCTTTCGAGAGTAGACACTTTAGTATCCCGTCACCAATAACAAAGACCACGAGTGGTCAGAGTCTGAGTAAGGTTAGGTATCAGAGTTTTGCAGTATAATAATGTGTTTTTCTAGTTTGGTGATCGCCAAGTCACGAGCTCTTTGTTGGTTGCAAAAAGTGTTTGTCTCATATAAGTGGTCCAGATTCCAACCCTGATGGACTCGTTTGAGCATATGCGGGGTATGTAGTGACTTGGCACTGCTAAGTGAGCAATCGCAGGCAGGAGAAAGAGTAGTGCCAACCAACAGCTCACCACATGCGTGACCTAAGACAATGCTAACATTTGCTAACAAAAATCAAGTATCTCTAGCTACTAAAAACTTTTTATTTACAATTAGGGTGGGTCTTGCAATTGAGGCAGGGGTTGGTGATTTTTCTAGTTTTCTTTTGTGGAGGAGGATATGCATAGCGTATTCGATAGCAATGGTATTAATGTTTTTAAAGGTGTTTTATATGGTGGTTGTAGGTATTTTAAATTTGTCTTCAATTAATTTCATTGATGGGATGTGCGTAGCTCTTCTACTCTAGCACCAATGTGATGACAATAAGGGGTCAATTTTTCAGCCTCTAGCAGCAATACTTTCAGTTAATGGTCTATGTTTGTTGATTTTCGCTTCTAAGGTTTGTGGAGAGAATCTATTGTTACAGTATGTGAATTCAATAAATTGCATGGTGAGATTTTGTTCAACAATTTCAGGTGGTTCATTTTGGTAGGGAAGTCCTTTGACATAGAGTACATCATGTCTTAATCTTAATCTGGCGTTACAGTGGCATCTTTGGGTATCACATGTACAAGGCAGTAACCACTTACGGACGATATTTTCTTGGGGATGGTTACTCCCATGTACATGTCAAACTCAACATTGCCATTGCAATGCCAAACACAAACCAGACATGTCAAACTCAACATTGCCATTGCAATGCCAAACACAAACCAGACATATCAAACTCAACATTGCCATTGCAATGCCAAACACAAACCGAACATACTTTGCGTTAGAGGCCTACCATACAACAATCCCCCATCCGACCACACAAACTAAGAATACACCATTCAATTCATAGAATTCACATATTGTAATGATAGATTTTCCCTAGAAACAATTGAAAATAAAATAGATAAATACCAACCCCTTATTAATGACATCACAACCCTTGGATGGAAAGTGGATCCACTTATTGTCATCACAGTTGGTGCTCGTGCCACCACCTTCATCCCATCTATGAAAGTCTTTGAAGATATCTTTAAAATCCCCATTGATCCAATTAAAAATACCTTCAAAAAGATGAACACCATTGCAATTCAACATGCTATGTCCATACTACTACATAAACAAAAAATTGAAAACAACCAAGCCCTCTCCAACACACAAGATCCCCCATAAAGATTACCTCTTATACACCTTTTCACCCTTGACCAACATATACCTCCTATGTTGCCTACTCCCCTTAGATTTTTCCCTTTTCTTCTTCTTCCCTCCTCCCTCCCTTCTTGTGTTATTTTCTTTGGTATGGTCGGTTACTTGTAAGATTTGGCTACTTGTTACATAGTGTCTACCCTTGAGAGGAGGTAGTAGTTCCAAACTACTAATCCCTTGTCTGGTGGACATGGTCTTAGTGGTGGAACGAACAAACACTTTATTCACGTCGGCCTTTCTTTAGGGACCAACGTTCTCCTTCTTCTTTCTGCAAAGTTTGTTTTGTTCCACTATGCACGGACATGGCCAACGCACTTTTACTCAAGATAATGGCATATTTTTCCGCTACACATTGCATAAGCTTAATAGATCTATGTTATACCTTGTGTTAAGTCATTGCACGCCAAAAACCACAAGTAATGGAGGTGTTTACAATAAGAAAAATGGACCTGCAACAACTAAGGGTATAGAAATTGGCTCTTTACATAGGAAAGCAATGTTATTTTTTAATCAGAGAAATAATTGTTGGATTTGAAATCCAAATAGTGAATAGAATCATCATGACTTATTCTAACAACAACAAAAATAAAAACTCAAACAAAGCTAGATCCTAAATTTCTTTGCATTTTAAAGTGAAAACAAAGAAGGTTGACAAGAACTTTTTTTACCACTACCCGCCTAAAAAAAGTGCAATTGTCAACTCTAGAGTGGCACTATTTGAGTATCCTGCCCAGCTGCCAAAGTGAACATGCTTCTTATATTTGAAGCACCATAATTTTTTTCCTATAAGTCCCAAAAGAAAAATATGTATATCTGCAAAGATAACCCAGATATTTATTCTCACTAAAAATTTCAAGAAGTTATTTTCAAAAATGAATTTTTAGGAATTTGCCCAAATCAATTTGTAACCCCGCACATACAAATGGTCCTTTCGGGGTCAAACTAACTTGAAAGTTTAGAGTGAGTTAATTGTGCACAAACGATGTTTGATGGCTCGCATATGATAAGATCATACAATATTTTATGAACAATTTGTATCTAAGATAAAATTTATGTCCCTAAAATAGTAAAAATCATAATGCCTTTGCAACTCAAAGTCAAAATTCTTTCTTTCATTGAATATTTCCTAACCCTTGTGGAACATTACAACGAATTGTGTATTACACCACTTTTGACTACAAGTACTATCTATGCTAAATATTCACCTGAAATCAAAACTTTTTATGGATCATGATGAATATTTATACTAAGAAAAAAATATATTATTTATAGAGTTTTGTGAATTAAGGCAATGATACCAATGATGAGTTTTGACCTCTAATCTCATTTTTGTATTAAAAATATCTCTAAATAACTCTAGTGGTCTATAATCGATTCAAAATGAAAAGAGATAGTTAAGATTCATGGTACAATATAATGATCTCTCCTTCCTTCTCAGTTAGAGCTAAAATAACTACTTCTAACTCAAGCTTAAGTGTTAAACATCAGTTGAGAATTGCACTTTTTAAAATTGTACCCAACTGTGACATACAAGCACATATTTCACTAAAATTGTAATAAAGTTTAGCGAGACTTACATCTTTGGATTAAAGATTCTCCATCTAACATCTTTTGTTTGGAGGTCAATTTTATATTTGAACCTTTTCATGTTCAAATACGGCACCACACCTATAGAATATTGTGGCCACCAATCACACCTTCTGACATTAAAGAGTTAAAAACCACCAAACTCTTCCATCCTTAACCCTTAAAGGCCCAAGTGTCCCTTGGAGGGACGATTTTGTTTTGGGCAGGTTCCTAAATTCACTTTTTTAAATTCTTACACTAGATTGTCTCTAATAAGAGATTCATGGAGATATTTTTATTATTGTTTTTGGATTCATGGTTTGAAAGTTAGTACCACTCAAAGTTAGAAATGGGGACTCTAGGCAGCTCCAATTTTTTTCTAGAAGTCTCTATTGACATTGAGATTTTTTATGCATGTAGAGAATATTACCTTCTCTACAGATGTCAAAAAAATTCTTGTCTATAGTGTAAACAAACATCTTAACTCAAGTCAAACATTTTGACACCTTTCATGTAAGCGGGGAAAAAAACTTCGTCTTTTCTATATAAAACCTAGAGATCTTCATATTTTTCACTTTTTATTTTCTCTACAACAATATGTGGTGTAAACCTTCTTATTGACTGTTTAGATTATCATTCTAAAGCATATCAAATTCTATAAGAAAATAAATTGTGAATTGACAATTTTTGAACCTCCACTCCTTGCACACTTGTTTTGAATATGCTACACTCCTTCTCTACCTCTAAAAATTGGTGTACACGGAACTAACATCATGCTTAACACGATGGTAAAAGATTTAGACCTTGAGTAGTGCAAAAAAATGATACCAAGTCAAAGTCTAATGTTCCACTCAACGTAGGGAAGAAAATAAACATTTTCTTGACTTCAAACACAATAATATTTTTACCTGTGTGGTCAAAGTGTATGAAATTTTGTGAGTATGATACTTAGTAAGTCTTAATGGAGATCCTTTGGTCAAAAGGAAAAATATAAGGTTTTATTTCCTTCCTTACTCATTGCACTAGAATCAACAATTGTGAAGTGTTTTTGGTGTGAAATTGTCACGGGCCTTTAGGGGTAAAACAGATAGTCAACCATTCAATAGCTAATAAAACAAACAAATAGGAGTATTGAACTAAAAGGATTTGGTACTTTCTCAGAGCTTGGAGTGACTTCACCAAGAACCTAAATGTCAAAAACCCTCATAAAACTGGGCAATAAGTTCATCTTATGCAGTTCTGTAGTGTAAATCTTACGCTCCAAATTACCAAAAGGTAGTGTACTATTTTAGAAGCATCACCTCATGCTCACAATGATAACATGATGATTCCCTCGCATTCATGGACTTGAATGCAGTGCCCATGGCCATATTTGTTTCTTTCTTACAACTTAAGTTGTTCAGAGGACTCTAGCCAGGTCTTGGTAATAGTGCAATATAATTATGATGCGTGATTTCACATCTGTGGAGGGCCCACTTAATGGGCACTGCACAAAACAGGAGCTCTAACTGATCAGTTCACAAGAACATTCTTACAAGGTCATAATAGTGTGTGCTCGAGGAACACATCCATTACCAGTTCACACACAGGAAGTAACATTTGCACATGAATCCATGACTGCAAGATCAACGAGTGCAGTGTTTCATTGGCAGAGATTGATTCTGTAAGAGATCATTTTGCTAGTGAGTGCATACATACTAAGGTATACCCCCTCCATTACAGGTAAGTTAAGCATTTATTTTTCTGTGATAGCCAATAGAATCACGATTTCAACCCAAGTGGTTTCATATTTTTCCAATGAAATGTGAATTAGTTATGACTTTTCAAAGTGTGCTACTCGTGGCCACCATGAGATCTCCTAGAAACGCTTACCGAAAGTTAGGGGTCTTAGCGAATAGCAAACCTCCATTGGGAGCTAAATGGGTGGTAATGGGATAGAAGTGGGTTGGATATACCCCAATTTTATAGATGTTAGTTATGCGTTTTGGTTGGTTATCAAGGTTGCGTTATTAGAAAAATGGTCTGAGACAACCAACAAGTATTACCAAATCCTTGCTAGCTCTTGTATCTATTTATTACTTGATATATTTGATGGTCATCTCATGTATATCCTAAGCCCTAACACCTAAACTTGAGATCATTTCATATGGAGATCAACTATATCCATGTGGGACTCGTAGTGGTCTCTTATAAATGCACTTTTGTTTGACTCCTCCGTTTTGATCACATAATGTTGTATTTTTTTTTGGGTTGAAACATTACCAAAGTGGTGGCAAGTGATTGGTGGATGATATGATTACAAGAATGAATTACTCTACTAAAAACTACAAGGGTCTACAAGGGTTTACTTTAATGTTTCATAAGAAAATCATAATAAGCCATTTTTCAAATTAAACTTGGGTCATAGCTTTTGACTGAAAGTTGAAAGTGCAGATAATTTCTTTACTTGTGGAGATCATTATCACAAATATGTTGCATGCTTCAAACAAAGAAGAATAATGTCCACTACCTAATTCACAACTTCAGAGTGTCCTGCATGTTACTAGTCACAATCAAACTTACACTTAGGAACATGTATTTTACAATAGTTGAATCAAATTTTTAAAAAAAACACTACGTCTTTGTGAACCTTATTTTTTTACGAATGAAAAATATATTAAAATCCAATGTGCAAGTCCTCTTATGCAAATCACATTAAGTTATCGGTTTTAGGTCCCTCTACCTTGAAGTGAACTGTAGCAGCCCCAACTTGACCATGTTTTTGCTCTTCCTATCCATCTCAAAACATGCCATGATTGCTAGGCGATGAAGTACAAACAACCTCATATATAAGTTCATTCAAATTCTTAATTGATTGTAGACCTTATATCATTAATTCAGCATCTCAAAATGCCATGATCTCTTTGCCAACAACTTCAATATGCTGTCTATGGAGCATTACAATTCAACCAAGTTATATTTTGCTAGCCATGTTATAGATTTAACGCTGTTTGTATATAATTATGAAATACGAGACGTTTTCTTTGAAGGTCAACAAGTGAAAAGCTCTTGCCTATGTCATCAATGAAGTACCGATTGCCGAATTTTCAACCAAGATCCAATTTTATAAAATTTTGATAAAAATGGACACATTTTCATTAGATAAAAAAAGAAAATCTTGTTTGGTTACGATTGTGAAATAGATAGTGCAACTTTACTTCCGTAGGCTTAGTGAAGAGAAATGAACTAAATTCACACTGGTCATTTCCTAGGACCTGAATTCTTCTTCATCTTCTTCTTTTGCAACTTTGTTAGTGGGAAAAGAGATTAACAACATCAAGAAATGATAAGTTTTTCTAAAAATAAAGATTTGAATTTTTGGGAGTAATAGGTCATTATTCAGTATTCAAGTGTAATTGTACAGTACCTTTTTCTACTAGTCTTTTGTAAGGAGGTCCATGCCACTAGTGTGTTCATAGCATGGTTTATTTATTGTTTGTAATATCCATAAATTTGATATTGTAACTCCGATTTATTATCTATACCTTATACTTGCTATTCCAATAATTACAAGATTCATATGATTGTGGTATTCACTTCTTCATTAATGGTATGTTATCTGGAAGTCAAAATATTTTCTCAACTAATAATTCAAAAAATATAATGTTCTACTCCAATTTTAACATCAACTAATTTGTAGCCAAGTACAATCTAACCTTGATAATATCACACCCTTTGTTTCACCAAAAAGTGTGATATTAAAAAGGTGTGACATATTTAATAATATCACATATGGCGGATTTATGCATAAAACACCATATTTGTTTTATTGGGAAAATTCCATGATTTTGAAGGTGGTCATTTAGATTGATCCAACCTAAATTGTTTGCCACATGTTAATTGTGGGTACATTTTAGTCAACCCAACCTAAATTGTTTGCCACACGTGTTTCTCCCAATATACCAAATATGATGTTATAATGTGATATTATTATTAAAAAAGTAGATTATTTAAAAATAAAAATAAAAATAAACCAAATAGCAAACTCTCATAGGCAAGACCTAGATCAATCACCATCATACAACCATCACTTACAAAAGCAAAAAAGAAATTACCATCAATCCTCAACAGGGGAATCCATCACCATCAAATGACCATCACTCACTAAAGTAGATCACTTATAATCAATACATATCAACAAAAATGACTAGTCTCCTTCCTTGACTAGACCATATCATGAGCATTTAAGAACCCAACAAACTCTCACAAAAATTGAAGGTAAATTTCACATGATATAAGTCACCAAAGAACATACCTCTCGCTGGGCAATGAAAACATTAATCAATAGAGATGCATGAAATAGAATAGAAAGGCAACGTTGGGAGTTAGAAATTGTGTCTAAAGTAGCTTGGATCGAAGTTGTGCATTGCGAAGACACGTCCGGATGCTCTATGATGGGACAACAAGGGGCTTTGATGGGACAACAACAATGGGACATCGGGTCGGAAGGAGGGTAGATTTGGGGATATGGGGTATTGGGACATGAGGGTTTGGCGATGGATACGGCGAGTGCGACATGTGGATTTGAGAAAGGGGCAAGGGCCGGCTCATGGGCGGAGGAGATGAGAACATGATTTGACCCTAAACCATCCAACGAGGGAAGCTTGCGAGAGGAAGCAAGCCTACGAGGCGAGGCTCCTAGGGGAGGCGAGGGCGTGCCCGATTTTCAGCCACCAACTTTGTTGATTGTGCATAGTACGACTAATTCTATTTTGTGTCTACAATATTGTACCAAAGTTCCAATTATGTTATGGACCAAAGTCTCGGATAGTGCTTGGCGACGATTCAAGCCCAACATTCTAAAGGCAATGGGGCAAGTGACCGAGATGTCATTCATCCCACATTTATTCATCTATGCAACTTGTTATTGTCACACTTACACTGCGAATTTTGGAAAAAAATTATATTATCAAGGGTGATAGGGATATTAACAAAGGAGTTTTGAATTCAGAAAATTATTTTCAAGGTTTTGGATGACAATATCAAGGTGTTCTATTAACAACTATGATATTATCAAGGTTAGACTGTACACCACATATTATAGCTTATTCACTCGTTTTTAAATACAAGGAATTTCACTTTCATAGTTTTTTTGGAAGCAAATGTGTCACACACTCATATTCATTAATGATGAGAGATTTAGCCAAAGCTTACTTGAAATTCCACAAAACATGTAAATTCAAGAATTATGACTTAAATTTTTTGCAAAAAATACAACATACACAAAGCTTCTTAGCCATTAAATTTAATAGAATTTGTGTTTGGTTAGAAATAAATGGTTTGATTGATAAAATTTGAATTGGTTTTCCATTAAATATTTGAAATAAAGACATTGGAATAGTAAGATATCAAACATCAATCAAGCAAGTTGAGCATTTTTTTCAACATTGAGTAGTTCCAAAAACTCTATTACACCCCTCGACTACCTTTGAGAGTTGTCATGCACATAATTACAAAGATTATTAGAAATTAATCTTACTACAATGAAAGATTGTTTTTCTTGAAATTGTCAAAGTTCTTAATCCCCTTTTAAAAGAAAAGATAATTTTTGACAAATGTAAACTTATTTCATGCTCATTTTCTATGTGGAAACCTCATTGGTAGTGAATGAATGTAGCAATGTCATTAAAGTCGTTTAAAGCCAAAAATACAAAATAAATTCTACTTTGAATATCATAAGTTTTCTTATAGAGGGTCTTGCAGTGGAAGAATCATATTCTTTGATGCATAAAGGCCTCACTTTCTTGAATTGCTACAGTTCAAGAAGAAATTTGTAATCAATATTTTCATGTTTGAAGGTTGAAAAAAGCCTCAAAAACACATCAAAACAATTTTTTTAAAGTGCTGTGATTATTGGAATACCATAAGCAAACAATAGGCTCATTTTTTTTCCTCACATTAAAATCAAGGTACAAAGAATTTTTTTGTATTAAAAAAAATAAAAATTTAAAGACATGAATGCAATTATTGTACATTAACCCTGTAAGAGAAAACAACCATTTAAGGAAAATGAAATGTATCAGTTGCAAAATGTTTTGCAAAATCTATCATTCTTGTGGATTCTCCCATTGTCCAAAATTTGCTCGTCCAAAATTTAATAAAGAATCAAACCTACTTTGGTAAATCTGGTTTTAGGTTCTTATATAGGTCTACCAAAGAGCATCATAAATTATCCCATAACACCACAATCTTAAGCCAATCTTAATCCTAATCCATTGAATCCTAATTAAGACGCTCACTCAAGATGTGCCAATGTGCAACAAAAAAAAACACCCTGCAAGTCTATGAATGTTTTTCCTATCAATGCTCTAACTAAATTGCTGGCGTTGAAACTCTAACTCCACAATAAACTCATTATTTAATAAATACTTTTTTTTCCCATTTAATTGATGAATGTGAACTTTTGATTACTTTAATTTTTTTACTATCATCCAATGAAAGGCAAATGAAGAAATGACTAGCTTTTTAAAAGTTCAAAAACACATGATCATGTCCGATCTGGCCGCCTTGATGGACAACCATGGCCTAAAATATGCAGAGTCCTCATAATTTGATTCCATGTCCCGCATCAACATAATCCCAGCTAGATTAATCAAGAACTCCATAAATTTAAACTGAGACAGTGATGGCTTCCAGAGTTTCAATTTAAACTGGACTTCAACCTACTCTCAATCACACTATTACAAATGGAGCTGTTTCTAGCACTATCAATTCCACACACTTGTTTCGATGTGACTTCTTTCAACACTTCACTCAAAAGTGTCAAATTTAGAGTGTAAAAAACAACCTCATTTGTACTACTAATGGAAATTATAATGATTCATGGAGAACTTGAGTCCAGGAGGTGTACTACTTTTACCCTTTGATGCCTAAGTGCATTGGCAAGGCCTGGAGTGGTAGATTATGTTGAACATCGTTTATACAACAAATACATTTCATTGTGGCCCCACTTCACGAAGATCACTACAGTTTGCCGATGCGTGCATTGATTGGAGATCAAGGAGTTGTGTTGGAAAGCTACCGCGGAGACCAACGTGCGTTCCAAAGACCACAACAACGATGGCAAATCACGGGAAAAATTACAACACCCAACACCAAAATCGACCCTCCCAAGGCCTTGTAGGCATTAAAGGGTTGAATCAAAATTAATTTGAAGCACATGATTTGAGTGAACTTTCATTGCAATGAAGTGAGCGTATGTGCACAGAGAAGCCTGGGCTAGGAGGAGGCAAGGAGGTGTTGTATTATTGAGAAGCCTTGAAGTGTAATAATATTGCACTCGCCAAAGATGTAACTGGAAGCGTTACTAGTTACCCTGGAATGAAAGCAGTGTGTGAGAGGCGAGGTGATAAGTGCAGTAATTGTCCATCTTCAAGAAAGGAGCCCTACTACAACACAACATCACAGTGAAAGCGATGAAATAGTTCTGGGTTGCCAGTTAAGGGTCAAGCTCAGGTGAGAGTGACGTTGAGTGCGCCACCTCCATCATTTCAATCGGCAATGTGGGAGTTTGGGTGTAAGTTTGATCACGCAGTAATGGTGTTTGTAGGTTCCCTACAAATGGTTAGATACACACTGCGCTAGCCTAGTATAAACTGGGCATTTTTTGACAATCTCAATTCAACACTTTTTGGTGAAGTGTAAATTTAAAAAATAAAAAAAAAAGTGTTGAAAACTTGTGTATAGTGTACAAGTGTCATATTTGGAGTGTGAAAACAACCCCATATGTATTCTAGTGTAAACATTCTCAACATTTAGTGTTGATGGTCCCACTAGTAGTACACTTATTAATTTCCACTTACTATGTTGAAGATTTGTAAAGTAGGTGACTCAATTTTGGTCATAAGAAACAAGAAAAAGTAACTTGTTACACATTTCAGAATATAGTGAAGAGTGGCACTTTCTGAGTGAGAAACAATAAGTTTGCTAGTAGTATCTTCAAATAACAAAATTTGCCTCAAATTTACAACTCCTGATTCTTGCAGGATACTTTTTAGGATATTTCTAATTTTGTTGGATACGAGTAAAGAGAAATGAAAATACAAGATAGTTGCACTGGGAGGAAATGAAAATACAACATAGCCTCACTAGATCTAGCGAGATTTGGAGTTAATTAGGTGTTCATAAGGTTAGTAAAATTAGGACTAATAAGATCCTAGTACAGTTCACCATGCCATGAAAACAAAGTGGAATAGCTCAGATACCTTGGTTGCATTTCTAAGATTGTTCTAATTTTTATGGCAATCGTCTTTCAAGCAACGTGACCATAGTCAATCATGCTTAGCCACACCTTTTGAATGAACTTGGGGTGGGGCCAAAGTTTTCTATGAAAGGCATGTCATTTTTCTCAGCCAGAGTATCCAAAGAATAGCTCTACATAGCAGGAGCCAAAGCCTTCTTATGTTTTGGAAGCATCTTGGAATACAATGTATGCCATATTTAAGAAAATCCGGACTTTTAAAAGTCCGGATTGGTTAAAGTCTAGATTTAGTTGAACTCCACGTGCAAAGTATGACATAGAGGTGCTTTTGGAAGATCCCTCAAAGCAACCAAAGATGATGAATAAATATTGATAGTAGGGAGATAAAGGAAATGAATAATTCATAAAATTAATGAATTCGATGATGTAGCATGTGACCTTGCATTAACAGGTAGGAGGATCCACCAATGGGACTAAATTTACCTAGAGAAAGAAGTGGATAACTTGATAGTACGAGTTAGGAGTGATTAGAGCACCCGAAACCAGATTCATGGAGAGCAAAATGATATATAAGGGTGGGTGGATCCTCCAATGCAACAATATTGTAAAATACAAAATGTTTGATGATGTTCAAAAGTGAAAAGATGAATAATATGGAAGTAGTAAAAGTGAGGAATAATGTATATATTGCATCATACAGTAAGAAACTAACGTAGCATACAGGCGGTTCCAATAGAAACATAAGTATTTGAGGAGGGCTGATCCATTGTAGAAAATTCATTGCAAGGCCGAATCGTATGTATTGAGATTACCAGAGATGTGAAATTTTTACATAGTTGTCTAGAAAAATCTATTTTTTAATATTCTTCACATCTTTGGTAATCCTAATATTCTTCACATCTCTTGTAATGTTAAAAATTCTTCACATAGATGTGAAATTCTTACATAAAAAGATCATATAATCATCTAGAAGAACTAGGATCTAAAGATTGCGATGCATTACTTGTGCATTGAGTGATCACTCTCTCCATGAATGAGGCATAGTGGTACATGGCATATGCGTCCTTGTACAAGCCAAAACTCTCCAAAGCGCGCTCAAATTGTGATTGGCGGTCGGCTATAAGGCACATGATTCCGCGCTCTTCCTTTTCCAAGTACACTAGACCGAATCGCACCACGTCAATTTCACACCACCGATGATAATATTGTATTGCCACACCTCGAAGAATTGCAATATACTCTTTTGGTCGATACCCCGCATCCTTCTCATGCGTAGACATTTTTTGCTTTGCCCTCCTCGACGGTGCCTTTGGTTCATTGGAGGGATGAAAGCTTGACGGTGCAACACTTGTAGGGGGAGCTCAGATGCATCTGGAGCATCTAAATCAACATACGCAAGGGGCTTTCCAGTAATACAATTTGAGGCCATTGCAATAACCTTCAACCTACACAAACAAGATTTAAAAAAAAGCCAAATCTCCCCCTCTCCCAAATGTGTGGTGGCCCTCCCCTTAGTTCCTAGTAAAATACAAATAGTACTAGGACAAGGATCCACTAGGAGAGGCGCCTATTGAATTGAGAAAATATTCTTTCTCTTTGTAGTGGAGTTGGCGCTACCGACCCCTTGCACGCGCGTGCATGCGCACATCTAGCACGTGCTCGACCCCGGAATCGGTACATGCCCGACCCCTGAAGCCCGTACACGCCTGGCCTATAATCGTGCGCTTGCGCCTCCAGACGCTACGCGCTCGTCCCGGATTGGTAAGCGCCCGCCTTGGTTAAGTACGAGCCCGCTTAGGTAAAGTACGAGCTCGGCCCCATAGAACCACCGCACCCTCCATATCCAATGCGCCTGACCGCCAGCTGTACGCGCGCGACCCCCAATGTCCACGCGTCCGACCCCTATTTGTACGCGCGCGTCCACTAAAAATATGCAATCGACCCTCCAACAAATACGCCCGCCCCCCCTACGGCACACGTCCAATCTACAATGCCGCGTGCGCGCCCGCCCGCAAGTATAATACTAGGGTTGCGCCTGACCCATCTCACATTACTCCACTAGGAAATTGTGGGCTTCAACTATCTTTTTTAGGTGGTTGACTGCGTGATCTTTGAGTGGAGCTCTATAGTTGCACATTAACGACGTATTGCACTTGATCTTCACTACCTTAGTTTAGAGTTTGTATTTGGATGAAAGTCCACTAAGGTGGTATATTTATAGTGTCACAAATGGTTTAGGAAAGAGTCACAAACTTTTTAATGCTCCATAGTGCGAATGTGGGACCAATCTTGGAATTCTATTAATGGGATGTCATATTTTCCTTGATATAAAGTATGAAAACTTCAAAAATGTTGAGTTCTTACTTACGGTATGGCCAATATAGGTATATCTTTCATCAGTATATATCTATGACAAGTATATGACATTTACCAAATATACTTATTTTAAGAGTTCTAGGAAGTAAAATGATTCAAAATTTTTGGGACACATTCACGCTACAATGTGTTTAAATATAATAATTGAAAATTCTAGATCGGAAATTTATTTTCAATTTTATTGCTAAAAAATAGGATATTTTTTCACGGCTCCTTAAATAGGAATCAATGTTGATTCTTGCTTTGATTCCTTATTCAATTAGATACATCGTACATAGATCCATCTTGAAACTTACTATTTCTTGAGAAAAACCTTTTTTTCCATTAATTTGGGTGAAATCAAAGTTTTTTGGCCTGAAAAAGTATTATCTGAGGTATATTTTTTTGGCCCAGAAGTGAGTAAGCCGAGCTGAATTCTACCCCATTAATTAATATCACTAACTTAGATTATTTTGAAATCCAATGTGGTAATTGTACCACTATGCCACTCAAATGTATTTGGAGAACAACTCTAGTATATCAATTGTTCCACACTTGGTCTAGAGCTCTAATTTTCTTCTTTACATTTTGAGCTAGAGCTTAGCTTAGTTCTAAGATATTTTGGTAGATTTTTAGAATTTCTGCACAATGGAAAGTGAGAGTGAGCGAGAAGCTTAGCAGCAGCCACCAATGACTAGCGCGGAGAGGAAGAGGGAGAAAGACAAGAATAGGCCGAGGCATGGAAAACTCCAGAAGAAGCGGATGCCCATATTCAATAATCCAACAAAGATTGCATTCCACGGTTGGAAAGACGAAACATCGCCGTGGTGTCTCTTCACTTGCGGAGATTACATCAAGTGGTGCCTCTTGTCAAAATTGTTTGCTCCACATTGCCATTTGATAAATTGTTGCATGAACAAGGCAAATTTGAAGTATTGCTCCAACGAGGAGTTTTGAACTCGTGCCTTCCAAGTGTACCGATACTTATACAACCTTGAATTCATGCCCCGCAATGGTTGCCCCTCTATCTTGCCCGCATGGTATATGTTGAGGTCATTTTCAATAAGCGAGTATAATGGAAGACTGTGCGGAAAACTCCAAAAATGCTGAGGGTACGGATGCAAATGGATATGCCTAGAGAGCAGCATCCAATGTTTTCATTTGCGGCACTAGGTCCACAAAAATCCGATGGCCCAGAAGATGTACCTCTAATAGAGTCAGGTTCATCACCTGATTTAGACTCGGATGGAAAGCGAGGCCGGCGTCCATCGATGACTCCAGTGGCGCGTGCTTCACAAAAAAGTGGCAACGAGTAAAGCTTGAGCAAGCAACACTTGCCATTGTTCAAGTAGGTGGCCACGAAGAATTGGTAGGTGCCAATGCTACTGGCAATGATGAACCATAGCACATGTTGGAGGTGTTGAAGATGAAGAACACATCCATGTTATGGACAAAATGCCAATGTTGGATTTTCTAGTCATCCCTTCCAACTTGGGGCATCAAGCATCAGGGTCCGGAAGTACTGCCATGGATGGTCACCGAAAATTGTTGGACAATATGCGCTTGAAGGACCAAACAATTGAACGTCTCCGAGAAGAGATTCGTAACCTCAAGCTAAAATCCAGTCAAAAGAAAGATGAGACGATTGAAAAACTTAACGTAGAAATTCTAGACCTCAAGCTAGAATCTAGACGAAAGAGTGACATTATCACAAAGCAAGCAAAGGTGATAGAAGAGCTTCGTCATCGTGATTGCCACACTTTTCTTTAGCAAAACGTTGAAGGAACTGCAGATATTCATGGCTATTCTCACGATGTTGCAAGCGAGGAAAATGTTGGCGGTGATGCTCAAAATTTAAATGACTTGATTATTGACAATCTTATTGACAACATTACTAGCTGCCTGTTAGATACCACCCCGAGACCACACCGTGATCGCATCCCACGTCGTCCATCTGTGTTCTTACCACCCGTTGTCGTGGAGAGAGAATTTGCCTTGGGAAAATGTTGGGTTCTTGGCTGCTACCGGTTTCAGTAAAAAGAAAAGGAAGATGCCACAAATATGAATTCCATTCATCTACAATGATGACCAAAGTCTTGATCTACATAGAAAGTCGAGTTTTTGGTTCATCTTGACAAACCCTTGCAAGTAGTCAAACATGAAGTTGTATAAACATGGGCAGCTGAACCCCTTCCCACTAAATCGGGCTATTTTACTTCTAAACTAACTATATAAACACATGCAATAGCTTTTTAAAAAGCTAATACAGGAAGGTTTCTATATTCAAAGTTTCAACACAAAAAGATCTTTACAACTATTTCTATGAAGAATCAAAGTTACTGCTCTAAATTAATGAAGGCAGCCGACTCCTTCTCATTCAAACTAGCATAACTCTTGCACTATAGCTTGAAAATAAATATGTAATAGCTTTTTGAAAAGCTAACAACAAGATGAACAAGTGACAAAAATTTCAACACTACTGGTTCTAATCATAATGAACTATGGTTACTCAAAGTCTTTGCTTTAAACTTGTGGAATGAAAACCGCTCCTCTGAGAACACCCCTTCAATAGATCAAGTGCCACGGCTCCATAACAACTCGGATTTGAGCTTGTGATAGCTCATTAGAAAGCTAGTACAATCACCACTATACGTACAAAGGTTTACTATCTCACTCTTTGTATACAAGTTTCTACATGGAATCAAAGTTACTGCTCTCGAAAATTCATGGCAGCAGTACCCTCTTTTGTTCAAATCCACACCACAGCTTCTACATAACTCCGATTGGAGCGTGTGATAGCTTGTTAGAAAGCTATTAATAAGTTCTACATCTCTCTAAAAATTGACATCAAAACTCACAAAATTGTACCTACCATACAAGAAAACCCGAGCGTCTTTTATACTAAATAGAGGAGGCTTTGGCCGAGGGAGGAGGGAAGGAAAGTCAAGGGCCTAAATCAGCCCATGCCTCTCTAGCCTTCCTTTTGACTCATCCTTGGACGCCAAAGTCCATTTTCCTCCAAATATTATCTAAATCTTCTTACATAAGCCTAGCTTGACTTTTATTTTCTAACCTATAACTCTACTACAAGTTGGCACTATATTTCTCCCTCTAAACTAATCCCCAAACTAAACATTTCTTATTTCTACTACAAACTATAATACCATAGCACTCTGTTTAAGTTTTTTGATCTCAGAAAAGTTAGAGAATAGCTTAAATATCATTAGAGTCCACGTACTGCCATCGACCGCGGCTTCGTTCGGCTGGCTAAGCTTTTCGTTGCACCTCGCCGGTCCGGGTTTGATTCCTTGGCTTGTCAGAGCGGCTGGCGCTCGCGTGGTCAGGGGACTGCCGGAATCAGCAGCAAATCCAGCTGGTGGACGCTCCTAAGCCCTGAGCTAGTGACAAGATGCAGTAAAGATCCTTTAAGATAAGCTTCTGGCCTGGTTGGGTAATTGAGGAAAAAACTGTTTATTCTTCACAATTACCTTAACCAACTAAATTCCCCATTTTTCTTCTCAATCTTATTTTTTATATCATGAACTGTATCACATCACGACACCGTGAATGTAGCATCGCAGCCTTTTATAGATCCCATTTGCATTGAGGATTCTTTATCATTTTCCTCGCCGAATCCAAGCGTGGAATTAGCACAACTTTGCAATGCAGACAAAATCCTTCAAAAAAGGATTGTATCATTGAGGTAGCAATATAACCAATGGAAAGTGGCATGCATCTTGAATGTTGACTGTGAGAGACAAATGGCAGTAGAGTTCAAGAATATTGATAATGAATACACGTCGTTCAATACACGCCGTGACTTTGGTCTCACATCTTGGACACATATTGATGATATATTTCCAAGTGAATTGCCAGTGCGTGATGGTAGATCTATTAATTGGGAAAAGTTGGGGTGGAACCACGTCGAGGCTATACTTGCTCATGCCCTTTGTCCAAGCGGAGACGTGGAGGCACGCAACTTATGGCCAACTCTGGCGACCTTCACTTAAAACGGAGACGATTGTTGAGTTTGCTTAAATACATTTGGGTCGGAAGGTGCGTAAACCGTTGGCACGTGCCGATGCTTATTCCATCCAATGTGATTCCTAGGTGGTCTTTTGACACGTAGATTTTGCTCAAAGTATAGAGCACCATTTCATGAGCACTTGTATGATTTGTTTGGCCTCACCATCTACATACCACCTAGTTGAGAGTTGAACTCAGAGATTGCACTAGGGACGGTGCATGCCCATAGATAGGGAGTAGCTTTGGTGTAGAGTTGGCATGCATCATCGCACCAGGTAGAGAAGTCCAATGTAAGCTCGCAACTTGGTTGGAAAAATGACCACAAAGAAATTGTGCAAGTTTACAGAAGTTCATATTGGGAACCACTGCAGCCGATGTTGGTAGGCGGAACCTCTTCTACCAACTCATGGGCGGATATTGGGATGCTGCATGCAAGCGATTCCAATTCAGACGACATCCAAATGGTTTATTCTAGAATAATTTGGGACGCATGGTGTCAGACTTGGGAGGAGGCACTGATCTTGACCTTTGCAATGCCTTGCAATGGAAAGAATTGCAGTGAAAAGAAGATTGGAAGGAGGAAGCAATTGACTTCCTTCTCGAGGAACATAGTCTGGAGACTATGAGAACGCTCTTTGCACTTCGGAACTTCAAATGTTATATGCTCTGATAAACTCGGATGGGCCTCACCGGAGGACGCGAGCGACACGTAGATTGTTTAGTATTGAGGCTGGAACAAGTGTAGCTCGTGATCCAAGTGCAAGCAATACCCCAATGGAGCCGAAAGAAGTAGAGCTCGCGAAGAAGAAGGTAGTGCAGCTTTAGAACGGAGAGGCACTACTAGAAATCCAGGGATAAATAACTAGGGATTTGCCTCTTTGTTCAGTTATAGATTGGCAATTAATATATAAACAAAGAGACAAAACCAAATAATAATTGCAGGAATTTTTGAAACGGGCACAATTATTGTTATGAGTTGTTGATTTTTGTAGTTATTTTTTTTACCACGTGGAATTTCATCGATTTGCATAAATGGAACCTCATCATGGAGCAATGATGAGGTGGTTGATGATGTAGATTTGAGTGTTACGTAAAATTTGAGGTGGATATAGACATGGATTTCAAGATGACGTGCAGATTGAGGTGATAGTTGATGTGGATGATGGCATGATTATCTTGATGACGTGTAATTACATGTGATAGCTTACGTGTCACTTCTTTTGGAACCCACTTGCTATTACGTAGAGGCGTTTGATAGGATGAAATCTATGTGCACATTGCATAGTTATTTTTTAGTTATTTTGTAGTTTTTCTCTAGTTATTTTCAGTTATTTTTTAGTTACATCATGGTTATTTATTTATTATTTATAGTTTTTCTAGAGCTGTTTTATATTTATTCAAGTCATTTTCTAATGACAATTCAGGTATCTTCACAGTTATTGAAAAATTATTGAGATATTATTACAGTTATTACATAGTGCTTAGAGAGTTATTCTGAAGTGACTTGATTAATTATCATATATGTATTACTACGGATTGCGTACACAACATGTGCTCAAAAATCCATACAGACTGAGTGATTCGTTTACAAGTACTGGAATAAAGAAATAGTGAAGTGTAGTCCCATTCAACAAAATGCTCCAAAGTTTGAGCCAAAATGTAGTACCACAATCCCTACCAATGCCAAAAAATACATGTCTAATCAAAAACCAACCTTCAGTCATGGCTGAGCTTTAGGAGTTGGATATTCTAAAATATTACTAAATCTCTAAATCTCCACTTAATCTCCCACATGGTACTACCAAGCCACCAAATAACATTGTAATTAAACAATCCATTTAGATGCATTAGTACACAATAACTTTATACTTATTCAAACAACTGCAGAATGGTTCAGATATAACTATAGAATGACTTTGATATAACTACACAATGACTCTCATAGAACTACAGACTGACTGTGATATAACTACAAAATGACTTGATATAACTACAGAATGACTGAACAAAGTAGAAGTATATTACTTTGAAATGACAAAATAACCACTACACAATAACCATATACCTACTTGAAAACAACTACAAAATGGCAATTGATACAACAAATAGAATTTTATGAAAGTGGCGCTCACGAGACCAAAATTTGAATTGTCCCTTATAATCTTCATCTTCAAAATGGGGGCCTCAATAATGCTAAAAATGGATTGGAGGTGTGTAGATTGACTAGATCTAGATTGGATCTAGTGAAATGAGACCCGATATACTCAATCCAAAGGTCTCCTATGCAAAACCACTCTCTAAGAACAAGATCTCATGTCCACGCACTCGGCCTTGCCTCCAACACACATTAGGATTTTGAAAGACTGTCATTACTTCACAAAACCTTCATAAAGTACTCAATGTGCACTCTATTAATTAACCCTAACAACTAGCTTAGCCACTCTAACAACTCTACACTACCGCCTTCTAGCTCTTTTTTTACACAGACACCCCCCTCAGCAAGAGAGAGTGAGAATGAGGGCGTTTGCCCTCTTCCCTTCCAAACCCTAGCCACTATAATCTTAACTTAATTTTCATCCGCAGCTTCAATATTATCCACTGTCCACCGTCCAATTTAGTGCAAATAAATTACTAAGGCACACTCCATAAGTTTTTTTGGGTCATAAATTATATTACTTGCTTGAGTTATTTTACGGTTATACAATAGTTATTTTTGAATGTATTACTACAAAATTACTTAGGCACAATCCACGTCACCAACATACTTGCCACATCAGCACTATCAATGTAAATAGGCAGCCATCCACATCATCAATTATGTAAAAATATCCATGAGTTTTTAGTTATAGATTATATTACTCCACAAGTTATTTATAATTATTGATTAGTTATTCTTGAATGTAATCCTAGAGACTTACTAAGGCACGTCGTACATAGGCAAAGAGAGTGAAAGATGAAGGCGTAGGATTTATAAACATATTGTTTGTTGCAGCATTATCAAAAGCATCTCAAAAGTTTGGAATCCATTTACTGCAGCTCACTTTAAAACACCGAAAAGATGATTTGTCTTTTAATTTCCTCAATTCTTTAGAACTCCATATTCCAAATAATTTGAGTCGCCAACATGCAACGTGCGCGGCCCCCATGAGTGCGCGTGTGCAAGCAACCAACGCTGAATATATCATATGCCGCGCCCAACCGAGGGGCACGCGCATACGTGCACGCCCAACTGTGCCTCAAATGGGCATGACCCTCAATGCACGCGACTCTCAATGCACACGCTCTACCAGTTGAGGCATCCGCTCGGTTAATGTTGGTACATGCCCAACTCTGATTTATACGCGCCTGATGATGTTGATAGTACGCACCTGGACATTATTAGTACGCGCCCGTCCCATCGCGTGTGCGCCTCTCTATATGTACACTCCTAAACCTTAATGGATCCACTTCTTTGGCGCTTTGGTTTGCAACCGCCACGTGGCGGCTATTTGCTTGGTACTATTGGGAAGTGTTTTACGGTGTCTATTGACAGCCTTTTACTCTTAGCACCCCTTCACGTCAATTTCAAGTATAGATTCAAGTGGCCCTTTTGACATGAAGGATGCTCAGAAGAAAATGAAGAAATGGTTGCGTGATGCGGAGTAGGTACGCAACCACAAGCAAAAGGCACGCCTTCACATATTCATTGATGATGAGTTGAAAGCATTTCGAGGCTGGGAGGATGTACCAACTTCGTGGACATTTACACAATGTACAAAGTACATTGCGTGGTGTCATTTAGGACGGATATGGCCGCATTCGCGATATTTGCAACTTTGGTTTTAGGATTTAGGATTTAGGGTTTGGAGATGAAACCGACAAGGAAGGAGATGCTCCAGAGATGGATGCAGTTGCTAACAAGAACATCAATGAAAACCTAGAGTCCGGGGATGATGTTCCAATTGGCCGAGAGGTTTATTTGAACTTCTTACTCCATATGAGCTAAGTTTAGAGGAAAACAAGGATCTAGCGGAAGAAGTTCGCCAAAACAAAGAAGAACTTCGGAAATACGACACACGTGGCACAACTCTAAGAAAAGGACGAACAACTTCAAGAATATGCTAAGTTGGTGTTCACTTGGAAGTCTTAGAATTTGATAGCAATGGAAGTAGTGCCATAAATGTTCAATGGAAAATTTTGTACCATTTTAAAATCATAGACCTTGAGAATTTTGTAATTCATACTTCATTTGTAAACGGCTTGAGTTCTTTACAATCTTATGTTTAATTTTGCCACTTTTATTTTATATCCAAATATGTCACCTCTTTTGTTGCTAATAATATTAAATAAAGAATTGTGGCCACTATTGAATGGGATGCTATGGAGGAGAAATTAATTTGCAAGGGGATTAAAAAAATCCAAATAGACGCAACTATTGAATGCGTCACTCCTCTTTTTACTTTCCTCACTAAATCCAAGATTTCAATAATCCTAATTAATCTGATAGGATTAGCAAAAGAAGAAATGAAGAAAAATAATTTCATTGTTTGCAAAAGATGTTGATGTAGACTAATAAATGTGATTGTTGATAGAGTACAACTTTTTTGTTTTGTTATGTGGAAATTGTAAAATGTAATAAACTGGAAATTTGTAAAGTCACATCTCTGATGTAAACCAAATTTTTATAATTCCTCATGTTTTGGAATTTGTAAAATGTAATAAAGTGAAAGTTTGTAAAATCTTGAATACAATGTGAATCAATTATTTACGTTTTTATTTTTGGAAATTATAAATTGTTCAAAAATTTGTAAATTTGAATTACAAGATGAAGTTGAATAAAATATTTTTTGATTAGATATTGATCTTCCATGATTGTAAAACTTCATCTTTTTAAATCAAAAAATGAAATACAATTCAATTTATTATAGTTTATTAAATTCAATATTGTCATAATATGAGATCTTAACATATTTTTGAAAACCCACTACAATAGATATAAATAGTATTTATAAATTATCCATAGAGATTTTATCTTTCCATTTTTATGTCATGTATTGAAGAATAAAACTGCAATTTTGTCTCAAACAGGTATAATTTGTACGTTTCACTGTAAAGATAATTAATTATTGAAGACTTCATGATAAAAATCATGTTATTTACTTGCATAAAAATCTCACATTTCATTTCAAATTTTTTGAGCTGCCTACCTTCAGAGAACATCACTTAAGGTGGCATAACTTTTATTCTATAGGTCCGATGAGGTAGATTAAGAAGAGAAAGTATAAGGGAGAAAATGGAGAGAGTTGAAAGTAACTTAAAGTAGTCCCATATGTACTAGCAAAGGTTGGTACAAATTGATACTGATTTAGCAAAAGAATAATTTCCATGTTCATGTTTGAACTTATCACTAAATTACTTGATTTTATTTAATCTCCAAATGATCACCATACAATCCAGAATTTATTAGTCATGATTCTCTCTCTTTGTCCCTCTTGGAAAAGCCTGCCACGAGCTTGTTTGCTCCGTGGTTTTTGCACGTGCTGAATAATTGCTCTTTCAAGTTCTAGTCTTGACACCATTAGCTACGTGTCCACAAATCACCATTGATCATAATCGAACCTCTAAGAAACAGAACAGTTGAACGAAAGTCAATGAAGACTGGTGACATGTACTGGGAGATGACCACTAGTGAGAACAAAAAGTAACATGGTCATCAAACATAATTTAGCCGTATCATCTCCTCCCCCGACTCAATAGACCGAGCGTCGAACCGAGACTGTTCTACTTGATGTCGATATAGTTTCAACTTTGACCCGTTGTACCATTTACAGATGATTGCACCTTCCGGTGTACTCAACTTACAGGTACCGTTATCAGCATCTTGATGAATAACCAATGACCCTTGCCAACGCGGACGGAATTTCTGTCCATGCTGTTTTAACAGCCAATGGTCGATCATCATCACAAGATCTCCACATTGAAAATTTGTGATCTTCTTAGCTGTACAGTATCATGCTTGATCTTCCTTCTTTGTTGAAGAGATTCATAGTTTTGTAGAGCATGTCTTCTGGTCTCGTCTAGCCTTTCTAGCATAAGTAACCGCGTGTGAACCGATTTGGTGTTGCTCAACTCATGATGAACTGTTGTTTTCAAAGAAGTTACTTCAAGTTCTATTAGAATAGTGGCTTTAAAGCAAAATGCCAGTTGAAAAGGAGTGTATCCCGTCACAGTCTTGTGAGCGGTGCGATATGCCCACAACGCCTCATTGACATGCATATCCCATTCTCTTCTCTTTTCAAGAACAATTTTGCTGATCATGTTGACTATAACGCCATTGGTCTTTTCAACTAAACCATTTGCCTGAGGATAGTAAGGTGTAGCTTTTCAGTGTTTAACTGACATCTAGTTTAACAGTTTTGTCACCACTTCGTTTACAAAATGAGTTCCTTGGTCTGTAACAATTTTGAGGGGACAACCATAACAACAATAATTTGATTGAATAAAAACTTAGTTGCACTATTCTTGTTGCATTTGCGAACCGCTATTGCTTTTGACCATTTAGATTAATAATTTCTTGCAATGATCAAATATTTGTTTTGTCTCGCAGTTATAAGAAGAGGTCCTACGAAATCTACACCCGAATTTTTGAACACACTTGTAGGAAAGATTGGGTGTAATTTTGTATATGGTATTGTTCTTCTGCCATAAGCTTGACAAGGTTGGCAGGAGCGGAAAGAGCGATTACAATCAGCAAATAATGTTGGCCAGAAGTACCCGCTTTGAGGTATTTCTCGAGCAGTTACGTCAGTAGCAAAGTGACCTCCACATGCGCCTTTGTGGTAGTGTCCAAGCACAATTCTTGTTTTGCTTTGGTATAGAGCACCTCTCAAGATATTGTCTTTTCTAGCTTGATAGAGGACGACGCCAATTAAAGTGTATGGTAAACTTTTGCGACAAATATCTCGTTGCTGCTAAGCATCAGCTCCTTTGGACATAACAAGATCTCGTAAATACGCAATGATGGAGTTATAGCCAAAATCATGAGGCATAGATTCGGTCGTAAGTGCATAGCATTGTGCTTTATCTGAGAATACTCATGTTTCTTCTTGAGGCGGATCTCCAAGCTCCAACAACAAGTTTGCGTGCGTCGCTCTCGTTCCTTTGACAAATTTTATTTCAAGATTAAAAGCTTGTAATGCCACCATGAGTTGTGCAACTCTTCCTTTTGGATCGGTTTGCTGCACCAATTGCTTCAACCCATCGAACTCGCATTGAAGGAGTGTAGAAAATGGGCTTGCGAGTAAATAGTGTTTGAACTTGTTACAAGCAAATAATAGAGCCACGCCTTGTTTCTCCATAGGCGAATATTTGATTTCACATAATGTTGATAACTTGCTCGCATAATACATAGGATGAGCTCTCTCCGCTCCGTCATATTGTATTTATACTGCTGCAACTGTGAATTCACTAGCAGACGGATTTATGATGAAGCCTCGTGACCAGAGCCGTCCTCTTACTACAGGTCCGCTAGCCAATCGGACTTTAATATACTTGAATGCTTGTTCATAATCATGAGTCCATTCGAAAGGATATGTTTTACTAATTAACACGCTGATTGGACGTTGAATACCAGGTAAGTTAGGTATAAAGCCGTTATGATAAATAGTAGTTCTCCAAAGGTGAGATACTTGTTCACGAGTCATTGGTCGGTTCATCTCAATTATTCTTTGAACCTTCTCAAGGTCGACTTTAATTCCTCCGCTGAATACAACATATTTGAGTAATTGTTCCTCTTCAAAACCCAATCGACACTTCTCTGGGCTGAGGGAGCAACCGTGTTCATGAAACATTTGGAAGGATGCTCTGACCATTCCAATATGTTTATCATGTTCACCGTATACAACAAAGTCATCTAAGTATACGCGAACAAATTTTCAAGTATAAAGAGCAAATGTTTTTAATTATGCACGCTGAAAAGTCACGCTGGCGTTGCAGAGTCTGAAAGGCATGCATTGATAAGCAAATGTTCTCCATGGCGTTGTGAAGGTGGTGAGTAGAACGCTATCTTTGTGAATGCAAATTTGGTAATAATCCGCATAATCGTCACGAAAGGAAAACATTTCGTGCCGTGATACTTCGTCAAGTAATTCGTCAATATGAGGTAAAGGTTGTTGATCTTTTTTGGTATATTTGTTCAAAGCTTTATGTTGAGGCATACTTGCCATTTTCCTCCTTTTTTTTGGCACAATTACTATCGAAGACACCCATTCGGTATGTTTTACTTCTTTGATGAAGCCACATCCAAGTAATTTATCAAGTTCAGTGCGTAAAATTGCCATTCTATTCGGTGCCATTCTCTTTTGCTTGGCTCTTATCGGCTTTGCATTGGGTGTGAGTTTGATTTGATGCTCATCAATGGTGATAATAGGTAGGTCTATGTGTTTCAATACAAATAGATCGGATTATTCCAAAACCAACAATTCCAACTCGGCACGTTCTTGGATGGATAGAGTTGGTCCGAACTCAATAGTTTGGAGGAGCTCCTCTTCCTTGGTAGGTATAACATCGGGATCTTCGAGGTGTTCCATAGAACTATGTATCATTTGGAGTAGCGTATCGATGGCATAAATTTCTGCCTCAGATTCGGTTTCTTTGCCCGAATCATATGTGCAAACCAGCCCCCACAATGATTCTTCTGAAGTGCTACTTTCTTCACACTCTGAAGTTTTGTCAGAAGGGCTTGTACATGCTTTTGGAATCACCCGAATACTTACTCTATTTAGAGTAGTTCCTATCTTCATACGTCCCTTCTCCCAATAGTTTATCGCTTGAACTTGTTGTAACCAAGGTCTCCCGAGAATCATTGAATACCCTCCTTTTCCATTTGATATTTCGAGCATATGAAAATCGACTTTCACAGTGACTCCATTCACCGTGATAGGAATTTGGTGTATGAGTCCTAAAGATCGGATATACCATTGATCTGCGACTTTCAATTGCAGTGACAACGCTTTGTCAGGAGTCAAGTTCGCTTCGTGCATGAACTAGATAGACATCACATTAACTGCCATGCCATCGTCAATTATACATCCTCCGACTTCCGTTCCATTTACACTTGCCTCTACTTGTGGAGATTTCATATCACCTTTCACCTTTAGCTTTATCAGCGATATGGACTTCAGCTGTAGAGCGGTTGCGTCGTGTATTGATTCCTTAACAAAGTTCCCGCCTTAGTGACGGACATTTTGCAACCAACTGTCCCACAATAATATTTGCAGTTTGTTTACCCAAGTCTTGAAGGATGGAGTACTTATGTTGTCCACGGCTCAAGAGGAGGTCTTCAATTCCAATGCGTCTTCGCGATCGACCCGTCGTTTTGCGTCTCTATGATTTGGACAGCTTGCCTCAATGATGTGTCTCGGGTTCTTTTGGAGGCCTTCCCCATTTGGTCGTCATGAGTTCAGGTTCTTTGCAGTTGGACGTTCAGAATTTTTTTCAGCACCTAGACAATTGCTGCGATAATGCCCCTTTCGTCCGCACCCATGACATGTCACAAATTGGACTGATCGAGATGGGTTGGACCGCGCCTCCACGCTTGGACTTTTGGCTCTAGTGGAATTTTGTCCTTGAAGTAGGAAAATTTTGAGGTCCCACATGTCGGATATGGGTGGAAGCAAGCTAGGGTTGAGCACTTAGTACGTCACGAGCAGTTTTTTTCAGGGGATCCCAAACTTCAATGGCCGGATTAGTAGTGCTCCCAATGCAAAAGTACTAATTTTTTTGGCAATGATGTTAGCAATACTAATGAATATTATAAAACTATTGTGCTTTACTCCAAAAAACATTGGGAACACATATATATATGTACTTTTTTAACTTTCAGAAAGTACGTCAGTGTCTGGATAAAAACAACAAAAGTACAAATATCATGTTGTTTGACAAAAGATAGTACAAATTCACACTTAGATAGTGGAAGAACATGTTTAAAGCCTTCAAATGCACATTAAAAGTTGTGATAATTTTTAGTCGCTCATTGTGATTTTTACGGTCAAAGTGCTAAAATTATTTTTGGGCAAAATATACTCAAAAATGATCCAAACTTCGGTTTTTTTTCAGTATTCAGTCGTTTTAAGGGGATCCCCATGTGGGTAGCAAACTGATTTTCAAGTAATATGAGTAAAAAGTGGCAAACTGAAACACCTTCCACTCCCGCAAAGGTACAAATATAGTACAAATTAAACCTCTTAAACGCCTCCAAAAACTACAATAGGCGCAACTTTCGAGGCTCCTAAAGTCGCGCGTGTCACACCACCTACCACGCTTTAGGAATACTAAAAATATTCATGTTTATACTCAATGTACACAAGGCAAATTGGATCTCAAAGAAGGGTTGACTTTTACCACTTTTTTGGTACAATAGGTTGTCCAAAAGTGCACCCACCTTAGTGTGCTTCTACCCATATCAACTGCGTAGTATCTGGATCCTTCAGTTCTGCTTTTACTTTAGCAACAATTGGCGTATTTGTACGAGACGTGTAACGATTGGTGTCGCCACGGCCATAATGATTGATGGTTGTGCCAGGCACCTTAAGTTAAGCTCTTTACGTTGTGCCAGCATCAACGTTGATTCAAACGTATTAGGTGATTTCTAAGACACAATCTCTTGTATACTTGGTCTCAACCCGCTGATGAAATTTCACAAACTTAAAACGCGTCAATGTTGCGTAAATTATCTGCGGCAGTTTCTTGACTCCCAGAGCTCGCCTTTCCGTGTAAATTGGTTGCATTGCTCAAGCTCCGTTGAAGGCACGCTTGGAGTTCTCAAACTCGTTCGCTATATTGGCGGACACTTTCTTCACGTAGTTGTTTGATCAAGCTTAACGTGCCGTGCAAACTCTGATAACTTTTGCATTCCTTGAATTTCGTGACCAATGCAACATTCAATGTGTTCCACAACGATCTGATTTGCGTAGTTTGCCTTTCATATCAGAACGCGGCTGTACCATCGAGGTGGATGGGGAGAAGCTCAAGCCAACTTTCTTCAGATTGGTCTCCATTCGCCATACAGGCTTATTTCTATTGTTTTAAGAACCGCTCATGATCTTCTTTCTCACGGCCGGTAAATATAGGAATGGCAACCATGGTGATTTGATTTGGTTGTTGTTCTTTCGAATTTTGATGATCTTGACGTGAGTCATTATTGAGAACTGTTGCAATAACTTCTTACTTGATGTCTTCTAATATTACTTCTCCCGATTTTACACTTGACCCTTCTTTTCTTGATTCTCATTTCTGGTGTTCTGGTACATATGTCTATAGTGTTGCTTCAAAATGAGTGGTCAGAGCCTCTTCTCTCTCCAAATTTATCTCTTGTGCATACGTACTTTTCCGATGAAGACCTACTCGATTTTATTGTATTAGTAACTTCCTGGTTTTCCTCCCAAGAGATATGTATAAATTCTCTATCAATGAGTATCTTTCGCAAAAAGTCTTCAAAACCTTGTTCTTTGCAGCTTCGTCGGCTTACTGGTTCAATCAACGTGGAATGTGTTGTATTTCGCTTGACTTGAAGTTTTGTTTCAATATTAGGACTGCGTCGTAGTAGGGTCTCAAATTTTCAGCTCGTACCTCCTAGTGACCAGATACTTGGTGGCAAACGAGTTTTGAGTCTTCTCTAATTTCTAAGTGTTGGATGTTTTCGCTCCTTGCAATTTCCAAACAAGTAATCAATGCAGCATACTCCGACTTGTTACAAGTTAATCTTTTACCCAGATCCTGGTGGAAGATTTTTTGAACTCCTAAAGGGTTTATTAAAACTACTCCAACGCCCGATCCTGAAACTTTTGAACTTGAACCGCCTAAATAGAGTTTCTAAGTATGCATCAATGCTTTAAGTCTTCTCCCTGCGTCGATATCGATTTTCTTAAGGTGGCGTGATTCAATATGTGGAGCACCACGCCGGGTTCATTCATTCGCTACTCTCTAATTTTAATGATTTGACAATGTACTAAATGTCGTTGCAAACTCGATTGTAGGAGTATTCATGTGATAAAGCCCAACTTTGTTTATTACTGCTCTCCAGCAAAATCTGTATGTGTACTCTCAATTGATGGTTAACACAGGGATGGTGGCGTCAAGCAAAATACTCTACGGCTGTTATAAAACGTTCTAGCTCTACTAGGTCGTTTGGTGAAGCGTTCAGCTTTAAGACCATTGCGCGTTGAAGTTGCTTTAGTTGTAAAGACATTAGTTACAGGAAGTCTCGGCAACAGTGGCGAGGTCAAATTTCTACTCTTCATCAATTGTTTCCTTTCGGCTCTCACCCTATGACAAATTCTCGTGTCCTGGCAAGGGAACAAGATGATTTAGCAGAAGAATAATTTCCATGTTCATGTTCAAACTTATCACTAAATTACTTGATTTTATTTAATCTCCAAATGATCACCATACAGTCCAGACTTTATTAGTCATGATTCTCTCTCTTTGTCCCTCTCGGAAAAGCTTGCCACGAGCTTGTTTGCTTCCTGGTTTTTGCACGTGTTGAATAATTGCTCTTTCAAGTTCTAGTCTTGACACCATTAGCTACGTGTCCACAAATCACCATTGATCATAATTGAACCTCTAACAAACAGAACGGTTGAACGAAAGTCGATGAAGACCGGTGACACGTACTGGGAGATGACCACTAGTGAGAACAGAAAGTAACATGGTCATCAAACATAATTTAGCCATATCAATACTATAAGTGAAGGCCATGAAATAAGGCCATATTTAACTCCAAATATTGTTTGTAATACCATGCCTGTTTTACTTGCTTGTGCAATCATTTCTCTACTTCTTTTGAATCTCAATAAAGGCACCATTAGATGATGATGTTGTCATTCGAGATGCATCAACCAAGGAATATGCAGATCAAGTCATTTGAATAATTGAGGAATATGAATAGTGGCTTTGTAGATATTCAAGAATTTAGGAAGAAGAACGCCAATTCCCGAAGGGGACCGGCGTGAATAAAGTGTCTGTTCGCACCATCACTTCGACATATCAATACTATAAGTGAAGAAAGCAATTCAAAAAAAGATCTACTGTCGAAGTCTGAAACTCCCACTTGGTTGCCCCTACAAAAAAAAATAGTTGAAGTAGGATTTTTAGTCTTAATTAACTAGAAAAGTAGCTAGTGTTGTGTAGAATTAGATTAGATAGCGGATAGTGAAAATAGGAAAATGCTTAAGTAGTTAATTAGGTTTATAGTGATGATAAAATTGGATCATAAAATCACTAGTTAAGTCCCGGAAAACAATTTCAAAGAGTCCCGGAAGAGATTCCGGAATGTAATTCTAAAATGACCACTTATCCTAAATTAATTAGTTAAGTTTAGAAGGTAGTTAGATTAATTAGGAAGTAGTTTTAGTTCCTTCTTTTTGTTTTTTTTATTGTTGTAGACACAAATTTCTATTCAAAAGAATAAGAATTTTGTTATACGAAACAAAAAGAAAAGAAAAAAGAAAAAAGAAAAAAACATACACCGGTATCAATCCGGGTATGAGCCAGCCCGGGTATCAACCCGAGTATGGACATATACTCTGGGCTACCCGGGTAATAGCCCCAGGGCCGAGCTCGGCATAAGCCCAACCCACCGGCCATGACCCGGGCACCAGCCCCGGGCATGAGCTAGGAGAAGCCCATGAACCCGGGTACATATCCGGGCAGCCCCGAGCATGGGGGAGGACAACACTGCAGCCGCCAGAAGAACACAACTGACTCTGACCTTACAACCCAGACCGACGACTCCCAGACCGCCGACTCCCGACCCCGCACCCAGATCCCGCAGCCAGACCCCACAGCTCATTCCCCCTTCTCTCTCGAGTTTCCCCCCTCTCCTTTTTAATTTTTTTTTTCCTCTCTCTCTCTCTCTCTCTCTCTCGTTGGTTTAAAAGTTGGGAACTTGAGCTTTAGGGTTTAGAGGAGATTGGTGGTGCAACTAGGGTTTGGAGGAAGAAGAAGTTTTGAATAAGACTTTTGAAGATTTCAAGGTGGTTTGGGAGATTTTTTAGAGGCTCCTTCAAGTGTCTTGAAGGTGGTGGAAGACGTGCGCTCAACCTAGGGTTTCGTGGTGCAAGGAGGTTTGAGGTTGCGGCGAGAAGATCCAAGAGACAAAAGTTGACGGAGGTTGCGGGTGCAACAAAGAGTTGGAAAACAAAGGTGATTCTTGTCCATGTTGGATTTCTCTTGTTTGTGCAAACTTCTTTGTTTGTGAGTCTTTTTCTCTCTTTTTCTACCGGGATGATCTCCGGTTACATCCTCTACAATCTAGAGAAAAAGTCCCCCAGTAAACTCTATCTAGACCATATATGTCCTAGATTGTGACTTCTTATACGTGTGAGTCTACGTTGGTATCATATCATTTGTTTTCTATTGTCTTAGCCTTGTGGCAAGTCTTTCCTTCAGGTTTTCTCCATCCTCCTATCTTCTCTAGATCGTGCCCAAATTTTCTATCATTTTTCCGGTCAATTGGGAAAATCTCTTTCTAAGTCTTGTTCTCCCGAGTTCTCTCCTTGTAATGATTATATGTGATATTGTTTTGTTAGTGTGTTGTTAGATACGTGAGATATCCACATCCACGTATTCTAGCAAAGTGTTCCAGAGTTCTATACCGGTTGACCGGTAGACTTGTGTTTCCGGGCCGGACCGGAGTTTGTGATTAGTTAACAGAGAGATTAGTGGAAGTACATGCATTTCGCGGATTTTGTCCACCCCGGACAAGATGGCTCTACCGGTGTCGATAACTCTTTCGAAGGTTGACCCGAATAAGTGGGAGGGGACTACAAAAGGTGAACAGTTGGAGGAGGACCTCATCCGGATGGGGTGCAAAGGACTCTACGAGAAGCCGTGGGTATTCCAGAGGGGACGTGCAGTGGCGGAGTTGCAGCCTCCCGGGACGCCCAGGGGAGTCTACCGGGCCAATCCTCGGTCTAGGACCACGGAGGTATGGCGCGAAGTGTACTCTCTTTGTCAACTAGGCACTGTTAGAAGAACATTTATCAAGCCCTTATAATGCGGCGGAATGCTACCAGAGCGACCACTTCACGAATCACCGATTGAGAACGGCGGTTGAGTTTCTAAACTCAATCCTCCATCCCAACCGACGTGAAAGAGTCACAGCCCGGTTGGCCACCACCTACATCGAAGTGTTTTTCAAAGAATCCTTCCCGGATTGGGGATCTTTGTTGGTTGACGCAATTTTGCCTCAACTCCGGGCAATTCAACAAGGTGGATGCTTTAAGACATTCTTGACCCCATATCTCATGCATATATATGAGCACCACCATTGTCTAAAATCGGAAGAGAAGAAGATTTGGAGAGAAGGGATGTCTTCTCAAGATCACGCTCATCGGGCTCCTCCTGAACAACCGGAGTCCCAGTTGGCGTTACGAGCAACTCCACGGGAAGCCTCTTTGTCTCAAGCGATCTCGAGTGAGGGAAGGACCTCCCGGTCCCACCTAGAGAAACCACCACAACCGCCAAGGGCATCCAAGAATCTCACTCTCGTGGAGAACATATCCAAGTTCTCCCGGGAGGTGACCCGAGAGGTCCAAGACATGGAGATAGAACTAATGGAGGCAAGAGGTCTTCAAAGGGTTCTTCGGAAGATTTTTGAAGTGGAGGACAACCGCGACATCTTACCCGCGGTTGGGAGAAATTAGAGCTCGTGGCCAAGGTGAAGAGGGATCTCCGGGCCACCTAGAAGGAGCTCCATGACTCAAAGACTACGTCCCAAGAGACTATCATGACATTGACCAAGATGCTTCCGGTCAACCGAGTACCACCACACCGTTGCAAGCCCGAAGTCCGCCCCGGAAGAGGAGAAAATTTGTCTATGACGAATCTCCCTCTTCGGAAGAGGATGACCCACCCACTCAAACACCGGTGAGTCGGGTGGATTCCCCATCTTCCAAGGACTGGGGTGTGAAACTTTATGAGAGGAAACGAGGCCTCACGGTAAACTGTACCGGGAAGGAACCGGTTGACCTCCCTTCCTCACCACCTGATTCCTTGGTGGAGTCTTTAGTGGCCATACTCTTTGATCTCAAGGAGGCTCCTTGTGTATCTATAGATACATCTCACCTACCGGTGGATACTCCCAATCCACCAGTTGACAGGATGTTGTTAAAGTTGCTAGATTTAAACACTAGGGTGAGAGTAGTGATGTCGATGGCGTTCTATTGTGCACCCGGTCTCTACCACTTGAGTGGTTTCTCCGATTACTTACTTTTGTTAGGGAAAGGTTCACCGATCTTGGACCGGGGGTCTTCCAATTTACCGGTCTACCGCAAATCCGTTGGTGACTAGGTTGCTCTTGATTTTAGAATCTAGATGCCGTTTTGTCCTTTTGTGGATCTACTTTTGGAAGGTAGCTATTGACTTTAGTGCACTCTCTAGATGATATTTCCACCTTTTGAGAATCTAGTTTAGAGGGTAGCTATTGACTTTAGTGCACTCTTTAGATGCCATTTCCACCTTTTGGGGATCTAGTTTAGGAGGGTAGCTAGTAGCCTCTGTGTACTTAAAGAGCCATGGGCTCTTGTGTTAAGTACTCTTCTCTTTGTTGATTTGCTCGTGTCTTGCCTTCATTACTTGTGTCCAGAGTCTTTGTTGAGGGGTGGAAGCAAGCTAGGGTTGAGCACTTAGTACGTCACGAGCAGTTTTTTCAGGGGATCCCAAACTTCAATGGCCGGATTAGTAGTGCTCCCAATGCAATAGTACTAATTTTTTTGGCAATGATGTTAGCAATACTAATGAATATTATAAAACTATTGTGCTTTACTCCAAAAAACATTGGGAACACATATATATATGTACTTTTTTAACTTTCAGAAAGTACGTCAGTGTCTGGATAAAAACAACAAAAGTACAAATATCATGTTGTTTGACAAAAGATAGTACAAATTCACACTTAGATAGTGGAAGAACATGTTTAAAGCCTTCAAATGCACATTAAAAGTTGTGATAATTTTTAGTCGCTCATTGTGATTTTTACGGTCAAAGTGCTAAAATTATTTTTGGGCAAAATATACTCAAAAATGATCCAAACTTCGGTTTTTTTCAGTATTCAGTCGTTTTAAGGGGATCCCCATGTGGGTAGCAAACTGATTTTCAAGTAATATGAGTAAAAAGTGGCAAACTGAAACACCTTCCACTCCCGCAAAGGTACAAATATAGTACAAATTAAACCTCTTAAACGCCTCCAAAAACTACAATAGGCGCAACTTTTGAGGCTCCTAAAGTCGCGCGTATCACACCACCTGCCACGCTTTAGGAATACTAAAAATATTCATGTTTATACTCAATGTACACAAGGCAAATTGGATCTCAAAGAAGGGTTGACTTTTACCACTTTTTTGGTACAATAGGTTGTCCGAAAGTGCACCCACCTTAGTGTGCTTCTACCTTGAGCTTGTGTAAGTAGACCGGGAGAGGGCTGAGTCTTCCTAGTGTGTCTTTGCTAGGTGTGCAAGGTTGTGACTTGTTGTGTGTTGTGTGATTGAGTGTGAGTAGAAACTTCTGGAGGGTGTAGGATATCCTGGTTAAATAGGTGGAGTAAGATCCGGGATCTATGCTCTAGATCCTTCATTGGTGGAACCGGGAAGAGTTGCATTACTGGATGGGATCCGGGAAGCCCACGGCTATTCATGATAGCATTTTTTAAGTACAAAGTGTTTGGATTGGTGGGGAGGAGGGGTGATATCCCCCCCTTTGGTACACCGGGAGAGATCCCGGCTAAGCCTGAGTCCGGAGAATTCCGGGAATTCTACCGTTGGAGTGGACGAGTTTCGACAATCCCCGTGGAAGGTCGTCTTGCTCATATGATTTTATTAGCACTAAATTGTTGTGAGCCTTGCATATTCTTTGTTTGATTCATTGGGTGTGGTTGTAGTTGGAACTCGGGCTTGCGTGACCGGTTTATCGGGACAAGTTCTCGGTAGATTGTGAAGACCGGTAAACCAGCTGCAACTTTTAAAGACTTTCAAGGTGTAGGGTTAGATTGTGGATATTGTGGCCTCTGGGTTGCGAGAATGGAGGGCAGTGACTTCCCAGGCATTGTAAAAACTTACCGGAAATCTACTCTGACGCTCAACAAAGTTTAACTTAAACACTTGTGGTTACTTGTTACCGGTTACTAAGGTATCCGGGAAGCTATCCTCCGGAATGTGCTAAGGTATTAAGTGTGAAGTGTTGTTAAGATTTAAAGAGTTTGATGCATGATAAAAATCCCTGGAAACGATCTGGTTAGGTGGGCTCGCTTAAGGTTAATTTCGGTTAACTTTGACAATTACGAACTACTAAACTACAACATCTACGACGATAAATGAGTTTCTTAGATAACCAATGAAAATATGAGATGTTTTGGAAGTATAGATTCATGTGTTATTGTTTACCGTGCAATGCATGGATTTTATTAAAAGATTTGGTTATTACAAATATTGAAGCCTATATGTTTGTAATATTTTTAAATTTCTTATCTATGTCATAGACATTGATAATTGCAATCAAACAATTGAATTCCAAAACCTTAAACATTGAACCTGAAGCAGACGTCCGCACCCAGACACCTAGACATTTGAGCCCTAACGCAGACGTTTGCGCCTAAACCTTTCGTTTCCGCCATGGCTCACGATTCGCACCATGGTTCTAACAATGACTGACACGTTACTTTCCCACGTGTCATTTGCAAAGCCTACAAAAGGAAAGTCGTCCAAACCGTCTGTCCAGCCGGTTTGGTTTGCTTGTCCGCTCGTCCCGTCCAGTGGCCCTGACCCGCCCGTCATGACAACCCTAGATGCGAAGTATTGGAACTTGGAAATAGTTGAATAGACACCCTCAAATTCCTTCCCGCAAGAAATAACTGGAAACAAATTTGTGCCAGTGTAACTGAGGTATCGACAAAATACATCTATTATTTTTTAGGCCTTTCTATCTATATTCTCAATCCTTCCAAGTCCATATAATCCAACTAGAGATCTTGGTTGTACCTTTGCAAGTATACATGATGAACGAAGAAAACATATTCCAAATCCATGTAATCCAACGGAGGATCTCCGGCTATTCTTTTGCTAACATATATGACATGAACAAAGGGAACATATATCCAAAGTCCATGTAACCCTACCAGAGATCTTTGATTGTTCCATTGCTAATATATACAATGAACAAACAGAACTTATATGCCTTTCCCATCTTCTAATTAATCATACTTGTAAATTACTCCGTCTTTAAGTCGTCTTTCACTCGGTACATTCATTTTGTAGACAAATGAATTGTTCAGACTCCCGCCTCTAAGTCAGTCCACGGTTAATAGGGTCAGAAAGAAATTGTTTGGAAATATTGCTATCAAGCCATCTAGAACCACTTTCGCAAAATGCAGCGCTTGCAATGAATTCAACCAATTCTTGTTGACGACTCCTCAAGGGACACAAGCTTTAAGAGGTATTCTACAACAACAAATAGGCACACTTGAATCATCAACAATCATGCCAAACACTGTATGTAACATGGGGAGAGGAGTCGAAGGACAAACTGGAGACCTTTCTTTGTGTCATTTATGACAAGATGGATATTGCAAAAGTCTCTCATCCAACGATGTGGAAGACCAAAAAAAACTACATTGTGTCTACGACAGCTTTCCATGAGTGTCACTTGAATGGTAGCACATGGTCATGTGAACGGGGCATATGCACACTCCTGCAATATGGTTTGGCAATTCCAATGCCACTATCCTGTCTTTGGCTAAATTTTTCAAGCGGCTCAGAGGTGCACCTCTACAACAGACGTGCACACACATTGAGCATTCACCAACAAACTCAATATTTGAAGTGCTTTTGAGAGGGAATAATAGGTGCTTCAATGCTTTAGTATTCGTGGACCCTAGTGTTTTAAAGGATCCCAAACCCTTACCACCAAAATTATTTCTGCAACTCAAAAACTTGGCAAATGGTATCAAGAACCAATACTTGATGGCCTTCTTGTCATTGTTAGTTGCTTAAGGTGTATTCAAGGAGATTTAGGTCGGTTTTTTAGTGGTCGGACACACGCATGAAGATATTGATGCGTACTTAAGTCATCTTTCAAAAGAAGTAAAGAAGACCAATACATATATTCTCGGGGATCTCATAAGAGCTTTCATGAAGTTACTAAAACAACATTCATGCCGGAAGTCATCCAAGAGGTGGCTAACTTCAAGTCCTACATCGAATATACCAAAACAGTGGTGCCGCACGTCTGGTTGGAACAGTTGATATGCACCTTTTCAAGTTCTACGTTGACAATGATGGTATTCATGTCATGAAGTTCAAGAAATTTGTCGTTGACGCTCAGTGGCTATTTTCGATTAGACCCTCAATGGTAGTTTGATGAAAATGGTCATTCAAAGTTGCCCACCGGATCTCCTAAGCCCGTCCCTTTCAAGCCAATGTAGGGATGTAAGGAACAAATCAAGATAGGAAACCAAGATCGTACAAGAGAGAAGGCAAGGAAAGCGACGCAGAGCAAGAACTTCATCAAGCTCGGGCTCCAGAAGTATGTTGACTACTGGGCATTGGGAATTTGAAGTGCGTAGGATTTGCACAGTCAATCAGTCCTTATCTGCACTACTAGAAAGACGTCATTGTCGAGCTCAACAAGCCACTTCCAAAGACACCGTCTCAATTTGTAGAAGATTTCTAGCCACAACATAATTTGAGAGTCCCCCGCAAGGGAAGTAAGCATCCTCTACGACCTGTTCTACCACCAACAAGTATCACTCCAAAAGATGAAGAACCAAAACCTTACTGTAGACCAAGGAATGAAGCGCCGAAGTCCTACTTCAATCCTTAGTGTGGCATTTAGAGGTTTTATTAAGACCCGACAACCCAACAATCTATCATGTATGGCATGGAAGAGTTGTTTCTGACGACAATAGAGTGGAAAAGAATGATAACTACATGAACTTTCTTGTTCAGTACTGAGAACCAAATACTTCGCAGACAAATCATAAGACAAAGTATAAGGACTGTTGAGAGGCACATGGGTTCAGGACAAGGAAAAGCCTCAATGGTGTCCTATCAATTCTATGTTGTTTGCGACTTGATTAAAAGTTCTATACGAAGTTACAACGATCATTCTATGGGCAATGAAGGAGGTCGCCATTGAGAATTTAACTAAAGAAAATGTCATTAATTCCTGAGGCTATATCATTCAACTACCTACTCACAGTCAGGGTTGTCTATTGTGTCGTGACGGGGACAATTTCCGTTACAATGTCACGAAGTCATGACACAATGACGGCATGACATTGTGACGGATCGTGACTTTATTATGACGAGGCCATTTGACGTCAGAAAACTCAATATTTACATTTACCTCGAAAGAGATACGTTGGATACAGAAAGAAATCTGTATGCCACATGTGCAGACATGTCATCAACTATGGTAAATTCATGTCCCAGTAATTCTCAGCATGGATTGAAGGAGTGTTCGCGCCAATCCACGCCTCACTCCATTTTGGAAGGCTATCCGCGGCCATCACGTGGTCAATCCGCAACCATTCCGCGTTCGGTCCGCGGCCATTCGGCGGGCAGTCCGCGGGCAGTCCGCAGCCATTCCGCATACCCCCTCACCTATGAGCGGACATAACGCACAGAGTTCTTTCTCAAATCTTACGTTTGAGGACATTTAAGACATCTAAGATTCACAAGGATGTCGAAAATGTCCTCACAATTGACATTTGAGCAAGTAATCAAGCTGTTATGGCCTCTTGTCGGCGGCCAGCCCGCAGCCATTCCGTGTACCCCCTCACCTTTGAGCGGACATAGCGCATGGAGTTTTATGCTCAAATCTTATATTTGAGGACATTTTGGACATCTAAGTTTTACAAGGATGTCAAAGTTGTCCTTGAAAGTGTAGTTTTGATTTGAGTATCAAGGTTGTAATAGCTAGACTCGTTGTCCACAACTCTGTCGAACCCCATCCAATTCCTTCTATTTTGGAGGTTGTGGCGGAATAATTATTACTTCATTGTTTCTTGTGAAGACACTTTTGGCATCAACATTTAATAGGGATGTTAAGAACGTCTTTCTTTATATGATTTGAATAAAATATGAGGTTGCTAAAGCCTCCTAAATGTGGCCATAATCTCCCACCCTACTTCCACTATCTATCTAACTTTGAGACCTTCTCCCTCTTCCTCACTCCTCCCTCTTTTATTCCCTCACTCCCACTTCCTCTCTTGCCCTCTCCTTCCCTCCTACTCCGTCTCCCTCTCCTTCCTCCCCCTCCTTCCACTCCCTTTTCCTCCTTGTTTGCTCTCCATCTTCCTACCCCTCTCTCTTTGGTTATTTCTTTCTCAATATCTTTCTTTTCTTGTTTTTCCTCTTAAATTCATTTCTTTGTGGATATGAATATTTTCAACTTAGACTTCATGATTTTGTTTTTTGAATAAACAAGTATCTCTTTTCTAAATTTCATCCTTATGTAAATCCTCCTTGCTCTATTCTTTTCATGTGTTCTTATTCTTAGTTAATAGCTTGGTGTTTTATTTCTTGTTTAAAATGGTTAAATGCTCAATCATTGACTCTAGTGTTTCACGGTAGGCTTCTTCTATGAAGTATGTTCTTTAAAATATCCATATGGCATTCAAATTTAGTTCTACCAACCAATTAGTTTGAAGCAACTTTATGGTTGGTACAACCTTCCAAAGATAATTTGTGAAATCCTTGCAATCATTAGTCTTTTCGAAGCTCCCTTTCTACCCATATGAATCATGTAAGATCCATCTTTGGCATTAATAGTTTGTATGGATATCCAATTTGTCTTTTCATGTAGCATTTGGTTCCATATGGAAGCTTTTTGGAGTTCCAAAGCATCAATCCTTCTTCCTCCACCTCGCTAATTCTTTTAATGGCAGTTTTTGGAGTGGGATCATTCCTTTCCGCGTCGTCTTTTTTTTTGTCTCACTCCTTTTTCCTTTCATTCTCCATAGTCTCTCTCCCTTCTTTTATAATTTTTTATTTTTGAAAAATTGTCCTACTCTTCCATTATTCTCTTTCTCTATCTCTTATTATAGATTTGACATCATTTTTGGATTTCCTCATATTTTAATAATCATTCTACCACTCGATTCAAAAAATATTTAATCTTTTTCTTAGATCCCACGTAGGATTCCAACTTTCCTCCATAAAAATTGTGTTTGTTTTTTAATTTGATGTTTACATATATTTTTCTTTCCTATTGCCCTTAAATGAATAACTTATTTTCTTTGAAAAATTGTCCTACTTCCTCCCTCCTTCTTCCTTACTATTTCTATTTAATTTTTAGTTTTGGTCTTTCAAGTGGCCTTATTCTTAGTAAGTATATTTTTTGCTTTAGAAAAATAAATAAACACGTCATTGAGAGTGCCCTTGGAGCTCAATTGATCGGACTGAATAACATCAATTATTATTAATGGGGAGATTGATGATGAGCTTTGGTAATTAATGCATTATTTCTAAGTCCAACTAGTTTGCATCGTCACATTATCATTAAGGATTTATAATTTGTCTCTCTTTTAAAAATATTTGTTCCTCCTTATAAAGTTTTTCCCCTCTTATATGCATTATTGTTAAGCTCAATGAATTTGAATCGCCATGTCATCAGGGCTCTCTATTCCTCCTTTGAGTCATTGTCCCTCTTTGAACCTCTCTCCATTAATTCTCTAATTTTTGTTTTTGAGAAAGGAATTCCACATCTCCTTCCATTTCCCTCTCTATGTCTTGTTTTATTTTTATTTTAAAGTCTTTGTTGCCCCTTATTTAATTAATTATACACTATATAGGATTTCCTCCTTACTTTTATGATTCATTCCTTCCTCCCTCCCCCTTCTATTATGTTAAAAAATTCTAATTTAGATTATTCCTCTCTTCTCCCAAACTATCTTTTGTAATTGAGATTATTCCTCACCCACTCTCTCCCCTACTTTAATTCAAACTGTCTCTCAACCACTCTCTTTCATCTCTTTCCCCTCTCTATAACCCTTAAATTTCCAAGGTTCGTTTACACCAAAAACACTTCAGAACTACTCGATCTAGTGCAATGAGTAAGTAAGAAAAGAGAACCTCTTATTTATTATTCTAATCGTAGAATCTTAATTAACCTCAATTAAAACTTACTAAGTAACATACTCAAAATATTTCATACTCATTGACAGCACATGTTGAAAGATTATGGTGCTTGGAATAGAGAAACCAATTCATTTTCTTCCCTAAATTGAGTAGATTAGCAAGACCTTAACGCCACATAGTGTCAAATCTTTGCACACGCAAGGTCTAAGTTCAATACCATCATATCTAGCATGATATTAGTTACTCATAATCCAAATTTGAGAGGTAGAAATGGAGTGAAGCATATTCAAAACAATTATGGAAGGAGTGGAGGTTCAAAAATTGCCAAGCCACTTTATAATGTTTTTTGAACTATTATCTTTTAGGAAAAGAATCTAAACGGTTAATAAGAAGGTTACACCACATCTTCTAGTTGAAAAATAGAATGTAAGAAATATGAATATTTATAAGTTTATGTGAAAAAGAATAAATGTTTTTGGTAGCTTGCCCAATCATGTGAAACTATGAAAGAAATGCACATCCATCCTACATAGCATAGGACATGTAGTTTAAAGTTTTGGTTTCCCTTTTGCACATTTGATTTTAATTAAAAATTAAATAAAAATGAAAATTTTCTAGGATACCCCCTATCACCTAGTGTTCCTTCTCCAACTTTATAATAATGGTTCAATACTTATGTAATACTAAGTCCACTTTTGATTTTAAATTCTCTCACAAAATTCCTCCAATAAACTTCAAAGAATACAAGGCATTACAAATCTTAAATGACTTATAAGCAAAGAAAAATCAAAACTTCTATCTAGAAAGTATAAAAAAATTTACCTACATCTTCAATTAAATTAGCCAAAATCTAATTGGAGATTTGAGAACAGATACATTTAGAGTTTCAATAGAATTTGCAGTATATCAAAATTCATGATCTTATTTTAAACCATTGTCATGCACCACCACATCGAGTGCAGATAACATTGTGCCACATGAGCATTTGCACACCCCTGAACAAAACCCGGGACCAATAGTGTCGAAAACTAACACTGTTGTCCCCACGAACAATAAAATAATAGGTCATACTATAAAGCAAACACTATCAACAACTAAGACTCGGGAAAAGAAATTCAGATTCCATAACCACCAATACTTTCATGTAGTAAGCGGTCCACGGACCTCTTTACTAATAAATAAGTAGAAAATACTTATACATTACAACATAGTCAAGTCCATGCCATTCTTAATGAATAATTGCATGATAATAATGGAGCTAGCGGTGTATGCACACACACCCTCACTTCGTTATGTGGGAGACTCAATTTGTGAAAGATAAGTCTTCCAACAACATCTACAAAGGTCATTTGAGACCCAAGTCCCAAATGAGGTGTCCAAAAGATACCATCATTAACCTAAAGCCACTTGGCACTAAAACTAACCCTGATATCTAATTAGAGTTAATTTTAATGCTTTGCCACAACAAAAGAACATATTACTATATTAGGTGGTTTCTAACACTTAAATTACCTCTGCAAACTCTATTGTGCGCCAATCTCGACACCATAGCAATTGAAATGATTTCTTTGTTTCCATTTGGAACAAAATTAAAACAAGCAACCAACACCTTTAAGCTCTAAAACTTTGAACAATCATACATATGCAAGCAATGAAAAGGAATTATTTTGGTCTAAACGCCTTGCATACAAAATCAAATCAACATATTTTAGATTAATCCCTAAAGGCCCAAGGCATTTTTGCACCAAAAACACTTCAAAATTGCTCGGTTCTAATGTAATGCAGCGATGCTATCTTGTGAGCGGTGAGTGGCGAGCGGCAAGCAGGGAGCCTAAAAATCTCTCGGAAAAAAAGAAGAAAGTGCTTTTAAAAAAAAAATGTGAAATTCAGGGAAAAATCCGCAGAAATGGAAAAATTGCACACAAAGTTTGATACAATTTACTAAATTAAGAATGTGTCCTATAACCGTGGTCACCTCAGCTTTGTCACAACAACTTCTGATTTGGGGTCTTCTCATCTCCCGTGACTACGATTCTATGAACATTCAATTTATTACTTAACACAATATCATGTCCAATATGTTCTGATTTCAGGATTGTGATCCCCAATTCAAAAGTATAATTTGATATCTTGCTCACTATGTGATGCTACTTAAGACCAAATCACGACGTCTGATCTTTGCTACAAACTCTGAGTTACTCATGCCTATTCTGCAATGTTGGCAAGTTCGAGAATGCGCATCACTTCGCTGAAGCTATAACTTGGAGTGTGCATGAATACGTCCACCTTGTAATCCATCTTACACAAGTAACAAAGGATGTAGTACACATGCTTGCAATACTTCCACTGCCCCTTCTTTCCCAATGCCTCCGACTGCATTTTCAAGAAATCAGGGCAAGAACACCCCAGGAGGTCCGTAAAGGTGATGCAGTAGGTCTTTTCAGAGCCTGTGTCAAGGGTAATAACACATCCCCAACCTGGGTATGGTATGGCAACGACGTTCGAAACGTAACAGTTATTCATAAGAGCCGCGCTTGACCACTTATTGCGTTGCTCAATTATGGGAATGTCCGAGCCCCTACGGATCACATAGCCGTGACGAAATGTGTGGAATGAATTTGGATTCACGGGAACCGGGAAGTGGGAATGCGGAAGGGGCATGTCCAAAGACACTTGGAATTGTCTATGCGGTGAAAGAGCACCACGTTGCTGCAATTGGAAACCAGCTTCCTCTAATGCCAAAACCTCTTGTACTGTTAGGTTTGTGCCAAACTTCACAGGCCACGTCATTGGAACTGCTGGCCAATCCAGTACAAATGATCGCTTCGATCCCTTTACACAACGGCTAATGTCATCAGGGCAAAACCAGAACTCCGCAGCAACATTTCGAGGACTCCTGAAATCCTTTTTCAAACCAGCGTATGTTGGGGCCGGAGTTCCATAACTTCCACGTTGTACTCTAGCATTGCATTGCTAACATGTATGAGCTTGCAAAGCCTGGCATCTTCGAGCGGACTTCTTTGGAAGACGAGCAATGTGCCACTTCAATGGATCACAGTCCGACTCGAGGACGGAGGTTGTGTGTTGAACTCCGGAGTTCTGACCGCTAAGGGACTCCTCAATACGTGCCCGAGTCACCCTCCTCCCATCTCGTGGAATAGAGTAGTTCACCGTATCGGAACGGTGAGAATCATGTTCAGACCCTGGGGGCAAATCAAGCTTGCGCTTCGTTGACCCAAAAATCTCCGAACCTTCTAGTCCGCCAGTTCAGGTTAATAGATCTGCAGCATTTGGAAAGTTCCGAACAGCTTCAGCAATGAGTTTGGGATCACCTGATCGTTGAGCAGAACGGAGCCTCAGCGTGCCTTTGTCCGGTCCTGTACCAGATGTTCCACCCTTCAACCATGCACCATATGAAGTTATCTACATGAAAGCACGGATGAGGTCGTCCAAGGTTGCAGCGTACAAGCATGTCATCGCGTTCCCTAATTGTTGAAGCCACCGGTTATGGACGGTTTCAGCGAGGTTGCATGAAGGCATGTCCGCCCTCTCATCCAGCGTCAGATCCTAGCAGGAGTCAACGAGGGTCATAAAACGATGTCAAAGCACTATAACAGTTAGAACTCGAGAATAGATTGTATGAAAAGCGCAGATCACTTACAAGTTGCATTGCACCGCCCCACTATCGATACCGAAAGTGCCAAAACGCCATCCAGTCCTCAAGAGCTCGTCGCCCTACTTCGGTAGTGGCACGAGAGGACACCCACCACCCTTTTATTACATTGTATTGCGCTTCGGCCTCCTCTTGAGACTTTGCATTCTTCCAGATCTTGTAGAGGGTAATATGCTGGTCTTGGAAGCCGGCAATAATGTTCCGAACGGTGGCTCGCTGGAGGCATTTTGTCCAATGGAATAAACAAGTGTGTTCCTTGTTGTCCATGGGCTTGTCTTTGTCGCCGTTGCCGTAAACTCGACGAACTGCGTGCCAGTTTGCTCCAGCACTATCTGCCATGAAGCCCTTGAAGTTCGTCGCCTCCAATCCATGGTCCTTCATCGTATCATTCAAATTCTCCCAAAAAAGTTGTTGTGCGTTGGCATCCTCGGATTGCATATCGCACATGGCAATTGTCGTGACTTGACAATACTTACTGTCATATACATGACATGCCATGGTAGTCCAGTCCTTGACCCGCTTGACATGATCGAACATCAACCAACAATCCTGTAGGTCATTCTCGGGTTGCATACACTTGACGAGATCCACACCACTACCTGCTCGATCGACTGACATCTTAAAGACAAAGACTTTACCTTTGGATTGACCGGGGAACTTGTTCTCGTGGATGAACACAAACTTGGACGATTCCTTCAGGGCCATAATGTTGTCCATCACTCCCTTACCACCACTGTAGAACCTCTTGCAAGTTGACACAAGGTTTCTAATGTTTGGAGATGAAAGTGTCTCGAATTGATCTAGGACAACGTCCATAGAAGCTCCTTCCAAAGTAGATGACCTAGATGCCAGACGAATCAAGTAGTCAGATAGAAAGTTCTTGCTCATTGCCATGATGATTGCGGAGTTCGTAGCCTTCGGTGTGCGCTGGACTTCTTTGGCAACACAGTCGTGCACAACGTCCATCGCGCACTGATCGACGCCTTTCGAGATGGGATGGTCATGATCCCCAAGATGAATGGCCGCACGAGTGCGTGACGGATCCGCCGATGTCACGTAGTAGATATGAGCATCACAGAGAGATTTACAAATAGGAGGAGTCCGACAAAGCTTACATGCTAATGTCGACTTATCGGAAGGTGCTCCGTGGACAGGAAACGGGGTGAAGGCGAACCCGCTCCACTCGGTTTGATTCGTGCGCCCTTCATTTCTGCTTTTATAGTCACAAATTGCGTTGGGACACTGGAGATGCCCGGTACACGTTGACTTCTGGTATGTGAGGCCGAAGTCGTTCTTGATGTTTGTAGTCATCGTCCTGCACCAAGCGTGACCATCATACTGCTTACTCATACCATCGAGGCCCCCTCCAAACTGTGGGGGGATACCCTCTGGAAGTGGCGGTAGTTCAAAGATTTGGTTTCCATTGTAATCTGGAGGCAAGTACTTCACACTTTTCAGATCTAGACTATCTAGATCAATTCGTGACAACTCCGACCTCGACCCCTTCTTGAGACCTGTCTTACGCACTTGCAGAAAAATACTACGTATTCCTCTGGATTTAGGATCGACTGGTGGCTTTCCTAGTGAAACAGATTGGGACGTATCGGATATCGAAGCAGGAAAAATAGACATACTGGGAAGGAATGACTTGTGATAATTGGTGAGATTTCTTGAGTTACCTAAGCAAGGATCATTGACATCTTCTTCCTCTGTGTTGCTAAGTGTATGGACGATTGGGATAGACCTCATGTCCAAACCAGGCAGGAGTATCGTATCTCCGGAATCCTCCAAAGAAGTGGTGACGGTTGTCGATGCATGACCAGACATCTGAGCATCTAACACACCGTACACTTTGAATGAACCTGAACATAAATTCCACACAAATCCTACTGCATCACGATCTTTTACTTGATAAATGGATTGCGTGTGAATCCCGTTAGTATCAAAAACTTCTTGTTCGACTTGAACCGTTCCACTCCTAAATCCGAAACGAAGACAGAGCAAAGACTCTGCGACAATGAGAGTGCCGCGTTCATCAACAGGCATGAGAAAAGGGATGCCCCCTCGGCATGATGATAGAGACGCCATGTTACAGGGCTCTCAAAGAAGGTTGAACAACTTTGCAAAATGACCTCGGGTTGACGAAAGAGAATGAGGAACTGCTTGCGTTCACATTCAAATAAGATGGTTCATGAACCATTTTCCGGCGCGATAATATATTCATATTACACGTAGGATGCTTAGAAAGCAATTCTCTTGCCTTCTGGATGGATACGACAAAATGCAATGAAAGTCATGCTTGTAGTAGTCCATGAATATATTAATATATCAAATAATCTAATCGGGGCTCCTAGAAACGGAAGGGTTGCCCATTGTTTTAATACCATGTCTGCAGTCTTTTTTCAATAGTGATGCTGGGTACACCTAAAAATATGGAGTTTGCGCCAGACGGAGAAATATATATGAGGAAAAAATCATTAATAGAGTCTACAACGTTGTCTCCATGCAAACTAAGGACTATCAAGATCCGATATTTTCGAATTTATCCCCTCCATCGAAGGTAGCATGCTGGGTTATGTATTGCACGGTTGCAACCTTGCAATTGTGACGATAAGTTTGTGATTTACTTGTTAGGTTGTGATGTTTAGGGAGTGGAGATGACGGATTAGGGTTGAGTGCTGAGGATGACTAAGAATGCTAGACAGAGGAGAAGACCTACTAAGTTTTCAAATCCTAAGCAAGTACGCGCTCAGAGGAAACATCGAGAGAAGCTAGCATTATTAGCTTCTCAGAATACAGTAGTAGTAGACGCAATATCAAGTAAGCAACTTAGGGATTTGACAACTACCCACAGAGGAGCGTCATCATCCCGTTCCAGTGATCAGGTATTTTTTGATTGGTGTTTCATTGATTTGCAGAAATTATGAGTCATATAAGTTGAATGGTGTTAGGGAATGACTACGGTCGTTCCAATATTGTGCATTTGAATAGGCTGAGTAAGCAATTTTGTGGGGAGAGACTAGGAGAGGACTTAGTTCAAGCTAAGACCATGAGTCAGTATCGCAGATCTAGTGCCTCGGAAAGCTCGTTGGAAAAAGGTAAGGGGAGTGACGACAGTTCTGAGGAGTCTTAGTGTCAAACGATGAAGTCAACTGTTGCATCTGGAAGCCGAGGAAATCCATCAAGGTCTACAAAGATCAACCCGACTTCCCCAGCTCAAACACTCGCTAGTCTAGGTAGAATTCAGCATCGAAGTAAGAACAGCGAAACCCCTGCACTCCTTCAACCAGAACCAGGCTCATCGCCTCAGGTACAGTTCTAAGCCTTCCTATCCACAGAACCCGATTGAATGAATAGTACTTCAAGAGTCTCAATGTCTCCCGTCGTGACATGATGTTAATTCAGATGTTCTCGGAGCGCCCGGATAACCCAGGTAAGCGAGGATCCCGCGAACCCGGGGTCAACCCAATATTATAATGTTTCCCCCCGGAGCCATACTGGAGGAGCACCGCCTCTTCGTTTAGGGTTGCTATTCTTCAGTTCGAGCTGGGGGAGTGAACAAGTGCCGTCTCGTTGCAGCAATCTCGTGCGCTCGTAGAGGAGGAGTGCATGTGTAGTTCTTCTTCACGGGTACTATTGCTCGTCTCCTATCTTTCGTGAACTTAGTGGGAGATTAGAATCTGGTCCTCTTGGTTTAGGGTACGAGTTAAAGGTTGAGGTGTGCGCGTGAAGAGAAACGAGCAAGTTCCAGCAGTCCGCAGTGCTCGTGAAAGAGGTACGCTTGTATTTTTTCTTAAAATTTGGAGCTTCAAAAGGACCCTCGGATCCGAGGGTGGTCTGAGGAGTGTTGGTTTTTTTTTTCTTCTACCTAGAGTCTGTAGCTTGCTTCCAATCATACGTTAACTTCGGGTGAGTATAGATTCAGGTCCTCTTCGTTTATGGTATGAATTACAAGTCCATGTGCGAGGTGTGAGAGAAAGGAGCAAGTTCCTGCAATCTGCAGTGCTCGTGTCTGAGGCAGGCTGGTAATTTTTTTTTTAAATCTGGAGCTTCAAAAGGACCCTCGGATCCGAGGGTGGTCTGAGGAGTGTTGATTTTTTTTTCTTCTACCTAGAGCATGTAGCTTGCTTCCATTCATACGTTAACTTCGGGTGAGTATAGATTCAGGTCCTCTTCGTTTATGGTATGAATTACAAGTCCATGTGCGAGGTGTGAGAGAAAGGAGCAAGTTCCTGCAATCTGCAGTGCTCGTGTCTGAGGCAGGCTGGTAATTTTTTCTTAAAATTTGGAGCTTCAAAAGGACCCTCGGATCCGAGGGTGGTCTGAGGAGTGTTGGTTTTTTTTTCTTCTACCTAAAGCCTGTAGCTTGCTTCCAATCATACGTTAACTTAGGGTGAGTATAGATTCAGGTCCTCTTCGTTTATGGTATGAATTACAAGTCCATGTGCGAGGTGTCAGAGAAACAAGCAAGTTCCAGCAGTCCGCAGTGCTCGTGAAAGAGGTACGCTTGTATTTTTTCTTAAAATTTGGAGCTTCAAAAGGACCCTCGGATCCGAGGGTGGTCTGAGGAGTGTTGGTTTTTTTTTTCTTCTACCTAGAGTCTGTAGCTTGCTTCCATTCATACGTTAACTTCGGGTGAGTATAGATTCAGGTCCTCTTCGTTTATGGTATGAATTACAAGTCCATGTGCGAGGTGTGAGAGAAAGGAGCAAGTTCCTGCAATCTGCAGTGCTCGTGTCTGAGGCAGGCTGGTAATTTTTTCTTAAAATTTGGAGCTTCAAAAGGACCCTCGGATCCGAGGGTGGTCTGAGGAGTGTTGGTTTTTTTTTCTTCTACCTAAAGCCTGTAGCTTGCTTCCAATCATACGTTAACTTAGGGTGAGTATAGATTCAGGTCCTCTTCGTTTATGGTATGAATTACAAGTCCATGTGCGAGGTGTGAGAGAAACAAGCAAGTTCCAGCAGTCCGCAGTGCTCGTGAAAGAGGTACGCTTGTATTTTTTCTTAAAATTTGGAGCTTCAAAAGGACCCTCGGATCCGAGGGTGGTCTGAGGAGTGTTGATTTTTTTTTCTTCTACCTAGAGCATGTAGCTTGCTTCCATTCATACGTTAACTTCGGGTGAGTATAGATTCAGGTCCTCTTCGTTTATGGTATGAATTACAAGTCCATGTGCGAGGTGTGAGAGAAAGGAGCAAGTTCCTGCAATCTGCAGTGCTCGTGTCTGAGGCAGGCTGGTAATTTTTTTTTTAAATTTGGAGCTTCAAAAGGACCCTCGGATCCGAGGGTGGTCTGAGGAGTGTTGATTTTTTTTTCTTCTACCTAGAGCATGTAGCTTGCTTCCATTCATACGTTAACTTCGGGTGAGTATAGATTCAGGTCCTCTTCGTTTATGGTATGAATTACAAGTCCATGTGCGAGGTGTGAGAGAAAGGAGCAAGTTCCTGCAGTCTGGAGTGCTCGTGTCTGAGGCAGGCTGGTAATTTTTTAAAAAAAATTGGAGCTTCAAAAGGACCCTCGGATCCGAGGGTGGTCTGAGGAGTGTTGATTTTTTTTTTCTTCTACCTAGAGCCTGTAGCTTGCTTCCAATCATACGTTAACTTAGGCTGAGTATAGATTCAGGTCCTCTTCGTTTATGGCATGAATTACAAGTCCATGTGCGAGGTGTGAGAGAAACGAGCAAGTTCCTGTAGTCTGCAGTGCTCGTGTCTGAGGCAAGCTAGTATTTTTTTAAAAAAATTTGGAGCTTCAAAAGGACCCTCGGATCCGGGGGTGGTCTGAGGAGTGTTGAATATTTTTTTTTTCTTCCTCGAGCTTGTTGCTCGTCGCTATTCTTACGTCTACATAGTCAGTTCGAGGTCGGGGAGTGAGCCTTTCTTACGTTCTTGTAGTTGTCCATGAGGTGCTGCTTTGGATTCGTTTAGGTTAGTTTCAGCCAGTTCCAGGATCGCAAGAAGAGAGATACCGAGACAAGGGTACGTGAGCGTGCTCTCGTTGAGAAGGTACAATGCTTTTTATAATAACTTTGCATGCTCGGTGCTGAGAATTGTTTGTTGGTTTCAGACGGCGGTGGCTCAGAAGCGCTCAAGCCACGTTGGATCCTTTGGGATGACCATGACTGGAGCGGGCATTCCCCGTGATGAGGTATGTTGGTGCGTTCTTAGTGAGAGAGATGAAAAGGCTCAGTGTGTTTCAATGATGACTTTCGTTATGTACTTTAATTTTTCAGACGGCACATCGAGAACTAGAGACGGTATCCTGTAGTGAGGGCTTAGATCCAATGAATCAGCCTGAGGAGGAAGAGATCCATGACTTGGAGGCCAACTTGAGGATGGAATCAACCGAGCAAGCCTTGAGGAAGTCCATTCGGGGGACAACGTCAGATGTCTTGCAGAGGTCACTCTACCCGTGAGTCGAGGAGCTCCTCATTCCACTATGCCGCATGCTACCCATGACGGAGGTTCGTCTCCCCTTGAAGAGTGATGTTGAGAAGCTTAAGGCGGAGTTCGTGAAGGGATATCGTCCTGGATCCGCATGTTTCTATGTAGCGGCGAAGAGTTTCTCAATGACCGAGCAAGAGGTGCTTCCTTCTGAGCGAGCCAATTGGTCTCCACTTTGGCAAGAGGAGGATCGCAAGTTTGAGATGATATTGCAGATGAGGCCGGAGTTGCAGTCGTTCTCAAACAAGTCCATGCACGTATCTAAATAATGGTTTTCGTATTATTGGCAAAAGGAGAGTGATCACGTCACGCAGCAGTTATCACATGAGCTGAAGAGGGTCCAACATTTCGGATTGTTGGACTTTGAGCAGTTGAAGGGCTTGATTAGCGATGATGATTACGAAGCAAGTGTGCATGAGTGGGGGAAGAAGACTACAAAGAAATGGTATCACATGAGGTATGACGCATTTCAGAAGCTCATGTTCGAGGTATGATTTTCAATGCACACCTGAATTTCAATTAACATTGTTTTTTTATTCAGTAATTGTTTAATTTTCATTATGTATTTCTGATGAATGTTGGTTTCTAGCGAGAGATTATTGCTCCCAAGAGGATTGCATTCGCAATTACAAGGATAGCCTTGTCACAGGTGTTGGTGCTGATCGCGTTGGAAGTCCAGCAAAGTCGGTGAGACTCTGCACTCATGCCGTCCAAAAGAAGAAAATTGCTTGTCAAACAACATTCACACGGATGTTGGCGGTTGCAAACCCGGCGAACGGTGAGGAATTCTTCAAGGAGGTATGTGAATTTCAAATTGTTTTTCTTCTGTTTATGATTTATCCATATTGTTTCATTTTGTATGAGTATCGAACCATAACTGAGTCCAAGTACATGTGCCTCTACTTCAGGTGATGCGTCATTTTGATATTTACCAAACTAAGCCAGAGATGACACTCAAGAAGCTCCAACTCATTTGCACAGCGAAGGTGGCTGGGAAGTTCAAGGGAAGATGGTGCAAATGGTGGAACATGAGCAAGGACAGTAGGGCGGAGTACAATTTCCCCAAATCGCCAGCTTCAGACACAAGTCTCCGGGGATGGATCGATACTACAGCCTTCAGGGCTGGGGTGAGTATTCCAAATCCCTATTGTCTATTGAACTTTAGTTGCCATTTTGGATATTGATTTTGTTTAAGAGATGGTACTGTATGTTATAGTTGGAGGAGGAAATTGAGAAGAAGTTCTCGGAGCTAATTGAAGAAGACAACGTCGTATTGAAGAATGACAGGCTCCCTAATCCCATCCAAGACATTGGTTCTTGGATGGAGGCTTGGAGCATCATACTGTAGGCGAAGGCATTCATAGACCACCTTGGCAGAAAAGGTGTGTTTTCGAAGTCAGAGAAGTTTCTGAAGCAAGAGGGATGCGAGAAGACCATGAAGCGGGCGGTGCCTCCCTACTTCTGGAGGGAGCTTGTCGTTAAAGGAGCCTTGCTACCAAGTCAAATGCCCATCCGCTTCAAGAAGTGGACGGACCCGACTTCACCAGACTGCATTTTCACCGAGCAGCAGAGGCAGCGTTTCTCTCGTCATCACTTGGTGCAGTGCCCTTGGTACTTGGAGTTGAAGAATTCGGATCCCACACCGGGTGAAGAGCTTCAGCTTCGAAGGGACTGTGATTCCTTAGCCACCGGTGGAGATGGCGACATGCTTCCCTCTTCTGTCTCTACCGTGGTTGAGCCAGTTGACGCTTCGCTTTTGGAGAATGATCGTGCAAAGGCTGCGGAAAGGGCGAGGAAGGCGGCGGAGAAGGAGGCATTGAGGGTGGAGAATCTCAAAGCGAAGAGTTTGAAGAAGGAGATAAGGGAGAGGAACAGGGAGTTGGAGGCATTGGTGGCAAAGGAGGGGCCTGAGAAGCTGTTTGCTTAGCTTGAAGGGGCAGCAGCGTTCGCTATTCCAGCTGCCATGGGACCGACGCAAGGCATTTCTCCATCGGGCAGCAGTCGACCCTCCACCTATGTGGATAAGCCCTCGCAGACGATCTACATGATTCCTGCGGTGGAGCATTTGGAGTCTACTGTCGGAGTGGAGGTGATTTCTCAAAGCGCTCTCAGCATTATGACTTTGTTCGATAGTATTGCTGAAGAGGATGACTTGCCATCTCTTTGGTTAGAGATGCGGCAGTTTATGAAGGTACATTCCGGGTCGTGTTTGCGGCATTACCGTGGAGAGCTTTGCGATGACGGTTTGGTGGACATGATACTTTTTGATGTCCCAAAGGATTTGCCGGTCCCTGGAATTGAGGGCGGTGGTGCGGTGCCAAGTTGGAACAAACTTCCTACTCAACACTCTGATGGAGGAAAGCTCGAATCCTCTTGGATTCATCGGTGTTTCGAGATGGCAGAGGCCTTGCTTCGCGATGGGGCACCGCTCATTGTGTTCTACCCGGACTCGAAGTTTATCTCGAACGAACTTCATGCTTGGGTTGAGTGGGCAGATTTCCATGACGAGACAAAGTGGTTTGCCATTAATGGCTTGTCTCTCTCGCGCGAGGGCCATCCCGGGCGCACTCACAAGTGCTTCATGGTGAAGTGCTATGTGAGGAAGTTGGAGCCTTGGGTTCCATTTTCATTTAATGATAGGATGGAATTGTTGCTGGAGGGGATTCAGTTGTCATCAGATGGTCACTTGACCAATCTGATTACACAGGAGACGCTGACGATGAGGGGATCCACCAACCAGCCCTGGCGTAGAGCTCGAGAGAAGTCCTCCAACCTCATGGAGGCTCTTATCGACCTTTGTACCCAGGAAGATGAGATCGTCCTCGATCTTACAGCATCCACAGGTAAGTGTTCTACAGACTACTTCTTCTTCTCTCATGGTTTTTTCTCATTTGTTAACTTATATTTACTTGTTTCAATTGAATAGGTGCATCCATCAAGGCTTGTAAGGCCCTCAAGTGCCACATCCTTGCATTAGAAGAGGATGTTGATTTGGTTGATGAGGTCATCCGCCCTTTGATTCCAAGTACCATGGAAATAGAGTCCGGAATTCACCCACCGGTGTAAGAAGGCTCCAGAAAACGCCCATTGGAGGTCGATGATGACGAGCCCGAGGTGAAGACCGCTCGAAAGAGGACTTGTAAGTACGTTTAGGGTCCCATCTTAGTTGAATGACTTTCCATTGAAGTTTACTGCCTTTGTAAATATTCACTCGTTGACATCACCTCTTGTCTTTATCAATGCAGTCGGTCGACGTCGTTGATGGCTTCACCATCAACATCTCAGATCAGGGTGCTATCGCGCTTGTCGAAGGAGATGATGAGTCCGCCTCGCTTGTATCATATGAATCCTTGGGATTCGGGCATCGCACATGCGATGGCTGCCCTACCATCTCCTCCACCGATTTCACGAGTAGCCCAACGCAGGTCCGCAGCAGAGCGCTTCATAGATGGGGAAGCGGTTGGTAGTGGTACGGATAGTAGTTCACCTGGTATTTATGAGGATAGCTCAGATGGGCTATCAGGAGAGAAAAATTGAATTAACGATTTGGTTGCATTGTTTTTTAACAATGCGTGTTGATTTTTTATATCTTCATTAAAGCCGTCTATCTATTGTGTTTTATCCAGGAATAACGATTTGTTTCTTTATATACTTAGCCAACATAATTACCATTTGTGTAATGTTAATACATTGAATGTTTTGTGCCACCTGATTTTTACAATCTCAAACCATATTTATTGAACATGCCAATACTTTCAAAGTATCTAACTTTTCCAAATCAAAGTAGTAAAACAACATGGGTATCGCCTAGGTATGAGATGGATGTCACCAATGTATTAAAAGGGTAAAGTAGATCCAATCCACGGCCATAAGTGTCCTTTCAGATTTTTAGACAAATTGTTACAATCCTAAACATCAAGAATTACATAGTCACAATGTCCAAATATCTTGTTGTCAGATCTTGTTGCATGTTTTCAATATAATGAAGACCAAAATTTGTAAATTTAATCCAAGGTCATAGGTACCATATCAATTTTTTATTTTTTTGGGCAAAAAAAAAACCAAAAAAACTGTGTTCACCGCTCGCTGCTCAAGGCTCACCGCTCACAAGATAGCATTCCTGTAGTATAATGCCTAAGAAGGGAGACAAAAACTTTTTATTTCTACATCCAACCGTAGAATCTCAATAATGACTTCCTTATTGATGTCTCTACAACATTTCATAAACTTTAACCGCACGGATTGAAAGATTATAGTGTTTGAAGTAAAGCAAATGGTTCATTTTCTTCCCTACGTTTGGTGAATCAGCAGACTTTGACTTCACTTGGTATCAAATTTTTGCACTACATAAGGTCTAAATCCATTACTATTGTGTTTAGGATGATGTTGGTTCCTTATACACCAATTTTTAGAGGTAGAAAAAGGGTGTAGCTTATTCAAGTCAAGTGTGCTAGTAGTGGAGGTTCAAAAACTGCCAATTCACATTTAGTTTTTTAGAAACTTTACATGTTTTAGATTGATGATCCAAACGGCCAATATGAAGGTCTGCACCATATATTGTTGTGGAAAAAATCAAAAGTAAAAAAAAGTAAAATCTCTAACTTTTATGTGGAAAGAAGTTTTTTTTTGGTACCTTACCCGACAATGTGAGGCAATATGTGGAAATCTTTGACTTGGGTTCATGCGCTAATTTCCACTCAAGTCAAGATTTTTTTTTTGAAATTATGAAAGGAAATAATATTATTGGCTAGTATTGAAAATCTCACATTCAATAGACTATACTAGCAAAAGGTTTTGGAGGTGCCCGATGTGCTTGCTCTCCCCGTTTGAAATTCAAATTGCTATGACTTTTTCATATGATATCGGATTTAGAAAAAAATCATTTTCCCACATAGTTTTTTATAATGTCCTTCTACAATAAATTTTTTGAAGAAGAATGTTAGAAATTGACACCATTGGAACCTGATCAAATTTTCAAATTGCCATTTCGTGACACTTGGGCTTTTAGGGGTTAAAAAACACAATAGTATGAAAAGCTCAAAAAAGATATAATCATTGATTTGTTGATAAAACATGGATTTTAAACACAAAAATTTAAAGTTGAATTGCCACAAAATATAAAAATATTTCTCTATCCACAAACATTGTCATGCTTTTTTATAATATGCAATGTATATAATATATTTCAATCAAACGACAACTTTTTTAACAACTTATTCGTATATAAATCAATTTCTTTAATTTCCTTGATTTGAACCCAACGCTTGCTGAAATATTACATTCTTCACAGGCTTTTTCACCTACAAACCGTGAAGAGAATTAGGGAGGTGGAGGAAGAAGGATTGATGCATTGGGACTCCAAAAAGCTTCCATATGGAACCAAATGCTACATGAAAAGACAAATTGGATATCCATACAAACTATTAATGCCAAAGATGGATCTTACATGATTCATATGGGTAGAAAGGGAGCTTCGAAAAGACTAATGATTGCAAGGATTTCACAAATTATCTTTGGAAGGTTGTACCAACCATAAAGTTGCTTCAAACTAATTGGTTGGTAGAACTAAATTTGAATGCCATATGGATATTTTAAAGAACATACTTCATAGAAGAAGCCTACCGTGAAACACTAGAGTCAATGATTGAGCATTTAACCATTTTAAACAAGAAATAAAACACCAAGCTATTAACTAAGAATAAGAACACATGAAAAGAATAGAGCAAGGAGGATTTACATAAGGATGAAATTTAGAAAAGAGATACTTGTTTATTCAAAAAACAAAATCATGAAGTCTAAGTTGAAAATATTCATATCCACAAAGAAATGAATTTAAGAGGAAAAACAAGAAAAGAAAGATATTGAGAAAGAAATAACCAAAGAGAGAGGGGTAGGAAGATGGAGAGCAAACAAGGAGGAAAAGGGAGTGGAAGGAGGGGGAGGAAGGAGAGGGAGACGGAGTAGGAGGGAAGGAGAGGGCAAGAGAGGAAGTGGGAGTGAGGGAATAAAAGAGGGAGGAGTGAGGAAGAGGGAGAAGGTCTCAAAGTTAGATAGATAGTGGAAGTAGGGTGGGAGATTATGGCCACATTTAGGAGGCTTTAGCAACCTCATATTTTATTCAAATCATATAAAGAAAGACGTTCTTAACATCCCTATTAAATGTTGATGCCAAAAGTGTCTTCACAAGAAACAATGAAGTAATAATTATTCCGCCACAACCTCCAAAATAGAAGGAATTGGATGGGGTTCGACAAAGTTGTGGACAACGAATCTAGCTATTACAACCTTGATACTCAAATCAAACTACACTTTCAAGGACAATTTTGACATCCCCGTGAAACGTAGATGTCCAAAATGTCCTCAAATATAAGATTTGAGCATGAACTCCATGCGCTATGTCCGCTCAAAGGTGAGGGGGTACGCGGAATGGCTGCGGGCTGGCCGCCGACAAGAGGCCATAACAGCTTGATTACTTGCTCAAATGTCAATTGTGAGGACATTTTCGACATCCTTGTGAAACTTGGATGTCTGAAATGTCCTCAAACGTAAGATTTGAGAAAGAACTCCGTGCGTTATGTCCGCTCAAAGGTGAGGGGGTACGCGGAATGGCTGCAGACTGCCCGCAGAATGGCCGCGGACAAGGTGCGGACTCGTTCCGGACTACCCGCGAACGAATTGCGGACTGCCCTCGAATTGGAGTTGAGGGGAATTTAGAGTTAATTCACTAAGGTAAAATGATGGTATACACATAGGATATCACTACCATCTAGGATAGCCACATTGGATTTCATTGCCACATAGGACGGCGGCGTCTACGTCGAGGTAACTAATGTAAACTATATAGGGATAAAGTCCGTCTTTAACCCTACGTAGACTCTATTGTGTTGTGACAAGAGGGTCCGTCATGACACGACGGTCATGACGACACGTCACTGTCAGAATGTCACGATAGACAACCCTGCTCACAGTCATGAGGTTGTAATACCATCCAGAGATAATTTGTAGCTATTAAAGTAACCACATATCTCCAGATATAATCATATGCTCCTCAATTTCCATAGGTAAATAAACAGTGACTTAGACTCTACGATTGACCGTCCTTTGAAGTACGTTTGACGTTATTATCCCATCCGAAGATCTCCGGACAAATGATTCATCGCATCTTACTCAACAGTGATCAGAGGGACTTGAAGTGTTGTAGTTCGACGAACTGGGGCTACAGTAGTCTTCTGGATGGATCATGACCGCACTCTAAATGGAATAGTTCTGCAATGAATGGTTAGATGAAGGTGACGTTGGAGTGATGGTGCTTGGCGTTTTCATGGGAGACACTAAGGCAATTATTAGACACTGAGACTCTTTAAGGCTACAATACGGTGGTCTAGACTCACCTGCGGCTCGTCGAGTCGAGAATGAAAGATGTTAGGAGCAGATTATCAACATCAACCAAGCAATTTTCCTTTATCCATTGAATGCCTTCCAACCGGATATCTCCGCATGGCTTTCGAAGATCTGCAATGCTCTGGACTGCAAACTTAAACCAAGTGGTCGTCCTCGACCCACTGTATGGCTTCCAGCCGGAGATCTCCGGATAATAGCAATGCCTTTTGGAAACCTGCAACTCTCCAGACTATGGTATTATACATTGTGTAATTTGACAAGACGTATTACTGTACATAGGAAGGAGATAGGTGAACCAAGTTTACAGGTCCTTCTCTGCCCTCTTGCATCAACAATACATTCTATCTTTTGATTCTTAATATCATGTGATATGTAATATACACATGTTCACTTGAATCATTTTTTCATGTTGTCGATCACGAGTGTGTGCATTTCAATCTTGTTGTATATGCTTAACCCACAATATTTGGTTTCATACATTGCATAATTTGCGACGTTGAACTTGAATTGTTTTCACAACATTCAGCCAGAGATTTCCGGATGATGCAATTGAAATTGGTTGAGCTAGGATAGAGCCGTATAAGGACATATATAAGAAAGCATGGCAGGTAAATTATGAGTCTGTATTTGATTGTTTTTACTACCCCTTTCCTGCACTTTTTAGAAATCCCTAGCAATTGTCAAGCACATAGAGTGTCGTTGTCAGGTTAGATTGTAAGTGGGCACCACGTTCATCAGTGCACCCATGGTTTTACTTGGTCACTAATTACATGGCCAATTTGCATAGAGCTTCGCACCCCTAATGTTAGAGACGTCCAAGTGAGGTTAAGGAGTTCAAGACAGAAATTACCACAAGTTTGGTTTTGAGTTGCAAATTTTACAATGGGCAGGCTCACTGTATAACGTTTATCTCTAATATCTCAGATTAGTTGACAAATATCGACTCAGGGATGGTCCAATCTATGACAACCGCAACCTCATATCACAAACTGAATCTCCACTGTGATCATGCTGAGATGCTTCGAACCACGTCGCATGAAAGAAGCGATCAAATTGGATGCAATCAAACAGGTTGAAATCACAGCGGCAGCAGGATCACAACGGAGAGGATCGATAATGGAGCGTCAACATCCCCGTGTTATGACAGTAACCGCCACAAGCAGAAGCAGTCTCAAACCAGCGTTCTTTCTGGAACTGTACTACAGATTGTAAACATCAAGAGCATTCCCAGAGATACGGCAACCTCACGTTCTGATCATTTGGAAGAAACATTCCCATTCAGAAGTTGGAGTGCATTGGAATTCAGGTCCCAGTTTTCTCACTGTCAAACATGATCAAGGTCACGCATGCTAGTTTCATGATGAGATTTTATTAACTACAGCATTTTAGTACATTTGAAGCCCATTTTGAACCCACTGGCTTCTCCTCTATTTTGTCGAACAGAAAGTGGGCTGAATCCTAACTAGTCAAACTTGCTGAAATGAAATAAGCTTCATGATAAACGTTCTTGAAAGCTTATTGCATTTCAGTGCTGAAGTGAATCTCCCTCAATATCTCAAGGCTTCCAACTAGTTCTTCTACAATCCAAGGAACGTTCGAACCCCGGCACTAACCATGTGTTTTTTCATATCGTCTGGCTTCAATAGACCAGTCTAAGAATTGTTGCTATATGATCTGGTCACGTCATAAAAAAGAAACCCTCACACCTCATGAAGGTAACTAGTAACTTCAACTAAGCTGACTAATGTACAAATCAGGAACCTCGTCCAAACATCATCTCCCACGCAATCAGCATAATCATAGCGCCAACTCCACCGTTAGCATCACCTCCAAAGTGGGCTTCAACTGAAATAGACGCAGTGTTCACCTTCAAAGTTGGCATCGACTGAACTGTCGATCTAGATTCTTCGCTCTCGAACCTGAGGATTGAATCGATAAGATTTCTTGCACCAGAGGCGGTTCACTACCTGGAGATGTTGATGTGCTAGATGAGTGGCGGAGGAGTTGATCAGGCGGTGCTCCAGCTCCAAGTGGGGCAGGTGGTGCTGATCAGCGTGTTGTCGACGCGCTGCTTCTTCATGGGCACTGGTGCGGGAAGCTCCAGGAGCACGTCGGTGTTGCCGCACTTGGGGCAGCTCGGGTGCGACTTGCACAGCATCACGTACATCAGGCAGCTCTTGCATCCCACCGTCACCATCACCTCGGCCGGCGACGACGAGTTCAAGCTCTTGGCCACGGAAGAGTCTCCTCGCAACGTCCGCGGCTGCTGTTGCACCTCTTCATCGTCCCCTGCAACATCAAGAAACATCAAGTTCGGTGAACGAAGTCTGAAAACTTAAACTTGGTAACATCTTCCACAAACTTTATTTAGCATTCAGGAACCTGTAACATCTAGATAGATTATGGTTGCCAAAAGTTTCAGACATCGTGGTCTACGTTCAGTGAACGAAGTGTATTGGTAAGTTTGGCGTTCAGGAGACCTGCGAAATCTACAAAAGCTGTTATGTCAGAGCTACAGATATGGTGATCTAAGTTGAGCAAACGAAGAAGCGAGGCGAGAAACGGTGGTGCCTACCTTCGTAGCTCATGATGGAGGGCGACGTGAAGCATTCGGAGGAGCATTGCGAGGTGCTCAGGGAGGTCGACGCGTCGGAGGGGTCACGCTGCACCAGGCGCGCGGCCGGGGAACTGGACTTTCGCGACGACGACAGGAGCGAGAGCGCGGTGGAGAGCGTGTCGGACAGCTTGTGATTGTTCTCGGGTAATTCGCGGCACGGCGAGGCGCGCTTCACGGCGGGTCGCAGCCAGTTCGATCGCTCCAGCGCGCTGCGCACCTTCTCCATAGTGCACACACTCTGCTCCTGGCCGCCCGAATTCATCGCCGCGGCCGGCCTGGAGGAGGAGCCCGACGTTCCCGGCAAGTTGAGCGAGAGCTCCAGCGACTGCTCCTCTTCCCGACTCAGCGAGGTGGTCGTCGTCTCCGTTGCCGAGGACTCCCTGTCGCTCCGAACCTCCATCCGCTTGAACTTCTTCCCCGCGCTGTCACTCGCATTCGCCAGTGAAATGGACAGCAACCCGATGCGCTGCTGCGGCGTCGCGAGCGGCAGCGCCTGCCGCGGGTCCCTGTACGTCATCGTCCCGGAGTTCCAGTCCTTGAAGTAAATCAGCCCAGACTGTCCACAATCAAACCACAAGTTTAGAATATTCCGAAGTCAATCACCATAACCACCAAAACATCACTGAAACCTTCACACACCTTGAGGTCCAAGCACTTCTCCCAACCGCACGGGAGCTGCAGTTCCGGCTCCAGCTCGCCACACGCGTACTCCCGCTTCTCCATCAACGCAGACTCGTGAGCTCTGTCGCGCACTATGATGCCCATCCCAATTGGCAATCCAGAGGCCGAAACTCAAGCTGGCTGATAGTGTCTAGAAGAATCAGAAGATGAAAACTACGACAATAAAGAAAACTAAGGCTGATGGCGCGCACTACTACTTCTGCTGCTGCTAGTTTTCTGAAGCTAAACCAGAAGATCAAAACTAGAAGATGAATCAGGAAATCTGATAGCACGCACACAACTGCTGCTAGGTTTCAAAGATCGAGACGATGAATCTGGAAACTAGTAAGGTTGATAGCACACCTACTACACCTGCTCCTAGAGTCCAGAAGCTGAACCAGAAGTTGAGAACTAGAAGTTGAATCAGGAAAACTAGTAAGATTGATTGCACACACCACTACAACTGCTGCTGGAATACAGAGGAAAGAGGAGATGAGAACTAGAGGAAAGTGAGTCGGAGGCTCTACACACTCCTAGTGCTGGTTTTAAAGTCAGGGGAGTTTGAGAGGGATCACGGAGGCGATATATAGGGTGGCAGGAATCTACTCTATCTCGAGATTATTCCAAGATCTTCCACGAGGGACGCACCTGCAGGTGTACAGATGAGAGGGGGATGGTAGGTGGGTGTCGCCGCAGCCCATATGAAGTCCCAGTCAACCCGGCCGGTCGTCGTTTATGCAACCGTGGGGGTGGTACCAGCTCTGGAGTAGGTACCTACCTATGCGGCGTCTAAATGATTCTCTTTCAACTCGGGTAGGTATCTGGGAACTTTTCCGGCCTGGTTAATAAGTAATATACTGTATCTGAAGTACTCCAATGTAGAGAGTGTTGATTGGTACCTAAACATGTGAAAGCTTCCATTTGAGTTGTAGAGGGCATGATTTTCCTTTTTTCCAATCTAGTGGTCATGTCATGAAGAGGTTTCCGCTGGCAGTCTTTTCTTCACCAGAAAGTTTCCATTTACTCGAAGAGTCTAGTAGAAGCCATACACAATAGTCGATTCGCAGCACCTGCAGTCATATGTCTGCTGCTCATCATGAGTTGCCGGGCGGATTCAAAAGAACGCTTGAAACTGGAGCCACATGCCAATGACTTTCCACGGTCAAGAGTCCAAGGCATTTCCCTCAAGAACACTCCAAAACTATCACTATCAACAAGTGGCAAGAAAATCTAATTTGGAAGTACAAATTAGGAATTTTAACCATAAGATCTTTAAAAAGACTGTTGTATAAACTTAATCTATATTTTTGGCTATTGCACGGATATGAAGATTGTAGGGTTTGAAGTCAATCATTTTCTTCCCTGCATTGAGAGAATCAGCAGACTTTGACTTCACTTGGTGTATTTTTTTCCCACTACACTAAATCCTTTTACTATTGTGTTGAGCAGGATGTTAGTTTCTTGAACACCAATTTTTAGAGGTGGAGAAGGGGTGTAGCATATTCAAAACAAGTGTGCAAGAAGTAGAAGCTCAAAAACTTCCACTTCACGTATTATTTTATTGTGAATTTAATATGCTTCAAAATGGTAATTCAAACGGTCAATAAGTAGGTTTTTACCACATGTTGTTGACAAAAATAAAAAGTGAAAAATATGAAGACCTCTAGGTTTTATGTAGAAAAGAAGATGTTTTCTTGGTACCTTGCCCGACAATGTGTGAAAATGTTTGACTTGAGTAAAAATGTTTTTTTACACTAAAAGACAAGAATTTTTTTTTGACAGTATCAAAGAAGAAAATATTCTCTATATGAATGAAAAATCTCGATGTCAATAGAAACTTCTAGCAACATTTTTGAAGCTACCCGGAGTCCCCAATTTAACTTTGAAGGCTAATAACTATCATATTATGAATCCAATTTTTTTTTTAATTATTTCACAAAGATCTTATCAAGGACAATCTAGTATAAAAATTTCAAGAAGAATTTTTTTTCCAATTTTAAGTACCTGGCCAAAATTTAAAAAAACGTCTCGCTTGGGTTAAATGGGCTCTTAGGGGTTAACCCCTAAATTTCTTTGACAATTTCACACCAAAAACACTTCAAAACAACCAGTTTTAGTGCAATGAGTAAGGACAAAAAAAACTTTTACTTCTAGTTTTAACCGTAGGATCTCAATTGAGACTTATTGAGTAACTTAAACAAAAAAAAATTCATAAAGTTTAATAGCACGGATTGTAAAATTGTAGTATTTGAAGAAGAGAAAAGGGTCAATTTTCTTCCCTACCTTTAGTAGATAAGCAGACTTTGACTTCACTTGGTGTCAAATTTTTGCACTACACAAGGTGTAAATCCTTTTCCATCATGTTAAGCATGGTATTTGTTCCTTGTACTCCAAATTTTAGAGGTAGAGAAAGGATGTAGCATATTCAAAAAAATCGTGCAAGGAGTGGAGGTTCAAAAATTGTCAATTTGCGTTATATTTTCTTTGCGAGCTTAGTATGTTTTAGAATGAGAATCCAAATGGTCAATAAGAAGGTTTACACCACATAATGGTGAAGAAAAAATAACGAGTAAAAAACATGATAATCTTGAAGTTATATGTGAAAAAGAAGAAGTTTTTTTGGTACCTTGCCTGACAATGTGCGATAATGTGTAAAAATGTTTAACTTGGATTTATATGCTTTTTTTCACTAAAGACAAGAGAATTTTTCTGACAATATGAAAGGAAATAATATTATTAGCTAGTATTGAAAATCTCACATTCAATAGAGTGTCATGGCAAAACAATTTGGAGTTGCTCGACGTGCCTACTCTCCCCATTTGAACTTCAGAACCCCATAACTTTTTCATAAAGTGTCGGATTTAGGAAAAAAAATTGAACTCACACAAAGCTTTTAGTAATGTCCATCTAGAAGTATAAAATTTTCAAAAAATAATGTTATAAATTGACACATGAGGTACCTACCCAAACCTTCTAGAGTCCCCCGAGATAACTCTTGGAAATTTAGGGGTTAAGCGGAAGTTTGCAGCTAGAGGACCATTACATTTGCCCCATGTGTTTCAATCATAGTGGAGAACCTACAGAAGTCTTTCAGCAAAATAACAATGTTTGGGCCCATTTTCGGCTAGATTGAAGAGAAATCTATGAGTATAGTAGATTACAATGAACATAGTCTATGTTGCTGGTACATTCTGCTTTTGCCCGACTCCGAGTCTATAGGTTTGGATTTTCTCTGCGAGACTTCCTGGAATGATTAACCCTTTAACGCCTAAATATATGATAAGGCCTTGGAGAATCTATGAGCATAATAGAATATTTGGAATATGATGTACACGACTGATGCATTTCATCATGGCTCAACTTCTCGGAAATCACTGTAATTTGCCAATGCCTGCATCGAGTGGAGATTAGGGAGATGAGTTGGAAAGCTCTCATGGAACTCAATGTGCATTCTAGAGTGCAACGACAACGGTTAATCATGGAGACAATTACATCACCGAGAGCATCAAAAAACGCCCGGGGTGAGTTGACCCCCTCGTTGGTACTTACCCGAGGGGGCCACGAGGTGGTGGGCCCTATTTATAGCAAGGGAGTATCTTAAGGATAAACGATGGCCATAGACCCCAAATTTGTCCAAAAAATCCAAAAAAACCTCTGAACCCCCCAAAATATGAGGGCCAGAAAAATGACCCCATGCAATTAAGACGGGGCCCACCTCGGGTAAGTACCAACGGCGCGGACAGGAAACCCCCCACGCTCGGAGTTACCCGAGGTGGGGCCCATCTATATTGCATGGGCTTATTTTTCTGGCCCTCCATTTTGGGGGGGTTTGAGGATTTTTTTGGCTTTTCTAACCATTAAATTGGGACCTACGGCCCCAATTTAGTGTAGGAGTCCCCCCCGTTACCAAATTTAGGGCCCCATCCAAAAACAAAATAGGGGCCAGGTTTTGGCCCCACCACCTCCTCCCCCACCTGGTAACTCCGAGCGTGGGGGGTTTCCTGTCAAAACGATTACCAACGAGGGGTCAATTCGCCTTGGGAATAAAAACGACCCTCCAGGGCCTAGTAGCCTAAAAGGGGTAATTCACAGCGAAGGCGTGATTGGACACTCCGCCACGAATGCTAAGAGTATAGATTGTCGCATATGATTGCGACGGTTTTCCTATTTCTTTCTCCCCGAGAATCCAGTTGGCGTGGCAATCGAATATACCAGTCCTCCTGTATTTTCCAAACGGATCCATCCAAGGGCACACTAACGACCTGCGCTAAAAATGCCCCTCTTCGATCATGGCTGGGTTCGCTAATCATCTCGTCAAGACCCTTGCTTAATTTGCCGCAGGGCAGATGATCGAAGCGCACGGGCTGGAGCGATGTGTGTAATTTTAGCCCGGTGAATGACCCAAATGTGGAGCACTCCCAAGCTCCGCCAATGCCATTAATGCTGAGCTCGTGCACGTCTCCCACCAGCCAGAGCCCCCTCTGCTAGCGGAGTCTCTACTCGGGCCAATTTTGGCCCAAACAGAGTTTACCATAAGCGAATTGGAGGCAGACTGCTACAGATACCCTCAAAATTGAATTCAAAGTTGCGCCCTTTTCCATCTTGTGCTAAAGCAAAAGCTTGCAATGGCTTTGACGGTTATAATGTGGACTTCTTGACTGATATCTATGTGATACTATTTTGATACCCGGTTGATACTGAGGTGCTCATGTCGTTAAAGGCACAAGAAAAGGTGCCATGTCCTATTGGTTGCTTTGGTGTGCTTTGAATCTACGATTTGATCACTACACTTAAAAGGACATTTAGTGTATCCACATTGTATGATTTGGAAGTGCTTTAGGTTTTTACTATTGATGAAGATTCTCACTAAGAACACAGCTATCTGTACTACTCAGTGAGGCGATCGTTGTAGACATAGATGGTAAAAATTTTCATCAGAGTAAAAACTTATAGCATTTAAAATCAATTAGTGTGGATAACAAGGTGTCAATTTTAGTGTAGTCTTGGTGTGGCTAATTCTAGGGGTGGTGTGCTTAACCCTTAAAGGACCAAGTGTCCCTTAAGGGGACAATTTCGATTTGGATAAGTTTCTAAAATTTGAAAAGAAATCCTTTTAAATTTATATTTTAATATATGTCGCCCCTAATAAGAACTTAGTAGAGGTCTTTTTATTCTTTTTTTGGATTCATGGTTTGAAAGTTAGTACCACTCAAAGTTAGAAATGGGGACTTTTGGCAGTCCAAACAATTTCTAGAAGTTTCTATTGACATTGAGATTTTTCATGCGTATAGAAATGTTACCTTCTTTGAAAATGTAAAAAAAATATTGTCTTTAGTGTAAAAAAAACATTTTAATTAAAGTCAAACATTATTTCACATTTCAAGCAAGCGAGGGAAAAAACTTCATCTTTTCTACATAAAACCCAAATATCTTCATATTTTTCACTTGTTATTCTTTCAACAACAATAGAGTTTTCTTGAAAGTCTGAGTTTTAAAGGATGGCTACCTTGTATCAGCCAAAAAAACCCGGTGCAGCATCCCTTAAGGACCTTGTGTCTTACTCTATTTACCAAAGCAGGGTGAGATTTAAATACGGCAATATTTGCAAGGTGAAAGTTCTCACCCTCCATATTTTATGGGCCACGCGCATGGAACAAGCTAATGTAACCAAATTAGTAATTTGGAGTCACCAATGCCACCATGCATCTATGTTTGGATGGTGACTGTACCTAGATGATTAACCCTGTAGCATGTTGGTTGGCTGACGAAGGACCATAATTTATGGAATAAACCCCAAAGTTAACCAAACCACCATATTTCTCAAAAACAAGTAGACTTTCAGGTGTACAACCCCTATCAGCGTTTTGGGGTGACAGTCAGGGTTTAAACCCTGAGTACTTTCAGGAAAACTCTAATATGTGGTGAGAACCCTCTTATCTACCGTTTGGATTATCATTCTAAAACATATTAAGTTCACATAAAAATAAAACGTAGATTGATAATTTTTTAACCTCCACTTCTTGCACACTTGTTTTAAATATGCTACACCCCTTCTTTACCTCTAAAAATTGGTGTGTAGGAAATTGATATCATGCTTAATCCCTAAAGGACCAAGTGTCCCTTAAGAGGACAATTTTGATTTTGGACAAGTTCCTAAAAATATTTTTTTTTCTTTTTTCTTTTTACATTTATATTCTAGATTGTCCCTGATAAGAGCTTCGTGGAGTTTTTTTTTTTTTTGGACTCATAGTTTGAAAGTTATTGGCCTTCAAAGTCAAATATGGGGACGCTGGACAACATTGTGAACCAATGAAATACAAGTGTCGAAGAGGGGCAATAAATAGGGGCACAAAAGATGGAGGAAGGCGTGGGGCCACCCAAATCATGGATGGGAGAAGAACCCTGAAAGATGCCATTAACAAAAGTCAAGAAAATTCTTTAAGAATTTTATCAAAAAAATGGAATTGGATTGTGCCCGCCAACTGTCTACGAGACCCGCGGAGCAACTAGCAGGGGTCCGCCATGTTGGATTATTTTTTTAATTTATTTGTTTATTTTAATTTGTTTATCTCGTGTGAATAAGAATTTAACGTCCCTGACTTTAAGGGGAATGGGTTGAGATGATGTGGCCCAACATTTGATGAACAAGACCCATTTTCAAAGACTGCCCTACAAAAAAAAATTGCTTGAATAATTCAATAAATTGTTCAAAATGATAGATTTTACTATTTTTACCCATCCCCCTCTAAACTACACTAAACATTGAATATATATAGTGTAGAGGGATTATTGATGTAGATCACTCACACTAATTTCCATCAAAGCATGTGCATGCCAAGTTGTGATTGGATATTTGTTCTCAAGCAAGTGTGTGTCAGTCAACAATTGCATGTAAATTTTCAATTAGTGTAGGAAATTTCAAAGAGTCTAGTCTACACTATATTCACGGAACGGTGTAGTGAAAAATGGATGAAAAGTTTGAATCGTTGGGATTCTCAAATATGTAAAGTTGTATGCAACAAACATTTCCACTCCATTGTTGAAGTTATTTTCACATTTTTGTACCCCCATGCACTAAACTATTTGTTTCAACATGCTTCATTCCTCCCTTTGACCTAAAATTATGCACACAATTAGCTAACATCATATGAATCATATTGATTATGGTTTTGAATACACTTTTGTATAAAAGTTACTAGATATGCAAAGTCAAAGTGGGCTAAACTTGCTGGACCGGGGGCAAAAAAAATCCTATCTTGCACTTCAAACGCTATAATCTTCATATCCGTGCGGAAGATTGCAACAAAAAAAATGGAAAGTTTAGACAAGAGTCTTTTCTAAGATCTTATGGTTATAAGTCCAAAATCTTGCTCAAAAATGTGATTTTTCTGCCTCTTTTGGACAGTGGCACTTTTGGACCAGTATTTGAGCAAAATTGCCAAGGAACTTTAGGGATTAAGACAATGGTAAGAGATCTATACATTTTGTAGTGCAAAAATTTAATACCAAGTGAAGTCAAAGTTTGTTGATCCACTCAACAGAGGGAAGAAATGAACTATTTTCTTGACTTCAAACACTACAATCTTTTGATCCGTGCGATCAAGTTTTTGAAATATTGTGAATATCTTATTTAGTAAATCTTAATTGAGATCCTACAATCAAAGATATAAATATAATTTCTATGAGTCTATGAGCACATGAGCCCCCATCCGCAGCCCCATAGGGGCATTGATCTCATATGGTGGGCCCCATCTGCGGTTGCCCGAGCTCCAAGCATCGAGATGCCTATGCAGACTTGCAACTCAAGGGTACTTAAAGTTACTTGAATAGCTACAAAATGTACGTGAAAATTGCAAAAAGTCACCTAAAAATTACAAAAGTAAATTATATCACCTGATTTACCCCTTGCGAATAGAAGAGGTTGTAAATCCCATGAATTTTTGGGCAGTTCACATTAGGGCATGGTGGGTGCAGATATGGGTCCGACTATGGCAGGTTGGGGCCCAACGAAGCCCCATATGCACTCATGTGCAAAGGGGAAATGTTTTGTTTCCTTCCTTACTCATTGCCCTAGAATCAACAATTTTGAAGTGTTTTTGGTGTGAAATTGTCACGGTCCTGTACGGGTTAATTGGAGGAAAGTTTCTGTCAGATTAGCAGAGCAGGGAGATCATGCTATGGCACTGGCTGTTTGAAATGGAGCTCAGCTTTTAAGTATCAAAATAAAAGAACCCCATGGATTTCTCACAACTCCAATTCGGGGCTGGAAGTCATAACTCCACTAACTTAGGAGTTGCAATGATGAATCTTGCATGATGCAGGCGTTTGCATTCTCTAGCTAAATACAAAGGAGCCTGCATGTCATATTAATGACTGAGCTCTCACTCCAATTCCTGAACTATTTTCATAAAAATTAAACTTTTTTAAAATTAAAACTTTGCTCCCTGTTGAGGACCAGTGTGAATATAGTGTTTGTTCATTCTCCTCGCTAAGCCTATGGCCACATGACAAAGGATAGTATAATAGAACTACTTCCCCCTTTTGTGGATAAACACTTTTCTACACTAAGGGCCGCTTCACACCAAGCCAAGTCAAGAGTCCGTCCGTCAAAACATCTGCCCAAACCATGGTGAGAGTCCATTAAAAAAAACATTAAAATATTAATATTGATTTTTTTAATCCACCATAGTTTGGATTTTAAACATATTAAAATATTAGAACTATTTTTTTTAATCCACCATAGTTTGGATTGATAAAAAAACATTAAAATAGATATATATTGAAGCCTTTGGGCGACTGTGGTGTGAAGCCCCAAAGCCCAAGTCCAAAGTCCAAACCCCATATCATTACGCCAAAAAAATCAGCCAAAACAAATCAGCCAAAAAATTCGGCCTCTTTCATCTAACGGTCTAGATCTTGTCCGATTTTGATTATTTTACTAAAATAATCGAAGGACTCTCGAAGGAAGTTTGGGTCGACTAAAAACGGCGACCCAAGTGTTGCTCAAGAGTCCGTCGCCTTGGCGCCAAAACTCTCCCAAAGTACTACCATGTAGGCACATTGGAAGACGACGGCCTTTGGACTTTGGCCTTTGGTGTGAAGGCTGAGAGGCCGGACTTTAGCCATTCAAGCAATCTCAATGGTGGAAACCGACCGACTCTTGACTCGGGCGTTAGGTGTGAAGCGGCCGTAAGTGCTTCCCTATATTTGGTGCATTTAGAGACAACCGACATGTCATCCCTCCATGGACTTTTTGGGTACCCATACAACAAGGTATCAAGACCCCCGACCATAGTTGCGTGGACTATGGTGGTAGGCACTACATCGGCGTGGGGACTTGAACTCACAACCACCTTACCGGTGTGCCATGACTCAAACCACTACACCAAGGCCGTGGTGCCTTCTTCAACAACAAAAAGTAATCCTATGGACCCTAGTAAGAGCATTGCCAACAGTGTTTGGAAATACACCCTAAATTACTCACGAGTCTCTTGGTTGTGGGCCACTTCTCTCAAGAACGGCTCTCCACCAACGCTCTCACACTTGAAATTTTTCTATAGCGCCCTGGAGATATTCAAGTGCACGCTAAAAAGAGGCTTGTATACAGGCTTGTATTAAAAAGAGGCTTGTATTCAGGTTTGTATTAAAAAGAGGCTTGTGTTCATGCTCGTATTTTAAAGAGGCTTGTATTTAGGCTTGTCAGTATGCAGGGATGTGGGCATGTGTTTGTCTTTTTGAGCGTAGTTTGTGCAAGTGTATCGTCGTCTTGCGCGCAGGCCGCACAAGTTCGTGCGGGTGTAGTGTTGCCTTGCGTGCAGGTTGTGCAAGCTGCACAATACTTGAATCTCGGGCCAGAAGCATGAAAGGTTCCTAGGCCACCCTCCAGATTCTCCCTTCCACATTTTGTTTTTAGGCCCTTTAAATGTCGTATAACCCCTAAAGGCCCAAATGTACATGTGGGGCACAACAATTTTCACTTTGATTGTAATTGTCTTTGATTGTATGGTCAAAAATCACATAATTTTTAACCACATCATCTCATACAAGTCTAGAAGAAGATCCTACGGTTACATTCTCAAAAAGTTCCTCATGGCAAATAATAATCAACAGAGTAGAGATTCCTCTATCATTGTTTGGGCCTTTAGAGGTTAAAAGGTATGTTTTAGGGTGAGAGCATCCTCTGCAGCGCTCTAGACAGCTCCTTCGACAAGAGGTTTTTCAGTTCCCGTTCAGTATATGGCTCTCCACCAACACCCTCATACACCAATGATTTCCAGTGCTTCCTCCAAATTTGGCATCCGAATTCTATAGAGGGCCATATTTCGAGTGTGCTCCTTCTTGCCCTGAACTATTCATCATGTCATTTTTCACTCATCATGGCGCACCAAGAGTGGTCCACATCATCATGTGATGTACACGTCGGAGGGTTTAGCCACAAAGAAAGTTACGCCCTCCCTCAACACATTCGGATTTGCCAATTTTATGCCCCGGTTAAGGGGCAAGTGCAACCAAAGTGTTGGCGTTGCTCAAAAATGTCACACAATTTCGTTTGATTGCATTGAATTTGCACAAAGTGGGGCGTGCCACTCCAGTGGTTTTGATGTTTAGTGTCATGGGTAGTAAATGACTTGTAAATGCTATAAGTTTTCACTCTTGATGAATATTTTTACTGATCATATCCACTATGATCCCCCTATTTGAGTAGTATAGATTGTGCTCTTAGTAAAAATTTACATCAAAAGTAAAAACTTACAGCATTTACAAGTCATTTACTGCCCATGACACTAAACATCAAAATCAGTGTAGTCAGAAACTGTAGCTGATTACCCTTGAGCCGGCACCAAGGTCATACCTCACAACCGTGCCGAATTGGACTGGACCGAATTCCTATACAAGTTCCAAAACAATCAAAATCAGTCACACTAAGTCCCTGAACTATTTTCACACTCAAATGGAAAGTCTGTTCAACCAAGTAAAATATACCTTGAGTGAGAAATCATAATAATCACTACTGTAGCTCAAGACCCAGGACCCACTAATATGTCCCTCTTCAGAAGATGGTACGTTTCAATATCCTAGATTGGAATGTTGTGAGCCACCTTAGTATCGCCTTAACCATCAGAATAGGTTTTGTGATGTGATAGGGAGTGATTTAACATAAGTTAGAGTGTACGTGAAGTTGATTTGAGAAGAGAGTTTTCCTTAAAGTCTGATTTTTAGAGAGTGGCCACCTTGTGTCAACCAAAAAGACCCGCTGCAACATCTTTTGATCACATGTTGACCTCATGTTCTTTTTTAATCACAACAACATGGTGAGATTTAGAAACAAAAATATTTAGAGGGTGAGAAATCTCATCTTGCGTATTTCATGGACCATAGGTTGGCATCTCCATATAGCCTCTTCCATTCATGACTCCACCCTAAATCCGGTTCAAACCATCACCTAGTCACCCACCCTTTTTGCATCCTAAATTTTTGAAGGCCACCCTCAGACCACGTAATAAAACTAAAGATTGTGAGATCGAATCCTAGGTAGCCAGACTCGGTACTTTCAGGAAAACTCTAAGGTTTGTGGCATTGCATTTGCACGAACGAGGGGTCCAGCTAAATCAGAGAAGACAACAGGTAGCTGCGTTCCAAATGGCGGCACTGCACTACGGTCACCCCTACAACCGTGCCCGGTTTCAAAGTAATTCTAGTAAAACTCCGGAGCAGTAGCTATGCACGGTCATGGGCCGGACCACGCACATTGAACCCATTATGAGACGTCTCATAATGTGGGCTATCGCCGAGCCTAGTGTAATAAGTCAACCGTAGTGTAATAAGTCATTTTGAATGTACTAAAGGAGGCTATTTTGGGGTGCGCAGCAGGTCGAGCCTAGCTACTTTAGCCAAGGCTCCGACTCCCCCAAGTAGGGCTCACCCCATCTACACTAAAGTTGATGTTTAGTGTTAAGCACAGTAAATGACTTGTATATCTTATCACTTTTTACTCTTCATGAATATTTTTATCAACTATGTTTACATTGATTCTCCTCTGTATATAGTATAAATAGTTATGCTCTCAGTAAAAATCCGCATCAAAAATAAATAGTTATAGTATTTACAAGTCATTTGTTGTGATTATCACTAAAGACCAATTTTAGTGTAGTGAACCAACACCAATTAAAGGGGTAATAAGATGCCCATCTGCTACGAATGGGTACCTGGAATGATGCTTACAGGAAGCGAGTTTTCAAGCCAGAGATAGGAAGGAGAGGAATTTTCAAAAGGATGTTTTACAGAGAGATTTGTTTTGTTAATAGGGGGTTTTATAATAGGGGTTTGTTTATTTGGTTGATAGGGAGGGGTTGGCACCAGCGCAGGACATGTTTCCCGCTGCCCAACAAGGTACTAGCCTTTGTTGTAGCCTGGGTTTAGTTCATTTTTTGTCCAGGGTTAGTTTTACCTGGGGATCTTCCAAGTAAAGAATCACGTTGGGGTCCAGGCTGGAGGCGATCTGCTGCCACTGGCGATTTGACAGGAAACCCCCCACGCTCAGACTTACCAGGTGGGGAGGAGGTGGTGGGGCCAAAACCTGGCCCCTATTTTGTTTTTGGATGGGGCCCTAAATTTAGCCAAAGCGGGACTTATAGTCTAAATTGGGGCCGTAGGCCCCATTTTCATTTTTTAAAAAAAGCCAAAAAAAGCCTATGATCCCCCCAAAATGGGAGGGCCAGAAAAATGAGCCCATGCAATTAAGACGGGCCCCACCTCGGGTAAGCCCGAGCTTGGGGGTTTCGTGTCCGCGCCTGCGATTGGCAGGTCCTTCGTGCGGGTTGTCTATTGTGCTCTCAATTGAGTGCGCCCTATTTTTACCTTGTGCTTACTTCTCTCTTTCCTTTTTCTTTTTTTTACTTTTACTTTAACCCCTAAAGGACCAAGGTATTTTAGAGGAATCTCTCCCAGGGCGAATTGACCCCTTGTTGGATGCCTTCCAGCCAACTCCCCTGGGTTCATCTATCCTTGCCCCGTTCACCCTCTGCCCAACCTGGCTCTCCCTCCCCTCTTCTCCTGGCCCGCCCCGCCTTTGCCCCGTGATTGTTCAAATCTCGGGATATCGGCCTCCGCCTCCCGTCTCTTGCCTGCAGCTCAAAACCTGTCAACATTGATATTGATCTCTTCAGGCCATGTAGTCTTACATGTACGGAATTGTTACCATTCATTGTAGTAAAGCCCATCATCTATTCCAGGTCAAATATAAATTGCATATTTTTTCATGCTTAATATTTAAATTTCCAAATTCTACATTAGTGATTTAGAATATTGTGATTAGGGTTATAAACAATGTGATTGATTATTTTAGAAGTTCTTGGTACGGGCATTGCTTTCATGTATACTTGAAGGAGGTTTAGGAGGTGGGAGACAATATTTAGTGGGATTGATGGTGTGAGACATCATATTCTAAAGTATTCAAAGTGGGAAACATCATACTTGGAGTGCCATTTTTGTAACAAATTGAAAAAGTAGTCAAGAATTATTGGCTAGTGAATTGTTTGGCCAAATGTAGTGTTTTTATGGTATTGTGATTTTGAACAATCTAAGACAGTGATGTATTATCTCTTTAGTTGGAACTTGTGAGGGCTATTGATATTTGTCTACATAATTTTGCAATGACTTCTTTAGGGTTTAGAAGGTTGTTGTCACACGTGTTTCTTTTTTCTACAGGGATGTGCTATAACGCTTTTAGGTGTTTCCAGAGAGATGTGATGGGTATTGCAATATATGCTATGACGCTTTTAGGCGTTTCTAGAGAGATGTGACGGGTATTGCAATACTTGCACAGGGTTCACCAGAAAGTATTTATATGGTTTTTAGTTCCTAGAATGGGTATTGTTTGTTTAGAATGTTTAATTTCATTCTTCTATGTGGTAATGACTAGTTTTAGTTCCTCTGTGAGGTATTGTGTCCATGTGTTGCATTAGACACTGACGGATAATAAAATGTTCTAAAAGATAGAATGATTCATAAAAATCCTAAACTCTAAATAATTTTGAATTAAACACGAACCCTTAAAGGTCATAGGCCGACAACATATATAGTCACCAATTTTACTCGAACATACAAAAATATCATTGGAGGGATTTGTGTTTGTAAACACCGCGATCAATTGTCCCACTACTTCTTTATTTTAGACGTTGAAGGAACGCTTTTAGTGTTACTCTTGTGTTTTTGTAGGTGTTTGTGACCTTTGTGACTACCCACCGTAGGCGCGTGCCGTGGCTCTGCGGCTCTCGTCACCTTGTCTTTCTTGCTTTTATATTGTCAAAGGGAGAGGGTATAGTGTGCATTTCTTGGATTCTGTTTATGGCACCACCTTGTGTTGGAGGCTTTTGTTGCTAGGGTTTTCCAATGTCCCCCTTTATAAGTGTCACTAGTTTGTGATAAACGTATCGTAGAGGCAAATCCGGGATGATGACCGACATAGCCTTTCTGTAGGATCGTCGTTGGAACTGTGATTGCTGGAGGTGATGACCGATCTATTGCATAGTCTCGTGATTTTACAAGTGCAGGTTGCATGTTCTACCTATACCTTTTAGATAGTTCTTGTAGATAGTTTTCACAAGGAGTTGTGTTTATGGTAAGTACCACAAGTCAGTATTACAACTCCCCCTCACCAGACTACCTAGAGAGTACCTCGACTGCAGACATTGGGCGTGGATCGGATATCGACGAGGCTTTTGAGCCTCTTTTGGCGTTGGATATCGTTGTTGGCTCCGACAACCATGCGTAGCTCAGTCTGATACGGCTAATGGCGCCATTATAACAGCCTTTGTAGCACTGCTCTCATGCTCATGGTGCTCGCATCATGGTAAAAGGGTAGCTCTCGGAGCACGAGGAGATGGCGCGCCTCTACGTTGTCAGCTTTGACAACCATGTCGACTTCATTCCCATAGGGCTGATGGCACCATTCCAACTCCCTACATGGCACTGCTTGTTCGCTTGTAGCGCTCCCATCATGGTCAAGGGAAAGTTCTTGGAGCGCGAAGAGATGGCGTGCCTCTATGTTGCGAGCTCCGACAACCATGTCGTGCTCATTCTCATAGGGCTCATGGAGCCAATTCAACAACCTTCCTGGCGCTGATATCATGCTCGCAATGCTCGCTTCATTGCAGAGGGGCAGCTCTTCAAGCGCAAGGGGTTGGCGCGCCTCTACGATGTTGGCTCCAACAACAATGCCGGCCTCATTCTCATAGAGCTCATGGCGTCATTCCAACAGCCTTTGTGGCGTTGCTCTCAGGCTCGCGGAGCTTGCTTTATGGCGGAGGGCCAACTCTCAGAGTGCGAGGAGATGGCACGCCTCAACATTGTCGGCTCGGACAATTATGTCGTGCTCATTCTCATAAGGCTATAGCGCCATTCCAACAACCTTTGTGGTGCTTCTATCAAGCTTGCAACACTCGTTTCATGGCCGAGGAGTAGCTCTAGGAGTGCGAAGAAATGGCGTGCCTCTACGTTGTCAGCTTTGACAACCATGTCTTGCTTAGTCTTATAGGGCTGATGGCGCCATTCCAACAACCTTCGTGACGCAGCTATCATGCTCGCGGACTCGCGTATCTACAAAGGGGCAACTTTTGAAGGGCAAGCAATTGGCGTGCCTCTACATTGTTGGCTCCAACAAGAATGTCGGCCTCATTCTCACAGAGTTGATAGGGCCATTCCAACAGCCTTCGTAGCGCTGCTTGCTTGCTCGCCGAGTCGTCGCGGGGCGATAGTCGACTAAGGTGGTACGAAAAACCTGTCATGAAGCATGTAGTGACAAGTCACAAGCCTTCTTTTGCTACCTAGTGCCAATGTGGGTTTGATTTTAGAATTCTTCTGATGGATTGTAATTTCTTTCCTCAAAAGCAATATGAAAATCCTAAAAAAATAAAGTTCCACCTCATGGTTTGGCCAATAGAAGTATATCTTTCATTACTACATACCTGTCACATGTATCTCAAATTTAACAAATATACTTCTTTTAAGAGTTTCAGGAGGTAAAATACTTCAATTTTTTTAAAAGATATTCATACCATAATGTACTCCTATATTATAATTGAAAATTTTAGATCCAAAACTTAATTTGACTTTTATTGGAAAAAAATAGAACTATTTTTTCAAGAAGCCTAAATAAGAAATAAATGTTGATTTTTGCTCCAAATTCTTATCCAACCTTCTTTAGCATACAAAAATCTATCTTGATATATAAAGTGTTTTGTACAATACTTTTTTCCCCATCATTTTCTTCAAATCCTAGTTTTTGGTGCCTTGATTTAACATATATATTGTGTAGTATATTTTGGTATATTTTCAGTCTCTGTTGTATGTAGTATTCTCATCTCGGAAAAGGGTTGGGCCATTTATAGAGCAACATGTGTTGTGACAACCCAAAGTCCAAAAAATCAGCACATTGTTCAAGATATTTTCTATTCACCTAACATTTTATTGGCCATGATTTCTTCACACCTAATCGATGGACAGTTGGCATTCAACAACAATTTAACAAAGGGCTTCAAAACAAATATACTATGGAATATATTGTTTTCGCCCAAAAGTGAGTCCGCTTAGTCGACTTCTACCCCGCGTTTTCTTCATCGCGGAAGGCAACTTTCGGAGCGCAAGGAGGCTTTAGGCGTCTACGTTGTCGACTTTGACACCCATGTCGAGCTCATTTTCATAGAGCAAATGGCGCCAATACAACAGCCTACGTGACGCTACTTCATGCTAGCAGCGCTCGCATTGTGGTCAAGGTGAAGTTCTTGGAGCGCAAGGAAATGGCACGCCCATGCGTTGTCAGCTTTAACAAGCATGTCGTGCTCATTGTCATAGGGCTGATGGCCCCATTCCAACAGCCTTTGTGGCGCTACTATCATGCTCGTGGTGCTCCCTTCATTGCAGAGGGACAATTCTTATAGCGCAAGCAAGGCTGTTCCGGCATCCGTCCGTCCGACTATCCACCTGATAGAGGCTGTTGTCCGTCCGATAAGGGTCACCGCTGGTTTGACCACGACAATATGTAAATCAATTCAATCACTGCCATGTAGGCAACTACGTGGCTGACATGTACACAAGAGGGTCGTGCGCGTGCAGACATGAAGCGGACGCATCGTGTCCGAGCTGGGCACGTGTCAAGAGGCAGGGGCTGAGGGGCGCACGTGGCTTAGAAGTTAGGATCATTGTGGACATAAGCCTTACTCCATTTAACACCACTAAATGGGCCAAGCGTGTACCGATATGGATAGGACGCGTACAAATATAAGTCGGGCCCGTATCTAAACTAGTCAGGCACGTACCAATAGGAGTTGGGCGCGCTTGCAAAGGGGTCGAGGGGGCGCGCATATTATATAGGGGGCAGGGCACATACACTTGCACGGTCGCGCGTGTGCACGGTGTCCTGATGGAAATTCTTCCATCATGTACATATTAGTATTAGTCTTGATAAATATAGATTTTAATGAGCGAGGAGTTGAGGTAAAAGGGGTTGGTCGTGGTGAGAACCACGGTTTAATGATAATAGAGCACTGTCTTTGTCATATGCATAGCTCAGGGGATAGGTCAACTTGCTACCAATTGATTTTCTGCCTCACTAGCGTGCCAAGCAGTGGCCCACCCAAGTTGCTCGACGAGCTCGATCGATTTTGAACCTGGACCGGCGGGCAACCAAAGACCACTGCATCTCCAACCAACCAAGTCTTCGACTTGGCAACCGAAAGGTGATATTCAATGCTTTTATGCATCTATGTGGAGCCTATAGCTACTCTATGGAAGTATTTTTTATTTTTGTTTATTTTATTTTTAGTTATCTAGTTGTTTGAAAGGTCCATGTTTTTGCCTTTCAATAAAATAAATTCACTAAGGGATTTGGGTGGTTCAAGTTGTGTGGATAGAAAGGGGATAAGTATCTTTAATTGGACTCAAGGTAGGGAGCATGGGCTGATGTGCCCCACCTCCACTTTAGATAAGGCAAAAAAATTAGGAAAGAGATTCCTTAGTATGTGTGTGTGAGGGTGAGAGAAGGAAGGGTTGGTAGCCGAATTTTGATTGTGTGTAGCTCATTGAGAAATGATCCTTTGAATTGAAATTTTGAGAGATTGTTTATGGTGTCAAGAGCTTTCCAAAAAGTGTTCATCATTTGAATTTGGAGTTGTTTTGCAAAAGAAATGAAGGTTTAAAATTGTGAAAACTCGAGGCCATCCATTGAGAGGGCAGAGGTTTCAACAAGCCATAACTTTTGGACAGTAGTTTAGAATGGTTTGAGATTTGAAAGGTGTGTGCACCATTGTCATAGCTCTCCGAAAAGCTATTACAATTAAGATTTAAAGTTTTGAGGAAGAAGTTATGAACATCTGAATATTTAAAAGAGGCAGAACTTTGAACTCATATAACTTTTGGACGGTATTTTAGAATGACTTGAAATATGGAGGAGTGTTATTCATATGTACTAGCTTTCCAAAGAGCTATTAAACTTAATATTTGGAGTTTTGAGTCAACTGTGGCACCTGTTTGAAGATTACAGCCTTGATGGAAGCTTTTCTATTGTGTTTTTGAACACTTCTATTGAGTTTTTTTGTGTTTTTAAACACTTCAAGATTTGAAGATTTGGAGACTTGTGTGTTGTGGCTTGTGACTTGATATTCCTAGCCGGATTTGGAGGCTCGTTGTCTTTATTTTGTTATTCCGAGCCAGATTTGGAGGCTAGTTGTTCTCAATTCTGCTTCGTAAATTTTGTTGCGGCGAAGTGGGATTGATCACCCACACGGTCGTATTTATGTTGTTCCCATCGATGAGGCGCGATTGCTGGTCACCGTATGTTTGAAATTTAGGAGTCAATCTTTCGGACGGTTTCAGCTCGTGGTCTGGACGTCCCGTTTTACCCGTCCGAGGCCATGGGTTCTTATCACCTTACCTTTACCCTTAAACCGTTTAGAGCCACCATATGATAGGCCAACGGAGAGCTGTTTGAAGAGTCGAAGATATGAAGGTTTGAAGAACAGAAGAATTGAAGACACGACTGGACTCTCCTGCCATCTATTCCGGTTGCAGCGAGATTCTCTGTAAATTCTCAAAGCGCTCCCATCTCTACACGACAACGGATTAGAAGTTGGTTTTTTTTGGACATGAACTTCACACCACCAACACCATTAAATGGGTCGGACACGTATCTAAACGGATCAGGTGCTTACACATGGGGCTGAGCGCACCGGATGGCTTAGAAGTTAGATTCATTGTCGATATAAGTTTGACTCCATTCAACACCACTCAATGGGTCAAGCGCGTACCGATATAGATAGGACGCATACAAACATGAGTCGGGCACATACCTAAATGGGTCGGGCACGTACCTAAATGGGTCGGGCGCGTATCAATAGGGGTTGGGCGCGCACGCTTGTAGGGTCGCGCACGTGTACGGGTTGGAAGTTGGGTTCATTGTGGACATGAACTTCACCCCACTAAAAGCATGTACACTCCTTGTGCGCCAACCCGGGGCAACTAAAAATTTCTTGAAGAATTCAAATCCACAAATTCCATCATTTTGACTAATTACATACATTATATATTTTTTGGAATAATACATATGATATATAGAGTACTTATTAATTCGATGCGAGATCATCACAAACAAAAATATAAGATTAATGGAACATTTAAATACATTTTTTCTTTAGGAGGTTCATGAAAATTGGTCTATTTTTTTTTAAATTGTAATTTAATGATCTACTTGAGGTCCCCAAGTGGCTCAATGGGGGCCCTAAGTGATCTACTTGAGGTCCCTAAACGATCTGTTTGGGGTCCTCAAGTGGCTCAACTAGGGCCCCAAGTCATCTACTTGCAGTCTCCAAGTGGCTCAACTAGGGCTCTCAATGACCCTAATTTTGTTATCTATGTAGGAAAACTAATTAGCAAAGGAAATAGAACAATCCAAAGAAGTAAATTGCAGAGTGCGTTACCCTTCTCTTTACTTTGTACTCTAAGCCCAAGATTTTAATGATCGTAATCAATTCAAGAGCTTTGATTATTGTTTTTAATACAAGTTGTTTACATTAATACATTGTACAATGCTATCATTTATGATGTATCAAAATTCTTATTAAACTTCCTTATATATACAAAGTTTTGTTCAATCTCAATATCTTGTAGTGGGTCAATCACCAAGATTGCATTGCAATGTGATAACTTGCTATCTTTAATGGAGTGAATGGATGTTACTTCAAATATATTCTTAGAACTTGATTTATACCATAGATATGAATTTACAAGTTTCTAATTTATTGAATTCTACAATTTCACATAACAAAACAAAGAACTCATATTCCATTAACAATCACATTTCTTAGTCTATGTCAACATCTTGTGGCAAACAATGATGTTAAGTTTTTCACTTCCTCCTCTTTTATCCGCCCCCAAAAAGACAAGTCTTGAATAATTTTACTGTGAAATATTTAGGAGACTTTGGAATTTAAGCATTATCTACGTGCATAAATTAAGCAAGTAGGAAAAGCATATTGTTTACATATGATTGTGCTTGTAGAAGACTAGAAAAACATTCTCATGGCAAAACAATAAAATAGATAAGGAATGCAACTATATTTTAAAGAAAAAATAAAGTACAACCATTTGGATTAAAAACAACAATCAAGCTCTTGAAGTGATTAGGGTCATAAAAGTATTGGGCTTAGTGTACAAAGTAAAGAAAAGAGTAACGAACACTACAATTTACTTCTTTGGATTGTTTAATTTCCTTTGCTGATTATTTTTCCTACATAGGTAGAAAAATTAGATATAAGATTGTAAAGAAATCAAGCCATTTAGAAACAAAGTTTTGGTTACAAGATTCTCCAAGGCTATGATTTCAAAATGCTAAAAAATTAGAACCATAGTTCTTCTCAAGACCCTAAACCCTATGACGCCTTTGTAAATTCGTAAAGAAAAAATGTATATTTTTATTTTGTGATGATCTTGCATCGGATTAATAAGTACTCTATATATCATATGTATTGTCCCAAAAAATATATAATGTATGAAATTAGTCAAAAGGATGGAATTTGTGGATTTGAATTCTTCAAGAAATTTTTAGTTGCGCCGGTTTGGCGCACAAGGGGTGTACATGCTTTTAGTGGGGTGAAGTTCATGTCCACAATGAACCCAACTACCAACATGTACATGTGCCCGACCCTACAAGCATGCGCGCCCAGCCCCTTATGCGTGCGCCCAACCCCTATTGGTACGCGCCCGACCCATTTAGGTAGGTGTCCAACTCATATTTGTACGCGCCCTATCTATATCGGTACGCGCTTGACCCATTGAGTGGTGTTGAATGGAGTCAAGCTTATGTCTACAACAAACCTAAGTTCTAAGCCGCGCGCTCAGCCCTATGTGCGCGCGCCCGACCCACTTACATATGCGCTCAGCCCCTTGAGCACATGCACTCTCCCCCCATGGACACACGCTTGACCTTTGTGTGCGTGTGCCACCCTGTGGGCGCGCCGTCAACCTATATGCATGCGCGCCGGACCCCTATTGATATACGCCCAACCCATTTAGGTACGTATAAACCGTAATATTCATACTTGCAAAATACCCAAGTTTCACTCTTAATTCAAAAGTTGCTCTCGGGATGGCCTAGTGTCTAATCAAAAAGTAGTTATGCTCTAATTATGCATTAAAAGATGTCTTTTTATCAAATTACTTGAGATTCCGCACTTATTTAAGGAATTTAGTCCCTTTTATACATCACTCTTAACATCACACTCTTATAACTTATGTTCTGGGGATCTAAGTGCCTACAAAGAGCCTTGCTCTTTGATAGCTGTGAATGTACTTGATTAGACTCCTAGACCTAGTCCTTTTTGGCTAATGGATTCTATCCATTGCACCCATTGCTAATTCCTTAATTAAACTTTTTTATAAATCACAAGACTACCTCGTGCAATAAGCTCCACTTCCCACGTACTCATCACATGTATTTGTCTCAAACAACACAGAAGTTAGATCTAGTCGAAATGATTTTATATGTAAGATTTTGATTTAGTCTATTGTAGGAATCCGTTCCCACAAGGTTCGGGATGTAACCTTCAAAATCCGGTAATTAAAGAAAAATTGAAAAAAATTAGTGATAAGAACAGCACAGACTAGTACAACTAGGTAGGAAATAGAAATAAAGATTTCGTGCTAAAATAGAATCGTTAAACATTGTTGTCTTCAGCAATTTTCCAGTAATCAGACATCCGGATAGCCGAAAAATGTCTGGAGTATTCTGGAAGATATCCGGAAACCGGAAACGTCATCATGGGGTTTCGGAAGCGACACTAGAGCCGTTATGGGATACCATACGTCATGCCCATTATAAAAAGGGGCAAAAACAGGAATTCTTCATAGATGTCGATTTAGCTCTCTCTCTCTCTCTCTCTCTCTCTCTCTCTCTCTCTCTCTCTTTTGTTTTCACCTCCTCCCAATTTTTGTTTGCTTTATAGCATCCGGTAGCCTTTCATGGTACGAGTCCTTTTGTGAGGTCGAGGAGGCGTTGAGTTTTCCGGTTGACATGGTCAATCGGAGCCTCCTCTTCAACGAACGCTTGGAGAAGGAAGGGAAGGTGAACCACGAGCAGATCATCCGGTTCCTCATGGATCACAAACGGAAGATGGAGAGTACATGGGGGCAGATCCAGCTTTTGGTCAACAACACGATCAACATCGTGGTCCGGGAGGAATCCGTGGCGCAGAACTCCTCCATCGATCTCGACTCATCACTGGACGTAGCCGGACCGTCGAGCAGAACACCGGAGGTTTCCGAAAAGGATAAGGATAAGCAACAGGAGGAGGAGATCTTTGGTACACCCGATACGGCTTCCCCCATACGCTAGAACAAGGTCTCTGTGCCCAGCCCGGAGGCCATGTTCTAGCGTTGGAAGAACACGCTTCCGGTAGCGCTTTTCCAAAAGACTCCCCCAGTTTTCCGGCTTCCTTCTTTCTCCCCCTCCTCCACCATCCAGAAGACGACTGCTCCATTATCCAAAGGTCTTCCGGAAGAGACTTCCACTGTCAAGGATGTGGTGGGAACCACGGCCGGCACGGCAAAGAACGCGACGTAGGTGGTGCTTGCCCCTGGCGACCCGGAGCCAGCAATCTCAGCTTCCGGAAGCAAGAGCCAAGTACCAGAAACAACTTCGGAGAAGATCGACAAGGCAACGGGCACTATGGAAGAATTCCCTAGGCGTAGGAGCAACCATCTTAAGAAGACTCCGTAGCCTAGGTTTAGGGTTAAAGTTATGAGTTGTTAGTTTCTTAGGTTCTAAAGCGATTAAACGATGGGGCTTGTGATTGCACGTGGCTGCCAAACATTACGTTAAAACAATTCCATAAACTACCTTACCATTTAGGAGCAAAAAATCCGGATCTTAGATCCATAATTTTTGGATCTAAGATGTGATTTCCGGATTTTCTAGGATAAGACCTTTTTGCTATCAGGATAGGATTTTCTATATTTCTCTCGGATAAGGTAGATTCTAGATTAAGGAATTTAGCTAGTACTTAATAGATGAGTTTTAGGAAACTCATCATCTTGTTTCTCTCGCTGATAACGTTTTTCATCTATCACTACTTTTGTTATCTTAAACTTGTGGTAATTGAGTGTTTTCTTGTGAGGAACGGATCCATTGTGGTTGGAGTATGGTGATTTAGTTCTCGTGTGTTGAGTGTTAAAGTGTTTGTAATTGGAGTAACCGGTTGTGACTTGCATTAGGAGATCGCCCGGAAGAGTTGGAGAAGAGGGTAGGGAGAGCCCTGACATTCATCAGGGTTCGGAAGTAGCCAGGAGGGAAAGAGACGTATTACAGAGGTTTGCTTAGTAGTCTCTAGGGCACGGAATATCCGTGTGAACCCAGATTCCGGTTGAGGTCGGAATCTCCCCCTACGATAGGGATAAATCCAAATGTGTTTGTCTTGAAGGAGATTTTCATACAAATTGTATAGCACACACAGTAGAACCACTGTAGTACCGACCAGAATGTCATTGTAGTCCGGGTTTACCTCTGTGTGACCGCGTTCGGATGGCCATCCGGATGTTGTGAGGGCGTGGGTCCCGCAACAATAATTGTCCACCGGTTAGCGGAGTAGGGAGAGTGGGTGTCTAGCCACGTTAAGTCACAAGACAGTGGGAAATCCGACCACTTACACAACATAGGTTCAGTGGTCTTCCGATCACTCGTTTAAACCGTCCGGAAGACTCTCTGAGGAGGAACAGAGATAAATCAAACCTCCTTTCAGCTATCCGGAAATTAGTTCCGGAAGCTATTGTAAGAACTCCGGAATCCGGAAGGAATCGGATATTGAGCAAAAGAATGAGTAGGAAAGCTAACCTATGGAGTAGTGTTTGGTAGTTTAGTTTTGTATATCATTGAGGGAAGGAACAATAGGTCTCTGTAGGAACGACACCAGAGGAGTTTACTTTGGTTGTACTTAATGACAATTAGGTGCTAACTGGAGGAATACTGACCCGACAACTTGCAACATCTATCAATCTTTAATACTTGAATGTAAGCAATAACCCACACTCTTACACTTGCATACCTTGAGTTTTACTTCAAATAGAGTCATGTTACTTATTTATTTATACGTTCCTCAATCTCATGTCTTAATCAATTAATCATACATTAATTCACATGAAAATCACATACAATTATGATTAACTTGTAAACACACAATTTTCTAAATTACTCCATGAAGATCTAATATTATTGCAATCATATATATGACTCAAGTCACACACGAGACTTTAACACATGCAAATATAATAAATATTAAAATATTAAAATATAAATACTCTTACAACATTAAGAGTCATCCACTAGCTTCTTCTTCTAAAGCTAGGGCTCACTCTAATGTTCCTCATGGTTATGGCAATGGCAACAAAATAGTGATTTATGCTACCTATTTTCTAAAAGGCGCACCTCTTTGCAAGAGGTTTTTCCCATTTCCTAACCAATAGGCTTCTTCTAGTTTAATTTCAACAACTCTTCATGAAAAGGTGTATCCTTCCAAAGGGTGTGAATAAAACCCTGTTCTAACTACTCTTTCAATTTTAGATATGAATAGGTACTATTCAACAAATTAGCTACTTAGTGTAAACATTACCTCTATTTATCTAATTCTAAAAGTATCTACAATATTTTTTACACTTAAAAAATTTAAATAAACTATTTCTAAAATTTTGCTCCACAATACACATCAGATCCATGTTAGTAGTGTGTAGTTCATGTCCAAAAAAACCCAACTTCCAATATGGGCACACGCGCAACCGCTCTCTGACCCTATCCGCGTACGTCTATTAGACATTAGAGTTGCTCGTAGCTAATATCATATTGTAAATAGTTGAGGTAAATTTAGAAGAAAAAATAAAGGAGAAAAAATGTGAGAAATTAAAGGAACTTAAAGTAATCCAACATGTATTGGCAAACATTGCTACTAATTGGTACTACAAGTGAAGGCCTTTGAAAGAAATCTATATTTGACTCCAAGCATTGTTTGTAATATCGTGTGTGTTTCACTTCCTTGTGCGATCATTTCTCTACGTCTTTCAAACCCAAATAGATTATGGGCCCACTCACGTGAGTTGCGTATCTAGAGTTTTGGAGCTAATTGGTTAGGAGGTGATCTTGAGAATCTTTGAGTGTTTGAGATGCACAATATCGAATTTGGAGCATTGAGGTGTACAAGAGTTGACTCAAGTTGTTGGAGCATTGGAGGTGTACAAGGTTCAATTTTGAAGCATTGGAGGTGCACAAGGTTCAATTTGAAGCATTGGAGGTGCATTAGGTCCAATTTGAAGCATTGGAGGTGCACAAGTATTGATTCAAGGTTGTTGAAAGCATTGAAGGAGATTAAGGACGGCCCAAGGAGTTTCTAAGAGCATTGGAGATGCACATTCAAGAGTGTTGACTTTGTAACTATTTACATTTGCACTTTTAGGCGTTGCCCATACACATTGTACACAATCCGTATGGGTAGCCCTATAATTTGAGTGTTCCAGGTGCATAAGTGCACATTGGAGCCTAAAAATGGTTCATTTGAGTGATTAAAGTGCACTAGTGCTCATTGAAAGTTAGCACATAGTGTTGAAGTCCAAATATGGCAACATATGATGGCAAGAGCGCTAGAGTCATTGATAAGTTCAAAGGTGAGAACTTCAATCTTTGGAAGTTCAAGATGGAGATGGTGTTGTCATCCATGGACCTTTGGAAGGTTATAGATGACTCCAAAGAGCCTCCATCTGAAGGCAATGATCCAAAGGTGAAGAAGGACTACAATCAGCGTATGAAGAAGGCCATGCGTGTCATTGGCTTCAACTTGGTGGACAACCAACTTGCCCACATCAAGAGTTCCAAAAGACCCGTAGAATCGTGAAAAACTTTCACAAAACGAGGAGCTAGTCTAACATTCTCTTCATTGGCCACAAGTTCTTGACAATCAAGATGCAAGAAGGAGATGATTTATGGAATCATGTCAACAAAGTCAAGGCACTTGTGGATCAACTCACTTGCTTAGATGTCCTGGTGGGAGATGAAGATGTGATCATGACTTTGCTTGAGAGTTTGCCGCCTTCGTATGAACACTTGATCACTGCCTTGGAGACCTTGGCAATGAAGGAGCTCACCATGGAGTTTGTGACGGCGCAGTTGGTGCACAAAGTCTCCAAGCGCAAGGAGAATGAGCCCAATGGCGGCAATGCCGTCTTGGTGTCAAAACAAAACAAGTAGGGAGGCTCTTCTTCATTACGTAGCGAGCCCAAGGTAGGTTACAATTGTGGCAAATCGGGCCACATTGCACGAAATTGCTTCAAGCCAAAAAAGTGGGAGCAGGACAACGTGAACCAAACAAAGGAGAAGGAAAATGCCAATCATGCAAAAGAGGATGATGTCTATGCATTTGCAACTCAAGGTGGACCACATTCCAAGTCCATGTGAAGGTGGATCTTGGATTCGGGCGCCACAAAACACATAACACCTCATAAGGCGACATTTGACACGTATGAGGTAATTACTCCATGTATTGTGTATTTGGATGATGATAGTGTTGTGGAGGTCGTTGGCGTTGGATCTATTGTTGCCAAAGTACTTCTGAGGGATTGCTCTAAGAGATTTAGAATCAAAGACGTTCTCCATGTGCCCAAGTTGCAAACGAACTTGTTCTCGGTGAGCAAAATTGTGACAAGTGAAATGAAAGTGCATTCCAACGTGGATGGATGTGTGTTGAGGGCACCAAATAAAGATGTTCTTATGGCAGCACCTCGTGAAGGCAATTTGTACCAAACGACCTTCCTAAAAGTGTTTAAGGCGGATGCGGCCAACGTAGCACAATCATCAACAGAGAGGGGTGCATTGGAGCTTTGGCATCGTTGATTGGCCATTTGAAAGTGAGAAGCGTGCATTTACTTGAAAGCATGATAAGTGGCATGATTCTTGGCAAAGATGAATTAACAATGACATTTTGTGAAGGGTGCGTGCAAGGCAAACAACATAAGGCACCATTTCCAAAGGATGGAGCGACGCGTGCACAAAGACTTTGAAGATTGTGCATTCGGATGTGTGCGGCTCTATGAGGACCACTTCCATAGCTGGTGCAAGGTATTTGTGACCTTCATTAATGACTTTTTGAGGAGTGTGTGGGTGTACATCTTGAAGACAAAGGGGGATTGCCTTGAAAGGTTCAAGGAGTTCAAGGCCCTTGCGGAGAAGTAATTGGAGCACAAGATTAAGGTGTTTCAGTCGAACAATGGTGGGGAGTTCATATCCAAAGGCTTTCAAAGTTCCATGGCATTAAGAGGAAGACGTCAACACCTTACTCGCCGGAGCAGAATGGAGTCGTGGAGCGTGCAAATTGTACCATAGTTATGAAGCCAATTTTGACCTCACCTTTCAAATAAATCTTTATGTAATTTTCAATCTTAATTCAATTAGCTCTAATTCTAAAAGATAAATCTTAACCCTAAGCCAAAGTCATTTCAAATCCTAATTTGAAACCTTATAGATGAACTCTAACCCTAATAGACGAATTTATTGGATGAAGTTAAGTTCACAGATTTTACTGATACAAGGTAAGGTAAAAATAAAAAGTAGATGTGGAAGTAAATGATAGTACTTATAAGTAAAATTCAAGGATAAAAGTATCAAAATCAAAAGTACACGATGAACATTGAATAGAAGTAAAAAGTAAGGGAAGTGTGCCTCGTTCAAGGCAACAGACCCTCTGCTACTAAATTTGTTATAACTCCCACTTTCTTGTTTGGATTTAAGTGCGCATAGTGTCTCTTAAAAGTTGACTTGCAAATCTATGTGCTACACAAAGCTCGGCTCCAAATTTGTTGTGGTTTGCCCTTACTAGCCCGCCAAAGACAATGTTCTAGATCTGCCGTTAGACGATCCCCCACACAAAGTAGACACAACTTCTTTGTCCTTAGTCCAAATGATGCGTGCCAAAGATTTTTAGAAAGCTAACAACAAGATCTATCTAATGCTTGAAACTCACGTTGTACTTCTAAATATCTCACTGGCAATACACGATTAATCGCAACTCAAAGGAAAAGGGTAAATGGAAGAAAAAAAATGGCATAGCTCCGCCCAAAAGAATAGAGAGAGTGAGAGTGGCTGCTCAATTCCTCTTATACAATTAGAAAGAAACCCTAGGCTGGCAGCGACATCTCCACCATCCAAGTCAAGAACTCTAATCATGATCAAGGGCCTACAATCAACCAAGTATTTAAGTCCAATTATAGGGCTGAACATGCAAATAACTCTCAATCTGAAGTAATTTTGATAAAACTAACATCATCAGTGTGTTCAAAATACATTTAAATCACACGACTAACTATTCAGAAGTCTTAATCAAAGGTCTATATCTTTGAAAAACAAACAATCTACTAAACCAATTGCTAGTCTTACAAAAATTGTAATTTCAATTAATCTATGCAAGAGTAGCAAGGGTTCTTCCCATAAAATCTTTTTGACCATTTTTCTCATCTCTTTTTATATTTTTGTTTTTATCTGCATAACTATTTTTCTTTCTTTCTTATAAAATAAGTGTCTACAATTCTTCCACTAATTAAAGCTCTAATTCACTAATTTGTCTTCAACTAAACTAACCACTAATCTAATTGGTCTCTTTAGGCACTTCTAAGTCTAATTTTACCTTCCACCATAATTCATGGTCACGTAAAGTCCATTTAGCTAACAAATACTAATTTACGCTAGGCGGCGCTATTATACACTAACCAAACTACAAATGGCAGCTACCGAGGCTGGTTCCTACTAACCAATCATTAACTAAAATTGTGGCGCTTTAAGGCGCTCACAATAGTGAAAATGGCAAGGAACATGATCCACACGCAACGCCTAAAGCTTGAATTTTGGGCGGAAGCACTGGCCAATGCGGTCTATATCCATAATTACCTTCTCGCAATTGTATTGTGTTTGGTGCCATTCTTTTGCACGTACTTTTGTTAGCACATCCGCCACAATTGATTGTGTTGACCAATAGTTCAAGCTATTCTTGCCGCTCTCCAACTTCTCGCGAATGAATTGATGTTGTACATCAATGTGCTTCGTGCATGAGTAGTGTGTGGAGTTCTTTGCAAGGCTATGCACACTAGGTTCTTGACGTAATGATTGTTGACATAATGGTGGTTGCTCTTTCTTGAACAAACCCCACATCTGCCAAAATCTTGTGAAGCCAAATGGCTTCCTTTGTACTTTGGCTAGTTGCCATATACTCCGCTTCCGTCGTGGACAAGGCAATAGTTGGTTGCCTCTTTTAATTCTAAGAGATGGCACCAACTCCTACAAAGAATACATATCCTGTTGGTTTGCTTGGCTCCAAGTTAAACCTTCTTTGGTGAAGAAAGTGTGGATGCGTTAGTACCATGCTCTTGGTGATTCTTTGAGTCCATACAGAACAAGATGATCAAAGTCTTCTTGTACAAAACCTTGCGGTTGGTCTATGTAAATGTCTTCCTCCAATTCACCGTTCAAGAATGCGGTCTTTACATCCATTTGGTAGATCTCCAAGTCTAAGGCTGCTCCAAGTACAAGAATTCACCAAATGGTGGTGTACTTGGCAACGGGAGCATATGTCTCAAGAAAGTCTACCCCTGCAACTTGTGAGTATCTCTTGGCAACTAATCTTGCCTTGTAGCCCACCACTTGACCCAAAGCATCCTTCTTCGTACGAAACACTCACTTGCATCCAAACGCTCTTGCGATCTTTTGGAAGAAGAATCAACTTCCAGGTGTCATTTGCCATGAGCGAGTTGTATTTCTCTTCAAATTTAAGGTACAAACCCGAAATCAAAATCGTTGATGGGCTCTTAGGGATAAAGATCAATGCCCAATGAGCTTTGTTCTAGGTTGTCACATACATCTGAAATCCAAGCTCTTGGACGCCCCATCCGTCTAAATGTTCGGACGCAAGTAAATTGCCGGTCACCAAAATCACCCTTGATCGCTGTCCAATTGCCCTAAAATTATAGTGTTTGAAGTCACGAAGAAGGGAATTTTTTTCCTTACGTAAATCCTTAAACACCGAAGTAGCCAAAAGTGGCTGCTCGGATGACATTTTGAGGATGGTTATTGCTATAAACGGTTGGTTATCATCCAATTCTTCAAGGAGAGTTCATTAAATGTATAAATATTAGATGCTAATGAAACTTGCCTCATTAAGGTAATCATGTTATATCTAAAGAAGAAATGTTTCAGACATGGATCTCAATGTAGTCTATTTAAGAAACTTCTTGCTGAAGCTCTAAATCTGAATTTGAGTTTTTTAAATGATCATTCTTGATTCTTAGTTCAAATAATGAAATGAGGTTTCCAAAGTCTAGTTTCAATTCTAGTTTGAAATTTTGAAAGATATTGAAATTTGGATAAGTTATAACGATAAAAAGATTTGGGCCTATAACCGATTTTCTAATTTTAGTTGAACATGAAAGTTTTATTTACACCACAAGATTTGTCCCTAAAATGTACACCTTTGGTGATATTTTCAAAAAAATTAGCATACTTTGAATTTGATATGAACTTTCTTCATTTTTTCATCAATTAATCACAATAAATTCAAATTTTCCCGAAGAAATATTAAATTTTGTGACATAAACAAAACATGCGATCTCATCTTTGAAATATGAATTAAAAAAATTGACACTTATGTTTAATGGAAATTACAGCACAAAGTAGAATGGAAATTGGTATTGATTTTATGGTCATAGGCTCCGTCCTTTAACCCCTAAAGGCCCAAAGTCCCCTCGGGTGACTCTTGAAGGTTTGGGCAGGTTCTTATGGTGTTAATTTAAAACATTTCTTTTTTAAATTTCTAGTGTAGATGGACATTGCTAAAAGCTCTGTGTGAGTCAATTTTTTTTCCTAAATCCAACATTTTATGAAAAAGTTATAGGGTTTTGAATTTCAAAAGGAGAGACCGGGCACGTTGGGCAACTCCTAAAACTTTTGCTAGGACAATCGATTGAATGTGAGATTTTTAATACTAGCAAATAATATTATTTCCTTTCATATTGTCAAAAAAAATCTCTTGTCTTAAGTGGAAAATAGCATAATAATCTAACAATCATTTTTGCACATTGTCACACTTTGTCGGGCAAGGTACCAAAAAACTTCTTATTTTCCCTCTATAACTTAGCGATCTTCATATTTCTTACATTTTATTTTTTCTACTACAAGATGTGATGTAAACCTTCTTATTGACCATTCGGATTATCATTCTTAAACATGTTTGCTTCACAAAAATATAAAACGTGAATTGGCAATTTTTGAACCTCTACTCCTTGCACATTTGTTAAAAATACGCTACAACCCTTCTCTACCTCTAAAACTTGGTGTACAGTACAAGGAAATAACTTCATGATTAACATGATGGTAATGTTCTTAGACCTTGTGTAGTGCAAAAATTTGACACCAAGTGTAGTCAAAGTCTATTGGTCCACTCACAGCAAGGAAGAAAAAGAACTAATTACTCTACTACAAACACTACAATCTTTCAATTCGTGCGGTCAAAACTTATGAATTCTTTTGAGAACATTAACAAGTATTTCTCAATTTAGATCCTACGGTTAGATGTAGAAATAAAATGTTTCGATTGCCTCATTACTCATTGCACTAGAACTAGGAGTTTTAAAGTGCTTTTGGTGTGAGAATGCCTTGGGCCTTTTGGGGTTAAGAGTTAAGTGGATTTGTACACTTTGACTTCAAGAGTGAAATTCACCTTATGTACATGATTCAAATTTAAACCAAATTCTTTACATTGAAGTGTGAACCACTTTTTTCATTTTAATATTGAAAACTTACAAAATTTGGCAATCATCTTCTATATAGCCATTTGTACAACTATCAACATTTGCATGCTTGAAGACGCTCCACCATTGTTGTCATTGCTTGGTGCGATTTGAGCCATTGTTGCAAGCTCAGCGTTTGCACAAGCCATTGCTGCGAGCTCCGGATGAAGGACCTTAACGAGGTGGTTGGCGGCCTTCAATTCTATCTTGGCCTCCTCCAACTTCGCCTACATTGCGCAATGAATTATCTTCTCAAGGCGCGCTTGCTCAAGTTTTGTCTTAAGATTGTTGAAGATTCGGTTGCGATATTCTTTATCCACACCCTCAAGCAACGTCCGCTTTCTAGAGCTCTCGTCCATGCGGTCCTGGACTTCTTGAAATGCAATCTTTTGCTTCAGCCGCGATTCTCGCAGTTCTGTTGCATTGTCACCACGCCCAACCTCTACGCTCTTGTCCGCCTCTGACGACTCGCCTGCAAAAGCCTCAAGCTCTTCCGCATTGCCGGTCAAAGTCGATTGGTGAAGATTGCTAAGCCTGGCTATAATATCGTTCACTAAGGCCAGAGACTGCGCACCTTTGCATGAAGTCTGGTCCGCATCTTCTGTTGTTGTTTGGCCATCGCCATCAATGGTTGGTGCAACGACTTCCGTTGGCACGTTATCTTTGTCCGCTGTGGATTTGGCAAGGATGCCTTGGAGCCATGCCATGCTTGTTGGTATGTCTTCTTGCTCGTGTTGGACGGACCGCTTAGTCTTCGGCCTCACCAATCGCGAATCCACGCGTCTCTTGAGTACCAATTTGGCATACACCATTTGCATCTGGGACTTAGTGCCAAATTTTGGTAACCTTGTTGCATCCGGCCGCATCCAATAGTAGACCTCCAAATACTGCTTCCGGAAATTGTTAGGTTGGCATTTCTTAAGCGGGAATTTGTTAATTGTCAGACCGCATTTGTTAATTCGTTTTGCTTGTTCCAAGCTTCCATCTCCAACACGTTTTCCATTAAGTGGAGTATATGCGGCGTCATGATGTAGTCGTTGCAAGTCTTGGCGGTCCAAAACCCATCACTCTTGGGGCCTAGCTCGTCCATCCATCCATCAAGCGTGTGGTAATCAAGATTGTCGACAATCAAATTGTTGAGTGGCATTGAGACGCCCTTGTCGCCGCGTTTGCCCATTGCCGAGAGCGTGGAGACTTTCTCCGTGACTCTCGGTACATGATACAAATCGTGGAAACGCTAGTGACACTTGCAACGAACTCTAATACGCGTTCTCAAAATATTATTACTATTGCTCATTACCAAATTCCTTGAAAAAAATTGCAATTTTAAATGCAATAAAAAATTATTACCTTTGAGATAAAAATTAGCAAGCCCTCAGTACAAAAATAGCACGACTTCCACTTTCTTCACAAAATCAGCACTTGAGCTTTCCAAAATGGCAAACTCAAATGCACCAATCTATAGGCGAGAAGAGAAGAGTAAAAAAATTAATGAGCGATCCTTCCTTATATAGCAACCCCCCGGTTGCTTCATACCCCGCCCCTTCGCCTTGGATGACTAGGTCGGGTATCATGCGACCGGTGGGTTAACGTGGGCAAAGGGGCGGGGTATCAGACGATTGGGGGACACCTATAAGTGTCTCTTCTACCCTTCCTCCCTCTTCACTGTGAACTTTACCAAGGTTAACTAATTGGAAAATACTCTAATTGTTAAAAAATTGGAGTTTCCTATCGAATCTTGTGGTTAAGTTGAAGGTCCTTCCAACTTGACCGAGGGGGGATTTTGCATTTTTTCCCATTTTGCAGGCCTCAAGAAATCAACCATGGAGGGTACTTCCAACAACCCCGAAAAATCCAAAGGTAAACGTAAGAAGAACAACCATGGACAGAAGGTGAAATACAAGCCTCCAAGGTATGCAGGGTTGAACCATAAGGGCTATCACTACACTAAACACTGAATATAGTGTAGAGGGATTATTGATGTAGATCACTCACACTAATTTCCATCAAAGCATGTGCATGCCAAGTTCTGATTGAGTATTTGTTCTCAAGCAAGTGTGAGTGAGTCAACAATTTCATGTAAATTTTCAATTAGTGTAGGAAATTTCAAATAGTCTGGTCTACACTATATTCACGGAATGGTATAGTGATGCCAATCAACTCAACAATCGGAGTGACGATTGCAAGAACCTCATCACGAGGTCAATTTTCGATTACAACAAGCAGACTTCCTTGACGAGGTTGAATCTCGGCTATCTCATGCACGGTTCAGAGAACGGGAAAAAAGCATGCTTGGCCGACATGAGGATGAGGTTCATGCGAGCGCTCAAGGATGACAAGTGGTTTGAGGACAAGCGCAAGAGCGGCTTGGAGAAGTGGATGGAGCATCGGTTAGAGGATTCTCTGTGGAATCCGGCGCAACTACTCGAGAAGTACTCAATGGCTATCTGTTCACAACGAGCACTACAAGGGCTTCAACTTGTGGTGGAACGGCAATACCTTGGGGCAAATGCTCATCCTATAGTAAAACTTGGTCTGCCAAATAATATGTGATTTCAATTTTTAGTACTAACATTAGATTTATCATTCTTTGAAAGGGAGAACCCTAAAACTTTATTTCTCTTCTTGGTATGCTGAAATCAAATTATGGTTGCAAATAGTAGTTTTCAATCTAAAATACCATCATAGTGAAATTCATGTGATGTGATATTTTTATTCTTGAGAATTGCATAATTAGTAAAGTTTTCCGTAGAAGGGTATTAGGCTTTTACCATTCATCCTTTTAACTTATGTCCTCGGTGGCCTTGTGTGACTCTATAGCACATAGACGTCCCTCTTTTTCTTCTAAATCCTACTTTTTTAGAAGAATATAAAAACCTTTGCATGCAAATCCTCTAGAACAATTTAGGACTAAAAAAACCTTAAATTTAAAAAACACATATATAATGAATAAAAACTAGACATAGGCTCTTCTACCGCAATGTGCTCCATAATCAAGAAACAACTGGCATTGTCCAAAATCATAAAATAGATATAGGCTCCTCTACCGCAATGTTCCCACGGAAATAAGCTAAAAGATACAAAATTTATCACGCATATAGGCTTCTCTATTGCGAATTTTTCACGGCTAACCAACTTGCTTCTCTAAAATTGGTGACAGATTTTTCCAACAGATCACTACTCATTGCTCACTGGTCATGGCTCACAAACTAGAAATCTTGTCCCAAATGATATGTTCTTTAGCCTAATTGTATAGGGATCCTATGCTAACATATCCAGAAGCACTGTCATGTGCAATGAACATCACATATTATTACTATGGACAATGTATATGATTGGTTGAAGTACCAAATTGCTCATTTGGATGTTGGATTTTGGGTCTCTTCGGCAGGCAAACACTTCTCTAACCCTCTTCTCTAATAAAACTCAATGGTGTGCTTTTGGATTTTTGACTATGAGAATGCGATCTATGTGTGTCTTAACTCCTAAAAGCCCGTGACAACTTCACACCAAAAACACTTCAAAATTGTTGATTCTAGTGCAATGAGTAAGGAAGAAGACAAAACCTTATATTTATCCCGTTGACCGTAGGATCTCCATTAAGACTTACTAAGTAATATATTTACAGAATTTCATACACTTTGATCGCACGGATTGAAAGATTATAGTGTTTGAAGTCAAGAGAATGGTTCATTTTTTCCCTTGTGTTAAGTGGATCAGCAGACTTTGACTTCACTTGATATCAAATTTTTGCACTACACAAGGTCTAAATCTTTTACCATTGTGTTGAGCATGATGTTAGTTTCGTATACACCATTTTTAGAGGTAGAAAAGGGGTGTAGCATATTCCACACAAGTGTGCAAGGAGTGGAGGTTAAAAAATGTCAATTCATATTTTTTTGTCAAAAACATATTATTTTATTTAATATGTTTTAGAATGATAATCTAAACGGTCAATAAGAAGGTTTACACCACATATTTTTGTAGAAAAAATAAAAAGTGAAAAATATGAAGATCTCTAGGTTTTATCTGTAGAACCTGTAGAAAAGATGAAGTTATTTTCCATGCTTGCCTGAAATGTGTAAAAATGTTTGACTTGAGTTAAAATGTTTTTTTACACTATAGACAAGAAATATTCTTTGACATATTCAAAGAAGGTAAGATTCTCTACATGCATGGAAAATCTCAATGTCAATAGAGACTTCTAGCAAAATTTTGGAGGTGCTTGTAGTCCCCATTTCTAACTTTGAGTGGTACTAACTTTCAAACCGCGAATCCAAAACAAATAAAAATATATATTTCTATGGAGCTCTTATCAAGCACAGTCTAGTAAAACCTATCTACACTACTTAAAAGAGGGTGATCATTGTCGACATGGATTATAAATATATAGAATGTCTACACTAAACATCAAATATCCACTAAACCTTGTTTCAATCTTGTTCGGTTAACCCCTAAGGTACCAAGACAGTTTTACACCAAAAACACTTCAAAATTAATGGATTCTAGTGCAATGAATAATGAAGGAAACAAAAACTTTGATTTCTTGTTCTGACCGTAGGATCTCAATAAAGGCTTATTAAGTAATACATGTACAAAATTTCATAAACTTTGACCGCACGGATAGAAAGATTATAGTGTTTGAAGTCAAGCAAATGGTTCATTTTCTTCCCTGCGTTTAGTGGATCAGCAGACTTTGACTTCACTTGGTGTCAAAAAATTTCACCACAGAAGGTCTAAATCTATTTCCATCTTGTTAAGTATGATGTTAGCTCTTTACACACCAATTTTTAGAGGTAGAGACGGGGTGTAGCATATTCAAAACAAGTGTGCAAGGAGTGGAGGCTCGAAATTTGTTAATTCACACTTCTTTTTTTTTTGAACTTAATATGTTTTCGATTGATAATCCGAATGATTAATAAGAAGGTTTACATTACATATTGTTGTGGAAAAAATAAAAAGTGAAAAATACGAAGATCTCTAGGTTTTATGTGGAAAAGAAGAATTGTTTTTGGTACCTTGCTCGACAATGAGTGACAATGTGTGAAAATGTTTGACTTGGGTTGATATGCTATTTTTCACTAAAGACAAGAACTTTTTTTTGACAACATGAAGGGAAATAATATTACTTGCGAGTACTGAAAATCTCACTTTCAATAGAGTATCCTATCAAAAGTTTTTGGAGGTGCCCGAGGTGCCCGCCCTCCCCATTTAAAATTCAAAACCCTATAACTTTTTCATCAAATGTCCAATTTAAGAAAAAATTGTTTTCCCACTCAGGTCTTGGTAATGTCTTTCTATAGTAAGAATTTCAAAGAAGAATGTTGGAAATTGACACCATAGGAACCTGACCGATTTTTCAAAAAGCCCTTTTTGGACACTTGGTCCTTTAGGGGTTAAGTAGTTACTTGTTTACTCCATGAAAGTGGCTGATTGGTACTCCGTTCCCTGAATATAGGGTAGACTAGGCTATTTGAAATTTCCTACACTAATTTCATTAAACACAAATTAAAGTGGTTCACTTGAATTTTCCATCCACATCAAATCATGTCCATTAGAAATAGTGTGGCTTGTCTCAAAACAAATGACACGGGAATTGATGTGGATAAGTTTTTACAAGTTGTACTCACTGCAAGAGAAAACACCAAAACAATTTTAAATTTGTACAGATTCTCCAAAATGCATGATACTTTTCAGTTCAAAAATTTGTATGCACTTTGTATGCAAGCATGGCAACTCCTTACCCAAGCTCCCAACTTATATTGCCTACATTCCCTCTTGTGATAACAATCACAAAACCGCCTTCAAAGTTGAGTTCAACCAACAACTGAACGGCCTTCAGGAATACAATAAAAGCACAAAGCAATAGCAGGAGTCTCAGGACCCAGCGGCATTCAACATCTCCCCGCATTCACATGAGTAGAAGCTAGGCGAAAGAAATCACACTTTCAATTGAACTTGTCCTCTTTTCAGCGCAAGATCCATGAAAACCCCCAAGTATTTGACTGAGCTGACATGTTACTCATTCACTTCCGTGTGAAGGGAATAATGAACCGAATGTGTAGAAATCAATGCAGTTGGACTACCAACTTGTTGATTTCAACCCTCTAGAAGCCTTCGAACTCCTTCCTAGGCTGAACCTAAAAACCATTCATCTTCTTGCAAAACATGGAATGCAAACAAACATTGCTTCAATATAAAGATCAGACAAGTCGAACCTTCATTGGAGCACATTCAACATCAATGGCCAACAATCATATATTTCTAATTAACAAATAGAATCAGTCACAAAGGAAGGAGAAAAACGATCCTGCTTCAAAAGTGACTTGTGCGAGTCACCTCCAATCGTTGCAAAAGCGGTAATAGCTTGTGTTGTGACATCATTTACCACTTGGCACATGTGCCTTGATGAAAATCGGCTGTTAATTGCAACCTGAATGGCAAAATACACCGGAACAAACTGGATCCACCAAGAAAACACAAGTATTAGAATCAAAATACCAAGCATGCACATAGCCGATAGAAACAATCTAACTATGATCAGTTACAAAATGATCCAATTGGCTTGAGACCCGAGCCTCCATTACAAACGCCCACTTTCCTCCTTCTATCAACATTGCTAGACCTTGGTGCATAAAATCAAGGGGAACTTCTTACCTTGAGAGAGAGCTGCAAATGAAAGCAAGAGAAGCTGCTGCAAACTTGCATGAAACCTGCACTATTGTGCACCTTTTGTTACCTGCAAACCCTACTTCCTATTGTGCACCTTCTGTCACCTACAAACCTTACTTTCTATTGTGCACCTTCTATCACTTGTAAATCTTACTTCCTATTGTGCACCTTCTATCACCTCCAAACCCTACTTCCTCATCTCTCCAAGGAATGGAGAGATTTTGAGAGACCGCGGGAGGCGGCTCAAAGAGCAAAAGTATCCAAAACCAAAATTGATGTGGTCCACCTCAATTTTCATCCAAAACCAAAATTGATGTGGTCCACCTCAATTTCCATCCAAAACTAGAATTGATGTGGTCCACCTCAACTTTCATCCACATTACCTATACATCCACACTATATTAAGTGAACGGTGTAGTCATCACAGTTAGTAGGTCTCAGGTTTAACCCCTAAAGGACCAAAGTCCCCTCGGGGGACATTTTGAGTTTGAATAAGGTACCACATTCTCAATTCTAGGTATTCTTTCTGAGAATTTTTTATTGAATGGACAACTTTTGATTAGCTTTGCGTAGACACAAATTTCGTAGAATTCCGACTTACGGTTCAAAAGTTACACTTTATTTTCACTTACATATACAAATAGTGCAGCAGTTTAGTGTGACATATCACAAATACTATCACTAAACTTTAATAACTTCTAAATTCAATAGAAATTCGATTTTTTGTCCATTTAAAAGAAAGAAAATGTCCTCTTGGAAAAGAAATTGAGATCTTTGCATCTACTGTACGGATTTGTGAATTTCAAAAATTTGAGAAGAATATGACATATGCAAAATATAAAGTATATTGTTGATTCTCAGCACATAGTTGCATTGCAGGATTTTTTAGGACATCTTGTACACCTTTTCTACTTCTAAAATTTGGTGCACATGTGCCTAACATGATCCTTTTCAACTAACATAATAAATTCACGGCCCGTAGCGCAAAAAGTTTCCATAGAAGGTGGTCGAAGTTTGTTGAAGGTGTTTAGTATGACATCAAAAAGAGATTATGTCTCACTTCAAAGGCAGGTATCTTTCAATCCGTGCGGTCAAACTTATCAAAATTTTCACGACACACTCTCATACAACTCTAGTACAAGATCCTACGGTTTCATTTTCAAAAAAAACATTTTGTGTCATTTTGTGTTGAATTTGCTAGAAATGAGAGTTTTGGAGTGATTTTGAGGGGAAAATATCTTGGTCCTTTACGGGTTAAAAGCAGAAGGGTTCCAGTTAGAAATGAGGAGTTCAAAGTGAGAAATTGTCTTGATCAAGTGTATCAGGCACATTAGCAAGGTGTGCTAAGTAATAAAGGGACCATTTTTTATTTTTATTTTTTGACACAAATGAAAGAATTCATTGCAGAAAGGTCAGTGGCACAAACAAGGGCACCCCACCAGGACCGGCGAGGGCCAGCAAGAGGGCACACAGGCCCACGGGCACCAAAGCAAAAAGAAACAACAAATATCACACAACTACAAGTACAGAGAGAAAAAAGAGGAGAAAAAAGAGGAAAAAAAAGAGAAAGCTACGTAACGCTACTGTCTCTAAAGCTAGGACCGGTGATGTTCCACCGTGGGCGGTCGCCGACCCACTGCCCAACCACCGAATTGCTACACCAAGACTCCTTGAAGGCAACAAGTTGTTTGCCAGCCTTAGACGGATTTTTGGTGCGGCATTCCTGCACTTTATGCCAAGCGGCACGACCATAATCCACAACTCCTAACCAGAGCTTAATAGCTCTTTTTTCATCGCTCCAGTGGACGCCATTGAATGCAGCGTCGTTGCGCTCTTGCCAGATGGTCCACGTCACAGTACCGCGAAGAAGGAGCCAGACTCTACTCACTTTCTTGAACCTCTTCGGGGTACGATGGGCAAAGATACTTTGCTTCCAAGTAAATGAGGGACAAAAGGGTCTGTCCTCCGACTCTTGGGTGGAGGCAAGAGACCCGACAGGGTTACTCCTATCATCATTAGCTTGCTGGGAGCTACAGTTATGACTCCTGTTCCTCACTCGGGGGCCTTGATTTCTACTATGCTGCCTGTCGTGCATGGGGGAAGTCGTCATTGACGACGCATGATCCTGGCTGTTCAGGCGTCTGTTAAGATCAGGAATGGTAACTCGGCTTCTGGGATGTGTCCGCTGCCGCTCTTGTTCCGTGGCCAGCCCGCTCCGCGTACATGGCATGGTCCTTGTCCTCAGGTTACGACTTTTGGGGGCGATCATGCCCATGAGATTGTCTGCCCACGTCCATGCTTTTTGAGCTGCATTACACTCCCAAAATCTATGAAGCACCGTTTCTTGAAGGCCTTGAAGGCAAACAGGACAACACTGGTCGACTCCTTCGTTGACTCGCCCCCTCCACACGTTCACCGCCACCGCCTTATGCCAAATCATCCACAATAATCCCGCTTCTTTCCTTACTCTACTAGCATCCCAAACATTCGCCCATCGTAGTTTGAAAGTTTCGGGAAGGATCCCTGTCCACTTCTTCACCACCACAGGCGGAATCTGGTGTCTATCTCTAAGCCACTGTCGACCTCTCCTAGAGGTATACTCCATAAAAGGAGTACCGCCCAGCCACCTGTAGCGCAATGGATCCCAGTCGAGTTTGTCAACTCTACCATAGTACAGCCATATCTTTGTGGACTTAGGTCCTCTAATAATTTTAACTACCCGAACTCGGCGCACAAAGCCTGGGATTACATTCTCGAGGTCGTCACCCATGTCGTCCCACGTAGCAGTGCTACATCTATTTTCGTGTGGGATGAGCGCAAGCCTTCCACTGCTGGAGTGAGTCGTGTACAGGTCTATCTGAAATGGAATTTTGGACGTGAAGGTGCCCAGATGAGGGAGGTACCCCTTATCGGATCTACATACAGCCATTGGGACAGCAGCTAACTCGTCCAAGAATATTCCCACCCATTCTCCATGGTCTACATACGAAGATGGTTTTGCCACCACGGCCCCCCATGCAAGCTGACTTGACGCCAGAATCGTTTCCCACGCACCTGCCTCACTTTGACTCATACCAAACTCTGCTATTAGAGTCTCAAACGATTTCCATTGACTTCCATTCCATACGTCCCGGAAGCTCCTGAGCCCGGCTCTGTGAAGGTGTGACGCGCGGGTTTTAGAAAATCCTACACCTACGGCTTGAAAGTCTGGGCAATACCAGACACTACTGCTCAGGATTTCCTCGAAATTGGTCGGTGAGACGTAGTTGGTCATCTCCAGCATCGTTTTCCAAGCGGTTGCCACCCTATTCCACACTATGGAGCCTTTCTTCGTTTGATGGCCCCTCACAGTGAAGAACGATAGATCAGCTGCCCATCGCCCTTTTGTGTATGGTTGACAACTTGATAACCTATGTCTGAGCATGAGGTGAAGGTTAGAGGTACCTGGCTCTAATGCTTTGGTCATCCATTTGGTCATCAGGGCGGTCACCGCTTCTTCTGGGTTGATAATATCCAGTCCACCTTTCTCTCGAGATTGGCAGCATTGAGCCCAATTCACACGGACTCTAGAGCGTTGGGCACTGCCAGACGCCAGGTAGTTCATAATCGTCGACTTGAGGCGTTTGACGCCTTTTTTTGTTCCACCCCAGATGGCCAAGAAGAAGAACAGCGTCCCCACTAGCACGCTATTGACTATGACACTTCTGCCAATGGGGTTCAGTTTGGTGGAGCTCCAGTGGGTGAGTTTCTTCGCTAGTCTGGAGTGTAGGAAGGCATCAACGTCCCTAGTGGATAGGGAGAGTCCGAATGGTGCTCCCAAAAGCTTGCTGACATCATCGTTCTCGGCCCATGTTACTCCAATCTGATCTGTCCATTCAGGTCGTAATAGATCATTGGCACTTTTCCAGTAGCCATTCGACTTGAACCAGTTAATAATGAGCCCCGAGGCTAGACAGAAGGAGTCAAGGAAGTAGATAAGGGTGCGGACTGAGGCTTCTTCTCCAAGTAGTGTGAATGACGTGTCATCCGCAAATTGAGCGAGTAGTTGTTGTCTGTTGCCGAATGGGAGGTTGATCCCTTTGATATTACCTCTTTCCATTTCTTTTGACACCATCGTATTTAGAGCTTCTGCAATGATCAGGAAGAGGTAGGGGGCGAGTGGGCATCCTTGTCGCACTCCTCTCCTGATTGGAAAATTGGCTGATGGTTGGCCGTTGACTTTCACCGAAGCTCCCGCATCCTGAAACAGGATGCTAACCATGGCTATGAACTCTCGAGGTAGACCCAGCTTAGCCATCACCTTAAACAGAAAATCCCACTCCACCATATCATATGCTTTGGAGAAATCCAGTTTAAGGAAAAGAAGAGGCTGTTTAGAGGTTTCTGCCCATGCTATCGTCTCTTGAGTCAAAAGCAGATTATCCAAAATGAACCGAAGCGGAAGGAATGCCGATTGATCTGGTGATATAATAGCCATTAAAATGGGTTGCAACCTTCTCTGTAATGCTTTGGCATAAATCTTGTAACTAATGTTCAACAAGGTAATGGGTCGCCAGTTGGTTAAGGCTGACCTCTCTCCTCCTTTGTGTAAGAGTGCAATGGTTCCGCGGGTGACTCCTGGTGGCAGTCGTCCCATGGCTAAGCTCCGCTGTACCATGACTGTGAACTCCTCCCCTATAAATTCCCAGCAAGAGCGGTAGAACTCTAGAACGATTCCGTCGGGACCCGGCGATTTGCCCACCCTCATATCCTCCATAGCGGCTTGCAGTTCCGATTGGCTGATTGGTGACGAGAGTTTCTTCTTCATCTGAGGAGAGAGCCGATCGGTGATGTAGCTCAGAGTCAATCCTTCTGCTCCTTTTGAGGCCGGAGTGGGAGGTCGAGCTGTATAGAGGCGGGAGTAGTATTGGTGGCAAATATGTTCAAGTGTAGATTGGCTGGAGTGAGTTTGGCCTAGATGATCCACTAATTCGGTGATGTGGGAGGCGTTAGAGCGCTCGTGGTGGGCCGCAAAAAATTCTTTCGAGCAACTGTCACCCACCTCCTTCCACTTGGTTCTGCTTCTCAGACGTTGCCCTGCCAACTTTTTCCTCTCAAAGGCTTGAAGACGACCTATCATGTCAGATGCTTGGGTTTGATATGCTGGATTGGTTGAGTCCGTTTGAAGCTGTTCTACCACCTGCTCCATTTGTTTCCTCATGTTCTCTTCCTCTCTTCGAACGTCTGCTGCTCGTTTAATGCAGAATTCTTTGTAGAATTTAACGCATCGACGAATTCTTCCAAAGAAGGGTAGGTTAGGGTTCTGATCCCATATGCCCTTAATGGCTTCCTTCACGTCTTTTTCTGCGAGGAATGAAGCATTCATAACGTATTGTGATGGCCGCTGGCTAGTTTGTTCAAGCCACAATTGTCTGAAGATCGGGAGATGGTCCGAATGGCCGCTATCTCCTAGTATTCTATAGTCACTCGCTACGACTGGGGAGTTAGGAGTTTGGAAAGAGTAGGCTCTGTCTAGTCTTGCCAGGACGCGCCGGCCGTCTCTGCGCCTATTATCCCAGGAGAAGCGAAGTCTGTTCCGTTTTGGGAATCGATCTGCGACTTGAAGGTGGGACAGTAGTTCCCCAAAGAGTCTCTTCTCTTCCTCCGTCCGGATCGACTCCTTACGGTTTGACTTGTCCGATTTGTGTTCGACGAAATTCCAGTCTCCCACCATGACCCATCGGCAGTCCGTTGGTAAAGATGCCAGAAGCTCTCTCCACAGTTCACACCTTCTCGTCGCCGTATGAGGGGCGTAAATATTCATCACGGCGAGGTCGCCGCCTGGGATCCCCTTAAGTCGAATCCATTGGGCCTCCCCTCCACCGGAATGGCCTGTGTCTGCCACTAGATGGGCAATTTTGGGCGCCACCCACATCCCTATGCCTCCGCTTCCAGCTCCATTCGTGTTGCTTTCATCGTTGTTGTAGGCTATACTCGCCTCTTGACCAAAAAATGACGCTCCTTGCCAGGTTAGGTTCCTTATCTCCTCGAATTTCTGACCTCGTAACTTCAATTCTTGGAGGCAGATGATGTCCATCTTCCTGAGATGCTTCTGAAGGTAATTCCTCGCCACTCCTACCCTATCCGGGTCGTTCAGACCTTGAACGTTGTGAGATAAAATGGCTACTTTCATGAGATATTTTGGGGGTGAGAGGGGCTATCTTCGTTGTTCAGGGATTGCGGGGTATCTGACGTGTCTGTGGGATTCGACATCCTTGTTGATAGGTTTTGAATGATGTTCACCGATCTAGCTTTCTTCCTCATTGGTTGGACAGCAAGATTAGCGTTGATTTGGGATCGGCGACGCTGCTGGTTAGAGGTCCCTTCATCTGCCCCCCTCCCTTTCAATGATGTGCCTCCATTACGCCGATCCATGGTACGGGATGAGAGTCGGGGCCGGTGAGGTGAGGAAGAAGTATGTGTGATGTGGAAGCCCTGTTCTCTTAGCCATTCTTTGATGATAGGCGCTAACACCGCGGGGACCTTATAATTGTTGCGGCCTTTTGAACCAGCTGTATAGTATACGCCATCAAAGCCTCCGGACGTCGGGCCCGAGAATCTGAGGCTGTCTGATTTTCCGGTTCTTTCCCCTCTCTGATCCGTTGACTGTGACTTGGATAGAATCATGCGATTGAGGTCAAAATCTTGTCTTGAGTTGATGTGTTGTAATTGGACGCTTTGTGCCTGATCCGCCGGGTCAATATCGCCTTCCAGAATGTCCTCAAACCCTTGCGACCTTACGATTCCTGTTCCGATACTTTGCAAGTTAGATGTTCCCCCCTTCCGAGAACCCCCTCCCTCATGCATCTTATCAAGTGCCATGCGAATGACTGTGTGGGCGGCACTCGTTGTATGCATGAGGCTGGGGGATGCCAACCTCTCCCCCTGATTTTCTCCACGATCGCTGGAGCGTTGCTGAGACGATGAGGCTGCTTGCTCCTCGTTTTGTATTGTTGGTTCTTGAGTTCTTCCTCTGTTGGGGGTGTTTGAATGTTGTTCACCTACTGGTCTGATTATGACCTGTGGTTGGGGTAGAACATCGGCACTTACACCAGGGATTGGCGGCAGCTGCATGGGGGTATTGGTGAGGTTGCGGTCGACCGGAACTATTATGCTCTCTCTCCTCCGCCCATTCCAGAGGTTCCGGGCTGCGTTGAATTCATTAAGGTCTGTGAACTCACTTGTATTCGGAGAGGAGGGGTAGCCTCGGTTTTCCTCTCTAACAACCCATGAGGCCAAATCTAATGGCTTATCTACCACAGACTTTCCTTTTGACGCTCTTTTTCCGTCCACCATCCGGATTGACCCAGGTGGGGAATTCGATACTCCTGTGCCTTGGGGGCCAGCCGTTACCTTCTCCATTCTTACAACAGGGGGATGGAGGTGCCTTACCGCCTCCTCCGAATTTTGGGACCTTGTCGGCGTGGTTGGGGCTGGGTGCTTCGGCGGCCTACTGTTTTCTCTACTGTTCCTCGTTTGTTGTTGGTTTCTGTGTCCCTCTGCCTCGTCCCCTATGCCTCTCTGAATGTTGTCGTGTTGAATGTTGCTCCCTTGGTTCTTCTGTTCATGATGATTCTGCTTTTCATGTTGTCTGGGAATTGTCCGCGCCTGGGATGCCGGACGTGTGTTTGAAGAGTGTCGCTTGCTATTTTTGTGATTTGGACAATCTCTGATAAGGTGTGATGTAGACAAACAGGCTCTATACCGTATGGGGAGGTTATTGTAATCCACAAGGATGGTAGTTGAGATGCCTGTAACTGGGTTTACTACATCTATGTTGAGGTCGAATGGTTCACCTGATTTGACCGCAACACAGAACTTTTGATCGGCTGTGAAAATGTTCCCCTTATGCTTTCCAATGACCGGACCCAAACACGCCGCGATTTCTTGAGCACTACTAATGAATTCATCTGGCAACGCCTTCAGCGTGATCCAGACCGGTATGCGTAGTCCTTGGGGTTGACTGGGCTTGAAATTCTCCATCCAAGGTTGCATGAAGCACGTACCCCACTTTGAAACGTGAGGGGAGAGCATCAGGATTCTTTGAGCCGCTGTTTCATCTTTAGCTAGAATTTGAAAGAATCCTTGCCCCAGGTCCCTCCCTAGTTGGAATGTTTCAGCCACCTCTTTGCCCGTACTGTCCAACCAGTCCTGTACTATGTTTTGGAGTTGCCTACCTCCCACGAAATAAGCAATAACCACTCGCTTTTGAAGGAATTCCATCTCCTTGGCTATCTTCTCACGGTTTAATGTTACTTCGCGCGCCTGCTTATTGATTAGGAAGCCTGCACTGCTGCGAAAGAGGGAGTCGGGAAGTAGCTCACCTGGTGTGGGCCTGGTTGGGTGGAATTCTGCATCACGACCTAAGTTGGTCGCCGCAGCTACCAATTCCGGCTCCACTCTATCGGCTTGTTGTAGCTTTGCTGCTGTCTTTGCTGCCTCCGACGCCGTAGGTTGGACTGGTGCATGTTGCATTCTCTTTTTCAACGCCCCCGCATAAGACGAGGACGATGATGGCGATGATGACGTCGTCGTTCCCCCTTCCATGGCGAATTCGTGTCTCTACAGGAGTGGCACACGCGGTAATGGCAAACGCAATACTATGGATCTGTGGTGGTTGGCTTACCAGCTAGTAATACGACTACAGCCTTGTTACAGTTGTCGTCGCTTTAGGCAGGTTTCCAGTACCCTTCCTCCTTAAAATCCGTTTCGTCCCTCCCACTGTTGTCCTCCACACTTTGTCGCGACTTGAGAATGCTCCGTCAGCACCATCGAACGCTGCCCTTAAACTTCACGCCTCTGGATCTGTGCGTAGCCGCGATCAACGGCCCAGAAAACCCTAACCCTAAAATAACGTTTCCCTCCTGCGACCCTGTTACATGATTCGAAATGGAGCTGGGACTGAAACAATACTACCCTTGCGCCCTCTATCAAGCGCTACCTTCGCTGCGTGTAGTTCATTGCTGCACCGCGGCTACGATCTCCCCGACCTGACGCAGCCTTGCTGCGGAGCTCCATCGGAGCCTCCCTGACATGCGATTTCCCTAAAGGGACCATTTTTCAACTGATCATGAGGATGAAGCGAGTCTATTCATTGATAATTTGTAGCCATTTTGTTTGGTTCCGTTGCTGGGACACCAGAGAAGCAATAAGAATTTGTCCAAGGGTGAGAGCACTACACTAAAATTTATGTTTAGTGTAGTGGTATAAATAGTGTACTTACCCTAGTACACTATTTGTAAAGAAGTTGACAATTGGTGTCAGCTGCCATTAATGTAACCCTCGCTCAAATCCCAATAAAACCCCAATCATTTCAGCCCATGCTTCTTCTCATTTCCAACTTTCAAACGGCCATAAGTCACTCAAATTTTGTCCGAATTGGGCATATGAGATGTTTTTTGGCATCTACATTTTATGTAGATGCCAAAAAACACCTCATATGCCCAATTAGGATAAAAAATGAGTGAGTAATGGCGATTTGAAAGTTGCTGATGAGAGACTATGACAGCCCTCGACTTCTGGACCTTTTTCTTCACTTCTACTATTGATACACTAAATATGCACAAGTGAAAGAAACAATTTTATTATTTTTGCCAAAATTGACAAATAGTGTAGTAGTTGGCATTTAGTGTACGGTTATGTCACTACACTAAATGCCTCATTTGCAATTGGTGTATGGGTTCACATTTAGTGTATACTACACTAACCATAAATTTTAGTGTAGCAATAGAAGTAAGGTTTTGATGCGGAATATTGAGTCCTGTGGAGGTGATCCGTTAGAAGGCACATGGAGAAGGTGATTTGCAACATTGAAGGCATACATCCAGTACTTTACGGTTGCTACAGTCCGATGACAAATCTTGAGGACAGTGTTAAAAAAATTCATACAAAACTCGGTACAGTCAACAAATAAAATACTCACAAAATTTCATTATCTTTGACTGGACGGAGTGAAAGATTATAGTGTTTATAGTTAAACAAATGGTTCATTTCATCCCTGCGTTGAATGGATCAAGCATACTTTAACCCTTGAGTGCCTAGGAAGCCCAAAATGGGACTAAAGAGGTGCTATAACTCAATTTGCATGAAATCCATGAGGATCTAGGCTACGAGATATGAGGTTCAGATTTGCGCACTCATTACACAAACACTCTCTAACAATCAGATTATGATTTGGATTTATAGAACTCTTGGAAAAGCTAGGAATACAACACAAAATACACCAAATACACTAAAATACAGTGAATACAGTGAATACCATGCCACATACTATATTGTATTTTCGTACACATGCACATTGATTTTGGTCTTGAATTTAGATTAAACTTTGTCTTTATGACATTCTTCTTTGTTTTGTGATTGTTGATCTCTCTCCTCACATACAAAACTTCCATTTTGATTCGTATAAGGTTGGAACATTTTTGTATACAATCAAGAAGAAAAAGGCAAAAAAATCACCAATAATTGTGTGTAAATATTTTCTTCACATATGATATGTCAATGAGAAGCTATCAACCTAGTGCACAAGTGAACCTCTTTTATTCAAAGTAAAAAAATTTCTGCAAGAATCAATTGATGGTTAAAGTAGTACACCCTCCAAAATCCACAGTTTTCACTACCAATATACGGTAACTTTAAACACTATAATCTATTCCATCAATTGTTGGATGTTGTGAAAATTTTCCCCGAAGTTTAGGTCATGGGTTGAGTTCAATTCTGTAAGGTTAGATATTAATATTAATCATTGTATTTTCATCAAATCCGGTTCAAAAGAAAAAATCAGCAAAAATATTGGTTTTCCCATAAACATCCCTAGGCGGTAAAGGGTTAAATTCACTCAGTGTCAAAGTCTTGCACTATACAAGCTCTAAATTTTCTATCATCATGTTGATCATGATATTAACTCCTTGTACAACAATTTTTAGAGGTAGAGAAGGAATGTAGCATATTCAAAAAAATCATACAAGGAGTGGAGGTTTAAAAATTGCCAATTCATGTTTTAATTTTTTGAGAACAAAAAATGTTTTAGAACAATATTCCAAATGGCCAATAAGAAGGTTTACACCGCATCTTGTAATAGAAAAAATAATAAGTGAAAAATATGAAGATCTCAAAGTTTTGTGTGGAAAAGAAGAAGTTTTTTTGGTATTTTGCCCAACAAGATGTGGCAATGTGTGAAAATCTTTAACTTGGGATAAAATGCGTTTTCACACTATAGACAATAAATGTTTTTTGACCATATGAAAGGAAATTATATTACTTGCTACCATTGAAAATCTCAAATCTACTAGAGTATCCTAGCAAAAGTTTTTGGAGTTGCTTGATGTGCCCACACTCGACAAATTTTCCTTTAACCCCTAAAGGACCAAATCTCCTTTGGGGGGATTTTTTATTTTGGGCAGGTTTCTAAAATTCGAAAAAAAATCCTTTTTCTCTGAAATTTTTATTCTAGGTTGCCTCTGATAAGAGCTTCATGGAGATATTTTTATTTTATTTTTTGGATTTGTGGTTTGAAAGTTAGTACCACTTAAAGCCAAAAGTGGGGACTCCGGGCACCTCCAAAAATTTTGACAAAAGTTTCTGTTGACATTGAGATTTTTCACACATATAAAGAATATTTCCTTCTTTGGAAATTTAAAAAAAAAAACTCTTGTCTTTAGTGTAAAAAGGCATTTTACTCCAAGTCAAACATTTTCACACATTGTCGGGCAACGGGGGAAAAAAACTTCATCTTTTCTACATAAAACCTTGAGATCTTCATATTTTTCACTTTTTATTTTTCCAACAACAATATGTGGTGAAAACCTTCTTATTGACTGTTTGGATTATCATTAGAATACATACATAGTTCACAAAAAAATAAAATGTGAAATGGCAATTTTTAAACCTCCCCCCTTGCACACTTGTTTTGAATATGCTACCCCCTTTTTTTACCTCTAAAAATTGGTGTGTTGGGAAATAACAGCATGCTTAAGACAATGGTAAAAGATTTAGACCTTGTAAAATGCAAAAATTTGATACGAAGTGAAGTCAAAGTCTGTTGATCTACTCAACGCAGGGAAGAAAATGAACCATTGTTTTGAGTTTAAACACTAAAATCTATCAAGCCGTGCGGTGAATTGCAACCAACATTTAGTGGCATGTTTATGTAGAAGTATTTTTTAAGATCTTACGGTTGAAAATCCGAAATTCACTTTAAAATGTGATTTTCATGTCTCTTTTTGGCAGTGGCAGTTTTGGACTGGTTTTAGAGCGAAAGTGATTGTGGTCCTTTAGGGGTTAAGATGGCATAACCTTTTTTCTATAAGTCCAATCTTATTAAAAAAATTATACTCCCGCATACCTCTAGCCTTCTTGCATCTCTCTACAAAATTTCAAGAATTGCAAATATAAAGTGCAACCATGGGAACGTGCCCAAGATTTGCAAAAGCCCACCTTCAGACTTTTTTATTTTGGGATTAACCCCTAAGGCCCAATGTCCCCTTGAGGGACATTTTGAGTTTGTATAGGATACCACATTCTCAAATTTAGGCATGATTTTCTAAGATTTTTTTATTGGATGGGCAACTTTTCATCAGCTTCACATAGACATAATTTTCGTAGAAATCTAGTTTACAGGTCGAAAGTTACAATTTTTTTTTGGTAACATAAACATACAGTACAGTAGTTTAGTGTGGCATGTAACAAATAGTGTAGCTAAACATTAATTAACTCTAAATTCTATAGAAATTCGAGTTTTTATCCATTTAAGTTTTAAAAACTCCTCTTTGAAAGGAAATAGAAATCTTTGCATCTACCATATGGATGTAATTTCAAAAATATGAGAATAATATGATATATGCAAAACTTGAAGTGTTTTGTTGATTCTCAACACATAGTTGCATTGCAGGATTTTTTAGGACATCTTCTACCCTTCTTCTACTTCTAAAATTTGTGCACATGTGCCTAACATGATCTTTTTGATGTTAAAATTAGAAAATCATAGACCATACTAAAAAAGTTGCCATAAAAGGTGGTCAAAGTTTGTTGAAGGTGTTTAGTATGACCTCAAGAAGAGTTTATGTCTCACTTCAAAGGCTGATTTCTTTCAATCTCTGTGGTCAAATTGAACAATCTTTTTACCACATATACTTATACAATCCTAGTACAAGATCCTACGGTTAGATTTTTGTAACAATTATTCTTGATGGATAGATTAAGATCTTCCCATATAAAGACCATTAGTACCTAATCAAACTTGCACCCAAATTTCCACCTACTTTTGAGATATCTATTTTCTCGATATACAAATGGCTTAATCCACATATTCAATTCATAATCTATACTAATTTCAAATCAAGGGATGTTGAGTATATATTTGAAAAACTTGAACACCTAAAACAAAAACTTCAATCAAATTAAGGTAGAGGCACCCAATTCCGATCGGCCACCCAATTCCAACCAGTAGAGTATGCATGGAATGGTGCATGAAAATGGTAAATGCATGAAATGATGCATGAAGCAATCCATAACAGATTACTCAAAATTTGAAAACTCAAGTCATTATTGGCAATGGATCATTAAGTGTGCAATTTTGGGTTGCTCCACCTCAATTGAGCTTTCATTGGTGGCCTTGCCTCAAAAGTCAAACAAGGCCAATCGACATTGAGTAGCTTTATGAGTTGGTTATCTATGGCATGTCTTCTCTCTTTTTACTCACTCTCACTTATTGGCATTGGGCGAAGGAGGACACCAAATCTCACCTACTCTACTGTTTGATTATAGGCTTCGGTGGTTTATGGGCTTTTAAATTCGATATCAATTCCAAATCTTTGAGATTAAATTTGAAAAAATATTTGTTGAGTTTCATTCCTAATTCCACATCCAGGAATGCTAGAATGTGAGCAGTGAGCAATGAGCGGTGAGCAGTGAGTCGTAAGCAATTTATTTTTTTCAATTAGGCACCCTGTAACCTCAGATTTGGGATGATTTACAAGAAACAATTTTACATTGTGACCTATTTCCGTGGTATGAGAAAAGTACAAAATGGGAGAAAATTGGATTAAAAAACCCATAGATAAACTGTTTGTAGGATATTTGGATGAATGTAGATAGATGAATGAATGTAGATAGATGAATGAATGTAGATAGATGAATGTAGATGAATGATTTCTCAGCTTGTAGTTAAAAAAAATATAGCAACTTCAAAAATATTATTTAAAAAAAATTTAAAAAAAATCACCACCACGTGCCGAGGGGCACCTTGGTACCAAGGAGCGCCCTGAGGACAAAACCAAGGGAAACCAAAAAATATATACAAAATTTTTAAAAAATATATTAAAATTTTTATTTAAAAGTTGTCGCCCATTAAGAAAAATTCTCCTTAAGGGGTTATCCAAATTGCCCATTTGGCACTCCAAACTTCTCCGTAAATTTGTATACAAAAATTCTTGCTTCCACTACAATTTTACATAATTTTACAATTCTTGCTTCTACTACAATTTGAGTGAGGGGAAAAATGGCACCTTGGTACCAAAGTGCCCATTTGGCACTCCAAACTTTTATGTAATTTATAACACTAAAATTCTTGCTTCCACTATAACTTTACACAATTTGAGTGAGGAGAAAAATGGCACCTCGGTACCAAAGTGCCCATTTGACACTCCAAAATTTTATGTAATTTTGAACACTAAAATTCTTGCTTCAACTATAATCTTCATCGCAGTGGAGCATTAGGCAAACACAAAGCGTGGGTGAACTGCAAACACTTGTATTATGTATACAAATTCTTGTGCAACGCAAACTTGGAGGACGACAAGTATATTCATGCACCAAGTCTTAGTTTCAATGAAGTACAACTCCTACTCCGCAATAGTAATCTCTAAGTTCTTTTTTGTTTTGGTCATAGTAATTATGGTAAGTTATTGCCTCTTTTATAGTTTAACTTTGAAACTACTCAAAACTTTGGAGGGCCAAAATGGCTCCTTGGTACCGTGGAACCCTTATGGGCTTCACAAAAAACTTGTGAAGTTCGACGATTTTCACTTGTAGAAATAGTAGAATTTGTTGGGAATTTTTTTTTGAAACATGTTTTACCCGTTGTTGGGAACGGGGAAAAAACCAAAAAAATTAGACAAAAAAAAAAGAAATAAATGGGCCTAGTAGGCTCTTTGATACAGAAGAACCTCTTTTGACTTCTTTAAAATCTTGTAGTTCAATGATTCATCTTCACTCTTGAAAGGTATATTTTTTTATGCAGCATGAATTATGAAGCACTATAAACTAACATAGTTTTTGTTTCCCATTAAATTTCATGTCGCTCATAGAGAAATTTTCGTAAAACTAGATGAGATTTTCAATGGATACCCTAAACTTCATTCATCCATAATTATGTTCATCCATGAAATATATCATCCAAACTTAGTCATCCATTTAATGACTAGAAATAGTCAACTCCATATTAAAGTTTGGTTAGGTTTGTCCCTAAAATTCAACATTTATTTTCATGTGAAGCAATTTCATAGCCCATTTGTAAGTGAAAAATCACTGAAGACATTTGTAAACCACGGTAATAGGCTGCAAAAAATACTTTTTTTAGAAAATTCCAAATATCATTTATAGTTAATTCTTATCTTATAATTAGGATATTCCTGTCCATTTTTATGCTCACTGCTCACTGCTCACATTCTAGCGTCGTTGATTCCACATCTTTCTACATGAATGTTTTGGAGATACAATGTCATTTCAGTCCCGAACTGGCTTAAGTGATTGGAATTGGATGCCTCTACCTTAGGAAACTACTTAATTCAGAAAACTTACTTAGTGCATTGAATACATTTTAGGGAACAAATGTGGTGGTTAAATTCTGAAGCTTTTCTGGGCCAAGACAATCTACAGTAACATTTTGGATGGTATTGTTTAGACATTACAAAATTAAAAATATTTGATCATGTAATGGGCAATTTTCATTTTAATTTGAAATTCTGTAGGGGCATTTAACACTATCTTAAACAAAGTTTTGATTTTACAACGTTCATCTCGATCATACTTTTATTTTCTATAAATAAAACGTATATGGAACAACTTTGATGGTGAGTTTTTTTAGTTCGGCATAGACTCATTAACGTCGGACAACTCATTAAACTTTTGCTGGGACACTCTAGCAAATTTGAGATTTTCAAAACTAGCAAGTCCTACTATTTCCTTTCATATTGTCAAAAAACGATTCTTATCTAAATAGAAAAAAATGCCTATTATCCAAAGTCAAAGATTTCACACATAATCACCATTGTTGGCCAAGGAACCAAAAAAAAATCTTCTTATCCACATAAAACTTTGAGATCTTCATATTACCCTACGCCATGGTTGCTTCTGTACATAATTAATTCAAAATGGGGGTTTGTCCAAAATTTGGAAATTTTAAGAGAGTTGTCTAAAATAAATAAAAATAATTTCAACTCACAATTGTATGGATATGTGAAAATTATAGCTGGAGTTGTTGAAATAGAATAAAATTCTTTATTCATGTAATAAAAAACAACCAACGGAATCATAAAAATGAAAATGAGTACAATTGAAAATTATCTTTAAAAACATGAAAGCGGAAGTGAACATCCATATGACCTAAGTCCTTGTCTAAATATCATTGACTAAACACACCCAAGCCTCATTGACTACATTTTTGCTTCAAAGCTAGGAAACCAAAGATTAACCTTTAAACGTAAGAAGGTGCCGTTGGTGGCTATAGTATTTTACATCTATAATGTTGTATTTGAACATGATAAGGTTGAGATAATGAAATTACTTCCAAATGAAAGATGTTTGTTGAAGAATTTTGAATCCGAAGGTGTAAGTCTTAATAATCATTAGTACTTTTATTGAATTCTACAGAGTAAAATAAGTCATGTGTATAAGGTTCTCGATTGCCGTTTAAGGGTCAGCCTCCAAGTTTAGCAAATGTGCACATGACTTTTCACCACCTACCTGTAATTTCAAGATCAAGCTGCCGAAAAGCTGCAAAATTCAGTGGATGAAATGCCGAATTCTAAAATATTCCCGAACAGGTGCTGAACAAGTGTGTGAAAAAAAATAATAAATCGTTCGAACCCAAGTGCCGAAAGTGACCAGTCGTACGGTATTCTCTTTTTTATTTCTCCTATCATGAGATGTGGTGTAAAACTTCTTATCAACCGCATGGATTATTGTTCTAAAACATATTTTGTTTCCAAAAAATTAAAACGTGAATTGGCACTTTTTGAACCTCCGCTCCTTGCACAATTTTTCTCAATATGCTACACCCCTTCTCTAACTCTAAAAATTGGTGTACAGGAGTTAATATTGTGATCAACATGATGGTATAAAATTTTCCCCACTTCAAACACTATAATCTCACAATTTGTGCGGTCAAAGTTGTTGAAATTTTAAGTGTTTGTAATTTATCCAGGTTCAAATGAGATCATACGGGTAAAAACTATAAATCCAATTTTTTTCTTCTTTCCTTACTCATTGCATCTACCAATATAATAGGCGTCAATATATCTATCCGCCGCTCCTGGTCACGTGACCTCTCTTTCTTGATTTTGACCTCTTGATGTGAAAGGTGAGGCACGGTGATGCACTCTTCTTGACTCTTGATATTAGGTAGTAACCTAATGACTCTTGATTTTGACCTCTTGATGTGAAGAGTTTTCTCCTCCTATATTAGGCAAGTGATACTTATGTGCACAAAGGATCGATCAAAATGCAAATGTAAAGCAAAAGTACTTTATTTTTGGAGTGGATTTAAACTAGGGTAAATTTAACACACCACCCTCTGCTCTCCCCGTCGGGAGGATGGGTACCAACCCTAGTGGAAATAATAGTTTTGAATTGTTTTTGGTGCAAAATTATCAAGGAAATTTAGGGATTAAGTTGATATATCTCATAATTTGGAGCCAGGAAATGATTTAAATTCTTTCACATATTTGTCAATTTTGTTGTTGCTAAAATTTAAGATTTGATATTTCAAGAATGAAATATTTATTTATTATGATTTGTTCTCCTAATACCAAAAATTGTAGTCATCATTTTAAGGTCTTTATGGTAGACATAATAAAACTATAAAAGTCAAAAATTTGTTTGTCTCCAAAAGTGAGGGTATGATTGAATTCTGAGGGTGTATCAACTTGCATTTACTACACAAACGCTTTACTAAATATAGAATTAATACATAATAAAGTTTTAAACACCAAATGCAAGTTTGCATTTTACACATGATCAGTCATATCAATGGCATAGTGAAACCTATGACACTTGCATTAGTTTTTAAAAAAAAAAAAGTTATTACTAACCCCTAAATGGCCAAATGTCTAAACACAAGCTTTATAGAACTTGGGTGGGTTCATGTGGTGTCAATTTTTCAACAATTCTCCTTGAGGTTTATACTATAGATGATCACTTCTTAACCCCTAAGGGACCAATTGTCGCCCCGGGGTCATTTTGGATTTTGGGCATGTACCTACAATTCGAAAAAAAATCCTTTTTAATTGATTTTTTTTTTCAATATAGGATCTGATAAGAGCTTCGTGGAAATATATATATATATATATATATATATATATATATATATATATATATATAATTTTTTATTTTTATTTTTATTTTTATTTTTTTTTGGATTTGTGGTTTGAAAGTTAGTACCACTTAAAGCCAAAAGTAAGGACTCCGGGCACCTCCAAAATTTTTGACAAAAGTTTCTATTGACATTGAGATTTTTCACACATATAAAGAATATTTCCTTCTTTGGAAATTTAAAAAAAAAACTCTTGTCTTTAGTGTAAAAAGGCATTTTACTCCAAGTCAAACATTTTCGCACATTATCAGGCAACGGGGGAAAAAAACTTCATCTTTTCTACATAAATCCTTGAGATCTTCATATTTTTTACTTTTTATTTTTCCAACAACAATATGTGGTGAAAACCTTCTTATTGACTGTTTGGATTATCATTAGAATACATACATAGTTCACAAAAAAATAAAATGTGAAATGACAATTTTTGAACCTCCACTCCTTGCACACTTGTTTTGAATATGCTACCCCCCTTTTTTACTTCTTAAAATTGGTGTGTCGGGAAATAACAACATGCTTAAGACAATGGTAAAAGATTTAGACCTTGTACTGTACAATGAAAAAATTTGATACAAAGTGAAGTCAAAGTCTGCTGATCTACTCAACGCAAGGAAGAAAATGAACCATTGTTTTGAGTTTAAACACTAAAATCTATCAATCCGTGCGGTGGATTGCAACCAACATTTAGTGGCATGTTTATGTAGAAGTATTTTTTAAGATCTTACGGTTGAAAATCCGAAATTCACTTTAAAATGTGATTTTCATGTCTCTTTTTGGCAGTGGCAGTTTTGGACTGGTTTTAGAGCGAAAGTGGTCGGGGTCCTTTAGGGGTTAAAGCTTTGTGTTAGTATAGTTTTATTTGAATTGGGCATTTGATGAAAAAGTTATGCCAATCGAGAATTTTTTCAATACAATTTTTGTTGGAAGACATGTAGTTTGGGCAGTTTGCCAAGTTACCAAAAAAACTCTAAGATTTTTTTTATACAATTAGCCAACATAGCTAGCTTTGAGACTTTGACTTTCAATAGTGCAAATAATTCACACCAAGAAGCACCAAGGTTTCTAGACGACGTGCAAGAAAAAGCTTTCCTTCTCTCACATAAATAGGCACAAATTTTGAGATTCTTTACTTTTATTTTTAAATTTTTTTTCTATGTCAATTTTTTAATTATAAATCCTTGTGTTCACGGTTTGAATTATAATTTATATAAATTTGACATCACAAAACAACTAAATGTATGTTGTGTGATTTTGTATCCTTTTTTGTTGCATGATTGTTGTAGATATGCTATAGACCTTAAAAACTGAATTGGTTTAGCAAAGCAAATTGTAGTAGTCCAAATCTCAATGAATCCATCCATTTGATTAACTTGTATTTTGAACACCCAATTAATGATTTTAGAAAAGTACCTTACATCATGTGGATTATGATGGTAAATAGTGGAAAATTTGCATAGTATAAACATTTCATTTCAATAAAAAAAAAACTCATTGTGTTGACCCTGTAAAATGAAGGTGCAAAACGACCATTTAACTTCTATATCTTTCGATCCGTATGGTAAAAATGATATACAAAAACTTGGTATGTTCTTCCAATAGTACATAGCAAGACCCTACAATTAGAAGTGGAATGAGATCATTATCTATAAATTCTTTACATGGGCATTATGAACAATGTTTTTGAAGTTCTTTGTCCAAAAGCATGCTTGTGGTATTTTAGAAGTTAAAATCAATCCTGATCAGCTCTAAATATCTGTACTATCCTCAAGAAGAAGAAATGTGGAACAACATGCAAACTCTTTTCTTCTTCTAAAAGGTTAGTAAAACTACCTCTAACTAGAATTTAGAGACCACTAAGCTCTTCCACATTTAATATATGTAGATCACCAAGAAATTGAATATCTAATGGATACCAAGAGTAAAAATTTAGTGATCTGAAAATCAACGTCTTATTGAAATTGTATATGGATTGCGGATAATAATAGACTTAGATCTTAAGTAGTAGGCAATCTTGGCCATGAGTGGCAAATACATGGAAAATTTTACTATTCAAGGACCATCAAAGTTACTACAAATGTTGACAGTGCCTTGAGTATTGTGAAATTATACTATTTGAGAGGACCTAAAACACCATTAATGACTAATCAAATTAACAATTAGACTTTCAACCACACTACAAATATCTCTAATTTTTACCGTATTTTATCTAAAAGTAATCACCTTCAAACATCAATTTATTTGGATTTTACATAAAATCTATTTGGAATAGAATATGTACTTCACACTCAAAGTTAAATTTTGATGTAACATCAAAGATTGAGGCTTTTTAAGATATTCCTAAATATTATGACATTTGCTATTTCAATCCGTTTACATTGCTAGTGATGTAAAAAAATTGAACATGACCTAGAAAATGGTCTTGCTAAGGTAAAACATCTAAATATGACAATATACGAGAACTAATCAACTTGGGAGTGCACCAACATGGAGTGAAATTAAGAATGCAAATCTTTGAAGAAGTTATGTAACTTGGAATTAGATTCTTTGAAAGCTTCAGCAAAATTCTATAAAATTTTGAAGCAAAGTATGTTAACCCTTCAGTGCCTACAAGACCCAGAATGGGACTCTGGATGTGTTAAAACTCAATTTCCATGAAATCCATGAGGAATCAGGTTGTGAAATTTATGTTTAGATTTGCACACACATTACACGAACACTCAGGAATGCTAGAATGTGAGTAGTGAGCAGTGAGCAATGAGTAGTGAGCAATGAGCGGTGAGCAGTGAGCAGTAAACAATTTTTTTCTTCTAGGTGGGCACCCTATAACCACATATTCAGGGTGAATTCAAGAAACAATTTTACATTGTGACCTATTTCCGTGGTATGAAAAAAGTACAAAATGGGAGAAATTGGATTAAAAAAATCCGGAAATAAATTGTTTGGAGGATATTTGGATGAATGTAGATAGATGAGTGTAGATGAATGATTGCACAGCTTATAGTTAAAAAAATTGTAACAACTTATAAAATATTAGTAAAAGTTTTTTAGTCTCACCCAGAGCGAAGCAACTACATAGAATACAATAATTTCTTCATGTGATTTCAACACTGATATTGGCGGTCTATAGTAGCTCTCTAGTCAAGACCTTTGACTTTTGGTCGGAGCTAATGGGGTACCTAGTGGTAGAAATATGTTAAAGTGGCAACACACTTTGAAAATTCATAAGTGATTCGATTTTCATTGGAAAAACATGAAATCACTTGGGTTGAGAAAAAAACCTGAAGTTCTTTCACTAAAAAATGTCTTGGAAACACTTCAGTTTTTAATTTGCCATTTTCTTTAAAGTGGTGCTGATGGACCCAAAACTCTACTTATATGAAGAGAGAAGAAGCCAAGACAAACAAAGTTGAAAACAAACCGGCGACTTGACATTAATTGACACAACATCTTCAGAATAGAAACGGCTTCTGACATATCGCTGATATTGATCTCTCACTATTGGAGTTTGAAGATTTTTTAAATACCTGCCGAGGGGCACCTCTATACCAAGGAGTGCCTTGAGGGCGAAATCATTTTTTTTTAAAACACAAAAAATAAATAAAAATAATAACAATAATTTTAAAAAAAAAATTAAATTATTTTTAAAAAAAATTTAAATTTTAAAAAAGAAAACCAGCCGAGGGGCACCTCGGTTCCAAAGAGCGCCTTGAGGGTGAAACCAACAAAAAAACAAACACAAAAAATAATAATTATGATAAAAAAAAATTAATTTTTTTAAAAATAATAAAAAAAAAACCAGGGGGGGGGCACCTCGGTACCGAGGAGCACCCTGAGGGTGAAACCAAGGGAAACCAAAAAAAAATACCAATTTTTTTTTTAAAAAAAATTATAAAAAAAATTGTCCCCTACTAAGAAAAATCCTCCTCAAGAGGTTATCCAAATTGCCCATTTGGCACTCCAAACTTTTATGTAATTTTAAACACTAAAATTCTTGCTTCCACTACAACTTTACATAATTTGAATGAGGGGGAAAATGGCACCTCGGTACCAAAGTGTCCATTTGGCACTCCAAACTTTTATGTAACTTTGACAGTAAAATTCTTGCTTCCACTACAACTTTACATAATTTGAGTGAGGGGGAAAATGGCACCTTGGTACCGAAGTGCCCATTACGTACTCTCAAAGTTTTTGTAATATTGGACATTGAAATTTCTACGTTGAAATGAAGGGTTAAGTATGGTTCCTTCGACTATATTTTAAGGACTATTACTTAATGATCTTCTTAGAATCTGTAATCTACATTTTTCTAATTGTTCTCCATGAGCTTTTTGGTACCAAGGAGAAGTTCCAATACGCCTTAACTGAGTCATCACATCCTTTTAAAAAATTTGAATCTACGTTTTATTCGTTGATCTTCATGAGGCTCCTCGGTACGGAAGAGTAGTCCCCAAGGAGTTTGTTTTTGTTCTCCCTCTATGCCTTTCTTAGGTTTCCAAACTCTACACTTTATTTGTCGTATCTTACAAGCCTCCTTGATACCAAGGAACATTATCCATGGTCATTTTCTTTGGTTTTTTCTTCATGTCTTTCTTAGGATCCTAATATCTACACTTTGGTCGTTGTATCATATAAGCCTCCTCGGCACTGAGGAGAAGTCTCCATAGAATTCTTTTTTTGTTCTTTCCTCATGTTTTTCTCAGAACCTAATATATCCTCTCAAGTGGATTGCTTCTTTCTAAGTTTTGCATTCTATTGGACGTAGGCTAATAGACTCCTCAGCACCAAGGTGCGGTTCTATAGTGTGTATTTTCAATGTTTTAGACTTAAATGCGGTTTTTTGGGCTTTTTTCATGTTTTCTATTTAAATCTTGCACATTTTTTAGTTCAGGCTCTCTAGCTGCTATAGAAATAGGCTCCTCAGTACCAAGGAGCGATTTTGTGGGCTATTTTGTTTTTATTCTCTACTTTGCTTCTTGCCCAAATCATGGTTTTGCACTTTTCAAGTGCAACCTAAATAGGTACATGGGTACCGAGGTGCGGTTCCTTGGGCTATTTGTTTTTTATTCTTCACTTCATGACTAGCCAAAATAATATTTTTGCACTCTTCATGTGCAACCTAAATAGGCTTCTTGGCATCGAGAAGCCGTTATATGGGCTCTCGGTTTTTTGCTCTTTACTTGAGTGTGAGTTCATATCTTGCTTTATGCACTTAAAAGCGAGGACCTAAATAGGCTCATTGGCGCCAATGGGGACAACTCCTTGGTACAGTGAGGCTCATAAGATACAACCAGTAAAGTGCAGAGTTCAGGAAACTAAGAATGGCATGGAGGAAAAACCCAAAAGAAACACAATGGAGACTGCTTCTCAATTCTAAGAAGGCTCGAAAGAACAACCACTAAAATGTAGATTCAAGAATCAAAGGACATGGAGGAAAAACCAAAAAAAATGCCCAATGGAACTGCTCTTTAGTACTAATTTTCACTTTGTTACCAAGGTGCCATTTTTTCCCCTCACAAAAATTATGTTTATTTGTAGTAGAGGCAAGAATTTTATTAGAAGTTTGGAGTGCCAAATGGATACTTTGGTACCGAGGTGCCATTTCCCCTCATTGAATATTTATAAAGTTCATTGATTTCATTTGTGTGAAATATAGTAGGATTTTTTTTGGGTGAAAAAACGCAATTACAATAATGAACAGTGCTCCATATAGGCACTTTGGTATCAAAGTGTCTATTTTCCCTTAATTGAATATTTGTAAAGTTCACTAATTTCTTTTGTGTGAAAAATGGTAGGATTTCTTTTCTGTGAAAAAACGCAACTACAAGTATGAATAGTGCTCCATATGGGCACTTTGGTACCAAGGTGCCTATTTTCCAATCATTGCATATTTGTAAAGTTGACTGATTCTTTTCATATGACCAACGGTAAAATTCTCATAGTAAAAAATACCCTAATACATAAAAAAATATTTCTTAACCTCTATATGCAAACAGTACCAAGGTAGGCTTCTAGTGATTTTGGGTAGCTTACATCTATGTCAATTTAGATCATGATTTTTTGCAATTTTTATCATAGATGTATTTAAGTAATAGCTTCGTGGGGGGAAAATTTCTTGAAACAAATACATGAAATTAAAGTTATTGAGGTTCAAAGTTTGAAACGGGGAGTGTGGGCAGGGTGGGCAAGGTACTGCAGAGCTAAGTAGTACTATTGTAGACTCGCTTGAATAGTACCACTGTAGAGTTGAATAGTGCATTTTTGGGTGGCATGCAGCAATGAAGGAAAGTTCTTGGCAACCTTCATTGTTTTTACTCAAAAACGCATAGAAATTAAGGATTTCACCTTTTTGAAGTAATATTTTTTTCTTTCAATAGAAGAATGCATGATACTTCTATTCGTTGTTCCAATTTTAGATCCAATTTTTTTTTTCTATTAAAAAAGAAACTTGTTTTCCTAGGTTTAGGAGTGGCTACTTCCTATACCTTAAGTAAATGGCTACTTTCTATACCCCTCATCATTGCAAGTTTTTTTTCTTGTCCTGAAGACCTCCATTACTTGTGATTTTTTTGTGTGCAATGACCTAAGACAAGGTAGAACATAGATCCATAAAATTTATGCAATGTGTATGCCAATATTTTGTGTCAAAGTACGTTGACCTTGTCCGCGTAGGGAAGAAGAAAACCACACTGCACTTTTCAAAAGGATGTATCTTACAATGTGTACGGTCAAAGTTTATGAAGTTTTTTGAGTGTCATCTTGTAGTAGTGAAGTTAAAGATCCTATGTTGAAAACAATAAAAAATTATTTACATCATTCTTGCAACGTTGCATCTCAGAAAAGGTAGTTTGGTTGTGTTTCTAGTGTGAAATTGTCAAGGAATTTTAGGGGTTAAGTTCTACTAAAAGCCCTAAACTATAATTTTAATCCCTAGGATGTGAAAGCATAAATTTTATAGTTATAAGTAAGAGTTATCCTATATCACTAATGTACTTTGTGATACAATATATGTATTGTATCCATGTACATAGAAGTGGTGGCTATTAAACCATAATGGTTGTTTAAGCAACATCATTTGTCTTTGTATAAGTCTTTCACCTTTTGGCATGAACATGCATTGAGGCCATTTTAGTCTCCACATGTGTAATCTTTACGTTCTATCTCGGTATCCCTTTCTATTTACTGCCATAAGTATTTATTTAGTTGTTTAGGGTCATTTTCTAACCTTTGTGTATGATTTCATTCTAAATTGTGGTTCCTTGTAATTGCAGATGGCATACCATCCTAAGTCCATCCTAAGTACAGACGGCGTAGATAGCTACCTGAGGGATGCTCGGTCTTATGAAGCTAGACTAGACATGTCAGGGCATGTGAGATTGGAGACGCTGGTGATAGTATAAGTAGGATGGAACTATTCGTTGGACTTGTGCCACTAGCAAAGCTTATCAACGCATTGCCTATGTCCTGAACTACAAGTGGAGTCGAGACTACAATTCTATAGATTATAGTGGTAAATATTATGAAAGTTGCAAGATGTTGGATGTAGAATTGATGAATTTTGTTTGCTGAGAGGTTGGCATCACAAGATTGTAGGTGGTGCTTTCTAGACTACTGTCTAACTTAAATGTTGTTGCTACAATAAACATTAGAGGACTTCATTATCATATTGCCGATGAGTACAACAACTTGGAGGAGGAGGTTCATGTGTGTTGTTTTTTAGCATACGAGATAGTATCTTATTGAAAGAGTGGGTGTATGAAACAACACTAAAGAGCATGCAAAATCAACTATTGGGTTGAACAACCAAAATCACTCCATATGATAATGCCATTTTCCTAATCATAGAGATATTGTAAGGATGACATTTCAATTTTTAGAAAGATCAAGGTAATTTGTAAGGGGTCAATTGAACGATGCACATCCATAAACTTTGATCATGCCTAAACTTTGTTCATCTACATAATATGTTCATCTATATCTCTATACATCCAGAATATTTTTCGTCCAATAAAAATCATCCACTTTAAAAGAGGAGAGAGGAATTTTGGTACCAAAGTTGGTGTTATATCTAATCTTATATTGTTCAAATGAATAAAAGTACAATCATGTAAGAGGCCATCTAGAACATTACTATTACTAAAGACATTTCACAGTCCGCGGTAACATGTATAAAAAGTTACTATTATTAGTTAAATGGAATCTTATTTTAGGAATATTCCCAATTTTAGTAGATTTCCTACCAAAAAAAGGTTCACTGCTCTCCGCTCACCATTCACTGCTCGCATTCTAGCGTCGTTGCACGAACACTCTCCAAAAAATCGTATCATGATTTGGAGTTATAGAACTGTTGGAAAAGCTAGGAATACAACACAAAATACATCAAATACACTAAAATACATTGAATACCATGCGGCATACTATGTTGTATTTCATACACATGCAAAATGATTTTGGTCTTCAATTTTGATTGAAATTTGTCTTAAAGAGATTCTTTATTGTTTTGTGATTGTTGATCTCACTAATTGCATACAAAACTTCCGTTTTACTTTGTAAGAGTTTGGAACATTTTTGTATACGATCAAGTAGACAAAAGTAGAAAAAATCATCAATAATCATGTAGAAATGTTTTCTTGACGTATGATATGTCGATGGGAAGCTATGGACGTGGTGCACATGTAAACTTCTTTTTATTCGAAGTACAAAAATTCTTGCAAGAATCTGTTGATGGATATAGTAGTAAACCCTCAAAAGTCCACAGTTTTCATTACCAATATACGGTAGCTTTAAACATTATAATCTACTCCATTTACCGTTGGATGTTGTGCAAATTTTTCCCAAAGTTCAAGTCATGGGTTGAGTTCAATTTTGTAAGGTTGGATACTAAAATTAGGCATTCTATCTCCATCAAAGTTAGTTTGAAGAAAAAAATCAGCACATATCTTGGTTTTGGAGAAACATGACCTGGGCGCTAAAGGGTTAAAGGGTTAAGATTCAAACAAATCTCATCAACATTCAATGATGACAAAGTCCTTGAAGTTTCAGTCATATAAAGTGTAAATTTTTTTGACATTCAGCACATGTAGGGATTAAATTAATGTAATTAAGAAATTGGTGATTTCTTCTTACTTTATGCATACTTTGAATAGGAATCCCTAATTGATAGAACTTTTGTACACTCACGAACTACAAAAGACAAATGTGCCTCAAACTTTGCACTGAGTCAACATCTGGTGTTGACAATCAAACACTGCCAGTGTGTGTGTGGCAATCTCCTTCCTCAGTTTTTTTCGGTTTTGTCATTGGTCAGAACGAGACAAAGTTTATTCATTGTAATTTCTCAAACTTGAGAACCTCAAGTGCTCCATATGACCTTTGCAAGAGAAATACATGGAACATGCACTCAATCATTCAGTTGTCCACATGATACGTCTCAATTTCCACAAAACAAATGTATTCCACATGCAGAATTTGTAGGCCTTCAGTATAAATCCAGTTTCAAAAAATTCTGATTCTACACATTAGGTAGAGACTAGGTTTTGACTTTGTTTTCATTTGAACAAGTTCAGTGTAGACTAGGTTTTGAACAATTCCGATTTGTAGACATTCGGTGTAGAGTAGGTGTCAATAAATTCCAACTTGTAGACATTTGGTGTAGACTAGGTTTCAAGAAATTCCGGTTTGTAGACATTCGGTGTAGACTAGGTTTCAAGAAATTCCGGTTTGTAGACATGCAGTGTAGACTAGGTTTCAAGAAATTCCAGTTTGTAGACATTCGGTGTAGACTAGGTTTCAAATAATTCCAATTTGTAGGCGTTCGGTGTAGACTAGGTTTCAAATAATTCCAATTTGTAGGCGTTCGGCGGAGACTAGGTTTCGAATATCTCTAAAATAAAAAAAAAAGTTAAAAAATTGTAGTCGTTTTGCGGAGACAAGATTTTGAACGGCTATGAAAGTGGACAAACATATTGGATTGTGAGTGCAAGCGGCCATGAATTCAAGAAGGTCCACTCATGGGTCTCAAAAGACTTGGTAGTAGCCCATCATGCAACAAGTGGGACGCCTGACATTGCAAGAACTCAAGCCATGATGGCTGCCTGCAGACTTGAAATTACAACCACGTGGCAGATGTTTTTTTGGTGCATTCCCTGGTATAATTAGTTGTATCTAAAGGAGAAACGTGGCTGACTTAGGGCTCCCTGAATTTCACACAAATAAGTGACAACCACATTGGAGGTTTTATTGACATCATAGGCCACAATTCTTTGTTGATATTGACAATAATAATATGCAAGACTGTTCATCTGACATTCAATTTGAAAGTCACCTCATGCTTTGTCAACCTCAGTTTCTATCAAGAGGCATCTTACAGTTGCAGCACCCATTCCTTTCAGATTAACCCTTACTACCGTGACAGTTTCACACCAAAAACACTTCAAAATTGTTGGATTCCAGTGCAATGAATAAAGAAGGAAACAAAAACTTTGATTTGCAGTTTTGACTGTAGGATCTCAAATAAGACTTATTAAGTAACATACTCACAAAATTTCATAAACTTTGACCACACGGATTGAAAAATAATAGTGTTTAAAGTCAAACAAATGGTTTAAAGTCAACCAAATACAAAGACTCTAAGTGTTTGTGGAAAAGAAGAAGTTTTTTTGTACCTTGCCCGACAATGTGTAACAATGTGTGAAAATGTTTGACTTAGGTTGGTATGCTATTTTTCACTAAAGACAAGAATTTTTTTTGACAATAAGAAGGGAAAAAATTTTACTTGCTGGTATTGAAAATCTCACATTCAATAGAGTGTCGTAACAAAAGTTTTGGAGGTGCCCGAAGTACCCGCTCTCTCCATTTGAAATTCAAAACCCTTTAACTGAAATTGACACCAAAGGACCTGACGGAACTCTCAAAAAGCCCATTTTGGACACTTGGTCCTTAAGGAGTTAAGAGCATCCCTGCAACACCCTCAACACGTCCCTCAATGGGAGGTTTTTAGTTCAAGTGGAGTTTGTGGCTCCACACCAAGGCTCTGACATGCCAAAAAATTCTAGTGCTTCCTCCAAACGTGGTGTCCACACGCAAAAAAGAGCCATATTTCCAATGCCCTTGTTCAAGCCTTGGTTGTACCTGAAAATCCTCGTGTCTTTGAATGCGTGCCCAAAATATGAATGCTTGGTTTCTTGTATGAGCGGAAAGAAGGGCAATTGTGTTTTTTACTGCGGAAGTTGAGCTGAGGATGCGGAAGTGGTAGTGGTAGCCTTGTCGTTGTTGGGGAGGCTTCACGAACTCCCTCCTGGCTACTAAGTTTAGTTGTTGTAAAGCTCCGGTCGAGGGAGCTTTGCAATATCAGTGCAAGGGATGCTCTAAAACTTAAATGTTAGTCGGAACCATGTTTATAAGCACGCAATTTATTCTATAGAATATTAAAAAAATGTATTAAAGTTCATCAAGACTTACACCTTTGGATTGAAGATTCTTCAAGCAACATCTATCATTTGGAGGTCATTTCAATATGTGATCCTTATCATGATGAAATACGACACCATACATGTAGAATATTGTGGCCACCAATGGCACCTTTGAAATTTTAAGGGTTAACCTTGAAAGGACTAAGGCATATTAAGGAATCTCTACTGCATTAATAAAAATTTCCGAGATGAACTCTTTGAGAATATAACCGTAGGATCTTCTCCTAAAATTATATGAGATGTGGTAAAAAAATTGTGAGTTCTTACTGTACAAGCTGAAAGATAAATGCATTCAAAATGAAAAATTGTCCCTTGAACAGACACTTGGTCCTTTAGGGGTTAAGGTAATCCACATCCATGTAGAAGGGCCATGGTGGAATGACCCCCTTGTTGCCCGCCCCAAAGAATGAACAGAAATGGATGGGGTCATTTCCCTTCCTGTTCACTTGAACGTTTCCGCAGCTCTCTTCCCATGCATGTTTCCATAGCCCCATTCAAATCCTAAGTCCTAATAGTCACCAATAACTTCTTAACCTCAAACCTTAAACCCCAAACTTTGATCCATGAACCCTAAACCTGGTCATTAGGGGAACGAAGAGGAGATGATACCTCATCCATCTCCTCGGGAGGCAGTAATGGGGTCACTCTTTCATGACCATCTAGAAGGGTATGAGCTACAAAATTTGGATCGAAAAGAAAAGAAATACAAATGGGAAGCAATGATGTATTTTAGACCCTCATGACTAAGAGTCTAGAGGTTGGGTTTAGCAAATATGGGCACATTCCCATGATTGCAGTTTATGTATCCAATTGTTGAAATTTTGTATGATGTTGTAAGAAGATAAGAGCTACATGGAGATATTTTTCTCTCTCATTGGACCAATAGTGAAAAAGTTACATCATCTTTGAAAAATTAAGGACAAGTTTACTAGGCAATTCCAAAGCTTTTGCTATGACCTCTAATAAATGTAAGATTTTTAATACAAGTGAATCATATTCTTTTATTTGAATTATCTAAAAATTGTAACAATAACCCAAAAAATAAAAATTTCCATATCATAAAACTTTCAGCCTAAGAAGTATCATGGTTTGTTCACCTTTTTGAACAAGGTGCACTAAGCAAACTTCATTTTCTCGTGAAATATTAACCAAAAAAGCATTGAGATATCATTTTCTCATTTAAATTTATTTAACTTTCTTCCAATAAAGCATAAACCTTTGATTTTACGTTTTGGGTTTTTTATCTATGCAAAAATTAATATATTAACATCAAATTATGTTTGACGATTTTTGAAACTCTTTTCATTGCTTAATTTTTAAAAATGCCTCGATTCTTTTCCACCTCCAAAGGTTGGTGTACAAGTAAGTGACACTATGTAAGGTAGAGGCACCCAATTCCAATCACTTAAGTCAATTCGAGACTCAAATGACATTGTATCTCAAAAACATTTATGTAGAAAGTTGCGGAATTAGGAATGAAATTCAACAAATATCTTTTCAAATTTAATCTCAAAGATTTGGAGTTGATATCAAATTTAACAGCCCAAAACCATCGGAGCCCATAATCAAACTTAAGAGTAGGTGAGATTTGGTGCCCTCCTTTGCCCAATGCCAACAAGTGAGAGTGAGTAAAAGAAGAAAGACATGCCATAGATAACCAACTCATGGAAGGTATCCAATGCCGATCGGCCTTTTTCAACTTTTGAGGCAAGGCCACCAATGAGAGCTCAATTGAGGTGGAGCAACCCAAAATTGCGCACTTGATGACCCAATGCCAATAATGACTGGTGTTTTCATATTTTGAGTTATTGGTTTTGGGTCGCTTCATGCACCATTTCATGCATTTATCATTTTCATGCACCATGCCATGCATACTCCATTGATCAAAATTGGGTGGCCAATCAAAATTGGGTGCCTCTACCTTACAACATGATGGAATAAATTCTTGAACTTTTGTAATGCACAAATTCAACACCAAGTGAAGTCAAAATCTGCTAATCCTCATAATCCAAGGAAGAAGAAAACTTCTCTCATCACTCCAAGGCATAAGCGTTCGCAGCACCTACCTTTGGGATGAAGTGGACGAGGATGAATCCCTCTCACCGACGCCCCGTAGATCCCGAACCTAGGTTTTCCCGAACCTATGGATAGGGTATTGACAGGGCCTGAACCCAAACCCTCCCTCTTCGTTCACCCTCCCTCCCTCATTCTCTCGCTCTTTGCTACTGCTCGGTGAGGGTGGCTGTTGCTGGTGCTCGGTGTTGGTGGGAGTTGGGTGTTGTTGGTGCTCGGTGTTGGTGGGAGTTGGGTGTTGTTGGTGCTCGGTGTTGGTGGGAGTTGGGTGTTGCTGGTGCTCGGTGTTGGTGGGAGTTGGGTGGATGTTGGGTGCGAGTTGTTTAGGGTATGTGCATTGGACAACGCGTTTGGAGAAGCATTGGTGAGGAACGAGGTGTGTGTGGACTACGTTTTAGGAATGTTTTGGAGTGCAACTCGATCGTCACTATACCATCAACTTAGAACTCCGAAAACCTTGAAGCAAAATTGTCACTCACACGTCCATCTGGTGTGTCTCGAGATCATTCATCTGGTGTACCATGCCTATATTCAAGGTTTTAGGGTCGTGTCATCTTCTGTGATCTTCCGCCACAGTACTGTTGTGCTAGAGAAAGTGCACACAAACCTCGAGTCTGACTTGGGGTTTCACTTGGTGTGTAATGTAGAGACGTTGCAGGTGCTCTTCGGTTCAGTTCTTTCTTGAACGAGCTTGGCAAGCTGCGGATGAGGGGATAAGTCGGCACGGGTGTGGGTGATCTCCCGAAAGAGTGGTTGAGGCTTCACCTGCCTTATCTGGAGTACCATAAGCATTGTGGAGGTCGAGACTGGTAACTCATCGAGTATTTCCTGGTAAGTTATCATTCTCTTGATCGTGTCGTTATGAGATCTAAGTTCAACCGAATGGTATGATCAAAGTCCAGGCATCTTGCAATACTGCTGGCTCGGGCAATGCTGCTCTTCTGATCACTTCGGTTGTGATGAGTACGCGGAGATCGTGTTAATGTAACCATTGACACCTCAGAACCTAGATCGTGGGGCAGATCATATAGAGCTTTTAGTCGTGGGACAGATCGCAATGGAACCGTGCTCATGTCGTGTCTCGTCGTTCTGTCATATCTTACCAGGGCTTTCTCTTACAGCGTTGTACTTTTGGGGTTTCGGATACAGTTGAATGGGATAGGATATTGATAGCGAAAGTTTCTTGGTTTAGGGTTTGAAGACCGGAGGAGAGGTTGTTTTCTTAGAGCTTGAATATGGACAACACGGATGTTCTTTCTGCTTCAGCGTTCATTGGTACGTCCCATTCCCACTCTAGTGCTGTGATGCCGCATTTGTGGCATCACGGCTTTTTTTTTGGCTTCATTTTTCTTCATCGATACCCTATCCGTCATTTAATCGGACTTCTGCGTTTGTTTCTTGCCTACAGCCATGGTGGTCCAGGACTTGCATGACGAAATGGAGCTTCGGCAGGACATTACATCACCCTTCGATGATCAATTTCGGGTTGATTACCATGGGGGTGATCGTGCTGGTTTAGAGTGTGCAGGTCCAATTGAAAATGAGGACGAAGTTTTGCATCCTTTGACTGAAGATGTGGTGATACTAGATGTTGAAGGTAAGGTTATGAGCGTCGAGGGTGCTCAAGAACACCTTGATGCCGATGAGGAGGAGGAGGAAGATGAGGAGGAAGAAGAAGAGGATGACGAAGACGAGGACAATGAGGATGGGGAAGAGGACAACGATGAGGACGGCGATGGCGATGACGATGACGATGGAGAGGATGAGGATGATATGGACATTCCATTTGATGGCCAGGGAGGTGAGATCTTTGTGTTTTTTGCTCCAAATGGCTGATGATGAAGAACTCAGGGTTGTGATAGGGTATTGACAGGGCGATAAATAATTATGGTATCAATACCCTATCATGGATTTCAAGTCCGTTTATGATAAATACTATGCTTATTTGATCTTCTTGTTCTATAAGTACGTTGCAGTTCCAACCTTTAATGAAGAACACATTTGTAATTCTTTAGGGAATTGAGTTCACTACAAATCATGTGTAGCGTCAGTACTGTTGTAAATTTCTTATATTTTCAATTGGTTATTTGACATCGTGATTTCTTGACATTTGTAGGGTTGGCTAAGGCCGGGGTAGCTTTCCGTGATGACACTTCTAAAGTGTCATCATCTCGTGGACCATCAGTGCCCCAATGGCTTTGTTGTGAATCCAGCATCAAGACGGTTCCAAATGAACACTTTTACTGCCTCAGAGATTCGAGGGGCCACTCTTGATGCACGTGAGTCGGAGCTCCTATCCCCTTCTCCATGCGCAACCGAGCCATCCAACCTTGTATGCTTCATATGATAGTAAGAAATTGTAGAAGCATCCCTTTCAATATATTCTTGCTTGATCGAGAAATTGGCCAAGCATCCACGCTTGTGATTGGCTCGTATGTCTTTGTTGTCACGATGATCTTTGGGGCCATAGGAACACCTATAGCTGCAAATATGACACCATAATATAAGTAATAGTGCGTGATGATACCATGGACCATAAACAAAGGGAATATGGACGATGACGTCAACTAGTAGCATTACTCAGTCATGAACATGTAACACTTAATCCATGGCAGAGAAGATAGTTGCAAAGAAAATACAATAATTAAAACAAAGATGGAGAGTATGTCTTACTATCTATGTCTCTTATGCATGTCCAACCTTGGCTTTGGATGGCCATCAACAATGCCACGTTCATTCTTCCACTTGTCCCACTCAATCCCATCTTGAAGTAAGCGCTCTCCAATGAGGAACTCTTCAATCCGTGATGTAGGAATCCGTGCCTGCTTGCAAGTCTTCACAATGTCTTTTCCTTTCCGCACACAATCTCTCCAAATCAAGTCATGATGAGAGAAGGGGACCTTGGAGGATCTTGTATGGCCCACAATTGTGCCATACTGAAATCCTGAAACACCTCGATAGGAAATATGCACAACATGGAAGAGCGCGATTTTACATATTCTTCTGTCAGTACCCTATCTCAGTATAATGGTCGCAGTCTAAGACCATTGGCTGTACCAGACATAAATGGATTCTCACAATGCAAAGACAGTACTCTATCCACAGTTATTGAAGATTTAGGACGATGAATCCGTTGAGAACAATAGACCATGAAACATAGTTCAAACTATGAAGTTTGTACTACTTCTAGTAAGGAAAGATTCAAAAAAATGATCAAAGTCGAACCCTAAAACCTGACAATACCCTATCATATAGGCCCACAGAAAATTTGATATATTTGTGGAGAATGAAGCTACTTAAGCAATAAACAAAGCAAAGTTGGAGTAAACATACATTACCTTAGAGTGCTCCTCAAGAAAGCATGGATGATTGAAAGAATAATGGACTCTCACAATGGTATAGAGGTGCACCACACTCCCCCAAAAAGAAAGATGTAGAAGAGAACTTGGGGATGATGTTCAAAAATTGAGATCCACTTTTTTAGGGAACTCATTCCTTGAAGGAGAACACCATGGAGATGTTGTAAGCAAACTAAATAAACAAATGTTGCATTTGTTTGAAGTTTTGAATAACACTGAAGTGCATTGAAGGGAATTGAACGAGTTTATTTCTTTACATAAAAAATTTGTTTAGAATTTTTTTAAAACCTATAACTATGATGTTTTATTCAAATACATCCAATAAACTCAAATGGTACAACAATTTCCAACAGTTTAACCAAATGAATGCAAAAGAATAAAGAACGAAATACGTGTAAGAGTATAAATAGCTCTATTTAAATTTTAAAGCAAAGTACACGGAGGGAAAAAAGAGAAAGAAAAGGATTGAAGAAAATATGTGTAACAGTATAAATAATTTTATCTGAATTGTATAGCAGAGTTAATGGAGAAGAAAAGGAAAAAGAAAAAAAGAAAATATAAAGTGAACGAAATACGTGTAGGAGTATAAATAGTTTGCATGTAATTTTAGAGCAAAGTGAATGGAGAGAAAAAAGAAAAACAAAAGGAGAAAGAAAAAAAAGAAAAAAATGTTGAACGAAATACGTTCTAGAGTATAAATACTTTGCTTTAAATTTGAAAGCAAAGTGAATGGAGGGAAAAAAGAAAAATAAAAGGACAAAGAAAAATAGAAAAAAAGATTGAATGAAAATCGTGTATGAGTATAAATAGTTCTATTTAAATAGTTTTATTTTGGTATATGAGAATGTGTCCAAAAAATTGAAGTGGAATAAATTAATTATAAGAACATGGATTTTATTATTCAAACTTAAAAACCTTCTGAATGAAAAATCAGTATTCAAAATAAAATGGAATACTTTATATATAGATTATTAATTTATCTTTTATAAAAATGAAGGTTTAAATATTTTGAGCGAAATTGAAGTACTTTGCATTTCCTTAAATTTAACATGAAGGTAGTGAGCATTATAATGAAAACCCCAAATTATAAACCGCACAGCCTCAATTTAGAGCCCTAAAGTTATACTGTGTGAACAAAGAACCCTAATATGTGATATTCTACAATCCTAAGCTTTAAACCGAACGTGGATGAAGATACCAGGGATAGGGAACTGACAGTTCTATCACAACTCCCCTGTCAATACCCTATCCAATATTTAAAGCACAGATCTGACCCCATTAGCGGGTTTTTTTAATGTGGTGATGGCTAAATTAGATTTTATTTTTAAAAATCAACTAAATCTATCTTTATTTGGGATTTTCAGTATATAATTAATTATTTGGAGAATTTTGGAAGAATGTGGCATCTCCCATATATGCACATGCCACCTCAACTAGTAGATAATAAATTATAAACCATATTTAGTGGACACAAGGGACACATGGGATACATGGGACACATGGGCGCCACCTACCTATCATACAAAATTGGAAAGGGGGGAGACAAGTACTTTCCCCCCATTTCCGCCCACAACCTACCTCCTTCCTTTTTTCTAAACGTAGGTTTGGAGATGGCTCCATCCCCTTCACATCCTTCAAAAAACTACTGCCACTTAGTTACTTAGGTGCTACGAACCGTTGCCCCACTCCAAGGACTATTTTCTTCCAATCCATGGGTTCAAAGTTTATGAAAAATTGTGACCGTATGTTTTTTGTACTATAGATTAAGATCTTATGCTTGGAGATGAAAATGAAAGCTTCATTTTTTTTTCATTTTTTGTACTAAAATAATTAGTATTGAAGTGTTTTTGGTGTGGAATAGTTTAGGAACTTTAGACGTTAAAATTTTGTACTTGAAAAAAAATTGAGTAATAGAGATTTGTGGAAAGTTTGTCAAAAAAGAAAACACAACATACAACCCCTCTACCTTCTAAAGTTTATAACATGTAACTCATATTCCAAAATTTTAGACCAATTGAAATGGAGACCACATCCGTAAGATATGGAAACTTGGACCACATCCTTGTCTTAGGGGAGCTCCTCCAAACCTAGCTACATTCCCTCATATCTACACCCACTCCACTCCAAGGGCTTAGTGGACTACACTATGCGCTTAGATGTGATACATAAAACATCATTATTAGAGTAGTGGTTATTTGGCATGCTATAGATATCCATTTCAGAAATTCCACAAATTGAGAGACTCACGCCAACTTTGGAGTATGGAGCATCCACAAGAATTGATGTTGCAACATTGGAGTTTTCCTGAAAGTATTTGGGGTTTAAACCCTGACTATCACCCCAAAACGCTAATAGGGGTTGTACACTTGAAAGTCCACTTGTTTTTGAGAAACATGGTGGTTTGGTTAACTTTGGGGTTTATTCCATAAATTATGGTCCTTTGTCACCCAACCAACATGCTACAGGGTTAATCATCTAGGCATAATCACCATCCAAACATAGATGCAAGGTGGCATTGGTGACTCCAAATTACTAATTTGGTTACATTAGCTTGTTCCATGCGCGTGGCCCATAAAATATGGAGGGTGAGAATTTTCACCCTGCAAATATTGCCGTATTTAAATCTCACCCTGCTTTGGTGAATAGATAAAGACACAAGGTCCTTAAAGGATGCTGCACCGGGTCTTTTTGGCTGACACAAGGTAGCCACCTTTTAAAACTCAGACTTTAAAGGAAACTCTATTGCATCTTCCAAATACACCTTTGAACACATTTCTCAAAAGTTATATACCAAGAAGGGAGGGATTTGAACTAGATACTACTTGGAATAGATAGAGTAAGTCCATTCGTTTTATTACATTGCCATATAGATTTGTAAGAAGCCAATATCAAGATTTCTTAATATTATGGGTGGTTGTTTTGAACCGTGATTTTTTATTTTCTTCATTGAATTTTTGTTTGAAAGTGAAAAAGGCTCACCTTGTATGTCACCCCTACATAAAAAATCTTATGTTGGTGATTAGGGACACATGGACAAGGTGACTTGGCTTGGTAAAGGTATGGAGGAACTATTGGTCAACTATTTGAGAAATTAGGGTACTATGGGGGAGCTTTAGCTTGCATTGGGTAGGGCCCAAGAGCATTGATAGCCACACAATTCATGGTGCAAAAAAAGGAAGCATAAAGTTCCTCATGCTCTCTTTCTTTCCTTACGTAAACCACACCCTGCCTTTTTCATTTCCTTTTCATTTACCTCTTCAGAGAGGACTTTCAAAGGTATTCTGATTGATTATTTAGATTTTATACTTTGTACAATCAAGTAGTCTTAACCCATAGATCCAAGGCATTTTATTACCAAAATCACTTTCAAATCTGCTCGTTCTAGTGCAATGAGTAAGGAGGAAAACAAAAACTTTTATTTCTACATTTAACTATAGGATCTCAATTAAAATTTATCAATTATGGTCCTCGCAAATTTTCATAGACTTTGATTGCACGGATTGAAAGATAATAGTGTTTGAAGTAGAGATAATGTTTCATTTTCTTCCATGCAATGCGTGGGTTTTGACTCCACTTCGTGTCAAGTATTTGCACTAAACAAGGTTTAAATTTATTACCATTATATTAACCATGATGTTTGTTCCTTGTACACCAATTTTTAGAGGTAGAAAAGGGGTGTAGCATATTCAAAAAAATTGGACAAGGAATGGAGGTTCCAAAATTGCTAATTCACGCCATATTTTTTTTGTGAACTAAATATGTTATAGGATGAGAATCCAAACGGTCAATAAGAACTATTACATCACATCTTGTAGTTGAAAAAATAGAATGTAAAACATATGAAGATCTCTAAGTTTTATGTGGAAAACAAGAAGGATTTTTGGTACCTTGCCCGACAATGTATGGCAATTTGTGAAAATGTTTGACTTATGTTAATGTGATATTTTTCAAAAAGACAATAAGTTGTTTTTTGACAATATGAAAGGAAAAAAAAAGAATTTGCTATTATTGAAAATCTCACATTTAAGATAGTGTTTCAGCAAAAGTTTTTAGAGTTGCCCAACGTGCCCAATCTGCCCATTAAAAATCCAAAACCCTATAACTTTTTCATGAAATGTGGATTTTAGCCAAAAAAATTGTACTCACACAAAGCTAATAGGGATGTCCAACTAGAGTAAAAATTTCAAAGAGGAATGTTATAAATTGAGACCATAGGAACTTGCCCAAACCTTCAAGAGTTCCCAAGGGAACTTTTGGGCCTTTAGGGGTTAAGAGAATAAAAAAATTCTTAGACTTCTTTGAGATTCAAGAGCAAAGATTTCTTGATATCATTCACTACATGTGAAAGAGGCTTTCTCAAAATATGAAAATCTTGTGTTTGGCTCTCTTTTGCTAAAAAATTGCTAACTTTCATTAAAATATATGGATAAAAATGGATCAAATGACTTAATCACAGAAAATAAGTGACATTTTTGAAAAAATAATGGTGTCTATCCAATTTTTTGCCACACACAGTAAATCAAGGTGGGGCCAATTGGCTCTAAGCCAAAAAACCAAAAAAAAATGGCAGACAAATAGGTGTAACTTACATACATAAACTCAATGACTTGATTATTGATTGCAATTTACAAGATGTTTCAAGAGTATAAAAGATTCGTCTCCAAAAGTCTTCATTGTAGCCTTAGTTTAGGCCTAAGAGGGGTTTCACACGCGGACTGTGGACCGAACCATGTTGAGGACCAAACTATGTGGAAAGGCCGAGTTTTGGGGTTGGAAAAAAATATTAAAATATGTAATTTGCGGAGTTTGGGTCCTTGTAGTGAAAGCCTAAGGGACCGAGTTGAGAGGCCGAGACCCATAGCATTCGGCAAATTCCAAGTCAATTTCTACTTTTTAATCCTTAAAGGACCAAGTGTCAAAAATGAGCTTTTTGAAAGTTTGGTCAGGTTCCTATGGTGACAATTTCCAATAATCCTCTTTGAAATTTTTACTATAGAAAGGCATTACCAAGACCTTAGTGGGAAAACAAATTTTTCCTAAATTGGACATTTGATGAAAAAATTATAGGATTTTGAATTTCATATAGGGAGAGCGGGCACCTCAGGCACCTTCAAAAACTTTTGCTAGGACACTCTATTGAATGTGAGATTTTCAATACTGGCAAGTGATATTATTTCCCTTCATATTGTCAAAAAAAATCTTGTCTTTAGTGAAAAATAGCATATTAACCCAAGTCAAACATTGTCACACATCGTAAGGCAAGGTACCAAAAAAACTTCTTCTTTTCTACATAAAACCTAGATACCTTTATATTTTTGACTTTTTAATTTTTCCGCTACAATATGTGGTGTAAACCTTCTTATTGACCATACGATTATCAATCTAAAACATATCATGTTCACAAAAAATTAAAGTGTGAATTGGCAAATTTTGAACCTATACTCCTTGCACAATTGTTTTGAATATGCTACACCCGTCCTCTACCTCTAAAAATTGGTGTGTAAGGAACTAACATCATGCTTAACAAGATGGTAATGAATTTAGACCTTGTGTAGTGCAAAAATTTGACACCAAGTGAAGTCAAAGTCTGTTGATCCACTGAATGCATGGAAGAATATGAACCATTTGCTTGATTTCAAACACTATAATCTTTCAATCCGTTCGGTCAAAGTTTACGAGTTTCTTTAATATATTACTTAATAAGCCTTAATTGAGATCCTACGGTCAGAACAAGAAATCAAAGTTTTTGTTTCCTTCATTATTCATTGCACTAGAATCCAACAATTTTGAAGTGTTTTTGGTGTAAAATTGTCACGATACCTTGGGGGTTAAGGGTCTTACTTTTATGAAAATTTCCTCTCTCTTATTCTCCAGCCATGGAGTCTATAAGGAAACACATTTTTTTTAAATCACAAAAATGGTCTAAAGGTTCATTACACAAAAAAAATTCCAGCATAGGCACTGGCATAGAAAATTTCAAGTAAAAACATGTAGGTGAAATCTTGAATAAAAAATTTCAGGTAAAATTTTTAGATAAAAAAAGTTGAGGGTTTAGGGTTGAGGATTTTCAAGTAAAATTCTTTTACCTAAACCCTAAAACCTAAAAAAAGTTGGATAAAAGAATCTCGGTAAAATAAGTTACTGGTTTAATCTAACGGTTGAGATATTGTCAAATCTTAGTATTCTATTGAAAAAATTATTTGGCACCTCCACAAGAGTTTGATCCAAAAAAGAATAGAAACCCAAACTTCTCTCGAGGGTCCGAACTCTTGGCGCCAAAACCTCCAAAAAGTGTTACCATGTAGGCATTTTAGACGCCCTTGGCCTCTTGACCCTTGGTCTGTGTGTGAAAGCTATGAGGCCAACCAAGACCAATTTTGGGCTCTAGACCAATCAAATTGCAAGTAGCACCTGGCCTCTCGATCCTTGGTCTGCGTGTGAATCTTCAGTCAAGTGAAATCGTTCTCACAACTGGGCCAAGTTGAATCTGATGACATAGTTGATATTCATGACAATAAGACGAATCATTAATTCTAGTTTGCTTGACTCAACACACAACGCTGTCGTGTAAAGAAACGGTTTAATATGTAAATACAGTGTGAAATGGATTGAGAGTAGTGTTCAGAGCAAATAGAAATAAAACTAAGAAAAATAAAAGTATAGACAAAAGGGAGGGGGGGAGATCAGAGGAATGAAGGGGGAAGAGAAAGGACCGTGGTTTTAACCACGAAACTTGGAGTCTCTGCATCTTCTCACATGCTCAAGGGGGGTAGGTGGCACCAACTGGTAGTTTCCTGCCTAGATTCACTAGCAGTGCCAAGCCACGTGGCCATTCGCATGCTCATACGGGTCCAAAGAGTTTCGAACCCGGACCAGTGCTATGGCGCTTGAAGCACTTTACCAGTTGGACTTCCGCGGCTTGGCGATTATCAGAGCATGCTGAAGGGATTTATATCTCTATCCATTATTTTATATTTTTATTTTATATTTTATTTGAGTGGATTTGATTGGAGAAAAAGAGATCACATCTTTGGGAAAGCTTCAAGGTGACGCCTTCTACAAAGTATTTGTGTTATAAGAAGGAGGTTCATTTAGAGCTTCATCAGTTTTATGTAGTTGTTTTGAATTTTTTTGGACATGTCGAGTTGGAGAGTTTTTTCTGAGTCTCAGGATGAAGAGCTTCAACCAGAGCTTGAGCTAGATTTATCTTTATCTCAACTGCCGGTTTGTACTCTTTTGCCGCTTAGTCTTGCACCACTGCATGAGCGTCCACAAGAAGAAGTTGGGCCTTCTCGGCCGCCAAAGCAACCTCGTGTGGAGCAGCGGTGGCACGGCAATCTTCAACAAGATGCTCGTGCCCTGGTGATTCTATTGCAGGTTGGGTGTGTTGAACCTGGTACTCGAGATGTGACGTTTGGAGGGATTTTTGAAGGCCTAAATGACAATCAATACTCTTGTTGTCTTAGGCCTGTCAAAGGGAGTCGCGGTCATCAACGTTGGCTTGAAGGTCCAGTTAATCCTTTGACCAAGGCTGATCGTGTTGACTTTGTTGCTCTTATCCTTCAACGCATCCTCAAGTTCTTGCAGATGGAGTGAAGTTCCTCTTGAAATTCTTTTCAAGCTCTTTTAGACATATATTTGATTTTATTTGTTTAGTTTTTAATGTTTCCAAACTTCACCTTGCATGTTAGAAGTTTGGTAGATGAAAGGTAGAAATAATTTACCATTTGGTAGACTTTTGATGCCTTATGGCTAAGATAAGGGATAGATAAGGCTGAAGTAAGCTTAAGGGAGTTAGCCAATGACTAGTTGAGGCCCATGAGGCGTAGGTATGGGCTGGTGTTGACTTTGGGGGGAGGCAAAGGGGTCGGGTTCCCCTCTCTCCTCCTGGAGAGTAGAGTTTTTTTGGTGTGCAGTTTTTTGGAGAGCAAGAGCTTAGTGTGTACTACGAGTTTTACTATGAGATTTTAAGAGCTTGTACATCTTGTTGTTGTGGTTTCATAATGATATAGCACGCTCTATTTGAGATTTGTGTGTAATTTCTATGAGTGTTTGAGTTGGACAGTGTCTGCTGTAAAGAAATTTAGAAGACCGAGACTTCAAAAGCTTGTAGAAACTTGTTTATGGTGTTTTTGTTTATGAAATTTGAGCAAGTCAAGTGTTATTGTGTTAGTTTTCTATGGAGCTTTGTAACTTTTTATTTAGATTGTTTGAGACAAAGTTATGGCTTTGAAAGTGAGAGGGTGTTGAGTTGCCGACTAAATTCAAGAGTGGAAGTAAGCACCAACTTCAACTGAGCATAGAAAACGTTTGGTATAGATTTTGAAGACGAATTTTGTAGAGAGCTTAGGTGGTGTTATCAGATTTCTAGGAAGCTATCACTCGGCTTTGGCAAAGCTTGTATGAAGTCAGAGTGCTCTGTGAAGCAAAGGGAGGTGCAGCTGATGCTGAATTTGGGCGTACGACCTTTGACGAGCTATGGACTCTTGACAGTACCTTGTAGAGCTTTAATTTTTTTTCCCTCCGTTAAGCACTTTGATAGCTTTCCAAAAAGCTAATGCACTCTTGATTTGAAGTGTTTATGCTAATTTGGTGGTTATTTGAAGTTTGGCTATTATTTTAGAGGAAGATTCGGGATTTTGAAGGTATGTACAAAACTTATACGGTTTTGTATACGGTAGATCGTATTTATACTTTGTACATGTATGTATAAAAGTATTATACTTGTACGTATGAATCATGTATTTGTATAGTATGTTCTACTGTATTTATACATGACAAATACAAGTATTAAAGTACTCTACATGTACGTATAAAAATACTCTACATATACGGATAGGAATACTCTACGTATACGTACAAAAGGGTATAGATACAAGTATGTATACATGATGTGTTCAAGGATTAATACTTCTTATATTATCCTTGTCTTTCATGTCTTAAGCCAAAACTAACTGCAGCAAGAAATCCAGTATTTTCCCAAGGCAAAGACTTCTCTACCCGACATTTGGTGCTTCCACTGAGAATAACTTTGGGGCATTGGTTTTGGTTGAGGCAAGATGGGAGACACGGTTCATGATAAGGAGTTTGGGGGTGGTTCTCGGGAGCCTGGCGAAGGTTCAAATGTTGCTGGAGAGTTTTTGAGAGCCATGCAGATGCTTATGGATCAGCAATCTGCTAATGCTACAGGACAAGGGGCTACTTAAGCATTGAGGGATGTTATTGGGAAGGTGGGAAGGTTTGATGGGAAGAATATCACTAAGTTCTTGAGGACCTACACTTGTGAAATGGAAATCTATCAAGTTCTAGAGATCAGGATGATTGAGACCTTTGACTTAGCAGTTGTTCCAGAGATCAGAGAAAGAGTGAGGCAACTGCATGGGGATGCCCATGTGCATACATGGGCTAGATTTGAAGAGAGGTTGAGGGATGAGTACTTTGATGAGGACTCAGAGCGGATGACAAAGGGAGCATTTCTTGAATGGGTGGAGCAACGGCCTGGAAAGCATATGGGACCAAGTGAGTTGCTTCGTGAGTTTGAGAGAAGGTTTGGCCAACTTCCATTGTCAAAGAGACGACTGATGGAAGCTCGGAAGTCTGAGATGTTTTTACAAGCCTCAGATGAAGCCTTAGAAGATAGGCTTCTCATACTCCTTCAAGATGGAGAAGCAAAAGGCGGATTTACCACTGACTGGGAGAGGATGATAGGGTCAGTGAGTCTTATCTCTAAACAACAACGTGTAAAGTCTAGGGGATTAGGCTCTAGAGTGGGCATTTCAGCTGTTACAGCTCCAAAGGTTCCAGTGTCATCAAGTGTACCTTTGACAACTACAACACCAGGGAATAGTTCCAAAGGGAGAGTTCTTGATGATAACACACTTGAGGAACTCATGAGGGGCATGAGGGAACTCAAGGTAGAGATGAATGCTTTTAAGAGGGATCAGAGGCCAAAATCCTCGGGGCCTTCGACGGGGCAAAGGGATTTTGTGGCGAGATGCATTTGGTGTGATGATCCCAATCACAAACGTGGTGATTGTGGATCATATGCAGATGCTATGAAGAGCGGCATTATAACTTTCAAAGAAGGAAGAATTAGAGATGCTGCAACAGATGAGCCTCTTCAGACTAACTTTGGGAAGGGAGGCATGAAGAGATTGATGGAAGAGAAGTTGGGAAGGAGCAATACTTCACGTGGGAAGGAAACAGAGACCTACACGATTGGAGCTGATTTTAGCACAATCCAAGCTTCTACTTATGCATCTAAAGAGGTGATGGTCAGGGGAGCACAAACCATCAGAAGGTTGACTGGGTGGGATGATCCAGTGAATGTTACTACCATCAGAGCCTATTTGATGAGTGAGAATGGGGAGAAGGAACCCCATGATGCATCAGTGGAAATGAAGAGGGGCAGGGCTGTTGATGAAGGTGAATCTGAAGAGCCTGCAAACAAGAAGAAACCATCAAGCAACAAAGATGCATCTTCAAAGGAAGGACCAGCAACCAACACAAGGCAAAGGCAAGAGTCACCACCATATCCAGGTGAGAATACACCTTTACCCAAAGACAAGTGGGAAGAAAGAATGGGCAACAAGAAGGGAAAAGAAAAGGAGGATGAAGCTAAGGGAAAGAGTAAGAGACCAGCTTATAAACTCCAATCCGATATTGAATCTTCAGTGGATATGAAGGGCATTTTGGAAGAAAGAATTTTGGATGCCAAGATAGAGTTTACTCTCAGAGAGGCTCTTGGCATAGCAAAGAAAGATTTCCATGAGCTTATCATTGATGTGATCAAAAGGAAGAGGCAGATGACAGCTGAAACAGTGATGACAAGGGCATTGGATACTTTGATGTCTAAAGAAGAAGAAGAGGAGATTGGACAAGTATTTGCCTTGAGCTGTGATAATGCAGGGAATGATGACCAGACTAAAAGACAGAGATTTATGTCTCGAGAAACCCAAGATACCAAGGTTGATGTCATGGAGGAGGTTTTGAGTGATGAGGAGGAAGATGAAGTGTTGCAGATGTTTTTGAGTGATGGAGTGGTTGAGACAAAGGAGAGGAAGGATTCTATCAAGAATCAAAGGAAAATTGTCACAACAGAAGCCAAGGTTTTACGATGTGGAGCTGACAAGTCATGGACACATGATAGTGAAGCCTTGGTAGCATTTACACATCCATTTTGGGCAAGAGCTACCACAGAGACACGTGTAAAGATTAGAGATATTGAGGAGCCAATCTTAGCATTGGTGGATCATGGCTCAGAGATCAACATTTTATCCCGGAAGATTTATGAGAAGGGAAAATGGCCAATTGACACCAATCATGGATGGGTATTGAAAGCTGCCAACAATGGAAGAGGCAACCTTTATGGAGCATGTCCTGCAGTGGCTATAAAGATTAGTGATGTGGTGGTGGAGCAAAATTTCTTTGTGCAAAATCAAGGAAGTTATCCCATCATTTTGGGACAGCCATATATCACTGCAACAAGGATGGAGACCAAGGTATTGGATGATGGTTCACATTATGCCAGGATTCGTAGCCATGATGGTATGAGATCAGTTCAATTTCTCACAGTTAGACCAAATCATGAGAGGCATAGGGACAGACTCAGGGAAACTCCCACGGACTATGTCCATGAAGATTTTCTGGATTTCTAAATTGCACACGTGGAGTATGGGGTGCCACGGGTGCAAAAAAATCATCTACTGTTGCAAGCCCCAATGTACAGAGGAGTGGATACAAGGTTTGGAATTTGACAAAGGATGGATTTATATGTTTCCAAAAGGTTGAAGATTTGGATTCTATGAAGAGAGGATTGACCAAGAAAATGGAAAGAAAATTAAAAAGAGTTGGTGTGATTTTGAGTGATGAGTTTATTTCTGGAGTTGTTGAAGAAGAAGGATTTTCAGATGATATTTTACAAGTTTTAGAGACCTTGCAAAGAGAAGTCGGTGAGTCTACTACTATGACAGTGGAGATTCATTCAAGAAGCTTATATGAAGAAATATTGAAGGTAGCTGATGAAGTAAGGTTGGTTGGGAGTTATGGCTTGGAAACTGAGGCAATGGTGAAAACCAAGTATAAAACTGTAGCAAAGAAGGTGAAGCCTGTGGCATCACAATTACCACCAGACTCTGAAGATCATATTAGAAAGGCTGAGGACGAGCCTGGATTGAGGGAGACAAGAAAAATTGGACACAATTTCACAGAAGAGACATTGGCCAAGCTAAAGATTGGAGGGGGTGAGTTTTTGAAAGAACCTGAGAAGATAAGGTTCCGAGAAATGATCTCTAAGCATGGTAAGGCTTTTGCTTCTTCACCAGATGAGATTGGATGTGTTAATCCAAAGATTGTAGCTCCAATGGTCATTTTTACAGTTCCACATGTGCCTTGGGATTTGAAGCCAATTCCTGTGCCAAGAGCCTTGCTACCTAAATTGGTGAGTCTATTGAAGGAAAAGATACAGATGGGAATACTTGAACCGTCTATGGCTCCATACTCTAACCGATGGTTCACAGTGCCAAAAAAGTCTGGGGCTTTAAGGTTTATCCAAGACATGCAGCCAGCCAACAAGGTGACAATCAGAAACAAAGGGTCAGGACCAATTGTGGATGAGGTTGCTGAGGCTTTTGTAGGACATGCCATCTATTCTATTGGAGATCTTTATTCAGGCTATGATCAATTTCAACTTGCATCAGAAAGTAGAGATTTGACAACTATGAAGACCCCATTGGGACTTATGAGGATGTGCACATTACCTCAAGGCGCTACTAACTCTGTAGCCCATATGCAGAGTGCCATGAACCAAATCTTGAGGGAGTTTGTGCCTGAGAAGACTATTCCTTTTGTAGATGACATACCTATCAAAGGTTGCAAAGAAGAGGTCAAAGACTTGACAGAAGATGTTGATGGATGTAGAAGGTTTGTGAAGGATCACATTGAAGATGTGGAGAAGATCTTAAAAAGGCTTGAAGAAGTGGATTTAACCTTATCCCTTGAGAAGTCCAAGTTTGGAGTAGATGAGATTGTGGTGGTTGAACACTTGTGTGGAACTTATGGAAGAAAACCTAACCCTGAGAAGGTTGATGCTATTGCTAGGATGAAAGCATGTGGAAGCATCACTGAAGTAAGGAGGTTTTTAGGAGCTTGTGTCTTTTATCAGATTTGGGTTCTTCATTTTGCTCACATAGCTGAGCCTCTATATAAGTTGTTAAGAAAAAGGACCAAGTTTAGGTGGGAGCATAAGCAAGAGCTAGCCATGGAGAGTCTAAAGGAGATTTTGAAGTCACCACCAATCTTGAGGCAAGTTGACTATGATTGCAACAGACCAGTTGTTGTTATTGTTGATACAAGTCCAATTGCTATTGGTTGGGCTATTGGCCAAGATGAAGCAGAAGGAAAAAGGTTTGCCATCAGATTTGGAGCAAGAATTCTCACGGATAGACAAAGAGCATATCCACAAGTGAAGAGGGAGCTTTTGGGGGCACTTACAGCTATGAAGGCAGACAGAAATTACTTAATTGGAGCCAATGTGGTATTGGAAACTGATTGCTTACCATTGTTGGGAATGGTTGTTAATTGTTCGACTCCTGATATTGCCATGTTGAGATGGATAGCCTACATCAGATCACTCAATCCTATCTTAGTACACATCTCTGGCAAGAAGAATTCTGTGGCAGATATGCTATCTAGGGCTAGATATATCTGTGAAGAAGAGATGGAAACGCAAGAGATTGGTGAAGATGAAGAAGATGAGGGCTATGGATATGTGCAAGCTATTGATGGAGCGAGCATAAGTGATGAAGACCAAGCTTTCAGAGAAGATCTTTATAGAGGAAAATTAAGAGATATTGGCATCTATTTAAGTACCATGAAGAGACAAGAAGGTTGGTCAGATAAGGCCTTTAAAGGCATTCGACACCAATCTTATAACTATATCTTAAGAGATAGTTTCTTATGGAAGAGGCCAAAGAGGAAGGATGGAGTTCCATTGAGAGTGGTCGATGATGAAGAAACCAAGAATCAAATTCTCAAAGAGTTTCATGATACACTTTGGGCAGGCCATCGAGGAGTTTGGGCCACTTATCATAAGATTAAGAAGAGATATTGGTGGAAAGGCCTTTACAAGGATGTAGAGGAATTTGTGGCTTCTTGTATTGAATGTCAATTACAATCCAAAGTCAGATACAAAGATGAGTTGCATCCTACCTATCCAATTGCTATGCATTTTCAATGGGTGATTGACTTGGTAGCTATGCCATTGAGATTGTGGGGCATGAAGTATCTTGTTTTGGCAAGAGAAGAGCTTTCAAACTATGTCGAAGGTAGAGCTTTGAGGACCAAGACTACAGAAGGAGTATGCAGATTTATCTTGGAGGATATCTTCAGTAGGTATGGCAGTATTGGAAGGATGAGGGCTGATAGAGGAGAATTGGATGCAGCAGAAGCCAGAGACTTTTTTCAGAGGTATGGTGTGCGCTTGAAGCTAACTACTGCATATAATCCCGAGGCTAATGGCAAAAGTGAGAGAGGACATCCTCCGTTTATCAATGCTCTTGTCAAAGCTTGTAGAGGTAAACAAAAGCAGTGGCCAAGACTTCTACCATTTGCATTATGGGCTGATAGAACCACTCATAGTACTGTTACAGGTTATATGCCCATTGAGTTGATGTTAGGCCAAAAGCCACTTATGCCTATAGAAGATTCAATACCTACTTGGATGTTGCTGGACTGGAACGATGGCATTACAAGAGAAAGATTATTGGAGCTTAGAATCCAACAGCTTGAAAGATTGCCTGAGGACCATAGGATTGCATTGGAAAAATTGAAGGCTTCAAGGTTGAGCAACAAGGAGAGATTTGACAAGACACATCGGTTGAGATCAAAACCTATTGAAGTTGGAGATTGGGTGTTGGTATTTGATAGTAGTTTAGAACATCAACACAGTACACTTAGAAAGTTTGCACGGAGATGGTTTGGGCCATATGTAGTGGTCACAGTGCATGATAATGCTACCTATTTCCTTCGGGAGTTAGATGGCACACTATTGAGGATTCCTGTAGCAGGAAAACGGATCAAGGCATTCAGAAGGAGAGCCACAGGATTTGCTCTAGAAAATGACACAACTGATCCAAGACCATCAGAAGATGAAGATGAAAAAGATGAAATATCAGATAATGATGGATTAGATGAAGCTGAAGAAGACCAAGACTAAATTGGCACATACCGGTGGATGTGCAGGTTTGGAGGGGGTGGATGTCGTGTAAAGAAACGGTTTAATATGTAAATACAGTGTGAAATGGATTGAGAGTAGTGTTCAGAGCAAATAGAAATAAAACTAAGAAAAATAAAAGTATAGACAAAAGGGAGGGGGGGAGATCAGAGGAATGAAGGGGGAAGAGAAAGGACCGTGGTTTTAACCACGAAACTTGGAGTCTCTGCATCTTCTCACATGCTCAAGGGGGGTAGGTGGCACCAACTGGTAGTTTCCTGCCTAGATTCACTAGCAGTGCCAAGCCACGTGGCCATTCGCATGCTCATACGGGTCCAAAGAGTTTCGAACCCGGACCAGTGCTATGGCGCTTGAAGCACTTTACCAGTTGGACTTCCGCGGCTTGGCGATTATCAGAGCATGCTGAAGGGATTTATATCTCTATCCATTATTTTATATTTTTATTTTATATTTTATTTGAGTGGATTTGATTGGAGAAAAAGAGATCACATCTTTGGGAAAGCTTCAAGGTGACGCCTTCTACAAAGTATTTGTGTTATAAGAAGGAGGTTCATTTAGAGCTTCATCAGTTTTATGTAGTTGTTTTGAATTTTTTTGGACATGTCGAGTTGGAGAGTTTTTTCTGAGTCTCAGGATGAAGAGCTTCAACCAGAGCTTGAGCTAGATTTATCTTTATCTCAACTGCCGGTTTGTACTCTTTTGCCGCTTAGTCTTGCACCACTGCATGAGCGTCCACAAGAAGAAGTTGGGCCTTCTCGGCCGCCAAAGCAACCTCGTGTGGAGCAGCGGTGGCACGGCAATCTTCAACAAGATGCTCGTGCCCTGGTGATTCTATTGCAGGTTGGGTGTGTTGAACCTGGTACTCGAGATGTGACGTTTGGAGGGATTTTTGAAGGCCTAAATGACAATCAATACTCTTGTTGTCTTAGGCCTGTCAAAGGGAGTCGCGGTCATCAACGTTGGCTTGAAGGTCCAGTTAATCCTTTGACCAAGGCTGATCGTGTTGACTTTGTTGCTCTTATCCTTCAACGCATCCTCAAGTTCTTGCAGATGGAGTGAAGTTCCTCTTGAAATTCTTTTCAAGCTCTTTTAGACATATATTTGATTTTATTTGTTTAGTTTTTAATGTTTCCAAACTTCACCTTGCATGTTAGAAGTTTGGTAGATGAAAGGTAGAAATAATTTACCATTTGGTAGACTTTTGATGCCTTATGGCTAAGATAAGGGATAGATAAGGCTGAAGTAAGCTTAAGGGAGTTAGCCAATGACTAGTTGAGGCCCATGAGGCGTAGGTATGGGCTGGTGTTGACTTTGGGGGGAGGCAAAGGGGTCGGGTTCCCCTCTCTCCTCCTGGAGAGTAGAGTTTTTTTGGTGTGCAGTTTTTTGGAGAGCAAGAGCTTAGTGTGTACTACGAGTTTTACTATGAGATTTTAAGAGCTTGTACATCTTGTTGTTGTGGTTTCATAATGATATAGCACGCTCTATTTGAGATTTGTGTGTAATTTCTATGAGTGTTTGAGTTGGACAGTGTCTGCTGTAAAGAAATTTAGAAGACCGAGACTTCAAAAGCTTGTAGAAACTTGTTTATGGTGTTTTTGTTTATGAAATTTGAGCAAGTCAAGTGTTATTGTGTTAGTTTTCTATGGAGCTTTGTAACTTTTTATTTAGATTGTTTGAGACAAAGTTATGGCTTTGAAAGTGAGAGGGTGTTGAGTTGCCGACTAAATTCAAGAGTGGAAGTAAGTACCAACTTCAACTGAGCATAGAAAACGTTTGGTATAGATTTTGAAGACGAATTTTGTAGAGAGCTTAGGTGGTGTTATCAGATTTCTAGGAAGCTATCACTCGGCTTTGGCAAAGCTTGTATGAAGTCAGAGTGCTCTGTGAAGCAAAGGGAGGTGCAGCTGATGCTGAATTTGGGCGTACGACCTTTGACGAGCTATGGACTCTTGACAGTACCTTGTAGAGCTTTAATTTTTTTTCCCTCCGTTAAGCACTTTGATAGCTTTCCAAAAAGCTAATGCACTCTTGATTTGAAGTGTTTATGCTAATTTGGTGGTTATTTGAAGTTTGGCTATTATTTTAGAGGAAGATTCGGGATTTTGAAGGTATGTACAAAACTTATACGGTTTTGTATACGGTAGATCGTATTTATACTTTGTACATGTATGTATAAAAGTATTATACTTGTACGTATGAATCATGTATTTGTATAGTATATTCTACTGTATTTATACATGACAAATACAAGTATTAAAGTACTCTACATGTACGTATAAAAATACTCTACATATACGGATAGGAATACTCTACGTATACGTACAAAAGGGTATAGATACAAGTATGTATACATGATGTGTTCAAGGATTAATACTTCTTATATTATCCTTGTCTTTCATGTCTTAAGCCAAAACTAACTGCAGCAAGAAATCCAGTATTTTCCCAAGGCAAAGACTTCTCTACCCGACAACGCCATGCTGCATTACGGCGTGGACAGGAAACCCCCCAAGCTCGGGCTTACCCGAGGTGGGGCCCCGTCTTAATTGCATGGGCTCATTTTTCTGGCCCTACCATTTTGGGGGGGGGGGGGTGAGAGGTTTTTTTTGGCTTTTTTTTACGAAATTGGGGCCTACGGCCAATTTAGTCCATAGATCCCCCTTTGGCTAAATTTAGGGCCCCATCCAAAAACAAAATAGGGGCCAGGTTTTGGCCCCACCACCTCCTCCCCACGTGGTAAGTCTGAGCATGGGGGTTTCCTGTCAAATCGCTCCATTACATACCATAATTTGAAGCTCAAGTTACCATTGCTACAAGGGACCACATGTTATTATACCCAGAGTGCCAAGTGGTACAAGGACATTCAATGAACAATTCTAAAGTTCATCCTAAGTTAGCATTTCAACATTGTAATTCCTGTTGTCATTCAATGCAATTTCCAGTCAAAGTGTGTTTCCTTGGGATCTCCCTGTTTACCATGGTCTAGCATTGCACCAAGCCTCAACCTTGGGCGTGGACATGATACCCTCCAAGCTCGGACTTACCCGTGGTGGGCCCCGTCTTAATTGCATGGGCTCATTTTTCTGGCCCTCTCATTTTGAGGGGGTCAGAGGATTTTTTGGCTTTTTTTTTTACTAAACTAGGGCCTACAGCCCCAATTTAGTGTAGAAGATTCCCTTACTAAATTTAGGGCTCCATCCAAAAACAAAATAGGGGCTAGGTTTTGGCCCCACCACCTCCTCCCCCACCTGGTAAGTCCGAGCGTGGGGGGTATCCTGCCAAATCGTCAACCTTGGGCCCAGGGCGAACTAACCCCTTCGTTCCCCCCTCCAGGGCTGAAGGAGCCAGTTCCCCTCACCCACCTTCATCCCCCATCTTGCCTGCCCTCACCTACAAATCCCACCCGACACACAAACCCTCCCCCTGCCCGGCATGTGCCTTGGCCCGTGCGCTCCTCTCGCCCTTCCTAACACATTTCTGTAAAAAGTGCCTGTGACGGGTATTGCCGTGGCACATTTTTCAAAAAAATACTCGTAACGGGTATTGCTTCTTGTGAAGCTTGTGTGTGTAGGAGCCCGTATAGGGTTTGTTTTGGTACCTCCCCAAGTGTTCTCAAGTGCTATCCTTTGTGCCCATTTGACACTAATATTGAATACATTATTTCTTTGATGGTTTCCATTCCGTAGAGATTGATCTTTTGAGCTCATATTTTGTGCTTAGGTGTGTTGTCATTGAGAACTAGGGTTTGAGTTTTATGTTGTCAAGTTTCTTGAGTGATACATTAGTTTATTCAATAAGTGAATTGTTATTGTTTAGGGTATGAGATATATTGCAATCATTCCATTGAGTGTGATTTAGGATTTTTATGGCACAAATTTATGCTACATACAACTTTTGAAGAAGGTGTAGAAGAAGTAGACAATGACGCATTTCTTAAATTTGAGTTTGTGCGTGACAAGTATTGCTTTTGGATGCAAAGGCTCCCAGGGTCGTTTTAGGGAATTTTTACTGTGGGTGACGGGTATTGCCTTTTAAATGCTCACTCAAGTACATTTATTGAGACCTTTTTCCTTTGTGACGGATATTGTGATAAGAAACCAGTGACGTTTTGTTTCTTATTTTTGTAGCGTGACGGGTATTTCTCATGAAAAACATAGTAACTAAGGAAATGTTTTTTAGTTGTCATGTCCGTGAAGTGTATTGCTATGTATATTTGGTCTTCCCTAACCTTATAATTACATAAATTTGTCATAATTCGAATAAAATACTTTTATTTCTACCGCATTAAAAATAATGACTATTTATGTACGTAAATTGATCTATCCGCCACTTTCTTTTCCATTGCTCAATTTGTCTTTCTTTTATTCTAACTTTTTCTTATAGAGTCAACATGCCAAAATCAAGGAAGACTATCAACGTCCAGAATCCTCCGCCTGGACCAATTTCATTCCATGACATTACATGGGAGCATGCGAGTAGACAAGGATGGGGCAATGCAAGTGCAATCGTGCATTCATACATCCTTTATGTGAGGATTCAAGATTTCATAGAAGGCCAGACTTAAGACGATGGTTCATTGGTTGGTTGGAATGTGAAAGAGTGAAAGAAAGGAGAAGATAAGAAGAAGCCGTACACTACTTCATTTATCGAGCATGTGTGGTACGAATGTGCGTATGGCCCGGAGGATCATAGGAACGATCCACGAATTTGTAAGTCTCACAAACGTCGATGCATTGCTGAGTTTTCAATCAAGCACTTACAGTTGTATCCAAATGTTGCCAAAGTAGCATACTATCATGTGGATCACACACAAGAAGATGGGACTCCAGGTCATGGTCCTAGTCATTTAGAGTTGGTTGGAAGGAAAATCGTTTATCAACCACGAATGAGTGGCGAAATGAAGGCTTGGATTCAAAAGAAATTGAGCGCATGATTCACATCTCTTCAAATATTTGAAGAGCATCGGTGGAATTGGAATGACCGAAGGAAATTATGTGTGCCTTTGAATTGAGATGACTTCATCAAACTCAAAGATATAGCATACTTAGAGGGACGCCAAAAGATGAAAATTTGGTGTAGAGATCCTTCGGATTTCTCTAGCGTGAAGATATGGACCGAAGCATGTTCCGAAAAAGTTTTCATGTGGCATGAACAAGATGATGTGAGGGATTTACCTTTCATCTTGGATATCCAAACCGATTGGCAAAAGAAAATTATGATGAAATTTGGGCATAGGAGAGCAATCTCTATGGATGCAACACATGGTATAAATATCCCTAACTATCTCCTATGGTCTCTACTTGTGTTTGATGATTGGAATAACAGAATTCATGTTGTTAGGGTGCTTTCAAGTGGATCTACAGAAGATGATTTAACCATGTAGTTAGAACCTTTGCGGCGGCATATCAAGAGAGATATGCCCTACTTCTTACCTTCATGCTTCATGCCTGACAATGTTGTGGAGATTTGAAACGCTATTAAGCATGTTTGGCCAGAGGACAATGTCTCCATTCACTTACCTGCATTCCACATTATCAAAACTTGGAAGAATCATATTCTCCTAAGGTTCCTAATGTGAGAAACTTACGGGATCTTGTATTCATTATTTTTTGTACTTAAGGATCGAGTACAAAGAAGAAGAATCGGATTTTTTGGAACGTGCAAAGAAGATTGGTGAAATTATCTTCCAATATTTATATGTTGATAAATTCTAGAACTACTTCAAAACTCACTACAAGCATCAAGGTATTTGACCTCTTATCGGATCTTGATATTTCCGCATGTAATACATTTTTAAAATTGTAAGTACTACATTTTACTTTATCATCTACTACGATAACAATTTATAAATAAAATGTGTTTCTTTTATATTGTTACAGACTTATACCTCATTGATCACTGCCGACATCATCATTCAAATCAAGATATTCAATCAAGTATTGAAGGCTATCATGGAGCTCTTAAACCGTGGATGTTGGTTGATAATCAAAATAGACGGGGGAGAAGAATTGATTTTCTTGTATGGCGGTTGTCAAACCCGGTTGTCAATCACTGCATGTATATGTAAGGGCAAAAGGTGAACGGTTACATTCCCAACAAATCCGTGGAAGGGATTGTAGAGAGAGGAATTGCACAAGGGAAGACAATTCCCCTCCACGACATTCTACCCCCGAAGGAAGGTGATTTGGTATGGAAAGTGAAATTACAATCTTTTCACGACCGTTGGTATGACATTTATGACCCATTTAGTTCGTATGCGTGTTGTTCATGTGAATGGCGCATACGGGGTAACTTTTGTAAGCATCAACTTGTTGTTCTCAAAGTGTCTACTGATTTATCGTTAAAAACTTCGTTAGAATATTTAGGAACTTTTTATGGTTCGGTTCGAGGGGGGCTCGAAACTATGTTCATTCACAATGTCCCAAGTGATTCTTTCGAAGATGCTGAAAGTGAAGACGGTGATGACAAAGATGTGGCGGAAGACAATGTCGTACCGGGAACGAATGACGTAGAGGGGGATGGGCTTGTGCCGGAATTTGATGATTTTGATGTATTGGATTTAAATGACACTTTACCAAATGAGATCATCGGGCCTCGCAAAGTAGAGAGTACGGAATCATCCAACGAATATACTCTACGTATGGTTCGAGATTTGATGGATAAGTCAATTTCTGAAGCTACTTCCGGAGGTGAAGTCCTTTTGAAGCACTTACAGTCGATAATGTCTACCATTGTAAGTGACATTCGTCAAATCCGTACGTTACAGGAGAACGATATTTTGCATCCTCAAACAGCTTTTGAAATTTTATATACAAAAGATGGTAATTTGGTGGCTAGGGAGAAAGATTAGAGGGAACGAATAGCGGGTACCCGGAAGAGGAAAAAGACCAATACTCCAATAGAGTAGATATTGTATAGTTAATACATTATTGATTTGTTTACCTCAATGTTTTTTTGATAATTTGAGGTTTTTCTTACGAGGTTATAAAAGATGTATGCCTCGATGCTTTTTATATTATTATAGAGTCATTAACATTGATATTATATATACTATCTACACATCAAAAATGAAACACACAAAATTTCAAAAATGGTATTGACATTATACCCAATAATGTTGAACATGAACAATGAGTATAAATCTCACATCCATTCATATCACATCATGGTTCACATCAAATCCTTCACCAAAATGGAAACAATATCCAAAACCGTATTCAACACACAAAGGAAGAAGACACTAATAACAATAAATAATCAAACAATACAAAGTATGAACTCTTATTGATCTACTCTTCTTCTTGATCTTGTCCTTCTTCTTCTTCTTCTTCTTCTTCATCTTGTTCTTCTTCATTACATTCCTCCTCGACATCCAAGCCGCGCTTGTTCGCATAGACGAGCATGATGTCTCAATGCGGTCCATTGAAAGAATGTTCTTCATGTGGAAGACATTCTTCTCGGCCTCCAAGTAGCGTTCAATGAAATTTGCCTTCCCCTCTTTGTGTCTATATTACAATAATATATTATGTCAGTAGCAAATTTATACTTAAAAAAATAGAATAAACAAAACGATTCTAAAACATTAAAAGTTTACAAACTTCATAAGAAATGAAAGAAATTGAACTTACATGGCTTGAATAGATTGTTGACGATGCCAACGTACCAAGTCTTTCACACACTTGACTCGGAGCTTCAAATTCTTCTTCCACTCCTTTTGATTGAAAATGCGGTGAAGATCCTTAAATTGCGCAATCTCCAACTCGTCCGCGTCACGGCCCAACTTCAACTCCATAACGGCGTTGGCAAAATCGGGATGGCGTGGTAGTGCGTCAAAGCATGCCGCATCCAATTCTCCAACTCCTTCCTTCTTTGCCCCGAGATGAGTGGCATACTTCTTCTCCATTGCTATGACAATAAAATGTTTCTCCGATGTAGTACAGTTAACGGTGGCTGCCATCTCCACTTGTGCCCACAACGCCTCCGCCGCCTTCGTCCACGCTTGGAGTTAGTAACCCTAAACTCCTTCCGTTGTCTCTTGAACGGCTTTGTTAAAATTCTTGCATTCATACGGCAAAAGTTGATGTTGCAAAGCCGTTCTACCTTCCGTGGACGACTAGGTGTTTGCGTCGTGAGCTCCATGTGATGGCGATGACGAAGATGAATATTCAAGTGTAGCCGATTCTTCCACGGACCAAAGACACAATTCTCAACCTTGCAATGTCATGGCTTCTCCGCATGCGGTACTTCCTTGTAGTCCCAATCGAGAACGGCAAGTAGTAAGGCGGATAACTCCATCCCGCGGAATGAAAAAATTATACACAAGCAAGAATGAAATAAGAATCTTACATCTTCAAACCTCTCTAAGCAGTACAAGACCTAATCACAAAGTCAAGAAAAATGAAAGAGATTATCCTAAAATACCAATACCGGTCATGATTTTAAAACACACCAAGTACAACACGATGTCATGGAAAAAATGAAGCAATATTTGTTAGGACCCCAAAAAGAAAGCACCTAATATGTTGCAACAATATCATAACTTAATGAACACCTAACATTACTAAACAAGGGAAAAAAATTATGCAATTCCCCTCATGTGCGAAAAAGAGCACATAAAACGTCACAAGTAAACTCTGTGGCAACATTGCAATATCCATCACGACGTAGAAAAGGGCACTAAATATGTCACAGCTAATGGCTGTGACAAACTCGCAATACCCGACACGACTCAAAAAAATGTCATTTACTTGGAATCCATCACTTCTCACAACAAAATTTACGCACAACATGTCACATCATGCATTGTCAAACAATTTCAAAGCACTTACGACTAGCTAAATTGCTAGTCAAAAACAAAAATCACTACTCTTGTAAAATCTCAATACCCAAAAATCATAATATATTGCAAAATCAAGTCACTTACATTGCATGCCTCCATCAAGCGTACCTAAAACACTTCTAATCTCCCATTGCAACACCATCACGAGGAAAAATAAATGTAAATATGTCACTACTTCTAAACCCTAATTAGTCAATGTTGCAATACCGAAGTAATTAAAAAAATTTGAATATGGTGTAAACTTAGGAATCACTTCTTTGATGGTGCTGAACCGCAACAGCTAACATGAAACGTGCGAACAAGTGGCGCAGAGAGGCGGAGTGCAGAACATGAGCGCAGACATGCGTAGACAGGCACACACACGCGGCCATGGGGCGGCGCGCGGTCATGGAGGGCGGTGACGCGGTCGAGCTGCGAAGAGCGCGGTTGAGCTGCGAGGAGCTGATCCGCGCGGGAGATATGCCGGGGCCGAGTGGGGTGGGGTATGGGTGGGGTTTGGGTGGGCTACTGGGATGAACGTGGGCGAGGAGAACTGGCCCCTTCATTCCGCGAGGGGGAACGAGGGGGTCAGTTTGCCCTGAGCCAACCTTCGATGGGTCCATTTTTTGGCCTTTTAACTTTTGGGGCTCTAGAGACTTTATTTGGACATTTTTTTGCCAAATTTGGAGCCTGCAGCCCCAAATTTCCCTCATGGCTTCCCCCGTTGTCCAAATAGGGCCCCCTTCAACAGTAAAATAGGGGCCAATTTTGTTCCTACCCTCCCCCATCCTCCCAAGCGTGAGGCTTACTGCAATGTTCGACCAGGGTATTTAGGCAAATCTCTTTCCTTGGATTTTTCCTTAATTTCCTAAATCAATTGGACTGAGTGTACTTTGACACCTTACAAGGTGGTCATGTATTGTACAATACCCTTCAGTAAAGACACGTACTTTTTGCATTCCTAGGTGAAGTAATTTTCAGTGCTGCCAACTCTGACACCCTCTTGAGGATTAAAAATTGTTCTTTTCCCATGAGATTTTTGGCACAAGATCATTTCTATGTTGACAACATGTGTGCAAAATTTCTAGGGCGGAAGATGAATAAAATAAAGATATTCAAGATCTACCAACATGGTTAGTACTAAAAAAAGTTTCAGAGCTGCGAACTTTGAAAACCTCCCAAGGATTGATTTTTTTGTTTTTGCCCATGTAATTTTTGGCATGAGACCATCTCTGTGTTTATTACATGTTTTTTTCTCCTAAGTTTCCAAGAGTCCCCTCGGGGGACTCTAGAAGGTTCGGGCAGGTTCCTATGGTGTAGTTTTATAACAATTTCCTTTGATATTTTTATTGTAGATGGAAATTACTAAAAGCTTTGTGTGAGTCCAATTTTTTTTCCTAAATTGGACATTTGATGAAAAAGTTTTAGGGTATTGAATTTCAAATGAGGAGAGCGGGCACTTCGGGCAACTTCAAAAACTTTTGCTAGGACACTCTATTGAATGTGAGATTTTCAATACTTGCTAATAATATCATTCCCTTCCATATTGTTAAAAAAATCTCTTTTCTTTAGTGAAAAAAAGCATATAAATCCAAGTCAAACAATTTTACACATTATTGCACATTGTCAGGCAGGGTACCAAAAATACTTCTTTTTTTTCACCTAAAACTTTGAGATCATCATATTTTTTACTTTTTATTTTTTCCACAGCATTATGTGGTGTAAATCTTCTTATTGATCATTCGGATTCTCATTCTAAAACATACTAAGTTCACAAAAAAATATAAGGCAAATTGACAATTTTTGAACCTCCACTCCTTGCACACTTTTTAAAAATATGCTACACCATTTTTCTATCTCTTAAAATTGGAGTACAAAGAACCAATATCGTGCTTAACATGATGGAAATGAATTTAGACCTTGTGTAGTGCAAAAATTAGACACCAAGTGAAGTCAAAGTCGGTTGATCCATGAAATGCAGGGAAGAAAATGGACCATTTCCTCTACTTCAAACACTATAATATTACAATCCGTGCGGTCAAACTTTATGAAATTTTCTATGTAAGTTACTTAATATGTCTTAATTGAGATCCTATGGTTAAAAATAGAAGTAAAAGTTTTTTGCTTTGTCTTTACTCATTGCACTAAACCAAACAATTTTGAAGTGTTTTTGGTGTGAAATTGTCAAAGAAATTTAGGGGTTGAAGTCCAAAACATTCACACAATGAGACATATTTAAAATCTAGCAACATGTGTAGTTGTAAGAAACATTTCACTCCTGGCCAACTTTGACACACTCCCAAGGATTAATTTTTTTTGTTTTTATGCATGAAATTTTTGGCATAAAACCATTTCTATATTGAATGCATGTGTGCCAAATTTTAAGGTCAAAATACCTACATAGCAAAAGATTTTTGAAATCTAGCAACATGTGTAGTTGTGAGAAACATTTCACTCTTGCCAAATTTGACACCCTCCCATGCATTAGATTTTATATTTTTTCCCATGAGATTTTGGACATGAGACCATCCCTATGTTGATTAAATGTGTGCTTAATTTCAAGTCTAAAATATCCACGATAGAAAAGAAAATTATCAAAATCTACCAACGTGCTAATTGTGAGAAACAACCAAGGGTACCATTCATCTTTGGCACCTTTCCTAGGTTTGAATTTATTTTATTTTACTATGAAAGTCTTAACACATGATCACCTCTATGTTTATAACATGTGTGCCAAATTTCAAGGCTAAAAGATGAATACAAAAATCCATATTCAAAATCTACCAGCATATGTAACTATGAAAAATAATCTTGTATATCTATTATTGTATTCATCATGTGGCTTCAAATTTAACACACATGTTATCAGCTCAGAGATGATCTTGTGATAAAACTTTTATGGTACAATATCAATTTTTCAGCCCTCAGGAGGATATCAAAATTGGTAGTAGTGAATGGCTTACAACTACACATGTTGATACTTTTGGAATATCTTTTTCAATATTCACTTTCTAGCCTTGAAATATCGCACACATGTTGTCAACATAGAAAATGAACTTGTGCCAAAATTTTCATGGTAAAATAACAATTTTCTAACCCTCAAGAGGGTGTCAAAGTTGGCAGCACTAAAAGTTACTTTCCCTAAGAATGCAAAAAGTAAGTATCCCACATTGTACAGGTTTGGAATTAAGAGTAGAAAGAGTACTCAAGGTGTTTCAGAAACAAGAATGGTACGACTGTAAGACTTTGTCTGTTGCAAAAGTTATATGATATTGTTATTAAACATTATTGTATGAAGTTTTAGTTTGAAAAATAGTTGGATCCTCTTTAATTGTTATTAAATTAATTTTTTTGTAATAGAAAAGGTGATACCTTGCGAAGCCAAAACATACGCATAATACCATCATCCATGTCCCTGTGCGATACCATGTTAAGTGATAACCAAATATACGTTTACTTCACTAGTAATAGCATTTTTTGGTCAAAACATTGGTGATTTACATTTGAATGTACTATAATCATCATATATAAATTAAATAGCATAATCATATTAATAATATAAATTGATTTTTAAATGACACTATTGTGAGATTTTATCTAATATAGAAGTTAAGTTATGATATGATATTATTCATAATTTAGTAGATTCTATTTGAGATAGCAGTACTATAAGTGCATAGAAAACAGAATAATGGAACTGTTAAAGAATGAATTAATGGAGAAGTCTAAATTGCACAACTTTAGATTATGGTCAAGTAGGAGTTTGAAATTGTATACAAAAATTCTTGTTGTTGCGAATGTGAGACGAGCATCATTTATTTGTTTAGCAATACTAATTTGTAAGGAAAAAAAAAGGTTTAGATATAATTCCATCACCTTACATTTTGGCCATTGAAGAAAGTATATTTCTTTAATCCCTAATTTCCCAAAGAGTCCCTTGAAGGAACTCTTGTAGTCACTTAGAGGGATTTTGGAAAATTAGAGAATAATAGAACTCGTTTCATGTAAACCAATTATATTTTTAGCTTCAAAACATGTAATCATTTTAAAAGTTAATTGAATGGTCTATTGAATATGATTCAGTCATACCTTTCTAAAGTATATTGACCTTTGATTGGTTCAAATTACTTATAATAGTATAGATAAAATTTGATTTACTGTTGTCAGTATATACTTTTTGTATCCAATATTTTAATTCCAAGTACAATTTGTTCCAATTTGTTTAAAGCAGTATTTTTCAATCCAATCTTTAAAACTGTGTTTTTTACATCAACATTAACCTTGAAAGACCAAACAATTGTGATGTGGACTTTTCCACATCTTGGAGACTTTAGTATTTATATTTCCAAATTTTAAAATTCTATACAAAGGTGCAAGAAGATAAGAGCTACACAGGAATGTAAGTTTCATTTTGATTGGACCTACAGGAAAAACATTATACCATCTCAAAAGATATTTGCTAACGACAAGTACTTTGAGCAACTTTTTTTATTAAAAAATTAAAAATATATATATGTAAAAATCATGAAGTCAAACTTAGATCCAAGTTTTCATATCTTGAACAGAGTAGTTCTCAACATATGCTTTAGACCTACTTGATAATTATGCTTTAAATAGCAGTGACTTCATAAAGAAAATAAATATATGCATTCATCATAATATTTTGTAAACTATGATCCATAAAGCTTCAACAAACCCAATTCAATAGTAATACTCAATAAATTTAAGAACTTCATAAATTTTAAAACTTAGTAAACATAGAAACTCAAGATTCAGAATTTAGAAATTCAAAAACTCAAAATTTAGAAACTCAATATATAAAAATACAATATTTAGAAACTCGATACTTATAAACTCAATATTCAAAAACTCGATATTTAGAAACTTGATATTTAAAAACTCAATATTTTGAAACTCAATAATTGAAAGTTCAATATTTAGAAATTCAATATTTAGAAACTCAATATTTAAACTCAATATTCAAAAACTTGATATTTGAAAACTCAATATTTTGGAACTCAAAATTTAAAAATTAAAATTAAAAAAACCAAAATTAGAAAACTTGAAATTTAAAAACTCAAAATTTAAAAACTCATGAATTTAAAAACTTGATAAAGTTAGAAACTCGATAAGCTCATGTAAACTTGATGGCGTCACAAAGGTCAAGATTAAGCACCCACTCGAGGCCCAATGAGCATATCACTACTTGCCTCTCTCACCATCCTCTTGTATTGACTGCCTCCGTTTGAACGCAAACACACGCTCCGTGTATTGCACAAACACCAATATGGATTATAGTAGAATGTCTCGCACAATTTCCTATCTACACACGTGGCTAAAATGCATCACAAAGAAGGTCACCTATCCAAACACCAATCGCATTAGCAGAGCACCAACACCACACCAAAGAATAGCAACTCAATTCCAAATCGTCACACATCTCTTCATCAACTATGAATTCATAACCAACTACAATCACATCCATTAAAGAAAAGAACAAAAAATTGGTTCTTAACATATGCTTAATCTAAGCTACACCTACCAACACCTAGACAACATAGACACGAAACCTAGCAAACCACAAGACTCAACCTCAATTAAAATATGACAAGACTACACCATTTCAAAGTTCAAAAAATAAACTTATACCACAACCAATGTATTAGCAGAAATCATTATGCTCCAAATCTAATTTCAAAACAAATACCAAACCTGCAAAATGAAGCCTCTAACGCATGGAAATCCCCATTACTAAATCAAAAGTAGTCGTCTTCAACTACAATTTTTGATGTCGGCACATGTGCTACAACTTCTAGTCACCATCTCCTCAACTATCACCAAAAAACCAGGAAAGCTTTAAGCATGTAAGCACATCCTATGACTTTATGCAACACTTCAAAACACTTCAAAGCTTGTACCTATTCATTTCCCGCATATTTATACGTGTGAGGAAAGAACCTCTATGTGAATGAGGAATTACAAGCTCGAAGTCACATACAAACCCTACTTTTATGAGCTACACTCTGTCACCAAAGTATCCCCTGATTAACAAAGCAACGATGTTGTACCGTCCAGGCACAATGAAGTCTTGCAAAAGTACCACCACATATCCTTGCCATCCCAAGGACTTTGCGTCAATTTGCTATACTTTGCACCACTTGCCGTCCGCTCCAATTCACATCTTGCATCTACCCTTGTGGAGGATAGTGTCACCTTGTGCTTCAATGTAGAATCTAGTGATACAGCTCGTGACACACTCTTGGCAGGGCGACAAACTCTTGGTAGGGCGACACACACTAGGGCGGAATCATGGGTAGCGGAGGCTGTCCTTGCTCGTACACGGGCGTCTCATGCCTGGAAGGCGACATCGATCGACTCATCAATCTCGGCTCTGCCATCGCAACGCTCTCAATCCAATCCTACCTTGCAATCACAATCCAAAATCCGCCAAATCGTGCCATCATCGCTATCAATCACCAAATCCAAACGCAATGTCCTCTCAAACCTCACCATAACTAACTCCCTTGAAGCGCAAGACTCGTCACCCTCATCACAAACAAAACATACGGTACCGTAGTGTAAAGTAGTACCTCACAAGAATATCATAAGGTTCTCCAATTCCACAACCCTCAATCAAAGATCCCATCTTGCTGTAGTTGTAGACTCCTGGCCCTCCAACCCGTTTTACATCCGCATAGAATGCAAGCATTTGCTTCTCTTCTTGCCGCACAACATTGTCTCCTTCATCCATGCAGCTTGTAATCCTAGATACAAAAGTATAGTCGCTCCAAGTATTGCGAATCAAGCGATGCCACTTTAACAAGATTAGCCTTTTTTGACTCAGCGTGCGGAAGAACCTAAGTGAATAGATGAATGAGAATGTTGTTAAGTTCAAGTATAAACGCGGAAGTAGTCAGCAAGGGAAATGCTATTTTGTGAGCCGTGAGCCGTGGGCTGTGAGCCGTGAGCTGTGAGCAATGAGCAGAAAATTGTGGATTTCTTACCGTAAACTATAAATATTAGTTTGGAGGAGATTTTGACTTACAGAAGGGCCGAAGACCATGGATTCTTTATGCCATAGACATACCAATGTTAGATGAATGGGAGGTTTTTTGAGTATTAAAATAATGGATCAATTGTCATAGTTTTATACAATATCTTATGGCCGTGGATTAAAGATTTACCAGTCTAAAATTTAAAACAATGAAATCAATATGCATGTATAATGTATGGTGTAATTAAACAATGGTCTTAAGAAATACACACTTATATAGGAAAATTGTATAGGATAATAAGGTCAATTTAGATTCAATATTTCTACATCAAAACGCAAAAAAGATTAAAAAACGGTTATGTCTTGAATTCTAGGATTTAGGGTCAAAATTTCGAATACTACTTGGATTGGGAACCAACTATTATACGCACAAAAGAGGGTAAGAAAAAATCGGAAATGTTGAGTATAAATAAAGATTGACAATATGAACAATCAAAAAAGGTTAATAGGAATATAAGAATAAGATGTTGAGAAAAGGATAACATAAATAAGGTAGAAGATAAATGTTTGATGTAGTGATTAGCATTCAAGTTGACATCATAAGTACATAATAATATTTTGTTAAAAGGAAAGATTGAAATAAAAAATTGACAAATTGTAGTAAAAGGACACGGTAGTAAATCTATGATAAAGGCTTTTAATTGCCAAATCAAAGCCTGTCAAAGGCGATCTACTAGCCAATTGAAAGCCAATTAGAAGCTAGAACAAATGCTTATCAAATACAATTTTAATCCAAATCAAAGAACTATGTATAAATGTCTAGCCAAAATAAGGTTATTCATAAGTATCTTTGCTTCCATCTGCCTCATTAGCCTCTATATCAAAATATTGTGTAACACGACTATCAAATTTGCGCTTAGATTGCCGTGATGGTGGCGATGGCAACGCTACCATCACTCTAGCCGCATCTGCACCATAGGTAGGGAGAAAAATGCTTGATGGAGGTGTAAACATCTGAGGCCGTGTTGGAGCAAAAGAGCATGATATTGTTGAAACTCTATGAGAATTTTTTTTGGTAAGAAACTAAAGATAAAACATATGTCCCTAAAATGAAAATAAACAAATAAATCAGAGGCCAAACTTACTCACAAGATGCTACGCGATTGCGTTTCTGCCTCTTCTCAGGACGCTCACTAGAAACATTCCTCCAGATCCTCTTAACCCCTAAAGTTCCTTGACAATTTCCCTCAAAAACTATAAGTGGTACTAACTTTCAAACCACAAGTCCAAAAAATAAAATAAAAATATGTCCACGAAGCTCTTATAAAAGGCAATCTAGAATAAAAATTTCAGAGAAAATTGATTTTTTTTCGAATTTTAGGAACCTGCCCAAAAATCAAGGAATCCCCCCGAAGGAGACTCTGGTCCTTTAGAGGTTAAAGTGAGCCGATGGAGCCGGGATTACTGTTAGAATAAGAGGTTCCAAAAGAACCTTGAAAATTTCTGGGTCTTCCTCAAAGGCCAGAATATGACGTCCCGTGGCTTGACAAGCATGAATAGAATCATAGATGCACCTGCCAAAAACCTTAATAACTAAACCCAACATTTAATGTATAATTGAATATTGAAGCACATCAAAAAACTTCTCAGAAAATAAAATTCCAAGGTATGAGACTTACCAGTTGAAGCATTCCAGTCTAGTATAATATCTCCGACTTCTGATGCTGCCTCAATGAAGGACCTTACAAATTTAGAGTTCTTCTCCCGAGGCCCTTGCCATGGCACACTTTCGTGCATAAACATAGTATCAGATGTTACCACGTTGTAGAAGGTGTCATGCTGATCAATACCCTCACGGAAGTAAAATTGAGATTGGATTGGATCATCTCGTACAAATAACTGAATCCAGGATCGAGTACACTACAAAAACAAGATATAAATAAATTAAGACGTATAGAATTACTCAAATTGGAGAAATGAAAAAAAGAAAACAAAAAAACATACTGTAGTTGAGGGATTTTGTGGCAAAGCCTATGGAAGCTCATTCATGGCCCACCAATTGTGCTCAAGTCGGAAATTATAAGTCTCTGCTAAGTCTTCCACTTGAAACAGCCGACGGGCTTATCTATGTAGACAAACAACCTTCTCCACTCAAATATTAGTCAATAATATTGGAACTATTTGAAAATTATAAATTAATTTTTCTTTGAATTTAGGCCTCAAAATGCTTCTATTGCAGCAAATTATAATAAATAAAGTCTTATGGCTACCTTGAGATATAAATTTTAAAGTATAATGTTTGATACTTCCAAAGCAGTGGACCTATGATTACTCCAAGAATCACTAAAGATCCAAAATCAATGTCTAAGTTTTTTTATTTTAATGAGAAAACATCAAATTAATTTTATTTTTTTGGGAGGTGGGTGATGATATTGGACATGCATTTAGCAAGACCACATATAGTTTGATGTAAACCAATAATGTTCTCATCCAGTTCTAAAACCAGACATATATAGGGCATTGAATAGAAGTTGGCTATACCAACTCTTATTCTTATATCTACCATGTGTTTTTTTGTATCATGATACAAGGGCAAGCTATGAGATCTTTGCATTCCTTTGGGAGTTTTGATGTTTATGAAAAATGTAGATGTCAAAAAACACCTCATATGTCCAATTCAGATAAAATTTGAATGAGTTAATGGCATTTGAAAATCCACATTTGGTTATGTATCAAATGAGACTACGGTATTGAAAGTGAACAAGTTTTGCATACATAAAGAAAAACATTCATGTTTAATAAAAAGATTGGGAAAAATAAAAGCTTAAATATGAAAGTATTCAATAAGATTGCAACTTTATAATAAAAAAGAAAAATATATGTACAGTACCCTGTAACAAGTGTTGCAACACACTCTGTTTTTTCACTTAAAACATATCCCATGGCATGATTTAGAGTGATGGTGTTGGCATGATAATCATCACATCTCCATGAGATTTTTTGCATCATGGAAGGTGTTCCAGTTACCTTCATACGCCATGCATTTTCTAAATATAAAGAGGCATCCATTGCCATGTGTCTACCAAAATTGCCATCATGCTTAAAATCTTGGAAAAGGGTACCCTTCTTAATGTGATCACTTCTTCTCTGGGATATCAGATTTTGAGTATGTTTGAGCTTGGGGGGGTCCAGAGATACACATACATGTTTGCAAGTCATCTTGATGGTACACATTTCTTAGAAAAATTGTGTGCAACAAGTCCTGTTTGTCAAACATATCGTTTCTGTGTTGCTGTTAGGACCTTTTTTATCAAACTTTTTGTGGATGTAAGTGTTGTTTGAGGATTGTGCACCATGACAAGGAGTTATGTATCAAATGATATACGACACATGATAGTTGGTATGCAGAAAGCTGGCATGTCAGTGAGTAAAATTGGAAACATTGTAGGAAGGCCAAAATCGACTATTTCAAGGATTCTCAAGCAATTTAGAATTAGTGGCTCTGTATTGCCAGCAAGTAGGTCCGGTAGGCCGCGAAACATGAGTGATCGAGATAGGAGAAAGCTCCATAGAGATCTTAGTAGTAATCGTCGTGCTCCTCTTGCAGAATTGTGCAGCAATGTGACATCTTCCGTGGGCATGTCAACTTTACGTAAAGAACTTCATGAGCTTGGTGTTAACAGTTGCATTGCAGTGAAGAAACCATTCTTGAGTGACATACACAAGGCAAAGAGGTTGGCTTTTGCAAAGGAGCATTTGCATTGGACGATTGACGATTGGAGTAATGTGATTTGGACCGATGAGTCATCCTTTGAAGTTGGAAAACCATCACGCCAAATTCATGTCTGGCAAAAAGCACATGAATGCTACAACTACAATTGCTTAGCACCTACATTCAAATCCGGAAGGACTTCAATTATGGTATGGGGTGCTATCACTGGCTCTTCTAAGTCTTATTTGGTGTTAATTCCTCCTAATAGACGCACTGCCAAAGACTTTGTAGAGATAGTATCTCAAGGAGCATTAGAGCATTATTATTGGCACCATGACCACTATGAGCACCTCATTTTAATGGAGGATGGTGCTCCAGTACATGGTAGGAATATACAAAAAGATTGGAGAGAGCAACTTGGATTGAAAAAGCTTGAATGGCCACCAAATTCTCCTGACCTTAATCCTATAGAGAATGTCTGGAAGCAAGTTAAAGATCAAGTGCAACAGAGAAATAGACCTCGAAACAAAGACGAAATGTGGACATCACTCAATCTGGCTTGGGAGGATGTACCTCAAGAAAGCATCAAGAAGTTGATTTCAACAATGCCAACCTGGATGAAAGCTCTAATAGCAGCTCAAGGTGGTAGCACTCGATGGTAGTAGGTGTTCCATTTTACTGTAGAATATTTGTTAGTGGGTAATACATATTGTAAACTTCATATCATATTAGGCTTCTATACTACTAAGCTTTGTAATGATACCTTATTTGACTTTATTTGATCAAATTTTGATTTAATATATGAGTTTGATTTCCTTAGCCTAGAATATGAATGAATGGAAACTATGAAAATACTTTAGAGCCACATAGAGGAGAATTTTACCTACATAGTGTGCATCTTTGTAATACCAAGAATGTGAACAATGATATATCCTATAAATTGGTGCAATCAAATTTTTAAAAATCATCAATTATATTTCTCAGTTAATTTTTTTTGAAATTAAGTGAATAAGATAAAATAATTCACCAAAAATAGAGATTTCATTTTTTGACATTGACATTTTATGAACACGTGAAGGGTCCGTAATACAAAAGATTTAATAGGATAAATTTGATAAAATCCTCCCATATTGAAAATGAATGAGAGAATTTCAAGAGTTCACAAAATGGTTGCAAGACATGTTGGAGGATACTGTACAATAATAAATTTAAATATGTAAGATATATAAAATATAAACCTTAATGTGCGCTAAGTAACTGTGGCACTTTTAATCTTTCCAAACATGGTTGATGTCTTAGGGCCGCTTCACACTATGCCCAAGTCGAGTGGCCGTCCGTCAAAATGAGTGGCCAAACTATGGTGAGAGTCCAAACTTTTTTGCCAAAAAAATACATTAAATAATATAGATTGAAGGTTTGGCCGGTCGTGGTGTGAAGCCCCAAAGGCCAAGTCCAAAGTCCAAACCCCATATCATTACGCCAAAAAAAATCAACCCAAAAAAATCAGCCAATAAAAACCAGCCAAAAAAAATCAGCCAAAAAAATAAGCCCAAAAATTTTGTCTCTTTCATCTAACAGTCTAGATCTTGTCAATTTTTGATTATTTTAATAAAAAAAATCGACGGACTCTCGATTGTAGTTTGGGTCGACTAAAATGGACGACCCAAGTTTTGCTCGAGAGGCCGTCGCTTTGGCGCCAAAACATCCCAAAATTGTTGCCATGTAGGACGACAACCTTTGGAGTTTGGGCACAAGTGTGAAGGCCCAAAGTCCGGACTTTGGCCATTCTAGCAATCTCATTGGTGGAAATCGATGGCCACTCGACTTGGCCACCAAGTGTGAAGCGGCCCTTAAAACAATATCTTGAAGGTGCAAGTGTCATTTACGTCTAAAGCTAAGCTATATCTAATTATAGATTTAAAAAGCATAGATCTTGTTCTTACAATCGACAAGTGAAATAACATTTTAAACTACATTTGTTGCTAATTGAAGAAAAATTTGCTTACCCAAATTGGGAAGTTTTCCGGACCATTAGATGGTAACCATTCTCATAATTGAAGTGTGATATTTCAAGGTTAACAAAATAATTCAATTCAAATGCACACCTACTCCTAAAATTGGGAGAATGACTTGGATCCATACAATTTTTTAATATGGCACTCACACATATGAATGAAAATCACTAAAAAGTTGACATTGTTGTCACAAGAAAATTCTGCTACAAACTCAATAATTAAGTAATTCTCCATTAGCTTTGATAAAATCTTATAACCAATGAAGCATCATTCAACAAGGCAAAGTTATGTCTCATGTATTATTTCCTACATTCTTCCTTCAAGAAATCCCAAAAATCAAGCACATCTATTGTCAAAGACTAAAGTGTCGTAAGTTTAAAAATTATGTTTACACATCATTCCACAATTCAAATATGGGGATGATATAAATTACTTTAGAATAGTAATGCTAAGCTTACTTAGATAGCTTAAGATATCTCTTGACGTATGAAATGGAACATTGTCACATGGAGCATTGTCATACTAATAGATGATTTTTTTTTTTACTTCAATTCTAAAAATTGACTTGGTTTAGCAAAGAAAAATGTAGTGGTTCAAATCACAATGAACCATTCATTTAATTACCTTGTATTATTAACACCCATAATTAGCTAATCTACAACTTCAAACCATAAATTCATTTAAATGGACCTTTATTCTAGTAAGAACTTTCTAATCTTCTTGCAGAAATGATATTTCTCACTCCAAAGCACTCATTAAATGGTTTTAGCATCAACTAGTCAAGATGAGAAGTCATTGTACCAAGTTGCAGCATTAGTGGAAATTTGACAATGTCTATACAGTAACTCCTCCCATAACCAACGAAATCCAGTAATAGACAATAATAAAATTGGGGTATATTCAATTGATTTCTATCCCATCACCACGCATTCCACCCCAAATGAGGGTTTGTCATTAGTCAAGACCCCTTACTTTTGATAGGCTCTTTTGAGAATGACCTATTGCTGGCCATCGGCTAAACACAGTAGCAAACTTTGAAAATTTATAACTAATTCACATTTCATTGAAAAAATATGACATCACTTGGGTTGAATTTGTAACTATGTTGGCAATCACTGAAAAATAAATGTGTTATTATTTGGGTTCTCCATATATGCACATTGCTTAACTTGTCGATTATTTCCTTATTTCCAAATCGTATGAGTTGACATGCTCAAGAGTGTGCCTTTCAAAAACAACTTTTGATCTAACATCAAGTTGAGGATTAGCGCCAATCTGCCACATCATGAATAGGCCACCAACTTCATTAATACAAGCACCTTTACCTCCCATGATGCCTACCCTCATTTGATATTCAACTAGATGTAAATATTCAAATGCCATTAACTCACTCACGTTTTGTTTGAATTGGACATGTGAGGTGTTTTTTGGCATCTACATTTTTCATAGATGTCAAAAAACACCTCATATGTCCAATTTGGACAAAATTTGAGTGACTTATGACCTTCAAAAGGTTGCTGAAATGTTTACAGCTCAATGGCGGATAACCAACAAAATTCCTGCACTTTTGTCTCCCACTTTTGTTGAAATTTGAGATCTCTACACTAAATGTCAAGTTAAAAAGAATTTGTTCCAAATTTTACTAGAGTTTGCAAATAGTGTTGGAGTTGACTTAGTGTACTACATTGTCCTTACACTAAATGCATAGTTTGCAATTAGTGTTTTAGTTCGCATTTAGTGTCCCTACACTGAACATCAAATTTAGTGTGGTGACTTCAAAGCAAGGTCCCACGATGGTGGTGTGGGCTTTGGGAGTCATCTTGGCAAAGGAATAATCCGAGCTACGCTGGGTTGAACCCTGCTGTTGCAATGGTCAACATACACTTTATTCACGCTGGTCCACTTTGCAGACTGGAGATAATCTTTCTATAATGTAGGTGCTCCACATACAACAAAATGCCTTCACAAGAGGAGGTTGTGAGCTGATCAGCAATGAGGCCAAGACAGAGTCTATCTTCTCAACTCAAGTTCACTGCATAACTTGGTGACACGATTCGCTCTCCAATGATCGATCGTGAAGCGACACCAACCGCTGCCATTTGAACTCTATGGATCGTTCTGAAGGAATCATTGCAACTGCAGGAAACACACTCGGAAACCGCTAAAATCAGCTCCAAGACAACCATGAACACATACCAGAATAGGAGATTAGAAAAGAACCCGGTGTCCAAAAGCATTCCGGCCCAAAGGCGCTTAACTTCAGAGTTGCAAGGAAAAGTGTCCAAAAGCATTTCTGAAGATAGGCGGATAAGATCACTAGCAGTACCGAAAAGCAAACAATTGCGAAATCAACAGGCTGTTTTAAAAAGGACCTGCACATGGGAAGTCGAAGGTGATCAGGCAGGTGACCAGAAAAATTTCCCCTACGGACATCCTTCCTGGAACAAACAAAATTCAAACAAGCGCACAACAATCTTAACAAAAGACTACTCTCCTTGAATAGCAGCACGAGCCTAGAAACCGAGAAAAAGGAAAACACAATGCAACACAAGATACTACTAGAATGAAAGAATAATAACGGCATGCTAAATGACACCGAAGAGCGATAAGGACCCAGAAAAATCCCCAACGAAACGAGACAAAAATCATAAGTCGTTCACAAGCCCCACAACTAGAAAAGGAAAACAGGGATACACAATCACAAACTCATGCCAACGAGCAGCTGAAAAGAAACTGAGACAAATGAATAGGTTTGTCCAATTAATAACAAGCAATACATTACAATCACTGAGCCACACCGCCAACTACCAGTGGAACCACCATAAATTTCAAACCGTCGGACCACACACCCGGCCGCCCACCACCGGAGGCCAACACCAAGCCACGCGAGCCCGCCTCCCGTGTTGATAACAAACACGCCAAGCCGGACGGCTGCACATTCCAATTGAACGATTGCTGAATCCACTGCAGCAGCTCCGCGTCACAACCACTCGATCCAACCCGCCTGCCCAAGCACATCAACAGACACCCATCCGGCCCAGGTCCCCGAAGCACCCCAACCCCAGGCACAGGCGCCACGGCCGCAACCACCTCCACCACAGGAGACAACCAGCGCGGCCATCTTCGCTCCGCCAACGTGTCCACACAAACTTATTCTACAAGTGCATCCCATCCCATCCCATCACACCCCAAGCTCCGACCACTTCCACGGAGCCTCCCACCTGCACCTAATGACCACCTTCCTACCTCCTCAGCTCTACCCCCACCCAAAACCCCAATTTGCGAAACAACTCCCCCCACCCATCACCGGTTGCCAGGAGGCGTTGTCTCCCCATTCACCCGCCCGTGCACAGGACCGCGGTTGCTGGGGGCCTGCACGCCCTCTGCGGACGACGACTTTGCCAGGATGTCTGGCGTTATCTCCCAGCTCCCGCTCTGCCGACCCCAGCTCGATCGACGCTGGTGCGCCACCGCCTGCCGACCCTGCTCCACGCCCCCCTGCATCTCGAACCCATCCTTCATCTCCATCCCCAGCTCGCTCCCCGTGCTCACCCGCCCCCCCGCCATCTCCACCTCGCCCCCCTCCCCCACCGTCTCGTCTGCATTCGGCCACGTCGCCTTGTACCCCTGCTCCACGTCCGGACCCTTCCCCACGCCCTCCCCCACCGCACCGAGACCCACCGGACCCGCCTCCTGCACCCGGCCCCGGAACCGGTTCTTCGACGCCGGAATCTTTGTGCAAAATATCTCGTTGAAGTTGCTCCCACACCCGCGGTTGTACGGGTTCACCTTGTTGTCGTACCGGTACCGGAAATTCTCGTACGTCGTCTGCACTCCCACACACCCCACAGAGTCAACATACACCTCCCTCTACACCACACACCACTCAAAACCCAGTAACAAACCTCATCTTCCAAAAGCCACGCACCTGGTTTGTGCCAATCAGGTACAGATGGAACACCGTCAGCCCACCCACAAACCACACGCAGATGAACGTGTACACCATCAGTACGATGGACGCCGGAGACCGGGACAGCGCTCGCCACACCGTGCGATGCCCCTCGTCCATCAAAATCTTTATGTACAGCGCGCACATCGAAAACACGTACATGCACAACAGCGAAGTCGACGACACGAACATGAAGAAGAACCGGTAATTCCTCTGCGCAACACAACCGCACCCGTCCTCAAAAAAACCACTCCCCAAATCGTCACACTCTCCACCAACTGCACCTTCCTACTGCACGCCCATACAAGCTCCACACCAGCTGCCCACTCATCCCATCCAACTAACGACCACCCACCATATTCCATCTACAACCACATACAGACCAAAACATCTCATCCCCTGCGTACCTGCCCGATGCACTGCCCCACCCACGGACAGTGGTGGTCGAACCGCAGAACGCAGTTGTTGCAGATCGAGCAGTGCGAGCACCGTGGCGGACGATACAGCATGCACGTGTCGCAGTACTTCGTCTTCACCGACACCCCGTTCACGATCACGTCCTTGGTCCGCGGCAGCCGAAGCCGCGGCGTGTGCCCGCCCCAGTCCCCGGGAGACTGACTTGGATCGACCTCATCCTCCGGCTCCGGCGGATGAAGGTTCCGGGGGATAATCCCCGGATCCCTTCCCGATGTCAACAGCAGCAGTATCAGCACCTGTTCCCCGCACACCAGCGCACACACACACGCACACCCTAGTCACATTGCTGTACCCGAAAGCAGCAGCATCTATATGTGCCCGTACCAGCGCCCAATCCTGCCAATCGGTCCAAAAAGCCCTAATCACTACACATCGGACGTCCGCCCACCAAGAAGACAACCAGTGCAACCACCCCGAGACCTCACTCCACCACGATACTCCCACTTACATAGACCGTGTAAACGACAGTCACCGCCACGATGGCGACTCCTCCATTGTTGTCAAAGTGATGCAGCAAGTGACGCCCCACAAACACACAGAAACACACCGTCGGCGCCACGATCAGGAACACTGTCACAGCCAGCGACCGCACATCCGGACCGAAAATCAACCTCCCGCACAGGAAGAACCTCTGCACATCACTCAACGTCCACCGTCAGCCCACCATCCACACACGAAACAGCTGCAAACCTAACTTAGACTGCGGATGCAATTCATCGCTCACGTCGGTCTGGTCCATAAAAGCTGAGCTCCCCGAACCAGGGCCGACCGTGTAAGCCTCTCTCACTATGTCATAATCGACATCACTCTACAACTCCGCTCTTCATTTCATGTAGTAGGACCAGTCGGCGGACGATGACCACAATGTACGAAACACCAAGAGGACCATCCCTTCGATCGCAAAAACCTCCGAGAATAAGAAACTGCACATCTGCTATATCGTTCCATCCTCCCGGAAATCCGGAATTGGATCTCCGACAGCATCGCTGCCCTTGACATGAAGTCGGTATCGCCCTCAGCATTAACTTGGTCCATACGGCAGCAGCACCAGGCACACAACCTACATTGCTGCCAATTTACCAGCTTCCGCGCCTCCCATAACATACCGCTGATGCGAAACACATCCTTTACCCCTGTCACATCTGTTCATGATGCCATCTCCGGCCGCGACTTCACATGGGTCGCCTAAACCGTGACATCGACGTGACCATCGCCATAGACTGGAATTGGTCGCAAGGCCACTCCGCCAGCAGCTCCTCACACTGATTGAACAATCTCTACAGTCCTATTCAGCTATGGACAGCAAGCTATCGTCCTCGCACATTTCACTATTCCCGGCGATGCTCAGTCCATCAGACTCCCAAAACACACCCATTCTGAGGTCTCCCGAACAAAATTGCACTCCACCATCACAGATCCCGATTGCCAAACTGGACCTTCCACACTTCCACCTCCTCACTACAAACACGCACATACACAGACAAGAATCCCACCCCAGGAGGAAAACGACGACCACCAGTACCCCTAACCCACATTCCACCACGCCACAGCTCACCCAGCGCCCTCACTGACTCGTCCCCGACACTAACCCCACGCTAACACAGACTGTCACGCACCCACCACACTACGCAAACCCGCGATACTTACATTGCTGCCCTTCCACACTTGGTACACGCGCTTCCCCAACCCCCTCTGCTGCTGCTGCCCCTCGCTAGGGTTACCCCCCATCGTGGCTCGCCCCGTCGGTCGCCGTCCCGCCCCGCCGCTCCCGCCCAGCCGACCTCACCCGCCGTGCGCCATCCCCCACAACTCCCGCTGCTGTCCCTCTCTCCCCGCGGCCTCTACTACTACTACTACGGCAGCCGTAGCAGCGCTCTCGTGATCTGACTCGCCCTCGCCATCGCCGGCCCCCGGCCCTGGAGTCCCACCATCCTTGGCACCAGCCTAGTCTTGCAACGGGAAGAAAGAAGGTGTCGGGGCACAACAGAAGTGAGCGAGTAAGTGTTGGGATGCAGGGAGAGAAACGACGACGCTGTTTTGCTGGAACTGCGGCAATGCCTCCCTGCTCGGACTATGCCACTCTGGCTGCCGCGCGCGCGCGGCACGGCACTCTGCGGCACTGCCCTTCATCCTCCACCTCTGTTCATCCACTTCTGGTTTGCATTCTTGGGACATAATGTAGCTTTGTTTCCTGATCTGCTACTATGGACCTATGTTGTTTGCGCTGTTGGTTACCCTTTATGGGAGTGTGGGAGAGTGAGGTAGGACAACCCAAAACTGACCAGTTACCCAACATCGCTCTCTTCTGTGTCTTCCTAGATTCCAAGGAGGAAATGTAGTCAGACATTACATCACTTATAAATTTAATGGTCAGTGCATAGGTCATGTAAAGAAAGGCTACATTTTCTACCTAGAATCTAGGAAGGGTATAGAAGAGAGCAATATTAGGTTGTTGGTTGGTTTTGGATTGTCCTATCTTAATCCCGAACCACTGAACCTATTTTGTGTAAGTGGCCGGATTCCCCACTGTCTTGTAACTTAAAGTGGCTAGACACCCACTCTCCCTACTCCGCTAACCGGTGGACAATTATTGTTGCCGGACCCACGCCCTCACAACATCCGGATGGCCATCCAAACGCGGTCACACAGAGGTAAAACTGGACTACAACGACATTTTGGTCGGTACTACAGTGGTTCTACTGTGTGAGCTATACAGTTTGTATGCAAATCTCCTTCTAGACATACACATCGGGCTTTTTCTCTATCGTAGAGGGAGATTCCGGCCTCAACCGAAATCCGAGTTCACACGGATATTCCGTGCCCTAGAGGCTACCAAGCACACCTCTGCAATACGTCGTTTTTCCTCCTGGCTACTTTCGGACCCTGAAGAATGTCAGATCTCTCCCTAACCTCTTCTCGAGCTCTTCCAAACGATCTCCTTATGGAAGTTCCAACCGGTTATTCTAAATACAAATACTTTAACACCCAACACACGAGAACTAAATCACCATACTCCAACCATAATGGATCCGTGTGGAAGTCGTCTTCCACCAGGTTTCGGAGTTAACCTTAAAAATCTGGAAAAAAAATAAAATTAGTTAAGTATGTATTATAGTCTAGACTAGAATAGAACCTATAGTGAGGATGTAGGACTAAAGACGTGTGAACCCGGCCGGAATCCTAAATCGGTTCTAAAACTGCTAAGCAGATGACTGGAGTAGTTTGCCGGAACTCCGGGGAAATCTGTAATTCGGAGCTGCCACCATCAATTGTACTGATTTCGGAAGGCCGGCTTAGCGGCCAACTTCGGAAGGCCGCGACCCAAGAAAAACCTCTTTCTTTCTCTGACGCCTCATTTCGTCCGCTGCGCTCTCTTTTTCTCTCTCTCTTCTCCTTCCAACTGCTGGCTGTTAGGGTTTGATAGCGTAAACAATTATAACGGATGTGTGTCCATTAGGGAGGGTTTTCGTGAGGACGATGCGAGAAGGGGTTACATTGAGTAAAAGTGAGGAGCCTCAGAAGAGCAGATGAAGATGGGCGCCATGGCCCATAAGAAGAAGACGAACAAGGACGGAAGAGGAAAGCGAGACAAAGCGCCGGCCGTTGTTCTTCCACCCTTGATGAGGGTTATACAAGAGATCCCTGAAGACCCGGACGAATTCAACCTATTCAAGGCTTGCTTGTAGGAAATGGGTTGCGCCAGATTCTTGGACATTGCTGTCCTGATGGAAATTCTTCCATCATGTACATACAAGTATTAGTCTTTATATGTGTGGATTTTAATAAGTAAGGAGTTGGGATAAAAGGGGTTGGTCGTGGTAAGAACCACGGTTTGAGGATTTGGGCAAGTGTTAGCATATAGGTGCTGCACTGCTCTTGTCACTGCTCAGGGGGGTAGGTAGCGGGTTGGCTGGTATTTTTCCTGCCTCACTAGCGAGCCAAGCCGTGGGCCGCCTAACCACTCGACGGGCTCGATCGGGTTCGAACGCGGACCGGCGGCAACCGCTGACCACGACATTTCCAGCCAACCAAGTCCACGACTTGGCGATCAGGTTGTGCGAATCAACACCTTTATACGTCCGTACCATCAACTATCTTACGATAAGTTTTATTTTTATTTTTATTTAGTTTATTTTTATTTTACTTATCTTGTTGGTTGGAAGGTCTAAGTTTTTAGTCTTCCAATAAATAAAAGACTAGGGGATTTTATGTGGTTGAAAGTGGAAAGGATAAGAAAGTAATGAAGTACCTTGTGGGGTACATTGGGTAGGGTGACATGGGCTGGAGTGCCCACGTCCACTTGAGGTGGAAAAGTGGGAAAAGAGATTCCTTAGTGTGTGTGTGTGTGTGCGGGTGAGAGAGCAAGGTTTTGGAGCAGAACTTTGACTGTGTGTAACTCGTTGAGGTTGAATGATATGGAATTGAAAATTTGTGATCTTTTTTCTTGTTTCAAGAACTTTCCATATTCGTTTTAAATTTTGAATTCGGAGTTGTAGAGAAAAAGTTATTGAGGTTTTAATTCTGTGAAAACCCGAGGCCATCCATTGAGGGGCAAAGGTTTCGAGGAGCCACAACTTTTTCTGTAGTTCTCAATTTGATTTGAGATTTTAAGGGACTGTGCATCTCTATCTTAGCTTTCTAGAAAGATATTATAATTGAGATTTGGAGTTGTGAGCAAGAAGTTATAAAGATCTGAATGAATAGGGGTAGGCAGAACTTTGATTGTCCATAACTTTTGGACAGTAGTTTAGAATTGTTTGAGAATTGGAAGGTGCGTGAACCATGGTCATAGCTCTTCAAAAAGTTATTACAATCGATATTTGGAATTTTAAAGAAGAAGTTATGAGCGATTGAATATCTGGAGGGGCAGAACCTTGAACTCGTATAACTTTCGGACAGTAATTTAGATTGACTTGAAATTTAGAGGAGTGTTAGTTGTCTAAATTAGCTTTCGAGAGAGCTATTACATTTAGTATTTGAAGTTTTGAGTCATCTGTGTCTCTTGTTTGAAGGTTACAGCCTTGGTGAAACTTTTCCATTGTGTTTTTGAACACTTCTTTTGAGTTTCTTAGTGTTTTTGAACACTTCTTTTGAGTTTCTTAGTGTTTTTGAACACTTGAAGACTTTGGAGTTGAAGGATGGAGGAATTGAAGACTTGAGGCTTGAAGAGAAGAGAAGATGGAGACAAGTGTGTTGTGACTTGTAGTCCGATTGCTTTTTTTGTGATTCCAAGCCAGCTTTGGAGGCTAGTTGTATTTCATTTCTGTTCTTGTAAACTCTGTTGCGGCGAAGTGGGATTAATTGCCCACACGGTCGTCTTTATGTCGTTCCTACCGGTGAGGCACATTTGCTGGTCAACGTGGGTTTGAATTTTAGGAGCCAATCTTTCGGACGGTTTCAGCTTGTGGTCTGGCCGTCCCGTTTTACCCGTCCGAGGCCGTGGTTTCTTATCACTCACCTTTACCCTTAACCCTTTAGAGCCACCACAGGATAGGCCAACGGGGAGGAGTTTGAAGACTGAAGACTGAAGACCGAAGACCACAAGATTTGACAGAACTCCGTAGCAGACTATACGAAGTCGCAGCCAGATACCTCGCGTATTCTCAAAGCGCACTCCTCTCTACACGACATCGCCAGGAGCATCCAAAACGAGGGGTTCGTGCAGGAGTTGATAGGAACGACGGACTCCAAGTATGATGGAATGTTGCGACGACACTCAGAACTATGGGGAGTATCGGTATGGACGCAAGCATACAACTTCCGGGCATGACAAACCAAGGTGGTGGAACGTAGAGATGAGTTCTTGGTGGAGAAATTCGAAGGGAAGGCCAACCTGAAGGAAGGATTCAGCATTCAAGACCTCAAGCACATGGACGCCAAGCTCGTGCTAGGATTTTTGAACCCTTTCTTCCATCTGGAAAAGCCAAAGCATCTGGTGTCCAAGTGGGCCTGCACGTTCCTTGAAGTGCTATGGGGAAAGATCACAGTTGATTGGGGCACTCTTATGAGTGAAATGATCAACCGGCCGGTGGCTAACCTCCAGGAGGTGAAGAAATCCGGAACACCTCTAGCCTCCTATGTGGCGTAGTTCTATTGCCACCATCAGCAACTCATCCAGGCAGAACAAAGGATGTATGACGAAGTTCTAAGCTTCCAGAAGTATGGAGGTGAGAAAACGGAAGAGGAATCCAAAGGGGAAGTTGGACCGGTGCCAAACGCACCAACGGTAGACACTCCGGATGATGACCAAATAACCCAGAAGAGAGCACGAGACAAGGACCCGAAGCCGGAGAGTCTGAATACCAGTCTGTCAACCGGATCGTCCAGCACAGACGAGGCCGGGCCATCAGGGACCACCAACCGGAAATAGCAAAAGCTCAACCCAAAGGACTTCAAAGACCAAATGGTGGAGGTCGAGTAAATCCTCGACGGATTACACTCGAGAGTAAAAGCCCTCCGGGATCTCAACGACGCCATGAAGAAGGGGGTGGAGCAAGTTTTCCGGAGCCTGGTGTGAGCCAAATAAACCACCCCCTAATGGGTGGCTTACCTTGAACACAAGATCCTACATATGGGATGCAGCCCCTAGTGCAAACATACTCTAACCATTCAAACAAGCATGGTGCCCCCAGGCGTGGTCACTTAAGAGGGTTCGTTGATAATTAGTGACGTGGTGGCTGAATTCAGCCTTAGGTTGAACCCAACCTTTGGACAAGCGTAAATTCCGCCTCAAAGCTCCGTTTCCAATGTTTTAAAGCTCCATTAGGTTCAATTTCGCCTTGTGAACTTGATTAGCACCTTAACCACCAGTTCCAGGCCCAAGTGCGACCTTGACAGCAGCAACCAGCAGACAGGCTCCCCTTTTTATGATAAAAGTTCAATTCTTCATTATCTTCGTGGTTATGACTCCGTTTTTCACGTTTGCTTTTGGAAATCTTATTAGTTTTTTATGCTTAACATGATGGCAGCCTTCAATTACTCAATTGACCTGACCCTGGACCTCGCAGCCAGCGACCAGCAGTGCACCTTCAACATACGCATTTACTCCAAGTTGTAGCCAAACACTCACATGCATGCCCATATACTTCACATGATTAACCTCACCTTAACACTAAGCTATTCATGAGCATCCAGATGCGTTCCCTTACCCTTATAGAGCAATCACCTAGTTAAGTGGAGTTGATTGTAACCCTAATTCTAGTGAAATTTTGACAGCGCTTCCGCGTAACGTGTGTGAATAGAAAAATTAGGGTTTCTTAAAGCACAAGGAATTGACTATCAGCCAGGGGAAGGGAGGGGCTCCCTGATCCGATTCAATTCGCCCTCCTTCTTTCAGCTTCGCCGGTCCTCTCTTCGTATGCTGGTCCTCTTCTTCGTGTGCTGGTCCTCTCTTCGTGATCCTCGTCTTCGTGTGCTGGCCCTCTTCTTCGTGATCCTCTTCTTCGTATGCTGGTCCTCTTCTTCGTGATCCTCGTCTTCGTGTGCTGGTCCTCTTCTTCGTGATCCTCGTCTTCGTGTGCTGGTCCTCTTCTTCGTGATCCTCGTCTTCGTATGCTGGTCCTCTTCTTCGTGATCCTCGTCTTCGTGTGTTGGTCCTTTTCTTCGTGATCCTCGTCTTCGTATGCTGGTCCTCTTCTTCGTGATCCTCGTCTTCGTATGCTGGTCCTCTTCTTCGTGATCCTCGTCTTCGTGTGCTGGTCCTCTTCTTCCTGATCCTCGTCTTCGTATGCTGGTCCTCTTCTTTGTGATCCTCGTCTTCGTGTGCTGGTCCTCTTCTTCGTGATCCTCGTCTTCGTATGTTGGTCCTCTTCTTCGTGATCCTCGTCTTCGTATGCTGGTCCTCTTCTTCGTGATCCTCGTCTTCGTATGCTGGTCCTCTTCTTCGTGATCCTCGTCTTCGTATGCTGGTCCTCTTCTTCGTGATCCTCGTCTTCGTGTGCTGGTCCTCTTCTTCGTGATCCTCGTCTTCGTATGCTGGTCCTCTTCTTGGTGATCCTCGTCTTCGTGTGCTGGTCCTCTTCTTCGTGATCCTCGTCTTCGTATGCTGGTCCTCTTCTTCGCGATCCTCGTCTTCGTGTGCTGGTCCTCTTCTTCGTGATCCTCGTCTTCGTGTGTTGGTCCTCTTCTTCGTGATCCTCGTCTTCGTATGCTGGTCCTCTTCTTCGTGATCCTCGTCTTCGTGTGCTGGTCCTCTCTTCGTGATCCTCGTCTTCGTGTGCTGGCCCTCTTCTTCGTGATCCTCTTCTTCGTATGCTGGTCCTCTTCTTCGTGATCCTCGTCTTCGTGTGCTGGTCCTCTTCTTCGTGATCCTCGTCTTCGTATGCTGGTCCTCTTCTTCGTGATCCTCGTCTTCGTCTTCTTCGTGATCCTCTTCTTCGTGTGCTGGTCCTCTCTTCTTCGTGATCCTCTTCTTCGTATGCTGGTCCCCTTCTTCGTGATCCTCTTCTTCGTATGCTGGTCCTCTTCTTCGTGATCCTCGTCTTCGTGTGCTGGTCCTCTTCTTCGTGATCCTCGTCTTCGTATGCTGGTCCTCTTCTTCGTGATCCTCGTCTTCGTATGCTGGTCCTCTTCTTCGTGATCCTCGTCTTTGTGTGCTGGTCCTCTTCTTCGTATGCTGGTCCTCTTCTTCGTGATCCTCGTCTTCGTGTGCTGGTCCCCTTCTTCGTGATCCTCGTCTTCGTATGCTGGTCCTCTTCTTCGTGATCCTCGTCTTCGTGTGCTGGTCCTCTTCTTCGTGATCCTCGTCTTCGTGTGCTGGTCCTCTTCTTCGTGATCCTCATCTTTGTATGCTGGTCCTCTTCTTCGTGATCCTCGTCTTCATGTGCTGGTCCTCTTCTTCGTGATCCTCGTCTTCGTATGCTGGTCCTCTTCTTCGTGATCCTTGCAATTCCAGTGGCCGGGGCTTCCGGCTCTCAGTCCTCAGTTCCTCTACTCGCACCCCTCTCTACACTCCCCACACTCAAACGAATGCGACCTCTCCAGGGGTAACCCCCCAGCCAATTATTCTTCTTGAGTTCCCAAGGAAGTTCCCCGCCGCCTTTGGCCTTTTTCCATTAATGGCTTCCTTCTTACAAAGCCTATTAAACCTACATCTACTAATTCCGTGCCACCCTTGCATTTACCAAGAGTGGGTGTCCCACTTACCAAGGAATATCTAAATCTAAACATTAACTCCACGCCACATGGGTGTGCATGATCTCCAATAAGTGAGCCATTAAGTTAATTCCAAGGTTGCTAAATCAATTAATCTACCTAGATGGACCTTCCCTTGCTTGGGGTAAGGATTAAGTTACCAAGTGATTGTGAGGGAGGTTCCCACTTCTTTTGGCCCCCTTTCTTTTTTCTATTTTTTTCTCTATTTCGCCTAATTTTCCCCCCGTGGTTTTCTCCACCACTTACTTTCTTCCTCTCCTATTGTTCTTGCTTTTGTTTTCTTTTTTCCCTCTCTAGTCTTCTCTTCATTTTTTCCTTCCCTATTTTTTTTTTTTGGTTAACTTAATAAAATCCGTGGTCGCCATGAAGTGGCTCCCATTCAAGGAATTAGTGAACGGAGAGGTCAATTGGCTATGTTGATCCAAAATCATGGGTTAATCCTATTGGATCTCCCACTTCAACTACTAGTTGAACCTAACACAATTGATGTGCGGTCCATTCATCCTCGGGAGCCGTTTTGGTGGCTCACACCTGGGTGTCAATCGGGTCGAAGAGGTCATTGTCCGGGTAGAAGATCTCTGGAGCAAGGAGATTTCGTTGAAGGTGCTGCATCTACAAATCTCCAAACTGTATCAAGCTAATAATGCGTTGGAGAAACATGTGGCGAACTTACGGCGAGAGGCAGCACTCGCGGTGGCAGCTCGGCATTAGGCTGAGGCAAGGGCCAATGCATCTGCAGCCGCCTTGACGAATGTCTGGGCAGCTCTGGACTTTCCGGTGGATACTGTTAACCAGAGTCAGCTCTCCACCGAGTTGGTAAAGAAGGAGAAGAAGGTGATCCGAACCAACATCTTCTGGTTCCTTTTTGACCAAGCGGAGAAGATGGGCCATATCCGGAGTTAGATGAAGTTGCTCGTGGAAAACATACCCGGGTGAGTCCGGAAGACAGGGCGGCCCAAGTACTGGACGACTTTATGACTCTCGACCGGACCACGACACCTCCGGAACCGCCATAATTAGAGCCGGCTCCAACAAGTGGGACCTCATTGAATCCGAAGGATCTCGATACACCATCATCACGTGCACCTGCAGAAGGTATGGCATCTCCCAACCTCAGCACAGGTGAATTATTGCAGCGTCTTCCGGATCTACTGGCACCTCCGACAATGCGACTACCTGATTCTCCGGAGGAGATCGATCTCCGAGCACCACCCTAGTTAGTATCCCGACGGCTGGCACGCGGACCAATAAGTCCTTCCGCCAGCTACAAGGACTTGGTCAAAGAAGTCAAATCGACTGCCGAGCCGGAGCTTCAGTCCCCACCACTCCCAGAAACTCCGCCAGAACGGCAACCTCCACCTCCGGATTCGAGAACTCCAGTGGCAAAGACTTCTCCGGCTTCCGAACCGACAACCCAGGACGTCGACCCTTCTCCGTCAACGTGGAAGAGAGGCAAGGATAAGCACCGGGTACCAGTGGAGATATCTCCCACGTGTAGAAGCGGGAGAAATAGGGCACCGGGTACCCCATCTTAGGATAGTGTTTAGATTTAGGATTGTTGGCTGTAATTCCAGTCCAACAGCGATTAACAATTGGGGCTCACCATTGCACCCGGCTACGGACGGAATGAACAGCCGATTTTTGTAGCTAAAACTTGGAAATCCAAAGTCCGGAACCATTTCCCTGATTTAAGGATTTGAATATCAGATCTGTGACTTTTCCGGATTTCATGGATGATCGCCAAATAAACCATCCCCTAGCGGGTGGCTTGTCTTGAACACAAGACTCAAAACCAGGGATGCAATCTCTTGTACAACCACCATTAAGACCAGCCATACATACCACATACAAAACATAGTGACTTATGTTGTGGTTACTTGGGATTTTAGTGAACAATTGGTGTTGTTATGACTAAATTATGCCTTAATTTATGTCCAAACTTCAAACATGCATAAGTTTTGCCTTAGGGCTCCGTTTTCAACGTTTTTTGGCTTAGATGGGTTCAACTTGGCCTTATGAACTTGACTAGATCCTTCAGGACCAGGATTAGACCAAGGTACGACCCTGACAGCAGTGGACAGCAGACAGACCATTTTTTTGGTTCCAGAACTTATGTTCCCTTTATCTCCTTGGTTACAACTTCGTTTTTCATGTTTTCTTCTCCAACTCTCACTAGTTTTCGTGCTAAACACAATCGCAACGTTCAATTCTCCATCCGAATTGAACCTGGACTCACAGCCGTGCAATACTCAACCCGTGCATTTACTTAAACCATGCACCATACATCACATGCATGTATCATGCACATTCACGTTCAGGAGTCTTACTCATGCACCCTGCCATACATGTCCTTCTAGCTGCGTTTAACTCCTTGGATTTATTTAAAACCAGTGTTTAGGTTTATGAAACCCTAATTCTCTTTTAATTTGGGCAGCGCTTCCGCGCGATTGTTGTAGACAGTAAAATTAAGGTTCCATCCTACCACATGCCACAAGAGGATACTGAACAAGTTCAAGAGATGAAAGAAGCTCCATTATCCCCCTAAATTCACCCTCTACCCTTTGATGGTGACTTCAATCGTGCTCGTCTTCTTCTCGCCTGCTCGTCTTCGTCTCCCTAATGCTCGTGATCTTGCTCATCTTCTCTCCCTGAAGCTCAAGATCTTGCTCGTCTTCGTCTCCCTAGTGCTGGTGATCTTGCTCGTCCTCATCTCCCTGGTGCTTGTGATCTTGCTCGTCTTCGTCTCCCTGGAGCTCGTGATCTTGCTCGTCTTCGTCTCCCTCGAGCTCGTGATCTTGCTCGTCTTCGTCTCCCTGGTGCTCGTGATCTTGCTCGTCTTTGTCTCCCTGGAGCTCGTGATCTTGCTCGTCTTCGTCTCCCTGGAGCTCGTGATCTTGCTCGTCTTCCTCTCCCTCGTGCTCGTGATCTTGCTCGTCTTCGTCTCCCTGGAGCTCGTGATCTTGCTCGTCTTCCTCTCCCTTGTGCTCGTGATCTTGCTCGCCTTCGTCTCCCTGCTGCGTGTGATCTTCCTGGTGCTCGTGACCTTGCTCGCCTTCTGTGAACCAAATAAACCGCCCCTAATGGGGTGGTTTATCTTGAACACAATACCCTACATGTGGGATACAACCCTTGTTCAAGCATCCTTCAACCATTCATACAAGCATGATTAACCACGGTGTGTCACTTAAGAAGGTTCGTTAATGATCAGAGCTGTGATGGCTAGATTCAGCCTTAAATTTTAACCCGATTATTTTTTAACAAGCATAAACTTTGCCTCCAAGCTCCGTTTCCAACGTTTTTTGGCTCTATTAGGTTCAACTCCACCTTGTGAACTTGATTAGCACCTTAACCACCGATTCCAGGCCCAAGTGCGACCCTCATAGCAGCGTCCAGCTGACAGGCTCCTCTTTTTATATTAAGTTTAATTCTTCATTATCTTTGTGATTATGACTCCGTTTTTGACGGTTGTTTTTTGTAGTCTTATCAGTTTTTCTTGCTTAACACGATGGCAGCCTTCAATTAACCGGTTGACTCAATCTTGGACCCACAACCCGACGACCAGCAGACAGGTCGCAGACCCTTCCAGAACTCCAGAACTTCCAACGTGAAGAACTTCTTGTGCTTTTACTCAATTTCAGAATTTCTCCAGCCTAACCTTACTGATTCAAGATGATCAACTTGATAAGCTACTTAAAATTTGGGTCAGACTCTTGTATCGACTCGATCACTACAATCAGGGACGGACTGCATTCACCATTCACATGACCAGCCGATCTCAACAATCATGACCTTGTGTTCAAACTTCATGCAACCATGCATATTCGCATACAAGTTCACTTCTTCATTCACTAGCTTCCACCGAATGAGGTTGGATATCACGCAGCTGGCGAGTGTGTGCCTTGACTCAAGAAGACCTAGTTCTTACCAACTTTTGGCAGCGCTTCCGCGCGGGATTCAATCACCAGAATTTTTAACACCTACTGCACCCAAGGATTCCCACTTGCACTTCCAAGTACCATCACATGCATGAGAATTAAGTGGGAGAATGAGAGCTCCCTGGTGGCTGGCCGGAATGATCTCGCAACCGATCCACCAATGCTGCAGCCTGGATCTCCTAAACGAGCTGGACTCCGCTTCTCCTCAACCCCGATGTCGCAGGGTCCTTCTTCTCTACGATCCAGGAATCGATTCATCCTTCACCGTAGCCCCAAACCGCAGATCTACTCCGAAGAAAACTCCATCAAGCTCTCGAGCCTGGAGTTCCTCGTCGCCATCGCCATCGTCGACTCGTCCGTCCTCGCGCGCGCGCCGGCTCCCCTTGCTCGCAGCCGCGCTCCTTCCGCTCGCGCCAATGCCGTACTCTTCCGGCCTCCTGTCCACACCAATCTCTCCGACCGGCGCTCCTGTGGGGTCAATCACACCCTCCGGCAGCTCCTCTCTCATAATCGAGCGCTCATCCTTCGGTGCTCAAGCACCATCCACACCTGCCCGCTCTTGCTGGCGTGCATAGGTACGTCACGCCGAATTGCCCCCGCCGTCGCCGTCGCCACCGCTCTCGCTCCACTCACACCATTCCGCTCTACCTCTTCCTCCTCGCAACCTCTCGCTCGAACTGCTCGCCTCACTCCATCGCTGCTGATCTCGCTTCCTCTCGCTCGAACTGCTCGCCTCACTCCATCGCTGCTGATCTCGCTTCCTCTCTGCTGATCTCGCTCCCTCTCTGCTGATCTCGCTCCCTCAAAAAAACGCAGAGAGACAGCCATTCCGGCAGCTCCCCTCTCCTGATCGCGGCACTCCCACACAACCCTAAAAAAAACTCTACACACCAAAAAACGAGAGAGCCCGAAAACTCCCCGTCCGCAGTCAACCCAGCGCCCTCCAGCTCCCACGGCAGCCGCGCACGCAACTCACGCTGGAAGTCCAGCGTTTCTTCAGCAGATTCCAGGGAATATTCCCTGGGAAAACCCAAAATTCCCCCTCGCCAGCTCAGGGGAAGGAAGAAAGCAAAAATAAAAAGGATTTTTAAAGATAACTTCGGGCATGCCATTAAGGGCAATCCATGATCGCCAATAATTGGTGCTAATTTCTCCCCTTGACACCATCTAACTTTTCTAATTTCTTCCAAGGCCATGTGCCACTACTTTGTGGATGGGTTTTTAAAAGATTAACTACAAGAGTGGCCACATCATGGCTACACTCCGAGTTTTGTTTACTTTTGTTTTCTGTCTATTTGATTACTTAATTGTCTACTTACCTCTTTGGTTTTTTGTTTTGTTTTTTCCCAAGGCTTCCTCCCATTGTGTTAAAAACACATGGAGTTTGAGGTGTCTCCCTTTTTTGCAAGAACTCCTTTCGTCTTCTAAGTTTTTTATTTTTTATTTTTTATTTTTTATTTTATTCTTATTTTTTAACAAAATTAAATTCCCAATTGGGGATGATGACCTCCCTCTAAATTGGGAAATGACACATAAAGGGCCTTTTTGAGCCATTTAACCACAATAAGTGGCTTAGTTTCACCCCTCACCCTAACTACCACTTCCTAATGCTAATTAATTAATATTAATGCCCAAATGACATCGTGAGCCGGTTTTAGGGCTCACAATCTTGCTCGTCTTTGTCTCCCTCGAGTCCGTAATCTTGCTCGTCTTTGTCTCCCAAATGCTCTTGATCTTCCTCGTCTTCTCTCCCTGGAGCTCATGATCTTGCTCGTCTTCGTCTCCCTAGTGCTCCAGATCTTGCTCGCCTTCATCTCCCTGTTGCTCGTGATCTTGCTCGTCTTCGTCTCCCTCGAGCTCAAGATCTCGCTCGTCTTCGTCTCCATGGAGCTCGTGATCTTGCTCGTCTTCGTCTTCCTGGTGCTCGTGATCTTGCTCGTCTTCGTCTCCCTGGAGCTCGTGATCTTGCTCGTCTTCGTATCCCTGGAGCTCGTGATCTTGCTCGTCTTCGTCTCCCTTGTGCTCGTAATCTTGCTTGTCTTCGTCTCCCTAGAGCTCGTGATCTTGCTCGTCTTCCTCTCCCTGGTGCTCGTGATCTTGCTCATCTTCGTCTCCCTGGTGCTCGTGATCTTGCTCGTCTTCGTCTCCCTGGTGCTCGTGATCTTGCTCGTCTTCGTCTCCCTCGTGCTCGTGATCTTGCTCGTCTTCGTCTCTCTGGTGCTCATGATCATGCTCGTCTTCGTCTCCCAGGTGCTCCTGATATTGATCGTCTTTGTCTCCCTCGAGTTTGTAATCGTGCTCGTCTTCGTCTCCCTCGTGTTCGTAATCTTGCTCGTCTTCGTCTCCCTCGAGTTTGTAATCGTGCTCGTCTTCGTCTCCCTCGTGTTCGTAATCTTGCTCGTCTTCGTCTCCCTGGTGCTCGTGATCTTGCTCGTCTTCGTCTCCTTGAAGCTCGTGATCTTGCTTGTCTTCGTCTTCCTGGTGCTCGTGACCTTGATTGTCTTCTCTCCCTGGTGCTGGTGATCTTGCTCGTCTTCGTCTCCCTCATGCTCGTAATCTTGCTCGTCTTCTCTCCCTGCTGCTCATGATCTTGCTCGTCTTCGTCTTCCTCGTGCTCGTGATCTTGCTTGTCTTCATCTCCCTTGTGCTTGTGATCTCGCTCGTCTTCGTCACTCTGGAGCTCGTGATCTTGCTCGTCTTCATCTCCCTCGAGCTCGTGATCTTGCTCTTCTTCATCTCCCTGGTGCTCATGATCTTGCTCGTTTTTCTCTCCCTGGTGCTCCTGATCTTGATCGTCTTTGTCTCCCTCGAGTTTGTAATCTTGCTCGTCTTCGTCTCCCTTGTGCTCGTGATCTTGCTCGTCTTCGTCTTCCTGGTGCTCGTGATCTTGCTCGTCTTCGTCTCCTTGGTGCAACTGATCTTGATCGTCTTTGTCTCCCTCGAGTTTGTAATCTTGCTCGTCTTCGTCTCCCTCGTGCTCGTGATCCTGCTCGTCTTCATCTTCCTGGTGCTCGTGATCTTGCTCGTCTTCGTCTCCTTGGTGCGACTAATCTTGATCGTCTTTGTCTCCCTCGAGTTTGTAATCTTGCTCGTCTTCGTCTCCCTCGTGCTCGTAATCTTCCTCGTCTTCGTCTCCCTGGTGCTCGTGATCTTGCTCGTCTTCGTCTCCCCAAAGCTCCTGCTCTTGCTCATCTTCGTCTTCCTGGTGCTCGTGACCTTGATTGTCTTCTTTCCCTGGTGCTTGTTATCTTGCTCGTCTTCCTCTCCCTGGTGGTCGTCATCTTGCTCATCTTCGTCTTCCGGGTGCTCGTGACCTTGCTCGCCTTCTCTCCCTAGTGCTCATAATCTTGCTCGTCTTCGACTCCCTGATGCTCCTGATCTTGCTCATCTTCGTCTTCCAAGTGCTCGTGATCTTCCTGGTCTTCTTTCTTTGATGCTCGTGATCTTGCTCGTCTTTCTCTCCCTGGTGCTCGTGACCTTGCTGGACTTCTTCTCCATGGTGCTCCTGATCTTCCTCGTCATCGTCTTCCTCGGTCTCGTGATCTTGCTCGTCTTCTCTCCCGGGTGCTCATGATCTTGCTCGTCTTTGTCTCGCTAGTGCTCGTGATCTTGCTCGTCTTCATCTCCCTGGTGCTCGTGATCTTGCTCGTCTTCGTCTTCCTGGAACTTGTGATCTTGCTTGTCTTCGTCTCCCTGAAGCTCGTGATCTTGCTCGTCTTCGTCTCCCTTGTGCTCCTCATCTTGCTCGCCTTCGACTCTCTGGTGCTCGTGATCTTGCTCGTCTTCGTCTCCCTCGTGCTCGTGATCTTGCTCGTCTTCGTCTCCCTGGTGCTCGTGATCTTGCTCGTCTTTGTCTCCCTGGTGCTCCTGATGTTGATCATCTTTGTCTCCCTGGAGTTCGTAATCTTGCTCGTCATTGTCTCCCTCGTGCACGTGATCTTGCTCGTCTTCGTCCCTCTCAAGCTCTTGATCTTGTAGTCTTCATCTTCCTCGTGCTGGTGACCTTGATTGTCGTCTCTCCCTGGTGCTGGTGATCTTGTTCGTCTTCGTCTCCCTGGTGCTCGTGATCTTGCTCATCTTCGTCCTCGTGGTGCTCGTTACCTTACTCGCCTTCTCTCCCTAGTGCTCATGATCTTGCTCATCTTTGTCTCCCTAGTGCTCATGATCTTGTTCATCTTCGTCTCCCTAGTGCTCGTGAGCTTCCTGGTCTTCTCTCCGTGGTGCTTGTGATCTTGCTCGTCTTCGTCTCTGTAGTGCTCGTGACCTTGCTCCTCTTCGTCTCTTTGATGCTTGAAATCTTGCTTGTCTTTGTCTCCCTGATGCTCGTGATCTTGATCATCTTCTCTCCCTGGAGCTCATGATCATTCTCGTCTTCGTCTCCTTAGTACTCGTGATCTTGCATGTCTTCATCTCCCTGGTGCTCGTGATCTTGCTCGTCTTCGTCTACCTGGAGCTCGTCATCTTGCTCGTCTTCGTCTCCATGGAGCTCGTGATCTTGCTCGTCTTCGTCTCCCTGGTGCTCGTGATCTTGCTCGTCTTCGTCTCCCTGGTGCTCGTGATCTTGCTCGTCTACGTCTCCTTGGAGCTCGTGATCTTGCTCGTCTTCGTCTCCCTTGTGCTCGTGATCTTGCTCGTCTTCGTCTCCATGAAGCTCGTGATCTCGCTCGTCCTCGTCTCCCTGGTGCTCGTGTTCTTGCTCGTCTTCGTCTCCTTGGTGCTCGTGATCTTGCTCGTCTTCGTCTCCGTGGAGCTCGTGATCTTGCTCGTCTTCGTCTCCCTCGTGCTCGTGATCTAGCTCGTCTTCGTCTTCTTGGTGCTCGTGATCTTGCTCGTCTTCGTCTCCTTGGTGCTCGTGATCTTGCTCGTCTTCGTCTCCGTGGAGCTCGTGACCTTGCTCGTCTTCGTCTCCCTAGAGCTCGTGATTTTGCTCGTCTTCGTCTCCCTGGAGCTCGTGATCTTGCTTGTCTTCGTCTCTCGGGTGTTCGTGATCTTGCTCGTCTTCGTCTCCCTAGTGCTCGAGATCTTGATCGTCTTCATCTCCCTGGTGCTTGTGATCTTCCTCGTCTTCGTCTCCCTAGAGCTCGTGATCTTACTCGTCTTCATTTCCCTAGAGCTAGTGATCTTGCTCGTCTTCTTCTCCCAGATGCTCGTGATCTTGCTCGTCTTCCTCTCCCTGGTGCTCGTGATCTTGCTCGTCTTCATCTCGCTGGTGCTCTTGATCTGCCTCGTCTTCGTCTCCCTAGTGCTCGTGCTCTTGCTCGTCTTCGTCTCACTAGTGCTCGTGATCTTTCTCGTCTTCAACTCCTAGGAGCTCGTGATCTTGCTCGTCATCGTCTCCCTCGTGCTCGTGATCTTGCTCGTCTTCGTCTCCTTGGTGCTCGTGATCTGGCTTGTCTTTGTCTCCTTAGTGCTCGTGATCTAGCTCGTCTTCGTCTTCTTGGTGCTCGTGACCTTGATTATCTTCTATCCCTGGTGCTCGTGATCTTGCTCGTCTTCCTCTCCCGGGAGCTCGTGATCTTGCTCGTCTTCTCTCCTAGGTGCTCATGATCTTCCTCGTCTTCATCTCCGAGGTGCTTGTGATCTTGCTCGTCTTCGTCTCCCTGGAGCTCGTGATCTTGCTCTTCTACGTCTCCCTAGAGCTCGTGATCTTGCTCGTCTTCGTCCCCCTTGTGCTCGTGATCTTGCTCGTCTACGTCTCCCTGGAGCTCGTGATCTTGGTCATCTTCATCTCCCAGGTGCTTGTGATCTTGCTCGTCTTCGTCTCCCTGGAGCTCGTGATCTTGCTCGTCTTTGTCTCCCTGGAGCTCGTGATCTTGCTCGTCTATGTCTTCCAGGAGCTCGTAATCTTGCTCGTCTTCGTCTCCCTAGTGCTTGTGATCTTCCTGGTCTTCTCTCCCTGGTGCTCGTGATCTTGCTCGTCTTCGTCTTTCTGATGCTTGTGACCTTGCTCGTCTTCGTCTCTCAAATGCTCCTGATCTTGCTCGTCTTTCTCTCCTTGGTGCTCGTGACCTTGCTCGTCTTCTACTCCGTGGTGCTCGTGATCTTGCTTGTCTTCATCTCCCTAGTGATCGTGATCTTGCTCGTCATCTCCCCCTGGTGCTCATGATCTTGCTCGTCTTTGTCTCCCTAGTGCTCGCCATCTTGCTCGTCTTCTCTCCCTGGTGCTCATGATCTTGCTCGTCTTCGTCTCCCTAGTGCTTGTGATCTTGCTCGTCTTCATCTTCATGGTGCTTGTGATCTTGCACGTCTTCGTCTCCCTGGACCTCGTGATCTTGCTCGTCTTCGTCTCCCTAGAGCTTGTAATCTTGCTCGTCTTCGTCTCCCTGGTGCTCGTGATCTTGCTCGTCTTCGTCTCCGTCCTGCTTGTGATCTTGCTCGTCTACTCTCCCTGGTGCTCATGATCTTGCTCGTCTTCGTTTCCCTAGTGCTCGTGATCTTGCTCGTCTTCATTTCCCTGCTGCTCGTGATCTTGCTCGTCTACTCTCCCTGGAGCTCGTGACCTTGCTCGTCTTCGTCTCCCTAGAGCTCGTGATCTTGCTCGTCTTCGTCTCCCTGGAGCTCGTGATCTTGCTCGTCTTCGTCTCCCTAGTGCTCGTGATCTTGCTCGTCTTCATCCCCCTCATGCTTGTGATCTTGCTCCACTTCCTCTCTCTGGAGTTCGTGATCTTAGTACTCTTCATCTCCCTGGACCTAGTGATCTTGCTCGTCTTTCTCTCCCAGATGCTCGTGATCTTGCTCGTCTTCGTCTCCCTGGTGCTCGTGATCTTGCTCGTCTTCTTCTTCCTGGAGCTCGTGATCTTGCTCGTCTTCGTGTCCCTCGTGCTCGTGATCTTGCTCGTCTTCGCCCCGTGGTGCTCGGATCTTGCTCGTCTTCGTCTCCCTAGTGCTCCAGATGTTAATCATCTTTGTCTCCTTCGAGTTCGAAATCTTGCTCGTCTTTGTCTCTGTCGTGCTCGTAATCTTGCTCGTCTTCGTCTCCATAGTGCTCGTGATCTTGGTCGTCTTCGTCTCCCTCAAGCTCTTGATCTTGCTCGTCTTTATCTTCCTGGTCTGGTGACCTTGATTGTCGTCTCTCCCTGGTGCTGGTGATCTTGTTGGTCTTCGTCTCCCTGGTGCTCGTGATCTTGCTCATCTTCGTCTTTGTGGTGCTCGTTACCATGCTCACCTTCTCTCCCTAGTGCTCATGATCTTGTTCATCTTCGTCTCCCTAGTGCTCGTGAGCTTCCTGGTCTTCTCTCCGTGGTGCTCGTGATCTTGCTCGTCTTCGTCTCTGTAGTGCTCGTGACCTTGCTCGTCTTCTCTCCCTGGAGCTCATGATCTTTCTCGTCTTCGTCTCCCTAGTGCTCCAGATCTTGCTAGTCTTCATCTCCCTGGTGCTTGTGATGTTGCTCGTCTTCGTCTGCCTGAAGCTCGTGATCTTGCTCGTCTTCGTCCCTCTCAAGCTCTTGATCTTGCTCGTCTTCGTCTTCCTCGTGCTGGTGACCTTGATTGTCGTCTCTCCCTCGTGCTGGTGATCTTGTTCGTCTTCGTCTCCGTGGTGCTCGTGATCTTGCTCATCTTCGTCCTCGTGGTGCTCGTTACCTTGCTCGCCTTCTCTCCCTAGTGCTCATGATCTTGCTCATCTTTGTCTCCCTAGTGCTCGTGATCTTGCTCATCTTCATCTCCCTAGTGCTCGTGAGCTTCCAGGTCTTCTCTCCCTGGTGCTCGTGATCTTGCTCGTCTTCGTCTCCCTAGTGCTCGTGATCTTGCTCGTCTACGTCTCCCTGGAGCTCGTGATCTTGCTCGTCTTCGTCTCCTTCGTGCTCGTGATCTTGCTCGTCTTCGTCTCCCTGGAGCTCGTGATCTTGCTCGTCTTCCTCTCCGTGGTGCTCGTGATCTTGCTCGTCTTCGTCTCCTTGGTGCTCCTGATCTTGCTCGTCTTCGTCTCCTTGGTGCTTGTGATCTTGCTTGTCTTCGTCTCCCTGGTGCTCCTGATCTTGATCGTCTTTGTCTCCCTCGAGTTTGTAATCTTGCTCGTCTTCGACTTCCTGGTGCTCGTGATCTTGCTCGTCTTCGTCTCCCTCAAGCTCTTGATCTTGCTCGTCTTTATCTTCCTCGTGCTGGTGACCTTGATTGTCGTCTCTCCCTGGTGCTGGTAATCTTGTTCGTCTTCGTCTCCCTGGTGCTCGTGATCTAGCTCATCTTCGTCTTTGTGGTGCTCGTTACCTTGCTCACCTTCTTCCCTAGTGCACATGATCTTGTTGGTCTTTGTCTCCTTAGTGCTCGTGAGCTTCCTGGTCTTCTCTCCCTGGTGCTCGTGATCTTGCTCGTCTTCGTCTCTGTAGTTCTCGTGACCTTGCTCGTCTTCGTCTCCCTGATGCTCCTGATCTTGCTCGTCTTCTCTCCCTAGAGCTCATGATCTTTCTCGTCTTCGTCTCCCTAGTGCTCCAGATCTTGCTAGTCTTCATCTCCCTGGTGCTCGTGATCTTGCTCGTCTTCGTCTGCCTGAAGCTCGTGATCTTGCTCGTCTTCGTCCCTCTCAAGCTCTTGATCTTGCTCGTCTTCGTCTTCCTCGTGCTGGTGACCTTGATTGTCGTCTCTCCCTCGTGCTGGTGATCTTGTTCGTCTTCGTCTCCGTGGTGCTCGTGATCTTGCTCATCTTCGTCCTCGTGGTGCTCGTTACCTTGCTCGCCTTCTCTCCCTAGTGCTCATGATCTTGTTCATCTTTGTCTCCCTAGTGCTCGTGATCTTGCTCATCTTCATCTCCCTAGTGCTCGTGAGCTTCCAGGTCTTCTCTCCCTGGTGCTCGTGATCTTGCTCGTCTTCGTCTCCCTAGTGCTCGTGATCTTGCTCGTCTACGTCTCCCTGGAGCTCGTGATCTTGCTCGTCTTCGTCTCCTTCGTGCTCGTGATCTTGCTCGTCTTCGTCTCCCTGGAGCTCGTGATCTTGCTCGTCTTCCTCTCCGTGGTGCTCGTGATCTTGCTCGTCTTCGTCTCCTTGGTGCTCCTGATCTTGCTCGTCTTCGTCTCCTTGGTGCTTGTGATCTTGCTTGTCTTCGTCTCCCTGGTGCTCCTGATCTTGATCGTCTTTGTCTCCCTCGAGTTTGTAATCTTGCTCGTCTTCGACTTCCTGGTGCTCGTGATCTTGCTCGTCTTCGTCTCCCTCAAGCTCTTGATCTTGCTCGTCTTTATCTTCCTCGTGCTGGTGACCTTGATTGTCGTCTCTCCCTGGTGCTGGTAATCTTGTTCGTCTTCGTCTCCCTGGTGCTCGTGATCTAGCTCATCTTCGTCTTTGTGGTGCTCGTTACCTTGCTCACCTTCTTCCCTAGTGCACATGATCTTGTTGGTCTTTGTCTCCTTAGTGCTCGTGAGCTTCCTGGTCTTCTCTCCCTGGTGCTCGTGATCTTGCTCGTCTTCGTCTCTGTAGTTCTCGTGACCTTGCTCGTCTTCGTCTCCCTGATGCTCCTGATCTTGCTCGTCTTCTCTCCCTAGAGCTCATGATCTTTCTCGTCTTCGTCTCCCTAGTGCTCCAGATCTTGCTAGTCTTCATCTCCCTGGTGCTCGTGATCTTGCTCGTCTTCGTCTGCCTGAAGCTCGTGATCTTGCTCGTCTTCGTCCCTCTCAAGCTCTTGATCTTGCTCGTCTTCGTCTTCCTCGTGCTGGTGACCTTGATTGTCGTCTCTCCCTCGTGCTGGTGATCTTGTTCGTCTTCGTCTCCGTGGTGCTCGTGATCTTGCTCATCTTCGTCCTCGTGGTGCTCGTTACCTTGCTCGCCTTCTCTCCCTAGTGCTCATGATCTTGCTCATCTTTGTCTCCCAAGTGCTCGTGATCTTGCTCATCTTCATCTCCTTAGTGCTCGTGAGCTTCCAGGTCTTCTCTCCCTGGTGCTCGTGATCTTGCTCGTCTTCGTCTCCCTAGTGCTCGTGATCTTGCTCGTCTACGTCTCCCTGGAGCTCGTGATCTTGCTCGTCTTCGTCTCCTTCGTGCTCGTGATCTTGCTCGTCTTCGTCTCCCTGGAGCTCGTGATCTTGCTCGTCTTCCTCTCCCTGGTGCTCGTGATCTTGCTCGTCTTCGTCTCCTTGGTGCTCCTGATCTTGCTCGTCTTCGTCTCCTTGGTGCTTGTGATCTTGCTTGTCTTCGTCTCCCTGGTGCTCCTGATCTTGATCGTCTTTGTCTCCCTCGAGTTTGAAATCTTGCTCGTCTTCGACTTCCTGGTGCTCGTGATCTTGCTCGTCTTCGTCTCCCTCAAGCTCTTGATCTTGCTCGTCTTTATCTTCCTCGTGCTGGTGACCTTGATTGTCGTCTCTCCCAGGTGCTGGTAATCTTGTTCGTCTTCGTCTTCCTGGTGCTCGTGATCTAGCTCATCTTCGTCTTTGTGGTGCTCGTTACCTTGCTCACCTTCTTCCCTAGTGCACATGATCTTGTTGGTCTTTGTCTCCCTAGTGCTCGTGAGCTTCCTGGTCTTCTCTCCCTGGTGCTCGTGATCTTGCTCGTCTTCGTCTCTGTAGTTCTCGTGACCTTGCTCGTCTTCGTCTCCCTGATGCTCCTGATCTTGCTCGTCTTCTCTCCCTAGAGCTCATGATCTTTCTCGTCTTCGTCTCCCTAGTGCTCCAGATCTTGCTAGTCTTCATCTCCCTGGTGCTCGTGATCTTGCTCGTCTTCGTCTCCCTGGAGCTCGTGATCTTGCTCGTCTTCGTCCCTCTCAAGCTCTTGATCTTGCTCGTCTTCATCTTCCTCGTGCTGGTGACCTTGATTGTCGTCTCTCCCTCGTGCTGGTGATCTTGTTCGTCTTCGTCTCCGTGGTGCTCGTGATCTTGCTCATCTTCGTCCTCGTGGTGCTCGTTACCTTGCTCGCCTTCTCTACCTAGTGCTCATGATCTTGCTCATCTTTGTCTTCCTAGTGCTCGTGATCTTGCTCATCTTCATCTCCCTAGTGCTCGTGAGCTTCCTCGTCTTCTCTCCCTGGTGCTCGTGATCTTGCTCGTCTTCGTCTCCCTAGTGCTCGTGACCTTGCTCGTCTTTGTCTACGTGATGCTCGTGATCTTGCTCGTCTTTGTCTCCCTGATGCTCGTGATCTTGCTCGTCTTCTCTCCCTGGAGCTCATGATCATTCACGTCTTCGTCTCTCTAGAGCTCGTGATCTTGCATGTCTTCATCTCCCTGGTGCTCGTGATCTTGCTCGTCTTCGTTTTCCTGGTGCTTGTGATCTTGCTCGTCTACGTCTCCCTGGAGCTTGTGATCTTGCTCGTCTTCGTCTCCTTCATGCTCGTGATCTTGCTCGTCTTCGTCTCCCTGGAGCTCGTGATCTTGCTCGTCTTCCTCTCTCTGGTGCCCGTGATCTTGCTCATCTTCGTCTCCTTGGTGCTCGTGATCTTGCTCGTCTTCCTCTCCGTGGAGCTCATGATCTTGCTCGTCTTCGTCTCCCTCGTGCTCGTGATCCTGCTCGTCTTCGTCTCCTTGGTGCTCGTGATCTTGCTTGTCTTCGTCTCCCTGGTGCTCCTGATCTTGATCGTCTTTGTCTCCCTCGAGTTTGTAATCTTGCTCGTTTTCGACTTGCTGGTGCTCGTGATCTTCCTCGTCTTCTCTCTTTGGAGCTCGTGATCCTACATGTCTTCGTCTCTCCGGTGCTCGTGATCTTGCTTGTCTTTGTCTCCCTAGTGCTCGTGATCTTGCTCATCTTCATCTCCCTAGTCCTCGTGAGCTTCCAGGTCTTCTCTCCCTGGTGCTCGTGATCTTGCTCGTCTTCGTCTCCCTAGTGCTCGTGATCTTGCTCGTCTACGTCTCCCTGGAGCTCGTGATCTTGCTCGTCTTCGTCTCCTTCGTGCTCGTGATCTTGCTCGTCTTCGTCTCCCTGGAGCTCGTGATCTTGCTCGTCTTCCTCTCCCTGGTGCTCGTGATCTTGCTCGTCTTCGTCTCCTTGGTGCTCGTGATCTTGCTTGTCTTCGTCTCCCTGGTGCTCCTGATCTTGATCGTCTTTGTCTCCCTCGAGTTTGTAATCTTGCTCGTCTTCGACTTCCTGGTGCTCGTGATCTTGCTCGTCTTCTCTCCTTGGTGCTCATGATCTTGCTCGTCTTCGTCTCCCTAGTGCTCGCGATCTTGCTCGTCTTCATCTCCCTCGTGCTTGTGATCTTTCTTGTCTTCGTCTCCCAAGAGCTCGTGATCTTGCTCTTCATCGTCTCCCTAGTGCTCGTGATCTTGCTCGTCTTCGTCTCCCTAGTGCTCGTGATCTTCCTGGTCTTCTCTCCCTGGAGCTCGTGATCTTGCATGTCTTCGTCTCTCCGGTGCTCGTGATCTTGCTTGTCTTTGTCTCCCTAGTGCTCGTGATCTTGCTCGTCTTCGTCTCCATGCTGCTCGTGATCTTGCTCGTCTACTCTCCCTGGAGCTCGTGACCTTGCTCGTCTTCGTCTCCCTAGAGCTCGTGATCTTGCTCGTCTTCCTCTCCCTGGAGCTCGTGATCTTGCTCGTCTTCGTCTCCCTGGTGCTCGTGATCTTGCTCGTCTTCGTCTCCTTCGTGCTCGTGATCTTGCTCGTCTTCGTCTCCCTGGAGCTCGTGATCTTGCTCGTCTTCCTCTCCCTGGTGCTCGTGATCTTGCTCGTCTTCGTCTCCTTGGTGCTCGTGATCTTGCTCGTCTTCGTCTCCTTGGTGCTCGTGATCTTGCTTGTCTTCGTCTCCATGGTGCTCCTGATCTTGATCGTCTTTGTCTCCCTCGAGTTTGTAATCTTGCTCGTCTTCGACTTCCTGGTGCTCGTGATCTTGCTCGTCTTCGTCTCCCTCAAGCTCTTGATCTTGCTCGTCTTTATCTTCCTCGTGCTGGTGACCTTGATTGTCGTCTCTCCCTGGTGCTGGTAATCTTGTTCGTCTTTGTCTCCCTGGTGCTCGTGATCTAGCTCATCTTCGTCTTTGTGGTGCTCGTTACCTTGCTCACCTTCTTCCCTAGTGCACATGATCTTGTTGGTCTTTGTCTCCCTAGTGCTCGTGAGCTTCCTGGTCTTCTCTCCCTGGTGCTCGTGATCTTGCTCGTCTTCGTCTCTGTAGTTCTCGTGACCTTGCTCGTCTTCGTCTCCCTGATGCTCCTGATCTTGCTCGTCTTCTCTCCCTAGAGCTCATGATCTTTCTCGTCTTCGTCTCCCTAGTGCTCCAGATCTTGCTAGTCTTCATCTCCCTGGTGCTCGTGATCTTGCTCGTCTTCGTCTGCCTGAAGCTCGTGATCTTGCTCGTCTTCGTCCCTCTCAAGCTCTTGATCTTGCTCGTCTTCGTCTTCCTCGTGCTGGTGACCTTGATTGTCGTCTCTCCCTCGTGCTGGTGATCTTGTTCGTCTTCGTCTCCCTGGTGCTCGTGATCTAGCTCATCTTCGTCCTCGTGGTGCTCGTTACCTTGCTCGCCTTCTCTCCCTAGTGCTCATGATCTTGTTCATCTTTGTCTCCCTAGTGCTCGTGATCTTGCTCATCTTCATCTCCCTAGTGCTCGTGAGCTTCCACGTCTTCTCTCCCTGGTGCTCGTGATCTTGCTCGTCTTCGTCTCCCTAGTGCTCGTGAACTTGCTCGTCTACGTCTCCCTGGAGCTCGTGATCTTGCTCGTCTTCGTCTCCTTCGTGCTCGTGATCTTGCTCGACTTCCTCTCCCTGGAGCTCGTGATCTTGCTCGTCTTCCTCTCCGTGGTGCTCGTGATCTTGCTCGTCTTCGTCTCCTTGGTGCTCCTGATCTTGCTCGTCTTCGTCTCCTTGGTGCTTGTGATCTTGCTTGTCTTCGTCTCCCTGGTGCTCCTGATCTTGATCGTCTTTGTCTCCCTCGAGTTTGTAATCTTGCTCGTCTTCGACTTCCTGGTGCTCGTGATCTTGCTCGTCTTCGTCTCCCAAGAGCTCGTGATCTTGCTCTTCTTCGTCTCCCTAGTGCTCGTGACCTTGCTCGTCTTTGTCTCCGTGATGCTCGTGATCTTGCTCGTCTTTGTCTCCCTGATGCTCGTGATCTTGCTCGTCTTCTCTCCCTGGAGCTCATGATCATTCTCGTCTTCGTCTCTCTAGTGCTCGTGATCTTGCATGTCTTCATCTCCCTGGTGCTTGTGATCTTGCTCGTCTTCGTTTTCCTGGTGCTTGTGATCTTGCTCGTCTTCGTCTCCTTCGTGCTCGTGATCTTGCTCGTCTTCGTCTCCCTGGAGCTCGTGATCTTGCTCGTCTACCTCTCTCTGGTGCTCGTGATCTTGCTCGTCTTCGTCTCCTTGGTGCTCGTGATCTTGCTCGTCTTCCTCTCCGTGGAGCTCATGATCTTGCTCGTCTTCGTCTCCCTCGTGCTCGTGATCCTACTCGTCTTCGTCTCCTTGGTGCTCGTGATCTTGCTTGTCTTCGTCTCCCTGGTGCTCCTGATCTTGATCGTCTTTGTCTCCCTCGAGTTTGTAATCTTGCTTGTTTTCGACTTGCTGGTGCTCGTGATCTTCCTCGTCTTCTCTCTTTGGAGCGTGTGATCTTGCATGTCTTCGTCTCTCTGGTGCTTGTGATCTTGCTTGTCTTTGTCTCCCTAGTGCTCGTGATCTTGCTCATCTTCATCTCCCTAGTGCTCGTGAGCTTCCAGGTCTTCTCTCCCTGGTGCTCGTGATCTTGCTCGTCTTCGTCTCCCTGGTGCTCGTGATCTTGCTCGTCTTCGTCTCCCTGGTGCTCCTAATCTTGCTCCTCTACGTCTCCCTGGAGCTCGTGATCTTGCTCGTCTTCGTCTCCTTCATGCTCGTGATCTTGCTCGTCTTCGTCTCCCTGGAGCTCGAGATCTTGCTCGTCTTCCTCTCCCTGGTGCTCGTGATCTTGCTCGTCTTCGTCTCCTTGGTGCTCGTGATCTTGCTTGTCTTCGTCTCCCTGGTGCTCCTGATCTTGATCGTCTTTGTCTCCCTCGAGTTTGTAATCTTGCTCGTCTTCGACTTCCTGGTGCTCGTGATCTTGCTCGTCTTCTCTCCTTGGTGCTCATGATCTTGCTCGTCTTCGTCTCCCTAGTGCTCGCGATCTTGCTCGTCTTCATCTCCCTCGTGCTTGTGATCTTTCTTGTCTTCGTCTCCCAAGAGCTCGTGATCTTGCTCTTCATCGTCTCCCTAGTGCTCGTGATCTTGCTCGTCTTCGTCTCCCTAGTGCTCGTGATCTTGCTCGTCTTCGTCTCCCTTGTGCTCGTGATCTTGCTCGTCTACGTCTCCCTGGAGCTCGTGATCTTGCTCGTCTTCGTCTCCTTTGTGCTCGTGATCTTGCTCGTCTTCGTCTCCCTCGAGCTCGAGATCTTGCTCGTCTTCCTCTCCCTGGTGCTCGTGATGTTGCTCGTCTTCGTCTCCTTGGTGCTGGTGATCTTGCTCGTCTTCCTCTCCGTGGAGCTCATAATCTTGCTCGTCTTCGTCTCCCTTGTGCTTGTGATCTTGCTCGTCATCGTCTCCATGGTGCTCGTGATCTTGCTTGTCTTCGTCTCCCTGGTGCTCCTGATCTTAATCGTCTTTGTCTCCCTCGAATTTGTAATCTTGCTCGTCTTTGTCTCCCTCGAATTTGTAATCTTGCTCGTCTTCGACTTCCTGGTGCTCGTGATCTTGCTCGTCTTCTCTCCTTGGTGCTCATGATCTTGCTCGTCTTCGTCTCCCTAGTGCTCGCGATCTTGCTCGTCTTCATCTCCCTCGTGCTTGTGATCTTTTTTGTCTTCGTCTCCCAAGAGCTCGTGATCTTGCTCTTCTTCGTCTCCCTAGTGCTCGTGACCTTGCTCGTCTTCGTCGCCCTAGTGCTCGTGATCTTCCTGGTCTTCTCTTCCTGGAGCTCGTGATCTTGCTCATCTTCGTCTCTCTGGTGCTCATGATCTTGCTCGTATTTGTCTCCCTAGTGCTCGTGATCTTGCTCGTCTTCGTCTCCATGCTGCTCGTGATCTTGCCCGTCTACTCTCCCTGGAGCTCGTGACCTTGCTCGTCTTCGTCTCCCTAGAGCTCGTGATCTTGCTCGTCTTCGTCTCCCTGGTGCTCGTGATCTTGCTCGTCTTCGTCTCCCTGGTGCTTGTGATCTTGCTCGGCTACGTCTCCCTCGAGCTCGTGATCTTGCTCGTCTTCGTCTCCTTCGTGCTCGTGATCTTGCTCGTCTTCGTCTCCCTGGAGCTCGTGATCTTGCTCGTCTTCCTCTCCCTAGTGCTCGTGATCTTGCTCGTCTTCGTCTCCTTCGTGCTCGTGATCTTGCTCGTCTTCCTCTCCGTGGAGCTCATGATCATTCTCGTCTACGTCTCTCTAGTGCTCGTGATCTTGCATGTCTTCATCTCCCTGGTGCTCGTGACCTTGCTCGTCTTCGTCTCCCTGGAGCTCGTCATCTTGCTCGTCTTCGTCTCCATGGAGCTCGTGATCTTGCTCGTCTTCGTCTTCTTGGTGCTCGTGATCTTGCTCGTCTTCGTCTCCTTGGTGCTCTTGATCTTGCTCGTCTACGTCTCCCTGGAGCTTGTGATCTTGCTCGTCTTCGTCTCCTTCGTGCTCGTGATCTTGCTCGTCTTCGTCTCCCTGTAGCTCGTGATCTTGCTCGTCTTCCTCTCCCTGGCGCTCATGATCTTGCTCGTCTTCGTCTCCTTGGTGCTCGTGATCTTGCTCGTCTTCCTCTCCGTGGAGCTCATGATCTTGCTCGTCTTCGTCTCCCTCGTGCTCGTGATCTTGCTCGTCTTTGTCTCCTTGATGCTCGTGATCTTGCTTGTCTTCGTCTCCCTGGTGCTCCTGATCTTGATAGTCTTTGTCTCCCTCGAGTTTGTAATCTTGCTCATCTTCGACTTGCTCGTGCTCGTGATCTTGCTCGTCTTCTCTCCTTGGTGCTCATGATCTTGCTCGTCTTCGTTTCCCTAGTGCTCGCGGTCTTGCTCGTCTTCATCTCCCTCGTGCTTGTGATCTTTCTTGTCTTCGTCTCCCAAGAGCTCGTGATCTTGCTCTTCTTCGTCTCCCTAGTGCTCGTGACCTTGCTCGTCTTTGTCTCCGTGATGCTCGTGATCTTGCTCGTCTTTGTCTCCCTGATGCTCGTGATCTTGCTCGTCTTCTCTCCCTGGAGCTCATGATCATTCTCGTCTTCGTCTCTCTAGTGCTCGTGATCTTGCATGTCTTCATCTCCCTGGTGCTTGTGATCTTGCTCGTCTTCGTTTTCCTGGTGCTTGTGATCTTGCTCGTCTACGTCTCCCTGGAGCTTGTGATCTTGCTCGTCTTCGTCTCCTTCGTGCTCGTGATCTTGCTCGTCTTCGTCTCCCTGGAGCTCGTGATCTTGCTCGTCTACCTCTCTCTGGTGCTCGTGATCTTGCTCGTCTTCGTCTCCTTGGTGCTCGTGATCTTGCTCGTCTTCCTCTCCGTGGAGCTCATGATCTTGCTCGTCTTCGTCTCCCTCGTGCTCGTGATCCTACTCGTCTTCGTCTCCTTGGTGCTCGTGATCTTGCTTGTCTTTGTCTCCCTGGTGCTCCTGATCTTGATCGTCTTTGTCTCCCTCGAGTTTGTAATCTTGCTTGTTTTCGACTTGCTGGTGCTCGTGATCTTCCTCGTCTTCTCTCTTTGGAGCTCGTGATCTTGCATGTCTTCGTCTCTCCGGTGCTCGTGATCTTGCTTGTCTTTGTCTCCCTAGTGCTCGTGATCTTGCTCATCTTCATCTCCCTAGTGCTCGTGAGCTTCCAGGTCTTCTCTCCCTGGTGCTCGTGATCTTGCTCGTCTTCGTCTCCCTGGTGCTCGTGATCTTGCTCGTCTTCGTCTCCCTGGTGCTCCTAATCTTGCTCCTCTACGTGTCCCTGGAGCTCGTGATCTTGCTCGTCTTCGTCTCCTTCATGCTCGTGATCTTGCTCGTCTTCGTCTCCCTGGAGCTCGAGGTCTTGCTCGTCTTCCTCTCCCTGGTGCTCGTGATCTTGCTCGTCTTCGTCTCCTTGGTGCTCGTGATCTTGCTTGTCTTCGTCTCCCTGGTGCTCCTGATCTTGATCGTCTTTGTCTCCCTCGAGTTTGTAATCTTGCTCGTCTTCGACTTCCTGGTGCTCGTGATCTTGCTCGTCTTCTCTCCTTGGTGCTCATGATCTTGCTCGTCTTCGTCTCCCTAGTGCTCGCGATCTTGCTCGTCTTCATCTCCCTCGTGCTTGTGATCTTTCTTGTCTTCGTCTCCCAAGAGCTCGTGATCTTGCTCTTCATCGTCTCCCTAGTGCTCGTGATCTTGCTCGTCTTCGTCTCCCTAGTGCTCGTGATCTTCCTGGTCTTCTCTCCCTGGAGCTCGTGATCTTGCTCATCTTCGTCTCTCTGGTGCTCATGATCTTGCTCGTATTTGTCTCCCTAGTGCTCGTGATCTTGCTCGTCTTCGTCTCCATGCTGCTCGTGATCTTGCCCGTCTACTCTCCCTGGAGCTGGTGACCTTGCTCGTCTTCGTCTCCCTAGAGCTCGTGATCTTGCTCGTCTTCGTCTCCCTGGTGCTTGTGATCTTGCTCGTCTTCGTCTCCCTGGAGCTTGTGATCTTGCTCGGCTACGTCTCCCTCGAGCTCGTGATCTTGCTCGTCTTCGTCTCCTTCGTGCTCGTGATCTTGCTCGTCTTCGTCTCCCTGGAGCTCGTGATCTTGCTCGTCTTCCTCTCCCTAGTGCTCGTGATCTTGCTCGTCTTCGTCCCCTTGGTGCTCGTGATCTTGCTCGTCTTCCTCTCCGTGGAGCTCATGATCATTCTCGTCTACGTCTCTCTAGTGCTCGTGATCTTGCATGTCTTCATCTCCCTGGTGCTCGTGACCTTGCTCGTCTTCGTCTCCCTGGAGCTCGTCATCTTGCTCGTCTTCGTCTCCATGGTGCTCGTGATCTTGCTCGTCTTTGTCTCCTTTGTGCTCGTGATCTTGCTCGTCTTCGTCTCCCTGGAGCTCGTGATCTTGCTCGTCTTCCTCTCCCTGGCGCTCATGATCTTGCTCGTCTTCGTCTCCTTGGTGCTCGTGATCTTGCTCGTCTTCCTCTCCGTGGAGCTCATGATCTTGCTCGTCTTCATCTCCCTCGTGCTCGTGATCTTGCTCGTCTTTGTCTCCTTGGTGCTCGTGATCTTGCTTGTCTTCGTCTCCCTGGTGCTCCTGATCTTGATAGTCTTTGTCTCCCTCGAGTTTGTAATCTTGCTCATCTTCGACTTGCTCGTGCTCGTGATCTTGCTCGTCTTCTCTCCTTGGTGCTCATGATCTTGCTCGTCTTCGTCTCCCTACTGCTCGCGGTCTTGCTCGTCTTCATCTCCCTCGTGCTTGTGATCTTTCTTGTCTTCGTCTCCCAAGAGCTCGTGATCTTGCTCTTCTTCGTCTCCCTAGTGCTCGTGACCTTGCTCGTCTTTGTCTCCGTGATGCTCGTGATCTTGCTCGTCTTTGTCTCCCTGATGCTCGTGATCTTGCTCGTCTTCTCTCCCTGGAGCTCATGATCATTCTCGTCTTCGTCTCTCTAGTGCTCGTGATCTTGCATGTCTTCATCTCCCTGGTGCTTGTGATCTTGCTCGTCTTCGTTTTCCTGGTGCTTGTGATCTTGCTCGTCTACGTCTCCCTGGAGCTTGTGATCTTGCTCGTCTTCGTCTCCTTCGTGCTCGTGATCTTGCTCGTCTTCGTCTCCCTGGAGCTCGTGATCTTGCTCGTCTTCCTCTCCCTGGCGCTCATGATCTTGCTCGTCTTCGTCTCCTTGGTGCTCGTGATCTTGCTCGTCTTCCTCTCCGTGGAGCTCATGATCTTGCTCGTCTTCGTCTCCCTCGTGCTCGTGATCTTGCTCGTCTTTGTCTCCTTGATGCTCGTGATCTTGCTTGTCTTCGTCTCCCTGGTGCTCCTGATCTTGATAGTCTTTGTCTCCCTCGAGTTTGTAATCTTGCTCATCTTCGACTTGCTCGTGCTCGTGATCTTGCTCGTCTTCTCTCCTTGGTGCTCATGATCTTGCTCGTCTTCGTTTCCCTAGTGCTCGCGGTCTTGCTCGTCTTCATCTCCCTCGTGCTTGTGATCTTTCTTGTCTTCGTCTCCCAAGAGCTCGTGATCTTGCTCTTCTTCGTCTCCCTAGTGCTCGTGACCTTGCTCGTCTTTGTCTCCGTGATGCTCGTGATCTTGCTCGTCTTTGTCTCCCTGATGCTCGTGATCTTGCTCGTCTTCTCTCCCTGGAGCTCATGATCATTCTCGTCTTCGTCTCTCTAGTGCTCGTGATCTTGCATGTCTTCATCTCCCTGGTGCTTGTGATCTTGCTCGTCTTCGTTTTCCTGGTGCTTGTGATCTTGCTCGTCTACGTCTCCCTGGAGCTTGTGATCTTGCTCGTCTTCGTCTCCTTCGTGCTCGTGATCTTGCTCGTCTTCGTCTCCCTGGAGCTCGTGATCTTGCTCGTCTACCTCTCTCTGGTGCTCGTGATCTTGCTCGTCTTCGTCTCCTTGGTGCTCGTGATCTTGCTCGTCTTCCTCTCCGTGGAGCTCATGATCTTGCTCGTCTTCGTCTCCCTCGTGCTCGTGATCCTACTCGTCTTCGTCTCCTTGGTGCTCGTGATCTTGCTTGTCTTTGTCTCCCTGGTGCTCCTGATCTTGATCGTCTTTGTCTCCCTCGAGTTTGTAATCTTGCTTGTTTTCGACTTGCTGGTGCTCGTGATCTTCCTCGTCTTCTCTCTTTGGAGCTCGTGATCTTGCATGTCTTCGTCTCTCCCGTTGTCGTGTTGTAAATTACTACACTATGTAAAAAGATAATATAGATACAAAAAGTGTGGTCGTAGAGTGACCTACAGTTTAATTCAATGTGGGAACATTTGGAGCTTGTTAGCCTAGCTTGGATGTACTGCATCTCTTGTCTCTAGCTCAGGGGTAGGTAGGTGGCCAGTTGGCTGCTTAATTTCCTGCTCTCACTAGTAAGTGCCAAGCCGCAGCCGCCCGAACAGTTCAACGAGTTCAATGAGACTCGAACTCGGAATCAGTCGGCGGATAACAAACGGGCTCTAACAGCCAACCAAGTCTGCAACTTGGCGATTATCATCGAGCCTGCAATAGTCTTATACTACTACAGATAAGTCGTTTGTTTCTTAATCTGACTTTACTGTGGACCATCTTTTAGATGGAAAGGCATCTATGGCTACTTAAATTTGCTTAGCCGTTTCCAATTAAAGAAATGTCATTGAGTTAATGTTAGGGAAGGCAAGCTTCTTGATGAAGTTATCGAAAAACATATAAAGGGTAGATGGTTGCCGTGCCTTATGCATTACTTCAGGTCATTATTAGTTTGGATTGTTTCTTCTTAGTTTCTATAGGTTGATAGTATGGCTTCTCAAGACCCTGATGATTGGGAGTTTCCTTTAGCTCACTCACCGGATGATCTAATTCAACTTTCTCAACCATCAACATCAAGGCGACGTGAGCGAGAGGAAGCAGGGCCTTCTGAGCGTCGTGTTCAACCACGTACCGCTTTTGATCCTCAACAAGTTCCTTTGACAAGTTTAAGAAGTTTACAACCGGAGGCAAGAACTTTAGTAATCGTCTTGGAGGTTGGAGATGTGCTTGTCGAAGGCCATCAAGTGGTGTTTGAAGGGTGTTTTCAAAACACTAACGAAGGTCAAATGGTAACCCGCTTGTCCAATGACCTTGGTCACCGTCTTTGGCTTCAAGGCCCGCTCAGACACTTGGGTAGTGAAAGGCGATCGAGTTACATTGCTGCTGTTCTTCGTGAGATTCTTGACTTTTTACATGTTTAATCCATCTAGGGGCTGAAGTTGAGACCATTTGTTGTTATTTTTCTTAATATATTTGTAGTTAGTTGTTGTTGTTGAAGAAACCCGGTCTTTAGATTGATGACCAGGTAGTTAGTGTTTAAAAATGCAAAGAATAGAAGGGATAGAGGGATGATAAGAGTTGATAAGGGGGAGAATTTGAGCAACCAATGGGGTTTAAGATGCCCATGTGGCCTTTGAATGGGCTGAGGTTAGTTGTGATTGGCTCTTTTCCCCGTTTTGGGGGTGGGGTTCTTCCTTACCAAGGAGGGGCTGGACTGCGGGGGCTCTCTCGGGTTGTTTTTGTTGTAGTTTGTTTTGGTTTTTGAGTATGTTGTAGCCCTTGTTGTTAGCTCTCTATGAAGCTATCACTTGGTCTTAGAGCTCAAAGTATGAGTGAACGGCGCCTTGTCGAACACAAGGGGGTCTGCTGCCCCATGTTTTCATGAGCAGTAGGTTTGAAGCCTTGTAGCAAGTTGTACAAAGTATATCTAAATGACATCTTTGGTGAGTGTTTGTACACTGTAAATAGCTTTCCAAAGAGCTATCTTATGCTCTATTTCGAGCTTTTGTGAAGTCATAGCACTAGTTTGAAAGAAGAGGGGTCAGCTGATTTGAGTTTTTGTAAGAAGTAACTTTGATTGCACATAGCGGCTGGCCAGATGGGTTTTTGGAGGTGAAATTTGGTGTGTATGTGGTGTATTTTAGTGGCTTTTCAAGTAGCTATAGCACGACTCATTCCGAGTTTGTATGAAACCGTAGTGGTATTTTGAATTAGAAGGTTAATCAAGAGTTTAAAAGAGAGTTTGAGTTCGGTTTGTACTTAATGAGAGGTTAGATAAATGATTTCAAAGGGAGTAAGGGTATATAGGAGAAGGGTATGAAGTGGTTAGGGTATGTAAGGGTAAGGGTATGTGGGATTGTGGTTAATTAGGGAATTAATTATCTTAATCAAGGTTAATTGTGTTAAGTAAGATTAACTAGTCTAATTGTAATTAATTAGCTTAACTAAGATTAAGTGGATTAATTAAGGTTAATCATATTATTTAAATATAATTATCTTAACTATTAATTAATTATTATTAAGCGAACTTAGTTAATTTAATCAGAGTTTAATTAAGGCTTGATTTAGATTAAGGATAATTAATGTTTTGAGTTAAGTTTTTGGGAGACAAGTTCTACAAGACATCTGCATCATGTCTTATTATATGTACATCGAGTTTTATTATACAAGTTGAAGATTGGAGGCCTTTTTCGTATGCTAAATGAGGACTTATGAGTTTATATGGGCTTGAACACAAAATTATATGTTCCATATTCTCCCTTTCCCTCTCTAAACTAAGTGCAGCCAAGAACCCTGCGTTTTCCTGAAGCAAAGACTTTCTACTCGACATTTGGTGCTTCCACTGAGAGAGCTTTAGGGCATTTGGTTAAGAGGGAAAGATGGATGATTCTGGAGGAACTCGAGGTGGTGGAGGTGGTCAGAATCTTGCAGAGGAGTTTATGAGGGCCATGCAGATGCTTATGGGCCAACAAGCTGCTAATACATCGGGACAAGGAGCTACGAAGGCTTTGAAGACTGTCATCAACAAATTAGGGAGGTTTGATGGCAAGAATGTTTCCAAGTTTTTGAGGGTCTATGGATGCGAGATGGAGATTTATCAAGTAGCTGGAGAAAGGATGATTGAGACTTTCCACCTTGCAGTTGTACCTGAGATCAGGGAGAGGGTCAGACAGTTGCATGAAGGTATAGATGTGCCCTCATGGGCTGCATTTGAAGAAAGACTCAGAGATGAGTACTTTGATGAAGATACTGAGAGGATGTCCAAGAGAGGGTTTCTTGATTGGGTGGAACAACGGCCTGGCAAGCACATGGGGCCTAACGAATTACTCAGAGAGTTTGAGAAGAAATTTGGACAGTTACCTTTGGTTGAGAAGCGTCTACTGGAGGTGAGGAAGTCTGAGCTTTTTCTACAAGCTGCGGATGAAGCATTAGAAGACAGATTGCTTCTTTTTCTCTCAGATAGTACTACCGAAGGTGGTTTTACCACTAATTGGAGGAGATTGGAAGAAGGGGTGAGCATTATTGCCAAACAACAACGTGTGAAGGCAAGAGGACTTGGAGCAAGGATAGAAGCTTTACCGATAGTAGAAAACAAAGCTTCAACATCAATCCAGCCTACTTCTACTCCTCTAAGTTCCTCAAAGGGCAAAACGGTGGATGATGCTACGATTCAAGAGCTTATGAAGGGCATCAAGGAATTGAAGGTGGAGATGAGTACGCTTATGAGGAATACCAAAACGAGTGGTTCTCAACCTAGTGGAGGGCAGAAGGATTTTGTCATGAGGTGCATTTGGTGTGATGATCCAAGCCACAAGCGTGGAGATTGTACGTCGTATGCAGATGCTATGAAGAATGGCATTATTTCTTTCAAAGAAGGAAGGATTAGAGATGCTTCGACGGAAGAAGTTTTGAACACCAACTTTGGAAGAGGGGGCATGAAGAAGTTGATGGATGAGCGGTTGAAAAATGGCAGTTCTTCGAAAGGCAAAGAAGCAGAAACCTATAGCATTGAGGTCGAGCAGGATAAGGTGAAAATCTTATCTCATGTACCTACAGAACTGATGGTCAGAGGAGCACAAGCTATCAGACAGCTTACTGGATGGGATGATCCGGTAGATGCGATCACCATCAGGGCATATCTGGAGAATGAGCAAGGGATCGATTTGCCTAGCGATGCGTTGGTCGAAGCTAAACGTGGCAGAGATGAAGAAGAAGAGACAACGGAGCCAGTAAGCAAGAGGAAGCCCTCAGGCAACAAGGATACTACTCCAACACAAGGGCCAGCAAATCACACTCGCCAGAAGCAAGACGCTGGACCTTCTAACTTACATCCAGGGAATGCACCACTACCAAAGGACAAATGGGAGGAAAGGATGAGTAGTAAGAAGGGAAAAGAGAAAGAAGATTCTGCAAAGGGAAGAGGTAAAGTACCAGCCTACAAACTTCAATCCGATATTGAATCTTCAATTGATATGAAGGGCATTCTTGAAGAGAGGATTCTTGATGCAAAGATTGAATTCACTTTGAGAGAGGCTCTTGGTATCGCCAAGAAAGACTTTCACGAGCTCATAATAGATGTTATCAAGAGAAAGAGGCAAATGACAGCAGAGACAGTGATGGCAAAGGCGATAGATACTCACGTGACCAAAGATGAAGAAGAAGAGATTGGGCAAGTGTTTGTCATGATGTGTGATTCTACAAGCTCGAGCGAGAAGGATGTGGAAGATGTTTCTAATCTTCTGGATGGAGAAATGGAAGATGAGGTCTTGCAGATGTTTTCCTTAGAATTCATTGCGAAGAAACCAGAGGAGGCAAAGGCTGATGCTTCTCCTGAAGAGATTGCAATGACATGTTGTATGGGTGGAGAGTTTTGGGGAGAACATGAGGATGAAACAATGCGAACTTATACTCAACCATTCTGGGCCAGAGCTACAACAGAGACACGTGTGAAGCTTGGAGACTTGGATGAGTCTATATTAGCTCTTGTTGATCATGGATCTGAGATTAACATAATCTCAAGGAAGATCTATGAAAAGGGTAAGTGGCCCATTGACATCAACCATGGATGGGTTTTGCGAGCAGCAAATAATGAGAGAGGGGGTCTTTACGGTGCATGCCCAGCTGTGAAGACCAAGATTGGAGATGTTGAAGTTGAACAAAACTTCTTTGTGCAGAACAATGGTACGTATCCGATTATTTTGGGACAACCATATATCACTGCTACAAGGATGGGAACTAAAGTTTTAGATGACGGCTCACACTATGCTAGGATTCGGAGTTGTGATGGGAAGAAAGCAGTGCAGTTTCTCACTGTGAAACCAAATCATGAGAGACATAGAGCCCAACTTAGAGAAGCACCCATGATCGATGACTCTGAAAACTTTCAGGGTTTCTAGATTGCACACGTGGAAGATGGGGGTCCGCGGGTGCAAGGGGTTTCTCAACAGTTTCATTCCCCAATGTAAATAGTAGAGGTCGCGTGGTTTTAAATGTTACAGGAGATAGCCTTGTAACTTTTGTGAGGATTGAAGATTTGGATTCAGTAGGTAAGAAGGCAGTTAAGAAAATTGGAGAAAAATTCAAAAAAATGGGTGTGGTATTGGATGACGAGAATATTATTGGAGTGATAGAAGAAGAAGGATTTTCTGATGACATTGTAAAGGTTTTAGAAGGTGTACTTGACCAAAGGCCAACGCCTAGTGATGTTGTAGTTGAGGTTCATTCAAGGGAGCTCTTTGATGAGCTTTTAAAATCAGCAAGAACTATTGGATTGGTTGAGAGCCATGGTGCATACTTTGAAGCTGATGTTAACACCAAATACAAGACAGTGGCAAAGAAAGTGAAGCCCGTTGCAACACAATTGCCACCTGACACTGATGATCACATTAAACAGGCGGAGAAGGAACCGGGACTTAGAGAATCAAGGAAGATTGGGCACAAGTTCACTAATGAGACAATTGGCAAGCTAGAGATTGGAGGGGGTGAATTCTTGAATGAATTAGAGAAGAAGAGATTCCGAGACATGCTCTCTAAACATGGCAAAGCATTTGCGTCATCACCAGATGAAATTGGATGTGTGCAACCTAATGTAATTGCACCAATGGTTATTTTTACTGTGCCACATGTGCCATGGGATTTGAAGCCAATACCAGTGCCAAGGGCTTTGTTGCCAAAGTTGGTGAGTCTACTGAAGGAGAAGGTACAAATGGGCATACTTGAACCTTCTATGGCTCCATACTCCAACCGTTGGTTTACAGTGCCGAAGAAATCAGGGGCATTAAGATTCATACAAGACATGCAGCCGGCTAATAAGGTTACTATCAGAAACAAAGGGTCTGGACCGGTTGTGGATGAAGTGGCTGAAGCATTTGCAGGACATGCCATCTATTCTATTGGAGACTTATATTCAGGTTATGATCAATTCCAACTTGCAAATGAGAGCAGGGATTTGACAACCATGAAGACTCCATTGGGACTTGTAAGGATGTGCACATTGCCTCAAGGTGCCACAAATTCAGTGGCTCACATGCAAAATGCCATGAACCGCATTTTAAAAGACTTTGTACCTGAGAAGACAATACCTTTTGTTGATGATATACCAATCAAGGGCTGCAAGGAAGAGGCAAGAGATTTATCTAAGGATGAAGATGGTTGCAGGAGATTTGTGATAGACCATATTGCAGATGTGGAGATGATTCTGGGAAGGCTTGAAGAGGTGGATTTAACATTGTCCATCGACAAGTCTAAGTTTGGTGTGGGAGAAATTGTGGTAGTTGGGCACTTATGCGGAAGATATGGGAGAAAACCTAACCCTGAGAAAGTAGATGCTATTGCTAGAATGAAAGCATGTAGTAGCATTACCGAAGTAAGGAGGTTTTTAGGCGCATGTGTGTTTTATCAGATTTGGGTACCACATTTTGCTCATGTGGCTGATCCATTATACAAACTCTTGAGAAAGGGAGTGAAGTTTAGATGGGGGCATGATCAAGAGCTAGCAATGGAAGGATTAAAGGACATTTTGAAGTCTTCACCAACTCTAAGACAAGTTGAATATGATAGTGGCAGACCAGTAATTGTGACAGTCGATACTAGCCCAATTGCTACAGGTTGGGCTATTGGCCAAGACGATGCAGAAGGAAGAAGATTTGCTATAAGATTTGGAGCAAGGATTCTTACAGAGCGTCAAAGAGCATATCCACAAGTGAAGAGGGAGCTTTTAGGGGCACTAACGGCACTAAAAGCAGACAGAAACTACTTGATAGGTGCAAATGTCATCTTGGAGACTGACTGTTTGCCATTGATTGGTATGGTTGCCAATTGTTCTACTCCAGACATTGCTATGCTACGGTGGATAGCCTACATTCGATCACTAAATCCTGTGTTAGTTCATATTACTGGCAAGAAAAACTCAGTAGCTGATATGCTATCCAGAGCCAGGTATATGTGTGAAGACGAGATGAAGGCACAAGAAATTGGTGAGGAAGATGACGATGAAGATTATGGCTATGTTTTGGCAGTAGATGGAGCAGATACAAGTGGTGACATTCATCTATTCAAAGAAGAGCTATATCAAGATAAATTAAAAGACATTGGCATCTATTTGAGCACTTTGAGAAGGCAAGAAGGCTGGTCAGACAAAACGTTTAAAGATATTAGACATCAAGCCTATAATTATCTTCTCAGAGATGGTCTATTATGGAAAAGGCCAAAAAGAGATGATGGGGTGCCTCTGAGAGTAGTTGACGACTTGGAGTTGAAGAATCAAGTTCTTAAAGAGTTTCACGATACTCTTTGGGCAGGGCATAGAGGAGTTTGGGCCACATATTACAAGATCAAGGAACGATACTGGTGGAAGGGCTTGTATAAAGATGTAGAGGAATTTGTTGGTTCTTGCACTGAGTGTCAACTGCAATCAAAAATAAGACACAGAGATGAGTTACATCCTACTTATCCACTTGCAGTACATTTTCAGTGGGTGATTGACTTGGTTGCAATGCCATTGGGATTATGGGGCATGAAATACCTTGTTTTGGCTAGAGAAGAGCTCTCAAACTTTGTTGAAGGAAGGGCTTTGAGGACCAAATCTACAGAAGGAATTTGTAGATTTATACTTGAAGACATTTTCAGCAGATATGGTAGTATCGGCAGGATGAGAGCAGATCGTGGTGAGTTAAATGCTGCCGAAGCTGTCGAGTTCTTCAAAAGATACGGAGTGAAGTTAAGACTTACAACAGCTTACAATCCTGAGGCAAATGGTAAGAGTGAGAGAGGGCATCCTCCCATCATTAACGCTTTGGTCAAAGCATGTAAAGGGAGACCAAAACAGTGGCCTAGACTTTTACCATTTGCATTATGGGCTGATAGAACCACTCATAGCACAGTTACAGGCTATATGCCAACAGAGTTGATGTTAGGCCAAAAACCTATCATGCCAACAGAGACTTCAATACCGACATGGACGTTTTTAGATTGGAATGATGGAATATCAAGGGAGAGGTTATTGGAGCTCCGGATAGAGCAACTTGAGCGGTTACCTGAAAATCAAAGAGCAGCATTAGAAAGGCTAAAAGCAGCAAGGCTGAAAAACAAAGAAAGATTTGACAAGACTCACAGATTAAGAACAAAACCAATTCAAGCTGGGGATTGGGTGTTGATGTTTGACAGTAGCTTGGAGCATCAGCACAGCACTGTCAGAAAATTTGCACGAAGGTGGTTTGGACCTTATGTGGTACTGGAAGTCCATGAAAACGGCACGTATTCACTTCGTGAGTTGGATGGCACTCAACTAAGGATACCGGTGGCAGGAAAAAGAATCAAAGCATTCAAGAGGCGTCACGGTGAGCTAAGCTTTGAAGACAATGCAATATCAGAATCAAGTGATGAAGATCAACTAGAGGATGCTGATCAAGAAATCAACACTGATGAAGATGACGACATTGGAGAGCCAAACTAGATTGGCACATCACGGAGGATGTGCAGGTTTGGAGGGGGTGTATGTCGTGTTGTAAATTACTACACTATGTAAAAAGATAATATAGATACAAAAAGTGTGGTCGTAGAGTGACCTACAGTTTAATTCAATGTGGGAACATTTGGAGCTTGTTAGCCTAGCTTGGATGTACTGCATCTCTTGTCTCTAGCTCAGGGGTAGGTAGGTGGCCAGTTGGCTGCTTAATTTCCTGCTCTCACTAGTAAGTGCCAAGCCGCAGCCGCCCGAACAGTTCAACGAGTTCAATGAGACTCGAACTCGGAATCAGTCGGCGGATAACAAACGGGCTCTAACAGCCAACCAAGTCTGCAACTTGGCGATTATCATCGAGCCTGCAATAGTCTTATACTACTACAGATAAGTCGTTTGTTTCTTAATCTGACTTTACTGTGGACCATCTTTTAGATGGAAAGGCATCTATGGCTACTTAAATTTGCTTAGCCGTTTCCAATTAAAGAAATGTCATTGAGTTAATGTTAGGGAAGGCAAGCTTCTTGATGAAGTTATCGAAAAACATATAAAGGGTAGATGGTTGCCGTGCCTTATGCATTACTTCAGGTCATTATTAGTTTGGATTGTTTCTTCTTAGTTTCTATAGGTTGATAGTATGGCTTCTCAAGACCCTGATGATTGGGAGTTTCCTTTAGCTCACTCACCGGATGATCTAATTCAACTTTCTCAACCATCAACATCAAGGCGACGTGAGCGAGAGGAAGCAGGGCCTTCTGAGCGTCGTGTTCAACCACGTACCGCTTTTGATCCTCAACAAGTTCCTTTGACAAGTTTAAGAAGTTTACAACCGGAGGCAAGAACTTTAGTAATCGTCTTGGAGGTTGGAGATGTGCTTGTCGAAGGCCATCAAGTGGTGTTTGAAGGGTGTTTTCAAAACACTAACGAAGGTCAAATGGTAACCCGCTTGTCCAATGACCTTGGTCACCGTCTTTGGCTTCAAGGCCCGCTCAGACACTTGGGTAGTGAAAGGCGATCGAGTTACATTGCTGCTGTTCTTCGTGAGATTCTTGACTTTTTACATGTTTAATCCATCTAGGGGCTGAAGTTGAGACCATTTGTTGTTATTTTTCTTAATATATTTGTAGTTAGTTGTTGTTGTTGAAGAAACCCGGTCTTTAGATTGATGACCAGGTAGTTAGTGTTTAAAAATGCAAAGAATAGAAGGGATAGAGGGATGATAAGAGTTGATAAGGGGGAGAATTTGAGCAACCAATGGGGTTTAAGATGCCCATGTGGCCTTTGAATGGGCTGAGGTTAGTTGTGATTGGCTCTTTTCCCCGTTTTGGGGGTGGGGTTCTTCCTTACCAAGGAGGGGCTGGACTGCGGGGGCTCTCTCGGGTTGTTTTTGTTGTAGTTTGTTTTGGTTTTTGAGTATGTTGTAGCCCTTGTTGTTAGCTCTCTATGAAGCTATCACTTGGTCTTAGAGCTCAAAGTATGAGTGAACGGCGCCTTGTCGAACACAAGGGGGTCTGCTGCCCCATGTTTTCATGAGCAGTAGGTTTGAAGCCTTGTAGCAAGTTGTACAAAGTATATCTAAATGACATCTTTGGTGAGTGTTTGTACACTGTAAATAGCTTTCCAAAGAGCTATCTTATGCTCTATTTCGAGCTTTTGTGAAGTCATAGCACTAGTTTGAAAGAAGAGGGGTCAGCTGATTTGAGTTTTTGTAAGAAGTAACTTTGATTGCACATAGCGGCTGGCCAGATGGGTTTTTGGAGGTGAAATTTGGTGTGTATGTGGTGTATTTTAGTGGCTTTTCAAGTAGCTATAGCACGACTCATTCCGAGTTTGTATGAAACCGTAGTGGTATTTTGAATTAGAAGGTTAATCAAGAGTTTAAAAGAGAGTTTGAGTTCGGTTTGTACTTAATGAGAGGTTAGATAAATGATTTCAAAGGGAGTAAGGGTATATAGGAGAAGGGTATGAAGTGGTTAGGGTATGTAAGGGTAAGGGTATGTGGGATTGTGGTTAATTAGGGAATTAATTATCTTAATCAAGGTTAATTGTGTTAAGTAAGATTAACTAGTCTAATTGTAATTAATTAGCTTAACTAAGATTAAGTGGATTAATTAAGGTTAATCATATTATTTAAATATAATTATCTTAACTATTAATTAATTACTATTACGCGAACTTAGTTAATTTAATCAGAGTTTAATTAAGGCTTGATTTAGATTAAGGATAATTAATGTTTTGAGTTAAGTTTTTGGGAGACAAGTTCTACAAGACATCTGCATCATGTCTTATTATATGTACATCGAGTTTTATTATACAAGTTGAAGATTGGAGGCCTTTTTCGTATGCTAAATGAGGACTTATGAGTTTATATGGGCTTGAACACAAAATTATATGTTCCATATTCTCCCTTTCCCTCTCTAAACTAAGTGCAGCCAAGAACCCTGCGTTTTCCTGAAGCAAAGACTTTCTACTCGACACCGTGCTCGTGATCTTGCTTGTCTTTGTCTCCCTAGTGCTCGTGATCTTGCTCATCTTCATCTCCCTAGTGCTCGTGAGCTTCCAGGTCTTCTCTCCCTGGTGCTCGTGATCTTGCTCGTCTTCGTCTCCCTGGTGCTCGTGATCTTGCTCGTCTTCGTCTCCCTGGTGCTCCTAATCTTGCTCCTCTACGTCTCCCTGGAGCTCGTGATCTTGCTCGTCTTCGTCTCCTTCATGCTCGTGATCTTGCTCGTCTTCGTCTCCCTGGAGCTCGAGGTCTTGCTCGTCTTCCTCTCCCTGGTGCTCGTGATCTTGCTCGTCTTCGTCTCCTTGGTGCTCGTGATCTTGCTTGTCTTCGTCTCCCTGGTGCTCCTGATCTTGATCGTCTTTGTCTCCCTCGAGTTTGTAATCTTGCTCGTCTTCGACTTCCTGGTGCTCGTGATCTTGCTCGTCTTCTCTCCTTGGTGCTCATGATCTTGCTCGTCTTCGTCTCCCTAGTGCTCGCGATCTTGCTCGTCTTCATCTCCCTCGTGCTTGTGATCTTTCTTGTCTTCGTCTCCCAAGAGCTCGTGATCTTGCTCTTCATCGTCTCCCTAGTGCTCGTGATCTTGCTCGTCTTCGTCTCCCTAGTGCTCGTGATCTTCCTGGTCTTCTCTCCCTGGAGCTCGTGATCTTGCTCATCTTCGTCTCTCTGGTGCTCATGATCTTGCTCGTATTTGTCTCCCTAGTGCTCGTGATCTTGCTCGTCTTCGTCTCCATGCTGCTCGTGATCTTGCCCGTCTACTCTCCCTGGAGCTGGTGACCTTGCTCGTCTTCGTCTCCCTAGAGCTCGTGATCTTGCTCGTCTTCGTCTCCCTGGTGCTTGTGATCTTGCTCGTCTTCGTCTCCCTGGAGCTTGTGATCTTGCTCGGCTACGTCTCCCTCGAGCTCGTGATCTTGCTCGTCTTCGTCTCCTTCGTGCTCGTGATCTTGCTCGTCTTCGTCTCCCTGGAGCTCGTGATCTTGCTCGTCTTCCTCTCCCTAGTGCTCGTGATCTTGCTCGTCTTCGTCCCCTTGGTGCTCGTGATCTTGCTCGTCTTCCTCTCCGTGGAGCTCATGATCATTCTCGTCTACGTCTCTCTAGTGCTCGTGATCTTGCATGTCTTCATCTCCCTGGTGCTCGTGACCTTGCTCGTCTTCGTCTCCCTGGAGCTCGTCATCTTGCTCGTCTTCGTCTCCATGGAGCTCGTGATCTTGCTCGTCTTCGTCTCCCTGGTGCTCGTGATCTTGCTCGTCTTTGTCTCCTTCGTGCTCGTGATCTTGCTCGTCTTCGTCTCCCTGGAGCTCGTGATCTTGCTCGTCTTCCTCTCCCTGGCGCTCATGATCTTGCTCGTCTTCGTCTCCTTGGTGCTCGTGATCTTGCTCGTCTTCCTCTCCGTGGAGCTCATGATCTTGCTCGTCTTCATCTCCCTCGTGCTCGTGATCTTGCTCGTCTTTGTCTCCTTGGTGCTCGTGATCTTGCTTGTCTTCGTCTCCCTGGTGCTCCTGATCTTGATAGTCTTTGTCTCCCTCGAGTTTGTAATCTTGCTCATCTTCGACTTGCTCGTGCTCGTGATCTTGCTCGTCTTCTCTCCTTGGTGCTCATGATCTTGCTCGTCTTCGTCTCCCTACTGCTCGCGGTCTTGCTCGTCTTCATCTCCCTCGTGCTTGTGATCTTTCTTGTCTTCGTCTCCCAAGAGCTCGTGATCTTGCTCTTCTTCGTCTCCCTAGTGCTCGTGACCTTGCTCGTCTTTGTCTCCGTGATGCTCGTGATCTTGCTTGTCTTTGTCTCCCTGATGCTCGTGATCTTGCTCGTCTTCTCTCCCTGGAGCTCATGATCATTCTCGTCTTCGTCTCTCTAGTGCTCGTGATCTTGCATGTCTTCATCTCCCTGGTGCTTGTGATCTTGCTCGTCTTCGTTTTCCTGGTGCTTGTGATCTTGCTCGTCTACGTCTCCCTGGAGCTTGTGATCTTGCTCGTCTTCGTCTCCTTCGTGCTCGTGATCTTGCTCGTCTTCGTCTCCCTGGAGCTCGTGATCTTGCTCGTCTACCTCTCTCTGGTGCTCGTGATCTTGCTCGTCTTCGTCTCCTTGGTGCTCGTGATCTTGCTCGTCTTCCTCTCCGTGGAGCTCATGATCTTGCTCGTCTTCGTCTCCCTCGTGCTCGTGATCCTACTCGTCTTCGTCTCCTTGGTGCTCGTGATCTTGCTTGTCTTCGTCTCCCTGGTGCTCCTGATCTTGATCGTCTTTGTCTCCCTCGAGTTTGTAATCTTGCTCGTCTTCGACTTCCTGGTGCTCGTGATCTTGCTCGTCTTCTCTCCTTGGTGCTCATGATCTTGCTCGTCTTCGTTTCCCTAGTGCTCGCGATCTTGCTCGTCTTCATCTCCCTCGTGCTTGTGATCTTTCTTGTCTTCGTCTCCCAAGAGCTCGTGATCTTGCTCTTCATCGTCTCCCTAGTGCTCGTGATCTTGCTCGTCTTCGTCTCCCTAGTGCTCGTGATCTTCCTGGTCTTCTCTCCCTGGAGCTCGTGATCTTGCTCATCTTCGTCTCCCTGGTGCTCATGATCTTGCTCGTATTTGTCTCCCTAGTGCTCGTGATCTTGCTCGTCTTCGTCTCCATGCTGCTCGTGATCTTGCCCGTCTACTCTCCCTGGAGCTGGTGACCTTGCTCGTCTTCGTCTCCCTAGAGCTCGTGATCTTGCTCGTCTTCGTCTCCCTGGTGCTTGTGATCTTGCTCGTCTTCGTCTCCCTGGAGCTTGTGATCTTGCTCGGCTACGTCTCCCTCGAGCTCGTGATCTTGCTCGTCTTCGTCTCCTTCGTGCTCGTGATCTTGCTCGTCTTCGTCTCCCTGGAGCTCGTGATCTTGCTCGTCTTCCTCTCCCTAGTGCTCGTGATCTTGCTCGTCTTCGTCCCCTTGGTGCTCGTGATCTTGCTCGTCTTCCTCTCCGTGGAGCTCATGATCATTCTCGTCTACGTCTCTCTAGTGCTCGTGATCTTGCATGTCTTCATCTCCCTGGTGCTCGTGACCTTGCTCGTCTTCGTCTCCCTGGAGCTCGTCATCTTGCTCGTCTTCGTCTCCATGGAGCTCGTGATCTTGCTCGTCTTCGTCTCCCTGGTGCTCGTGATCTTGCTCGTCTTTGTCTCCTTCGTGCTCGTGATCTTGCTCGTCTTCGTCTCCCTGGAGCTCGTGATCTTGCTCGTCTTCCTCTCCCTGGCGCTCATGATCTTGCTCGTCTTCGTCTCCTTGGTGCTCGTGATCTTGCTCGTCTTCCTCTCCGTGGAGCTCATGATCTTGCTCGTCTTCGTCTCCCTCGTGCTCGTGATCTTGCTCGTCTTTGTCTCCTTGGTGCTCGTGATCTTGCTTGTCTTCGTCTCCCTGGTGCTCCTGATCTTGATAGTCTTTGTCTCCCTCGAGTTTGTAATCTTGCTCATCTTCGACTTGCTCGTGCTCGTGATCTTGCTCGTCTTCTCTCCTTGGTGCTCATGATCTTGCTCGTCTTCGTCTCCCTACTGCTCGCGGTCTTGCTCGTCTTCATCTCCCTCGTGCTTGTGATCTTTCTTGTCTTCGTCTCCCAAGAGCTCGTGATCTTGCTCTTCTTCGTCTCCCTAGTGCTCGTGACCTTGCTCGTCTTTGTCTCCGTGATGCTCGTGATCTTGCTTGTCTTTGTCTCCCTGATGCTCGTGATCTTGCTCGTCTTCTCTCCCTGGAGCTCATGATCATTCTCGTCTTCGTCTCTCTAGTGCTCGTGATCTTGCATGTCTTCATCTCCCTGGTGCTTGTGATCTTGCTCGTCTTCGTTTTCCTGGTGCTTGTGATCTTGCTCGTCTACGTCTCCCTGGAGCTTGTGATCTTGCTCGTCTTCGTCTCCTTCGTGCTCGTGATCTTGCTCGTCTTCGTCTCCCTGGAGCTCGTGATCTTGCTCGTCTACCTCTCTCTGGTGCTCGTGATCTTGCTCGTCTTCGTCTCCTTGGTGCTCGTGATCTTGCTCGTCTTCCTCTCCGTGGAGCTCATGATCTTGCTCGTCTTCGTCTCCCTCGTGCTCGTGATCCTACTCGTCTTCGTCTCCTTGGTGCTCGTGATCTTGCTTGTCTTTGTCTCCCTGGTGCTCCTGATCTTGATCGTCTTTGTCTCCCTCGAGTTTGTAATCTTGCTTGTTTTCGACTTGCTGGTGCTCGTGATCTTCCTCGTCTTCTCTCTTTGGAGCTCGTGATCTTGCATGTCTTCGTCTCTCCGGTGCTCGTGATCTTGCTTGTCTTTGTCTCCCTAGTGCTCGTGATCTTGCTCATCTTCATCTCCCTAGTGCTCGTGAGCTTTCAGGTCTTCTCTCCCTGGTGCTCGTGATCTTGCTCGTCTTCGTCTCCCTGGTGCTCGTGATCTTGCTCGTCTTCGTCTCCCTGGTGCTCCTAATCTTGCTCCTCTACGTCTCCCTGGAGCTCGTGATCTTGCTCGTCTTCGTCTCCTTCATGCTCGTGATCTTGCTCGTCTTCGTCTCCCTGGAGCTCGAGATCTTGCTCGTCTTCCTCTCCCTGGTGCTCGTGATCTTGCTCGTCTTCGTCTCCTTGGTGCTCGTGATCTTGCTTGTCTTCGTCTCCCTGGTGCTCCTGATCTTGATCGTCTTTGTCTCCCTCGAGTTTGTAATCTTGCTCGTCTTCGACTTCCTGGTGCTCGTGATCTTGCTCGTCTTCTCTCCTTGGTGCTCATGATCTTGCTCGTCTTCGTCTCCCTAGTGCTCGCGATCTTGCTCGTCTTCATCTCCCTCGTGCTTGTGATCTTTCTTGTCTTCGTCTCCCAAGAGCTCGTGATCTTGCTCTTCATCGTCTCCCTAGTGCTCGTGATCTTGCTCGTCTTCGTCTCCCTAGAGCTCGAGATTTCACTCGTCTTCATTTCCCTGGAGCTAGTGATCTTGCTCGTCTTCTTCTCCCAGATGCTCGTGATCTTGCTCGTCTTCCTCTCCCTGGTGCTCGTGATCTTGCTCGTCTTCATCTCGCTGGTGCTCTTGATCTGCCTCGTCTTCGTCTCCCTAGTGCTCGTGCTCTTGCTCGTCTTCGTCTCACTGGTGCTCGTGATCTTTCTCGTCTTCAACTCCTAGGAGCTCGTGATCTTGCTCGTCATCCTCTCCCTCGTGCTCGTGATCTTGCTCGTCTTCGTCTCCTTGGTGCTCTCAATCTGGCTTGTCTTCGTCTCCTTAGTGCTCGTGATCTAGCTCGTCTTCGTCTTCTTGGTGCTCGTGACCTTGATTATCTTCTATCCCTGGTGCTCGTGATCTTGCTCGTCTTCCTCTCCCGGGAGCTCGTGATCTTGCTCGTCTTCTCTCCTAGGTGCGCATGATCTTCCTCGTCTTCATCTCCCAGGTGCTTGTGATCTTGCTCGTCTTTGTCTCCCTGGAGCTCGTGATCTTGCTCGTCTACGTCTCCCTGGAGCTCGTGATCTTGCTCGTCTTCGTCTCTCTTGTGCTCGTGATCTTGCTCGTCTACGTCTCCCTGGAGCTCGTGATCTTGCTCATTTCATCTCCCAGGTGCTTGTGATATTGCTCGTCTTCGTCTCCCTGGAGCTCGTGATCTTGCTCGTCTTTAACTCCCTGGAGCTCGTGATCTTGCTCGTCTATGTCTTCCAGGAGCTCGTGATCTTGCTCGTCTTCGTCTCCCTCGTGCTTGTGATCATGCTCGAATTCGTCTCCCTAGTGCTTGTGATCTTCCTGGTCTTCTCTCCCTGGTGCTCGTGATCGTGCTCGTCTTCGTCTTTCTGATGCTTGTGACCTTGCTCGTCTTCGTCTCTCAAATGCTCCTGATCTTGCTCGTCTTTCTCTCCTTGGTGCTCGTGACCTTGCTCGTCTTCTACTCCGTGGTGCTCGTGATCTTGCTTGTCTTCATCTCCCTGGTGATCGTGATCTTGCTCGTCATCTCCCCCTGGTGCTCATGATCTTGCTCGTCTTTGTCTCCCTAGTGCTCGCCATCTTGCTCGTCTTCTGTCCCTGGTGCTCATGATCTTGCTCGTCTTCGTCTCCCTAGTGCTTGTGATCTTGCTCATCTTCATCTTCGTGGTGCTTGTGACCTTGCACGTCTTCGTCTCCGTGGAGCTCGTGATCTTGCTCGTCTCCATCTCCCTAGAGCTTGTAATCTTGCTCGTCTTCGTCTCCCAAGTGCTCGTGATCTTGCTCGTCTTCGTCTCCGTCCTGCTCGTGATTTTGCTCGTCTAGTCTCCCTGGTGCTCATGATCTTGCTCGTCTTCGTTTCCCTAGTGCTCGTGATCTTGCTCGTCTTCATCTCCCTGCTGCTCGTGATCTTGCTCGTCTACTCTCCCTGGAGCTCGTGACCTTGCTCGTCTTCGTCTCCCTAGAGCTCGTGATCTTGCTCGTCTTCGTCTCCCTGGAGCTCGTGATCTTGCTCGTCTTCGTCCCTCTCAAGCTCTTGATCTTGTAGTCTTCATCTTCCTCGTGCTGGTGACCTTGATTGTCGTCTCTCCCTGGTGCTGGTGATCTTGTTCGTCTTCGTCTCCCTGGTGCTCGTGATCTTGCTCATCTTCGTCCTCGTGGTGCTCGTGACCTTGCTCGTCTTCGTCTCTCTGATGCTCGAAATCTTGCTTGTCTTTGTCTCCCTGATGCTCGTGATCTTGCTCGTCTTCTCTCCCTGGAGCTCATGATCATTCTCGTCTTCGTCTCCTTAGTACTCGTGATCTTGCATGTCTTCCTCTCCCTGGTGCTCGTAATCTTGCTCGTCTTCGTCTCCCTGGAGCTCGTCATCTTGCTCGTCTTCGTCTCCATGGAGCTCGTGATCTTGCTCGTCTTCGTCTCCCTGGTGCTCGTGATCTTGCTCGTCTTCGTCTCCCTGGTGCTCGTGATCTTGCTCGTCTTCGTCTCCCTGGAGCTCGTGATCTTGCTCGTCCTCGTCTCCCTGGTGCTCGTGATCTTGCTCGTCTTCGTCTCCTTGGTGCTCGTGATCTTGCTCGTCTTCGTCTCGGTGGAGCTCGTGATCTTGCTCGTCTTCGTCTCCCTGGTGGTCATGATCTTGCTCGTCTTCGTCTCCCTGGAGCTCGTGATCTTGCTCGTCCTCGACTCCCTGGTGCTCGTGATCTTGCTCGTCTTCGTCTCCTTGGTGCTCCTGATCTTGCTCGTCTTCGTCTCCGTGGAGCTCGTGATCTTGCTCGTCTTCGTCTCCCTCGTGCTCGTGATCTAGCTCGTCTTCGTCTCCTCGGTGCTCGTGATCTTGCTTGTCTTCGTCTCCCTGGTGCTCCTGATCTTGATCGTCTTTGTCTCCCTCGAGTTTGTAATCTTGCTCGTCTTCAGCTTCCTGGTGCTCGTGATCTTGCTCGTCTTCTCTCTTTGGTGCTCATGATCTTGCTCGTCTTCATCTCCCTAGTGATCGTGATCTTGCTCGTCTTCATCTCCCTGGTGCTTGTGATCTTGCTCGTCTTCGTCTCGCAAGACCTCGTGATCTTGCTCGTCTTCGTCTCCCTAGTGCTCGTGATCTTGCTCGTCTTCGTCTCCCTAGTGCACGTGATCTTCCTGGTCTTCTCTCCCTGGTGCTCGTGATCTTGCTCGTCTTCGTATCCCTGATGCTCGTGATCTTGCTCGTCTTTGCCTCCCTGGTGCTCGTGATCTTGCTCGTCTTCTCTCCCAGGTGCTCATGATCTTGCTCGTCTACGTCTCCCTGGTGCTCGCGATATTGCTCGTCTTCTCTCTGGTGCTCATGATCTTGCTCGTCTTCGTCTCCCTAGTGCTCGTGATCTTGCTTCTCTTCATCTGCCTGGTGCTTGTCATCTTGCTCGTCTTTGTCTCCCTGAAGCTCGTCATCTTGCTCGTCTTCGTCTCTCTGGTGCTCATGATCTTGCTCGTCTTCGTCTCTCGGGTGTTCGTGATCTTGCTCGTCTTCGTCTCCCTAGTGCTCGTGTTCTTGCTCGTCTTCATGTCCCTGTTGCTTGTGATCTTGCTCGTCTTCGTCTCCCTCGAGCTCGAGATCTTACTCGTCTTCATTTCCCTGGAGCTAGTGATCTTGCTCGTCTTCTTCTCCCAGATGCTCGTGATCTTGCTCGTCCTCCTCTCCCTGGTGCTCGTGATCTTGCTCGTCTTCATCTCGCTAGTGCTCTTGATCTGCGTCGTCTTCATCTCCCTAGTGCTCGTGCTCTTGCTCGTCTTCGTCTCACTGGTGCTCGTAATCTTTCTCGTCTTCAACTCCTAGGAGCTCGTGATCTTGCTCGTCTTTTTCTTCCAGGAGCTCGTGATCTTGCTCGTCTTCGTCTCCCTCGTGCTTGTGATCATGCTCGTCTTCGTCTCCCTAGTGCTTGTGATCTTCCTGGTCTTCTCTCCCTGGTGCTCGTGATCTTGCTCGTCTTCGTCTTTCTGATGCTTGTGACCTTGCTCGTCTTCGTCTCTCAAATGCTCCTGATCTTGCTCGTCTTTCTCTCCTTGGTGCTCGTGACCTTGCTCGTCTTCTACTCCGTGGTGCTCGTGATCTTGCTTGTCTTCATCTCCCTGGTGATCGTGATCTTGCTCGTCATCTCCCCCTCGTGCTCATGATCTTGCTCGTCTATGTCTCCCTAGTGCTCGCCATCTTGCTCGTCTTCTCTCCCTGGTGCTCATGATCTTGCTCGTCTTCGTCTCCCTAGTGCTTGTGATGTTGCTCGTCTTCATCTTCGTGGTGCTTGTGATCTTGCACGTCTTCGTCTCCCTGGACCTCGTGATCTTGCTCGTCTTCGTCTCCCTAGAGCTTGTAATCTTGCTCGTCTTCGTCTCCCTGGTGCTCGTGATCTTGCTCGTCTTCGTCTCCGTCCTGCTCGTGATCTTGCTCGTCTACTCTCCCTGATGCTCATGATCTTGCTCGTCTTCGTTTCCCAAGTGCTCGTGATCTTGCTCGTCTTCATCTCCCTGCTGCTCGTGATCTTGCTCGTCTACTCTCCGTGGAGCTCGTGACCTTGCTCGTCTTCGTCTCCCTAGAGCTCGTGATCTTGCTCGTCTTCGTCTCCCTGGAGCTCGTAATCTTGCTCGTCTTCGTCTCCCTAGTGCTCGTGATCTTGTTCGTCTTCATCCCCCTCATGCTTGTGATCTTGCTCCACTTCCTCTCTCTGGAGCTCGTAATCTTAGTACTCTTCATCTCCCTGGACCTAGTGATCTTGCTCGTCTTTCTCTCCCAGATGCTCGTGATCTTGCTCGTCTTCGTCTCCCTGGTGCTCGTGATCTTGCTCGTCTTCTTCTCCCTGGAGCTCGTGATCTTGCTCGTCTTCGTGTCCCTGGTGCTCGTGATCTTGCTCGTCTTCGCCCCGTGGTGCTCGTCATCTTGCTCGTCTTCGTCTCCCTGGTGCTCTTGATGTTAATCATCTTTGTCTCCTTCGAGTTCGAAATCTTGCTCGTCTTTGTCTCCGTCGTGCTCGTAATCTTGCTCGTCTTCGTCTCTCTAGTGCTCGTGATCTTGCTCGTCTTCGTCTCCCTCAAGCTCTTGATCTTGCTCGTCTTTATCTTCCTCATGCTGGTGACCTTGATTGTCGTCTCTCCCTGGTGCTGGTGATCTTGTTGGTCTTCGTCTCCCTGGTGCTCGTGATCTTGCTCATCTTCGTCTTTGTGGTGCACGTTACCTTGCTCACCTTCTCTCCCTAGTGCTCATGATCTTGTTCATCTTCGTCTCCCTAGTGCTCGTGAGCTTCCTGGTCTTCTCTCCCTGGTGCTCGTGATCTTGCTCGTCTTCGTCTCTGTAGTGCTCGTGACCTTGCTCGTCTTCGTCTCTGTAGTTCTCGTGACCTTGCTCGTCTTCGTCTCCCTGATGCTCCTGATCTTGCTCGTCTTCTCTCCCTGGAGCTCATGATCTTTCTCGTCTTCGTCTCCCTAGTGCTCCAGATCTTGCTAGTCTTCATCTCCCTGGTGCTCGTGATCTTGCTCGTCTTCGTCTGCCTGAAGCTCGTGATCTTGCTCGTCTTCGTCCCCCTCAAGCTCTTGATCTTGCTCGTCTTCATCTTCCTCGTGCAGGTGACCTTGATTGTCGTCTCTCCCTCGTGCTGGTGATCTTGTTCGTCTTCGTCTCCCTGGTGCTCGTGATCTTGCTCATCTTCGTCCTCGTGGTGCTCCTTACCTTGCTCGCCTTCTCTCCCTAGTGCTCATGATCTTGCTCATCTTTGTCTCCCTAGTGCTCGTGATCTTGCTCATCTTCGTCTCCCTAATGCTCGTGAGCTTCCAGGTCTTCTCTCCCTGGTGCTCTTGATCTTGCTCGTCTTCGTCTCTCTAGTGCTCGTGACCTTGCTCGTCTTCGTCTCCGTGATGCTCGTGATCTTGCTCGTCTTTGTCTCCCTGATGCTCGTGATCTTGCTCGTCTTCTCTCCCTGGAGCTCATGATCATTCTCGTCTACGTCTCTCTAGTGCTCGTGATCTTGCATGTCTTCATCTCCCTGGTGCTCGTGACCTTGCTCGTCTTCGTCTCCCTGGAGCTCGTCATCTTGCTCGTCTTCGTCTCCATGGAGCTCGTGATCTTGCTCGTCTTCGTCTCCCTGGTGCTCGTGATCTTGCTCGTCTTCGTCTCCTTGGTGCTCGTGATCTTGCTCGTCTACGTCTCCCTGGAGCTCGTGATCTTGCTGGTCTTCGTCTCCTTCGTGCTGGTGATCTTGCTCGTCTTCGTCTCCCTGGAGCTCGTGATGTTGCTCGTCTTCCTCTCCCTGGCGCTCATGATCTTGCTCGTCTTCGTCTCCTTGGTGCTCGTGATCTTGCTCGTCTTCCTCTCCGTGGAGCTCATGATCTTGCTCGTCTTCGTCTCCCTCGTGCTCGTGATCTTGCTCGTCTTTGTCTCCTTGGTGCTCGTGATCTTGCTTGTCTTCGTCTCCCTGGTGCTCCTGATCTTGATAGTCTTTGTCTCCCTCGAGTTTGTAATCTTGCTCATCTTTGACTTGCTCGTGCTCGTGATCTTGCTCGTCTTCTCTCCTTGGTGCTCATGATCTTGCTCGTCTTCGTCTCTCTAGTGCTCGCGATCTTGCTCGTCTTCATCTCCCTCGTGCTTGTGATCTTTCTTGTCTTCGTCTCCCAAGAGCTCGTGATCTTGCTCTTCTTCGTCTCCCTACTGCTCGTGATCTTGCTCGTCTTCGTCTCCCTAGTGCTCGTGATCTTCCTGGTCTTCTCTCCCTAGAGCTCGTGATCTTGCATGTCTTCGTCTTTCTGGTGCTCATGATCTTGCTCGTCTTCGTTTCTCTCGTGCTCGTAATCTTGCTCGTCTTCGTCTCCCTTCTGCTCGTGATCTTGCTCGTCTACTCTCCCTGGAGCTCGTGACCTTGCTCGTCTTCGTCTCCCTGGAGCTCGTGATCTTGCTCGTCTTCGTCTCCCGGGCTTTTGTGATCTTGCTCGTCTTCCTCTCCCTAGTGCTCGTGATCTTACTCGTCTTCATCTCCCTGGTGCTTGTGATCTTGCTCGTCTTCGTCTCCCTAGAGCTCGTGATCTTACTCGTCTTCATTTCCCTGGAGCTAGTGATTTGCTCGTCTTCCTCTCCCAGATGCTTGTGATCTTGCTCGTCTTCCTCTCCCTGGTGCTCGTGATCTTGCTCGTCTTCATCTTCATGGTGCTTGTGATCTTGAACGTCTTCGTCTCCCCCGAGCTCGTGATCTTACTCGTCTTCGTCTCCCTAGAGGTTGTCATCTTAATCGTCTTCGTCTCCCTGGTGCTCGTGATCTTGCTCGTCTTCGTCTCCCTGCTGCTCGTGATCTTACTCGTCTACTCTCCCTGATGCTCATGATCTTGCTCGTCTTCGTTTCCCTAGTGCTCGTGATCTTGCTCGTCTTCATCTCCCTGCTGCTCTTGATCTTGCTTGTCTACTCTCCCTGGAGCTCGTGACCTTGCTCGTCTTCGTCTTTCTAGAGCTCGTGATCTTGCTCGTCTTCGTCTCCCTGGAGCTCGTGAACTTGCTCGTCTTCGTCTCCCTAGTGCTCGTGATCTTGCTCGTCTTCATCTCCCTCGTGCTTGTGATCTTGCTCCTCTTTTTCTCTCTGGAGCTCGTGATCTTACTCGTCTTCATCTCCCTGGAGCTAATGATCTTGCTTGTCTTCCTCTCCCAGATGCTCGTGATCTTGCTCGTCCTCGTCTCCCTGGTGCTCGTGATCTTGCTCGTCTTCGTCTCCCTAGAGCTCGTGATCTTGCTCGTCTTCGTCTCTCTTGTGCTCGTGATCTTGCTCGTCTACGTCTCCCTGGAGCTCGTGATCTTGCTCATCTTCATCTCCCAGGTTCTTGTGATCGTGCTCGTCTTCGTCTCCCTGGAGCTCGTGATCTTGCTCGTCTTTAACTCCCTGGAGCTCGTGATCTTGCTCGTCTTTGTCTTCTAAGAGCTCGTGATCTTGCTCGTCTTCGTCTCCCTCCTGCTTGTGATCATGCTCGTCTTCGTCTCCCTAGTGCTTGTGATCTTCCTGGTCTTCTCTCCCTGGTGCTCGTGATCTTGCTCGTCTTCGTCTTTCTGATGCTTATGACCTTGCTCGTCTTCTTCTCTCAAATGCTCGTGATCTTGCTCGTCTTTCTCTCCTTGGTGCTCGTGACCTTGCTCGTCTTCTACTCCGTGGAGCTCGTGATCATGCTCGTCTTCGTCCCTCTCAAGCTCTTGATCTTGCTCGTCTTCATCTTCCTCGTGCTGGTGACCTTGATTGTCGTCTCTCCCTCGTGCTGGTGATCTTGTTCGTCTTCCTCTCCCGGGTGCTCGTGATTTTGCTCATCTTCGTCCTCCTGGTGCTCGTTACCTTGCTCGCCTTCTCTCCCTAGTACTGATGATCTTGCTCGTCTTTGTCTCCCTAGTGCTCGTGATCTTGCTCATCTTCGTCTCCCTAGTGCTCGTGAGCTTCCTGGTCTTCTCTCCCTGGTGCTCGTGATCTTGCTCGTCTTCGTCTCTCTAGAGCTCGTGACCTTACTCGTCTTCGTCTCCGTGATGCTCGTAATCTTGCTTGTCTTTCTCTACCTGATGCTCGTGATCTTGCTCGTCTTCTCTCCCTGGAGCTCATGATCATTCTCGTATCGTCTCCCTAGTGCTCGTGATCTTGCATGTCTTTATCCCTAGTTCTCCAGATCTTGCTCGTCCTCATCTCCCTGGTGCTCGTGATCTTGCTCGTCTTCGTCTCCAAGGAGCTCGTGATTTTGCTCGTCTGCGTCTCCATGGAGCTCGTGATCTTGCTCGTCTTCGTCTCCCTGGTGCTCGTGATCTTGCTCGTCTTCGTCTCTGTAGTGCTCGTGACCTTGCTCGTCCTCGTCTCTCTGCTGCTCGTAATCATGCTCGTCTTTGTCTCCCTGATGCTCGTGATCTTGCTCGTCTTCTCTCCCTGGAGCTCATCATCTTTCTCGTCTTCGTCTCCCTAGTGCTCCAGATCTTGCTCGCCTTCATCTCCCTCGTGCTCGTGATCTTGCTCGTCTTCGTCTCCCTAGAGCTCGTGATCTTACTCGTCTTCGTCTCCCCTAAGCTCGTGATCTTGTTCATCTTCGTCTTCCTGGTGCAGGTGACCTTGATTGTCTTCTCTCCCTGGTGCTCGTGATCTTGCTCGTCTTCGTCTTCGTGGAGCTAGTGATCTTGCTCGTCTTTGTCTCCCTCGTCCTTGTGATCCTGCTCGTCTTCGTCTCCCTAGTGCTTGAAATCTTCCTCGTCTTCTCTCCCTGGTGCTCGTGATCTTGCCCGTCTTCGAGTCTCCGGTGCTCGTGACCTTGCTCGTCTTCGTCTCTCTGATGCTCTTGATCTTGCTCGTCTTTCTCTCCCAGGTGCTCGTGACCTTACTCCTCTTCTTCTCTGTGGTGCTCGTGATCTTGCTCGTCTTCATCTCCCTGGTGATCGTGATCTTGCTCGCCTTCGTCTCTCTGGTGCTCATGATCTTGCTCGTTCTCGTCTCCCTGGTGCTCGCAATCTTGCTCGTCTTCTCTCCCTGGTGCTCTTGATCTTGCTCGTCTTCGTCTTCCTGGAGCTCGTGATCTTGCTCCTCTTCATCTCCGTGGTGCTTGTGATTTTGCTCGTCTACGTCTCCCTGGAGCTCGTGATCTTGCTCGTCTTCGTCTCCCTGGTGCGCGTGATCTTGCTCGTCTTCGTCTCCTTGGTGCGCGTGATCTTGCTCGTCTTCGTCTCCCTGGTGCGCGTGATCTTGCTCATCTTCGTCTCCCTCCTGCTCGTGATCTTGCTCGTCTACTCTCCCTCGAGCTCATGATCATGCTCGTCTTCGTTTCCCTAGTGCTCGTGATCTTGCTCGTCTTCGTCTCCCAGGAGCTCTTGATCTTGCTCTTCTTCGACTCCCTGGTGTTCGTGATCTTGCTCGTCTTCGTCTCCCTAGTGCTCGTGATCTGGCTTGTCTTCATCTCCCTGGTGCTTGTGATCTTGCTCGTCTTCGTCTCCCTGGAGCTCGTGATCTTTCTCGTCTTCATCTCCCTAGAGCTAGTGATCTTGCTCGTCTTCCTCTCCCACATGCTCGTGATCTTGCTCGTCTTCGTCACCCTGGTGCTCGTGATCTTGCTCCTCTTCAACTCCCTGATGCTCGTGATCTTACTCGTCTTCATCTCCCAGGAGCTAATGATCTTGCTCGTCTTCGTCTCCCAGGTGCTCGTGATCTTGCTCGTCTTCATCTCCCTGGTGCTCGTGCTCTTGCTCGTCTTCGTCTCCCTGGAGCTCGTGATCTTGCTCGTCTTTGTCTCTGTGGTGCTCGTGATCTTGCTCGTCTTCTCTCCTAGGTGCTCATGATCTTCCTCGTCTTCGTCTCCCTAGTGCTCGTGATCTTGCTTGTCTTCATCTCCCTGGAGCTCGTGATCTTGCTCGTCTTCGTCTCTCTTGTGCTCGTGATCTTGCTCGTCTTTAACTCCCTGGAGCTCGTGATCTTGCTCGTCTTTGTCTTCCTGGAGCTCGTGATCTTGCTCGTCTTCGTCTCCCTAGTGCTTGTGATCCTGCTTGTCTTTGTCACCCTAGTGCTTGTGATCTTCCTGGTCTTCTCTCCCTGGTGCTCGTGATCTTCCTCGTCTTCGTCTTTCTGATGCTCTTGACCTTGCTCGTCTTCGTCTCTCAAATGCTCCTGATCTTGTTCGTCTTTCTCTCCTAGGTGCTCGTGACCTTGCTCGTCTTTGTCTCCCTGGTGCTCGTGACCTTGCTGGACTTCTTCTCCATGGTGCTCCTGATCTTCCTCGTCATCGTCTTCCTCGATCTCGTGATCTTGCTCGTCTTCTCTCCCGGGTGCTCATGATCTTGCTCGTCTTTGTCTCGATAGTGCTCGTGATCTTGCTCGTCTTCATCTCCCTGGTGCTCGTGATCTTGCTCGTCTTCGTCTTCCTGGAACTTGTGATCTTGCTTGTCTTCGTCTCCCTGAAGCTCGTGATCTTGCTCGTCTTCGTCTCTCTTGTGCTCCTCATCTTGCTCGCCTTCGACTCTCTGGTGCTCGTGATCTTGCTCGTCTTCGTCTCCCTCGTGCTCGTGATCTTGCTCGTCTTCGTCTTCTTGGTGCTCGTGATCTTGCTCGTCTTGGTCTCCTTGGTGCCCCTGATGTTGATCATCTTTGTCTCCCTGGAGATCGAAATCTTTCTCGTCATTGTCTCCCTCGTGCTCGTAATCTTGCTCGTCTTCGTCTCCCTAGTGCACGTGATCTTGCTCGTCTTCGTCCCTCTCAAGCTCTTCATCTTCCTCTTGCTCGTGACCTTGATTGTCGTCTCTCCCTGGTGCTGGTGATCTTGTTCGTCTTCGTCTCCCTGGTGCTCGTGATCTTGCTCATCTTCGTCCTCGTGGTGCTCGTGACCTTGCTCGTCTTCGTCTCTCTGATGCTCGAAATCTTGCTTGTCTTTGTCTCCCTGATGCTCGTGATCTTGCTCGTCTTCTCTCCCTGTAGCTCAGGATCATTCTCGTCTTCGTCTCCTTAGTACTCGTGATCTTGCATGTCTTCATCTCCCTGGTGCTCGTGATCTTGCTCGTCTTCGTCTCGCTGGAGCTCGTCATCTTGCTCGTCTTCGTCTCCATGGAGCTCGTGATCTTGCTCGTCCACGTCTCCCTGGTGCTCGTGATCTTGCTCGTCTTCGTCTCCCTCGTGTTCATGATCTTGCTCGTCTTCATCTCCCTAGTGCTCGTGATCTTGCTCGTCTTCGTCTCCCTGATGCTTGTGATCTTGCTCCTCTTTCTCTCCCTGGAGCTCGTGATCTTACTCGTCTTCATCTCCCTGGAGCTTGTGATCTTGCTCGTCTTCCTCTCCCAGATGCTCGTGTTCTTGCTCGTCTTCGTCTCCCTGGTGCCTTGATCTTGCTCGTCTTCTCTCTCTGGTGCTCATGATCTTGCTCGTCTTCGTCTCCCTAGTGCTCGTGATCTTGCTCGTCTTCATCTCCCTGGTGCTTGTGATCTTGCTCGTCTTCGTCTCGCAAGACCTCGTGATCTTGCTCGTCTTCGTCTCCCTAGTGCTCGTGATCTTACTCGTCTTCGTCTCCCTAGTGCTCGTGATCTTCCTGGTCTTCTCTCCCTCGTGCTCGTGATCTTGCTCGTCTTCGTATCCCTGATGCTCGTGATCTTGCTCGTCTTTGCCTCCCTGGTGCTCGTGATCTTGCTCGTCTTCTCTCCCAGGTGCTCATGATCTGGCTCGTCTTCGTATCCCTGGTGCTCGCGATATTGCTCGTCTTCTCTCTGGTGCTCATGATCTTGCTCGTCTTCGTCTCCCTAGTGCTCGTGATCTTGCTTCTCTTCATCTGCCTGGTGCTTGTCATCTTGCTCGTCTTTGTCTCCCTGGAGCTCGTCATCTTGCTCGTCTTCGTCTCTCTGGTGCTCGTGATCTTGCTCGTCTTTGTCTCCCTCGTGCTCGTGATCTTGCTCGTCTTCGTCTCCCCGCTGCTCGTGATCTTGTTGGTCTACTCTCCCTCGAGCTCGTGACCTTGCTCGTTTTCGTCTCCCTAGAGCTCGTGATTTTGCTCGTCTTCGTCTCCCTGGAGCTCGTGATCTTGCTTGTCTTCGTCTCTCGGGTGTTCGTGATCTTGCTCGTCTTCGTCTCCCTAGTGCTCGAGATCTTGCTCGTCTTCATCTCCCAGGTGCTTGTGATCTTGCTCGTCTTCGACTCCCTAGAGCTCGAGATCTTACTCGTCTTCATTTCCCTGGAGCTAGTGATCTTGCTCGTCTTCTTCTCCCAGATGCTCGTTATCTTGCTCGTCTTCCTCTCCCTGGTGCTCGTGATCTTGCTTGTCTTCATCTCGCTGGTGCTCTTGATCTGCCTCGTCTTCGTCTCCCTAGTGCTCGTGCTCTTGCTCGTCTTCGTCTCACTGGTGCTCGTGATCTTTCCGGTCTACAACTCCCAGGAGCTCGTGATCTTGCTCGTCATCGTCTCCCTTGTGCTCGTGATCTTGCTCGTCGTCGTCTCCTTGGTGCTCGTGATCTGGCTTGTCTTCGTCTCCTTAGTGCTCGTGATCTAGCTCGTCTTTGTCTTCTTGGTGCTCGTGACCTTGATTATCTTCTATCCCTGGTGCTCGTGATCTTGCTCGTCTTCCTCTCCCGGGAGCTCGTGATCTTGCTCGTCTTCTCTCCTAAGTGCTCATGATCTTCCTCGTCTTCATCTCCGAGGTGCTTGTGATCTTGCTCGTCTTCGTCTCCCTGGAGCTCGTGATCTTGCTCGTCTACGTCTCATTGGAGCTCGTGATCTTGCTCGTCTTCGTTTCTCTTGTGCTCTTGATCTTGCTCGTCTACGTCTCCCTGGAGCTCGTGATCTTGCTCGTCTTCATCTCCCAGGTGCTTGTGATCTTGCTCGTCTTCGTCTCCCTGGAGCTCGTGATCTTGCTCGTCTTTGTCTCAGTAGAGCTCGTGATCTTGCTCGTCTTTGTCTTCCAGGAGCTCGTGATCTTGCTCGTCTTCGTCTCCCTCGTGCTTGTGATCATGCTCGTCTTCGTCTCCCTAGTGCTTGTGATCTTCCTGGTCTTCTCTCCCTAGTGCTCGTGATCTTGCTCGTCTTCGTCTTTCTGATGCTTGTGACCTTGCTCGTCTTCGTCTCTCAAATGCTCCTGATCTTGCTCGTCTTTCTCTCCTTGGTGCTCGTGACCTTGCTCGTCTTCTACTCCGTGGTGCTCGTGATCTTGCTTGTCTTCATCTCCCTGGTGATCGTGATCTTGCTCGTCATCTCCCCCTGGTGCTCATGATCTTGCTCGTCTTTGTCTCCCTCGTGCTCGTAATCTTGCTCGTCTTCGTCTCCCTAGTGGACGTGATCTTGCTCGTCTTCGTCCCTCTCAAGCTCTTGATCTTGTAGTCTTCATCTTCCTCGTGCTGGTGACCTTGATTGTCGTCTCTCCGTGGTGCTGATGATCTTGTTGGTCTTCGTCTCCCTGGTGCTCGTGATCTTGCTCATCTTCGTCCTCGTGGTGCTCGTTACCTTACTCGCCTTCTCTCCCTAGTGCTCATGATCTTGCTCTTCTTTGTCTACTAGTGCTCATGATCTTTTTCATCTTCGTCTCCCTAGTGCACGTGAGCTTCCTGGTCTTCTCTCCCTGGTGCTCCTGATCTTGCTCGTCTTCGTCTCTGTAGTGCTCGTGACCTTGTTCGTCTTCGTCTCTCTGATGCTCGAAATCTTGCTTGTCTTTGTCTTCCTCATGCTCGTGATCTTGATCGTCTTCTCTCCCTGGAGCTCATGATCATTCTCGTCTTCGTCTCCTTAGTAATCGTGATCTTGCATGTCTTCATCTCCCTGGTGCTTGTGATCTTGCTCGTCTTCGTCTCCCTGGAGCTCGTCATCTTGCTCGTCTTCGTCTCCATGGAGCTCGTGATCTTGCTCGTCTTCGTCTCCCTGGTGCTCGTGATCTTGCTCGTCAATGTCTCCCTAGTGCTCGTGATCTTGCTCGTCTTCGTCTCCATGCTGCTCGTGATCTTGCTCGTCTACTCTCCCTGGGGCTCGTGACCTTGCTCGTCTTCGTCTCCGTGATGCTCGTGATCTTGCTCGTCTTCGTCTCCCTGGAGCTCGTGATCTTGCTCGTCTTCGTCTCCCTGGTGCTCGTGATCTTGCTCGTCTTCGTCTCCCTAGTGCTCCTAATCTTGCTCGTCTACGTCTCCCTGGAGCTCGTGATCTTGCTCGTCTTCGTCTCCTTCGTGCTCGTGATCTTGCTCGTCTTCCTCTCCCTGGAGCTCGTGATCTTGCTCGTCTTCCTCTCCCTGGTGCTCGTGATCTTGCTCGTCTTCGTCTCCTTCGTGCTCGTGATCTTGCTCGTCTTCGTCTCCTTGGTGCTCGTGATCTTGCTTGTCTTCGTCTCCCTGGTGCTCCTGATCTTGATCGTCTTTGTCTCCCTCGAGTTTGTAATCTTGCTCAACTTCGACTTCCTGGTGCTCGTGATCCTGCTCGTCTTCGTCTCCCTCAAGCTCTTGATCTTGCTCGTCTTTATCTTCCTCGTGCTGGTGACCTTGATTGTCGTCTCTCCCTGGTGCTGGTAATCTTGTTCGTCTTCGTCTCCCTGGTGCTCGTGATCTAGCTCATCTTCGTCTTTGTGGTGCTCGTTACCTTGCTCACCTTCTCTCTCTAGTGCACATGACCTTGTTGGTCTTTGTCTCCCTAGTGCTCGTGAGCTTCCTGGTCTTCTCTCCCTGGTGCTCGTGATCTTGCTCGTCTTCGTCTCTGTAGTTCTCGTGACCTTGCTCGTCTTCGTCTCCCTGATGCTCCTGATCTTGCTCGTCTTCTCTCCCTGGAGCTCATGATCTTTCTCGTCTTCGTCTCCCTAGTGCTCCAGATCTTCCTCGTCTTCATCTCCCTGGTGCTCGTGATCTTGCTCGTCTTCGTCTCCCTGGAGCTCGTGATCTTGCTCGTCTTCGTCCCTCTCAAGCTCTTGATCTTGCTCGTCTTCATCTTCCTCGTGCTGGTGGCCTTGATTGTGGTCTCTCCCTAGTGCTCGTGATCTTGTTCGTCTTCGTCTCCGTGGTGCTCGTGATCTTGCTCATCTTCGTCCTCGTGGTGCTCGTTACCTTGCTCGCCTTCTCTCCCTAGTGCTCATGATCTTGCTCATCTTTGTCTTCCTAGTGCTCGTGATCTTGCTCATCTTCGTCTCCCTAGTGCTCGTGAGCTTCCTCGTCTTCTCTCCCTAGTGCTCGTGATCTTGCTCGTCTTCGTCTCCCTAGTGCTCGTGACCTTGCTCGTCTTTGTCTCCGTGATGCTCGTGATCTTGCTCGTCTTTGTCTCCCTGATGCTCGTGATCTTGCTCGTCTTCTCTCCCTGGAGCTCATGATCATTCTCGTCTTCCTCTCTCTAGTGCTCGTGATCTTGCATGTCTTCATCTCCCTGGTGCTCGTGATCTTGCTCGTCTTCGTTTTCCTGGTGCTTGTGATCTTGCTCGTCTACAACTCCCTGGAGCTTGTGATCTTGCTCGTCTTCGTCTCCTTCGTGCTCGTGATCTTGCTCGTCTTCGTCTCCTTGGTGCTCGTGATCTTGCTCGTCTTCGTCTCCCTGGTGCTCGTGATCTTGCTTGTCTTCGTCTCCCTGGTGCTCCTGATCTTGATCGTCTTTGTCTCCCTCGAGTTTGTAATCTTGCTCGTCTTCGACTTCCTGGTGCTCGTGATCCTGCTCGTCTTCGTCTCCCTCAAGCTCTTGATCTTGCTCGTCTTTATCTTCCTCGTGCTGGTGACCTTGATTGTCGTCTCTCCCTGGTGCTGGTAATCTTGTTCGTCTTCGTCTCCCTGGTGCTCGTGATCTAGCTCATCTTCGTCTTTGTGGTGCTCGTTACCTCGCTCACCTTCTCTCCCTAGTGCACATGATCTTGTTGGTCTTTGTCTCCCTAGTGCTCGTGAGCTTCCTGGTCTTCTCTCCCTGGTGCTTGTGATCTTGCTCGTCTTCGTCTCCCTAGTGCTCGCGATCCTGCTCGTCTTCATCTCCCTCGTACTTGTGATCTTTCTTGTCTTCGTCTCCCAAGAGCTCGTGATCTTGCTCTTCTTCGTCTCCCTAGTGCTCGTAATCTTGCTCGTCTTCGTCTCCCTAGTGCTCGTGATCTTCCTGGTCTTCTCTCCCTCGTGCTCGTGATCTTGCTCGTCTTCGTCTTTCTGATGCTTGTGACCTTGCTCGTCTTCGTCTCTCAAATGCTCCTGATCTTGCTCGTCTTTCTCTCCTTGGTGCTCGTGACCTTGCTCGTCTTCTACTCCGTGGTGCTCGTGATCTTGCTTGTCTTCATCTCCCTGGTGATCGTGATCTTGCTCGTCATCTCCCCCTGGTGCTCATGATCTTGCTCGTCTTTGTCTCCCTCGTGCTCGTAATCTTGCTCGTCTTCGTCTCCCTAGTGGACGTGATCTTGCTCGTCTTCGTCCCTCTCAAGCTCTTGATCTTGTAGTCTTCATCTTCCTCGTGCTGGTGACCTTGATTGTCGTCTCTCCGTGGTGCTGATGATCTTGTTGGTCTTCGTCTCCCTGGTGCTCGTGATCTTGCTCATCTTCGTCCTCGTGGTGCTCGTTACCTTACTCGCCTTCTCTCCCTAGTGCTCATGATCTTGCTCTTCTTTGTCTACTAGTGCTCATGATCTTTTTCATCTTCGTCTCCCTAGTGCACGTGAGCTTCCTGGTCTTCTCTCCCTGGTGCTCCTGATCTTGCTCGTCTTCGTCTCTGTAGTGCTCGTGACCTTGTTCGTCTTCGTCTCTCTGATGCTCGAAATCTTGCTTGTCTTTGTCTTCCTCATGCTCGTGATCTTGATCGTCTTCTCTCCCTGGAGCTCATGATCATTCTCGTCTTCGTCTCCTTAGTAATCGTGATCTTGCATGTCTTCATCTCCCTGGTGCTTGTGATCTTGCTCGTCTTCGTCTCCCTGGAGCTCGTCATCTTGCTCGTCTTCGTCTCCATGGAGCTCGTGATCTTGCTCGTCTTCGTCTCCCTGGTGCTCGTGATCTTGCTCGTCTTCGTCTCCCTCGTGCTCGTGATCTTGCTCGTCTACGTCTCCTTGGAGCTCGTGATCTTGCTCGTCTTCGTCTCCCTTGTGCTCGTGATCTTGCTCGTCTTCGTCTCCCTGGAGCTCGTGATCTTGCTCGTCCTCGTCTCCCTGGTGCTCGTGATCTTGCTCGTCTTCGTCTCCTTGGTGCTCCTGATCTTGCTCGTCTTCGTCTCCGTGGAGCTCGTGATCTTGCTCGTCTTCGTCTCCCTCGTGCTCGTGAACTAGCTCGTCTTCGTCTCCTTGGTGCTCGTGATCTTGCTTGTCTTCGTCTCCCTGGTGCTCCTGATCTTGATCGTCTTTGTCTCCCTCGAGTTTGTAATCTTGCTCGTCTTCAGCTTCCTGGTGCTCGTGATCTTGCTCGTCTTCTCTCTTTGGTGCGCATGATCTTGCTCGTCTTCGTCTCCCTAGTGCTCGTGATCTTGCTCGTCTTCATCTCCCTGGTGCTTGTGATCTTGCTCGTCTTCGTCTCCCTAGTGCTCGCGATCCTGCTCGTCTTCATCTCCCTCGTACTTGTGATCTTTCTTGTCTTCGTCTCCCAAGAGCTCGTGATCTTGCTCTTCTTCGTCTCCCTAGTGCTCGTAATCTTGCTCGTCTTCGTCTCCCTAGTGCTCGTGATCTTCCTGGTCTTCACTCCCTGGAGCTCGTGATCTTGCATGTCTTCGTCTCTCATGATCTTGCTCGTCTTCGTTTTCCTCGTGCTCGTAATCTTGCTCGTCTTCGTCTCCCTACTGCTCCTGATCTTGCTCGTCTACTCTCCCTGGAGCTCGTGACCTTGCTCGTCTTCGTCTCCCTAGAGCTCGTGATCTTCCTGGTCTTCTCTCCCTGGAGCTCGTGATCTTGCATGTCTTCGTCTCTCTGGTGCTCATGATCTTGCTCGTCAATGTCTCCCTAGTGCTCGTGATCTTGCTCGTCTTCGTCTCCTTGGTGCTCCTGATCTTGCTCGTCTTCGTCTCCGTGGAGCTCGTGATCTTGCTCGTCTTCGTCTCCCTCGTGCTCGTGAACTAGCTTGTCTTCGTCTCCTTGGTGCTCGTGATCTTGCTTGTCTTCGTCTCCCTGGTGCTCCTGATCTTGATCGTCTTTGTCTCCCTCGAGTTTGTAATCTTGCTCGTCTTCAGCTTCCTGGTGCTCGTGATCTTGCTCGTCTTCTCTCTTTGGTGCGCATGATCTTGCTCGTCTTCGTCTCCCTAGTGCTCGTGATCTTGCTCGTCTTCATCTCCCTGGTGCTTGTGATCTTGCTCGTCTTCGTCTCCCTAGTGCTCGCGATCCTGCTCGTCTTCATCTCCCTCGTACTTGTGATCTTTCTTGTCTTCGTCTCCCAAGAGCTCGTGATCTTGCTCTTCTTCGTCTCCCTAGTGCTCGTAATCTTGCTCGTCTTCGTCTCCCTAGTGCTCGTGATCTTCCTGGTCTTCACTCCCTGGAGCTCGTGATCTTGCATGTCTTCGTCTCTCATGATCTTGCTCGTCTTCGTTTTCCTCGTGCTCGTAATCTTGCTCGTCTTCGTCTCCCTACTGCTCCTGATCTTGCTCGTCTACTCTCCCTGGAGCTCGTGACCTTGCTCGTCTTCGTCTCCGTAGAGCTCGTGATCTTCCTGGTCTTCTCTCCCTGGAGCTCGTGATCTTGCATGTCTTCGTCTCTCTGGTGCTCATGATCTTGCTCGTCAATGTCTCCCTAGTGCTCGTGATCTTGCTCGTCTTCGTCTCCATGCTGCTCGTGATCTTGCTCGTCTACTCTCCCTGGGGCTCGTGACCTTGCTCGTCTTCGTCTCCGTGATGCTCGTGATCTTGCTCGTCTTCGTCTCCCTGGAGCTCGTGATCTTGCTCGTCTTCGTCTCCCTGGTGCTCGTGATCTTGCTCGTCTTCGTCTCCCTAGTGCTCCTAATCTTGCTCGTCTACGTCTCCCTGGAGCTCGTGATCTTGCTCGTCTTCGTCTCCTTCGTGCTCGTGATCTTGCTCGTCTTCGTCTCCCTGGAGCTCGTGATCTTGCTCGTCTTCCTCTCCCTGGTGCTCGTGATCTTGCTCGTCTTCGTCTCCTTCGTGCTCGTGATCTTGCTCGTCTTCGTCTCCTTGGTGCTCGTGATCTTGCTTGTCTTCGTCTCCCTGGTGCTCCTGATCTTGATCGTCTTTGTCTCCCTCGAGTTTGTAATCTTGCTCAACTTCGACTTCCTGGTGCTCGTGATCTTGCTCGTCTTCGTCTCCCTCAAGCTCTTGATCTTGCTCGTCTTTATCTTCCTCGTGCTGGTGACCTTGATTGTCGTCTCTCCCTGGTGCTGGTAATCTTGTTCGTCTTCGTCTCCCTGGTGCTCGTGATCTAGCTCATCTTCGTCTTTGTGGTGCTCGTTACCTTGCTCACCTTCTCTCTCTAGTGCACATGATCTTGTTGGTCTTTGTCTCCCTAGTGCTCGTGAGCTTCCTGGTCTTCTCTCCCTGGTGCTCGTGATCTTGCTCGTCTTCGTCTCTGTAGTTCTCGTGACCTTGCTCGTCTTCGTCTCCCTGATGCTCCTGATCTTGCTCGTCTTCTCTCCCTGGAGCTCATGATCTTTCTCGTCTTCGTCTCCCTAGTGCTCCAGATCTTCCTCGTCTTCATCTCCCTGGTGCTCGTGATCTTGCTCGTCTTCGTCTCCCTGGAGCTCGTGATCTTGCTCGTCTTCGTCCCTCTCAAGCTCTTGATCTTGCTCGTCTTCATCTTCCTCGTGCTGGTGGCCTTGATTGTGGTCTCTCCCTAGTGCTCGTGATCTTGTTCGTCTTCGTCTCCGTGGTGCTCGTGATCTTGCTCATCTTCGTCCTCGTGGTGCTCGTTACCTTGCTCGCCTTCTCTCCCTAGTGCTCATGATCTTGCTCATCTTTGTCTTCCTAGTGCTCGTGATCTTGCTCATCTTCGTCTCCCTAGTGCTCGTGAGCTTCCTCGTCTTCTCTCCCTAGTGCTCGTGATCTTGCTCGTCTTCGTCTCCCTAGTGCTCGTGACCTTGCTCGTCTTTGTCTCCGTGATGCTCGTGATCTTGCTCGTCTTTGTCTCCCTGATGCTCGTGATCTTGCTCGTCTTCTCTCCCTGGAGCTCATGATCATTCTCGTCTTCCTCTCTCTAGTGCTCGTGATCTTGCATGTCTTCATCTCCCTGGTGCTCGTGATCTTGCTCGTCTTCGTTTTCCTGGTGCTTGTGATCTTGCTCGTCTACAACTCCCTGGAGCTTGTGATCTTGCTCGTCTTCGTCTCCTTCGTGCTCGTGATCTTGCTCGTCTTCGTCTCCTTGGTGCTCGTGATCTTGCTCGTCTTCGTCTCCCTGGTGCTCGTGATCTTGCTTGTCTTCGTCTCCCTGGTGCTCCTGATCTTGATCGTCTTTGTCTCCCTCGAGTTTGTAATCTTGCTCGTCTTCGACTTCCTGGTGCTCGTGATCCTGCTCGTCTTCGTCTCCCTCAAGCTCTTGATCTTGCTCGTCTTTATCTTCCTCGTGCTGGTGACCTTGATTGTCGTCTCTCCCTGGTGCTGGTAATCTTGTTCGTCTTCGTCTCCCTGGTGCTCGTGATCTAGCTCATCTTCGTCTTTGTGGTGCTCGTTACCTCGCTCACCTTCTCTCCCTAGTGCACATGATCTTGTTGGTCTTTGTCTCCCTAGTGCTCGTGAGCTTCCTGGTCTTCTCTCCCTGGTGCTTGTGATCTTGCTCGTCTTCGTCTCCCTAGTGCTCGCGATCCTGCTCGTCTTCATCTCCCTCGTACTTGTGATCTTTCTTGTCTTCGTCTCCCAAGAGCTCGTGATCTTGCTCTTCTTCGTCTCCCTAGTGCTCGTAATCTTGCTCGTCTTCGTCTCCCTAGTGCTCGTGATCTTCCTGGTCTTCACTCCCTGGAGCTCGTGATCTTGCATGTCTTCGTCTCTCATGATCTTGCTCGTCTTCGTTTTCCTCGTGCTCGTAATCTTGCTCGTCTTCGTCTCCCTACTGCTCCTGATCTTGCTCGTCTACTCTCCCTGGAGCTCGTGACCTTGCTCGTCTTCGTCTCCGTAGAGCTCGTGATCTTCCTGGTCTTCTCTCCCTGGAGCTCGTGATCTTGCATGTCTTCGTCTCTCTGGTGCTCATGATCTTGCTCGTCAATGTCTCCCTAGTGCTCGTGATCTTGCTCGTCTTCGTCTCCATGCTGCTCGTGATCTTGCTCGTCTACTCTCCCTGGGGCTCGTGACCTTGCTCGTCTTCGTCTCCGTGATGCTCGTGATCTTGCTCGTCTTCGTCTCCCTGGAGCTCGTGATCTTGCTCGTCTTCGTCTCCCTGGTGCTCGTGATCTTGCTCGTCTTCGTCTCCCTAGTGCTCCTAATCTTGCTCGTCTACGTCTCCCTGGAGCTCGTGATCTTGCTCGTCTTCGTCTCCTTCGTGCTCGTGATCTTGCTCGTCTTCCTCTCCCTGGAGCTCGTGATCTTGCTCGTCTTCCTCTCCCTGGTGCTCGTGATCTTGCTCGTCTTCGTCTCCTTCGTGCTCGTGATCTTGCTCGTCTTCGTCTCCTTGGTGCTCGTGATCTTGCTTGTCTTCGTCTCCCTGGTGCTCCTGATCTTGATCGTCTTTGTCTCCCTCGAGTTTGTAATCTTGCTCAACTTCGACTTCCTGGTGCTCGTGATCCTGCTCGTCTTCGTCTCCCTCAAGCTCTTGATCTTGCTCGTCTTTATCTTCCTCGTGCTGGTGACCTTGATTGTCGTCTCTCCCTGGTGCTGGTAATCTTGTTCGTCTTCGTCTCCCTGGTGCTCGTGATCTAGCTCATCTTCGTCTTTGTGGTGCTCGTTACCTTGCTCACCTTCTCTCTCTAGTGCACATGACCTTGTTGGTCTTTGTCTCCCTAGTGCTCGTGAGCTTCCTGGTCTTCTCTCCCTGGTGCTCGTGATCTTGCTCGTCTTCGTCTCTGTAGTTCTCGTGACCTTGCTCGTCTTCGTCTCCCTGATGCTCCTGATCTTGCTCGTCTTCTCTCCCTGGAGCTCATGATCTTTCTCGTCTTCGTCTCCCTAGTGCTCCAGATCTTCCTCGTCTTCATCTCCCTGGTGCTCGTGATCTTGCTCGTCTTCGTCTCCCTGGAGCTCGTGATCTTGCTCGTCTTCGTCCCTCTCAAGCTCTTGATCTTGCTCGTCTTCATCTTCCTCGTGCTGGTGGCCTTGATTGTGGTCTCTCCCTAGTGCTCGTGATCTTGTTCGTCTTCGTCTCCGTGGTGCTCGTGATCTTGCTCATCTTCGTCCTCGTGGTGCTCGTTACCTTGCTCGCCTTCTCTCCCTAGTGCTCATGATCTTGCTCATCTTTGTCTTCCTAGTGCTCGTGATCTTGCTCATCTTCGTCTCCCTAGTGCTCGTGAGCTTCCTCGTCTTCTCTCCCTAGTGCTCGTGATCTTGCTCGTCTTCGTCTCCCTAGTGCTCGTGACCTTGCTCGTCTTTGTCTCCGTGATGCTCGTGATCTTGCTCGTCTTTGTCTCCCTGATGCTCGTGATCTTGCTCGTCTTCTCTCCCTGGAGCTCATGATCATTCTCGTCTTCCTCTCTCTAGTGCTCGTGATCTTGCATGTCTTCATCTCCCTGGTGCTCGTGATCTTGCTCGTCTTCGTTTTCCTGGTGCTTGTGATCTTGCTCGTCTACAACTCCCTGGAGCTTGTGATCTTGCTCGTCTTCGTCTCCTTCGTGCTCGTGATCTTGCTCGTCTTCGTCTCCTTGGTGCTCGTGATCTTGCTCGTCTTCGTCTCCCTGGTGCTCGTGATCTTGCTTGTCTTCGTCTCCCTGGTGCTCCTGATCTTGATCGTCTTTGTCTCCCTCGAGTTTGTAATCTTGCTCGTCTTCGACTTCCTGGTGCTCGTGATCCTGCTCGTCTTCGTCTTTCTCAAGCTCTTGATCTTGCTCGTCTTTATCTTCCTCGTGCTGGTGACTTTGATTGTCGTCTCTCCCTGGTGCTGGTAATCTTGTTCGTCTTCGTCTCCCTGGTGCTCGTGATCTAGCTCATCTTCGTCTTTGTGGTGCTCGTTACCTCGCTCACCTTCTCTCCCTAGTGCACATGATCTTGTTGGTCTTTGTCTCCCTAGTGCTCGTGAGCTTCCTGGTCTTCTCTCCCTGGTGCTCGTGATCTTGCTCGTCTTCGTCTCCCTGGTGCTTGTGATCTTGCTCGGCTACGTCTCCCTGGAGCTCGTGATCTTGCTCGTCTTCGTCTCCTTCGTGCTCGTGATCTTGCTCGTCTTCGTCTCCCTGGAGCTCGTGATCTTGCTCGTCTTCCTCTCCCTAGTGCTCGTGATCTTGCTCGTCTTCGTCCCCTTGGTGCTCGTGATCTTGCTCGTCTTCCTCTCCGTGGAGCTCATGATCTTGCTCGTCTTCGTCTCCCTTGTGCTCATGATCTTGCTCGTCTTCGTCTCCTTGGTGCTCGTGATCTTGCTTGTCTTCGTCTCCCTGGTGCTGCTGATCTTGATCGTCTTTGTCTCCCTCGAGTTTGTAATCTTGCTCGTCTTCGACTTCCTGGTGCTCGTGATCTTGCTCGTCTTCTCTCCTTGGTGCTCATGATCTTGCTCGTCTTCGTCTCCCTAGTGCTCGCGATCCTGCTCGTCTTCATCTCCCTCGTACTTGTGATCTTTCTTGTCTTCGTCTCCCAAGAGCTCGTGATCTTGCTCTTCTTCGTCTCCCTAGTGCTCGTAATCTTGCTCGTCTTCGTCTCCCTAGTGCTCGTGATCTTCCTGGTCTTCACTCCCTGGAGCTCGTGATCTTGCATGTCTTCGTCTCTCATGATCTTGCTCGTCTTCGTTTTCCTCGTGCTCGTAATCTTGCTCGTCTTCGTCTCCCTACTGCTCCTGATCTTGCTCGTCTACTCTCCCTGGAGCTCGTGACCTTGCTCGTCTTCGTCTCCGTAGAGCTCGTGATCTTCCTGGTCTTCTCTCCCTGGAGCTCGTGATCTTGCATGTCTTCGTCTCTCTGGTGCTCATGATCTTGCTCGTCAATGTCTCCCTAGTGCTCGTGATCTTGCTCGTCTTCGTCTCCATGCTGCTCGTGATCTTGCTCGTCTACTCTCCCTGGGGCTCGTGACCTTGCTCGTCTTCGTCTCCGTGATGCTCGTGATCTTGCTCGTCTTCGTCTCCCTGGAGCTCGTGATCTTGCTCGTCTTCGTCTCCCTGGTGCTCGTGATCTTGCTCGTCTTCGTCTCCCTAGTGCTCCTAATCTTGCTCGTCTACGTCTCCCTGGAGCTCGTGATCTTGCTCGTCTTCGTCTCCTTCGTGCTCGTGATCTTGCTCGTCTTCGTCTCCCTGGAGCTCGTGATCTTGCTCGTCTTCCTCTCCCTGGTGCTCGTGATCTTGCTCGTCTTCGTCTCCTTGGTGCTCGTGATCTTGCTCGTCTTCGTCTCCCTGGTGCTCGTGATCTTGCTTGTCTTCGTCTCCCTGGTGCTCCTGATCGTGATCGTCTTTGTCTCCCTCGAGTTTGTAATCTTGCTCGTCTTCGACTTCCTGGAGCTCGTGATCTTGCTCGTCTTCGTCTCCCTCAAGCTCTTGATCTTGCTCGTCTTTATCTTCCTCGTGCTGGTGACCTTGATTGTCGTCTCTCCGTGGTGCTGGTAATCTTGTTCGTCTTCGTCTCCCTGGTGCTCGTGATCTAGCTCATCTTCGTCTTTGTGGTGCTCGTTACCTTGCTCACCTTCTCTCCCTTGTGCACATGATCTTGTTGGTCTTTGTCTCCCTAGTGCTCGTCAGCTTCCTGGTCTTCTCTCCCTGGTGCTCGTGATCTTGCTCGTCATCGTCTCTGTAGTTCTCGTGACCTTGCTCGTCTTCGTCTCCCTGATGCTCCTGATCTTGCTCGTCTTCTCTCCCTGGAGCTTATGATCTTTCTCGTCTTCGTCTCCCTAGTGCTCCAGATCTTGCTCGTCTTCATCTCCCTGGTGCTCGTGATCTTGCTCGTCTTCGTCTCCCTCGAGCTCGTGATCTTGCTCGTCGTCGTCTCCTTCGTGCTCGTGATCTTGCTCGTCTTCGTCTCCCTGGAGCTCGTGATCTTGCTCGTCTTCCTCTCCCTAGTGCTCGTGATCTTGCTCGTCTTCGTCCCCTTGGTGCTCGTGATCTTGCTCGTCTTCCTCTCCGTGGAGCTCATGATCTTGCTCGTCTTCGTCTCCCTTGTGCTCATGATCTTGCTCGTCTTCGTCTCCTTGGTGCTCGTGATCTTGCTTGTCTTCGTCTCCCTGGTGCTGCTGATCTTGATCGTCTTTGTCTCCCTCGAGTTTGTAATCTTGCTCGTCTTCGACTTCCTGGTGCTCGTGATCTTGCTCGTCTTCTCTCCTTGGTGCTCATGATCTTGCTCGCCTTCGTCTCCCTAGTGCTCGCGATCCTGTTCGTCTTCATCTCCCTCGTACTTGTGATCTTTCTTGTCTTTGTCTCCCAAGAGCTCGTGATCTTGCTCTTCTTCGTCTCCCTAGTGCTCGTAATCTTGCTCGTCTTCGTCTCCCTAGTGCTCGTGATCTTCCTGGTCTTCACTCCCTGGAGCTCGTGATCTTGCATGTCTTCGTCTCTCTGGTGCTCATGATTTTGCTCGTCTTCGTTTTCCTCGTGCTCGTAATCTTGCTCGTCTTCGTCTCCCTACTGCTCGTGATCTTGCTCGTCTACTCTCCCTGGAGCTCGTGACCTTGCTCGTCTTCGTCTCCCTAGAGCTCGTGATCTTCCTGGTCTTCTCTCCTTGGAGCTCGTGATCTTGCATGTCTTCGTCTCTCTGGTGCTCATGATCTTGCTCGTCAATGTCTCCCTAGTGCTCGTGATCTTGCTCGTCTTCGTCTCCTTGGTGCTCGTGATCTTGCTCGTCTTCCTCTCCGTGGAGCTCATGATCTTGCTCGTCTTCGTCTCCCTCGTGCTCGTGATCCTGCTCGTCTTCGTCTCCTTGGTGCTCGTGATCTTGCTTGTCTTCGTCTCCCTGGTGCTCCTGATCTTGATCGTCTTTGTCTCCCTCGAGTTTGTAATCTTGCTCGTTTTCGACTTGCTGGTGCTCGTGATCTTCCTCGTCTTCTCTCTTTGGAGCTCGTGATCTTGCATGTCTTTGTCTCTCCGGTGGTCGTGATCTTGCTTGTCTATGTCTCCCTAGTGCTCGTGATCTTGCTCGTCTTCGTCTCCATGCTGCTCGTGATCTTGCTCGTCTACTCTCCCTAGAGCTCGTGACCTTGCTTGTCTTCGTTTCCCTAGAGCTCGTGATCTTGCTCGTCTTCATCTCCCTGGAGCTCGTGATCTTGCTCGTCTTCGTCTCCCTGGTGCTCGTGATCTTGCTCGTCTTCGTCTCCTTGGTGCTCGTGATCTTGCTTGTCTTCGTCTCCCTGGTGCTCCTGATCTTGATCGTCTTTGTCTCCCTCGAGTTTGTAATCTTGCTCGTCTTCGACTTCCTGGTGCTCGTGATCTTGCTCGTCTTCTCTCCTTGGTGCTCATGATCTTGCTCGTCTTCGTCTCCCTAGTGCTCGCGATCTTGCTCGTCTTCATCTCCCTCGTGCTTGTGATCTTTCTTGTCTTCGTCTCCCAAGAGCTCGTGATCTTGCTCTGCTTCGTCTCCCTAGTGCTCGTGATCTTGCTTGTCTTCGTCTCCCTAGTGCTCGTGATCTTCCTGGTCTTCTCTCCCTGGAGCTCGTGATCTTGCATGTCTTCGTCTCTCCGGTGCTCGTGATCTTGCTTGTCTTTGTCTCCCTAGTGCTCGTGATCTTGCTCGTCTTCGTCTCCATGCTGCTCGTGATCTTGCTCGTCTACTCTCCCTGGAGCTCGTGACCTTGCTCGTCTTCGTCTCCCTAGAGCTCGTGATCTTGCTCGTCTTCGTCTACCTTGTGCTCGTGATCTTGCTCGTCTACGTCTCTGTGGAGCTCGTGATCTTGCTCGTCTTCGTCTCCTTCGTGCTCGTGATCTTGCTCGTCTTCGTCTCCCTCGAGCTCGAGATCTTGCTCGTCTTCCTCTCCCTGGTGCTCGTGATGTTGCTCGTCTTCGTCTCCTTGGTGCTCGTGATCTTGCTCGTCTTCCTCTCCCTGGAGCTCATAATCTTGCTCGTCTTCGTCTCCCTTGTGCTTGTGATCTTGCTCGTCTTCGTCTCCATGGTGCTCGTGATCTTGCTTGTCTTCGTCTCCCTGGTGCTCCTGATCTTGATCGTCTTTGTCTCCCTCGAGTTTGTAATCTTGCTCGTCTTCGACTTCCTGGTGCTCGTGATCTTGCTCGTCATCGTCTCTGTAGTTCTCGTGACCTTGCTCGTCTTCGTCTCCCTGATGCTCCTGATCTTGCTCGTCTTCTCTCCCTGGAGCTTATGATCTTTCTCGTCTTCGTCTCCCTAGTGCTCCAGATCTTGCTCGTCTTCATCTCCCTGGTGCTCGTGATCTTGCTCGTCTTCGTCTCCCTCGAGCTCGTGATCTTGCTCGTCGTCGTCTCCTTCGTGCTCGTGATCTTGCTCGTCTTCGTCTCCCTGGAGCTCGTGATCTTGCTCGTCTTCCTCTCCCTAGTGCTCGTGATCTTGCTCGTCTTCGTCCCCTTGGTGCTCGTGATCTTGCTCGTCTTCCTCTCCGTGGAGCTCATGATCTTGCTCGTCTTCGTCTCCCTTGTGCTCATGATCTTGCTCGTCTTCGTCTCCTTGGTGCTCGTGATCTTGCTTGTCTTCGTCTCCCTGGTGCTGCTGATCTTGATCGTCTTTGTCTCCCTCGAGTTTGTAATCTTGCTCGTCTTCGACTTCCTGGTGCTCGTGATCTTGCTCGTCTTCTCTCCTTGGTGCTCATGATCTTGCTCGCCTTCGTCTCCCTAGTGCTCGCGATCCTGTTCGTCTTCATCTCCCTCGTACTTGTGATCTTTCTTGTCTTCGTCTCCCAAGAGCTCGTGATCTTGCTCTTCTTCGTCTCCCTAGTGCTCGTAATCTTGCTCGTCTTCGTCTCCCTAGTGCTCGTGATCTTCCTGGTCTTCACTCCCTGGAGCTCGTGATCTTGCATGTCTTCGTCTCTCTGGTGCTCATGATTTTGCTCGTCTTCGTTTTCCTCGTGCTCGTAATCTTGCTCGTCTTCGTCTCCCTACTGCTCGTGATCTTGCTCGTCTACTCTCCCTGGAGCTCGTGACCTTGCTCGTCTTCGTCTCCCTAGAGCTCGTGATCTTCCTGGTGTTCTCTCCTTGGAGCTCGTGATCTTGCATGTCTTCGTCTCTCTGGTGCTCATGATCTTGCTCGTCAATGTCTCCCTAGTGCTCGTGATCTTGCTCGTCTTCGTCTCCTTGGTGCTCGTGATCTTGCTCGTCTTCCTCTCCGTGGAGCTCATGATCTTGCTCGTCTTCGTCTCCCTCGTGCTCGTGATCCTGCTCGTCTTCGTCTCCTTGGTGCTCGTGATCTTGCTTGTCTTCGTCTCCCTGGTGCTCCTGATCTTGATCGTCTTTGTCTCCCTCGAGTTTGTAATCTTGCTCGTTTTCGACTTGCTGGTGCTCGTGATCTTCCTCGTCTTCTCTCTTTGGAGCTCGTGATCTTGCATGTCTTTGTCTCTCCGGTGGTCGTGATCTTGCTTGTCTATGTCTCCCTAGTGCTCGTGATCTTGCTCGTCTTCGTCTCCATGCTGCTCGTGATCTTGCTCGTCTACTCTCCCTAGAGCTCGTGACCTTGCTTGTCTTCGTTTCCCTAGAGCTCGTGATCTTGCTCGTCTTCATCTCCCTGGAGCTCGTGATCTTGCTCGTCTTCGTCTCCCTGGTGCTCGTGATCTTGCTCGTCTTCGTCTCCTTGGTGCTCGTGATCTTGCTTGTCTTCGTCTCCCTGGTGCTCCTGATCTTGATCGTCTTTGTCTCCCTCGAGTTTGTAATCTTGCTCGTCTTCGACTTCCTGGTGCTCGTGATCTTGCTCGTCTTCTCTCCTTGGTGCTCATGATCTTGCTCGTCTTCGTCTCCCTAGTGCTCGCGATCTTGCTCGTCTTCATCTCCCTCGTGCTTGTGATCTTTCTTGTCTTCGTCTCCCAAGAGCTCGTGATCTTGCTCTGCTTCGTCTCCCTAGTGCTCGTGATCTTGCTTGTCTTCGTCTCCCTAGTGCTCGTGATCTTCCTGGTCTTCTCTCCCTGGAGCTCGTGATCTTGCATGTCTTCGTCTCTCCGGTGCTCGTGATCTTGCTTGTCTTTGTCTCCCTAGTGCTCGTGATCTTGCTCGTCTTCGTCTCCATGCTGCTCGTGATCTTGCTCGTCTACTCTCCCTGGAGCTCGTGACCTTGCTCGTCTTCGTCTCCCTAGAGCTCGTGATCTTGCTCGTCTTCGTCTACCTTGTGCTCGTGATCTTGCTCGTCTACGTCTCTGTGGAGCTCGTGATCTTGCTCGTCTTCGTCTCCTTCGTGCTCGTGATCTTGCTCGTCTTCGTCTCCCTCGAGCTCGAGATCTTGCTCGTCTTCCTCTCCCTGGTGCTCGTGATGTTGCTCGTCTTCGTCTCCTTGGTGCTCGTGATCTTGCTCGTCTTCCTCTCCCTGAAGCTCATAATCTTGCTCGTCTTCGTCTCCCTTGTGCTTGTGATCTTGCTCGTCTTCGTCTCCATGGTGCTCGTGATCTTGCTTGTCTTCGTCTCCCTGGTGCTCCTGATCTTGATCGTCTTTGTCTCCCTCGAGTTTGTAATCTTGCTCGTCTTCGACTTCCTGGTGCTCGTGATCTTGCTCGTCTTCTCTCCTTGGTGCTCATGATCTTGCTCGTCTTCGTCTCCCTAGTGCTCGTGATCTTGCTCGTCTTCATCTCCCTCGTGCTTGTGATCTTTCTTGTCTTCGTCTCCCAAGAGCTCGTGATCTTGCTCTTTTTCGTCTCCCTAGTGCTCGTGACCTTGCTCGTCTTCGTCGCCCTAGTGCTCGTCATCTTCCTGGTCTTCTCTCCCTGGAGCTCGTGATCTTGCATGTCTTCGTCTCTCTGGTGCTCATGATCTTGCTCGTCAATGTCTCCCTAGTGCTCGTGATCTTGCTCGTCATCGTCTCCATGCTGCTCGTGATCTTGCTCGTCTACTCTCCCTGGAGCTCGTGACCTTGCTCGTCTTCGTCTTCCTAGAGCTCGTGATCTTGCTCGTCTTCGTCTCCCTGGTGCTCGTGATCTTGCTCGGCTACGTCTCCCTGGAGCTCGTGATCTTGCTCGTCTTCGTCTCCTTCGTGCTCGTGATCTTGCTCGTCTTCGTCTCCCTGGAGCTCGTGATCTTGCTCGTCTTCCTCTCCCTAGTGCTCGTGATCTTGCTCGTCTTCGTCCCCTTGGTGCTCGTGATCTTGCTCGTCTTCCTCTCCGTGGAGCTCATGATCTTGCTCGTCTTCGTCTCCCTTGTGCTCATGATCTTGCTCGTCTTCGTCCCCTTGGTGCTCGTGATCTTGCTCGTCTTCCTCTCCGAGGAGCTCATGATCTTGCTCGTCTTCGTCTCCCTTGTGCTCATGATCTTGGTCGTCTTCGTCTCCTTGGTGCTTGTGATCTTGCTCGTCTTCGTCTCCATGGTGCTCGTGATCTTGCTTGTCTTCGTCTCCCTGGTGCAGCTAATCTTGATCATCTTTGTCTCCCTCGAATTTGTAATCTTGCTCGTCTTCGACTTCCTGGTGCTCGTGATCTTGCTCGTCTTCTCTCCTTGGTGCTCATGATCTTGCTCGTCTTCGTCTCCCTAGTGCTCGCGATCTTGCTCGTCTTCATCTCCCTCGTGCTTGTGATCTTTCTTGTCTTCTTCTCCCAAGAGCTCGTGATCTTGCTCTTTTTCGTCTCCCTAGTGCTCGTAATCTTGCTCGTCTTCGTCTCCCTAGTGCTCGTGATCTTCCAGGTCTTCTCTCCCTGGAGCTCGTGATCTTGCATGTCTTCGTCTCTCTGGTGCTCATGATCTTGCTCGTCTTCGTTTTCCTCGTTCTCGTAATCTTGCTCGTCTTCGTCTCCCTACTGCTCGTGATCTTGCTCGTCTACTCTCCCTGGAGCTCGTGACCTTGCTCGTCTTCGTCTCCCTAGAGCTCGTGATCTTGCTCGTCTTCGTCTTTCTGGAGCTCGTGATCTTGCTCGTCTTCGTCTCCCGGGTGTTCGTGATCTTGCTCGTCTTCCTCTCCCTAGTGCTCGTGATCTTGCTCGTCTTCATCTTCCTGGTGCTTGTGATCTTGCTCGTCTTCGTCTCCCTAGAGCTCGTGATCTTACTCGTCTTCATTTCCCTGGAGCTAGTGATTTGCTCGTCTTCCTCTCCCAGATGCTCGTGATCTCGCTCGTCTTCATCTTCGTGGTGCTTGTGATCTTGCACGTCTTCGTCTCTCCCGAGCTCGTGATCTTGCTCGTCTTCGTCTCCCTAGAGCTTGTAATCTTATTCGTCTTCGTCTCCCTGGTGCTCGTGATCTTGCTCGTCTTCGTCTCCCTACTGCTCGTGATCTTGCTCGTCTACTCTCCCTGGTGCTCATGATCTTGCTCGTCTTCGTTTCCCTAGTGCTCGTGATCTTGCTCGTCTTCATCTCCCTGCTGCTCTTGATCTTGCTCGTCTACTCTCCCTGGAGCTCGTGACCTTGCTCGTCTTCGTCTTCCTAGAGCTCGTGATCTTGCTCGTCTTCGTCTCCCTAGAGCTCGTGAACTTGCTCGTTTTCGTCTCCCTAGTGCTCGTGATCTTGCTCGTCTTCATCTCCCTCTTGCTTGTGATCTTACTCCTCTTTTTCTCTCTAGAGCTCGTGATCTTACTCGTCTTCATCTCCCTGCAGCTAGTAATCTTGCTTGTCTTCCTCTCCCAAATGCTCGTGATCTTGCTCGTCTTCGTCTCCCTGGTGCTCGTAATCTTGCTCGTCTTCGTCTCCCTGGAGCTCGTGATCTTGCTCGTATTCGTGTCCCTCGTGCTCGTGATCTTGCTCGTCTTCGTCTCCGTGGTGCTCGTGATCTTGCTCGTCTTCGTCTCCCTGGTGCTCCTGATGTTAATCATCTTTGTCTCCTTCGAGTTCGTAATCTTGCTCGTCTTTGTCTCCCTCGTGCTCGTAGTCTTGCTCGTCTTCGTCTCCCTAGTGCTCGTGATCTTGCTCGTCTTCGTCCCCCTCAAGCTCTTGATCTTGCTCGTCCTTATCTTCCTCGTGTTGGTGACCTTGATTGTCGTCTCTCCCTGGTGCTGGTGATCTTGTTGGTCTTCGTCTCCCTGGTGCTCGTGATCTTGCTCATCTTCGTCTTCGTGGTGCTCGTTAGCTTGCTCACCTTCTCTCCCTTGTGCTCATGATCTTGTTCATCTTCGTCTCCCTAGTGCTCGTGAGCTTCCTGGTCTTCTCTCCCTGGTGCTCGTGATCTTGCTCGTCTTCGTCTCTGTAGTGCTCGTGACCTTGCTCGTCTTCGTCTCTCTGATGCTCGTAATCTTGCTTGTCTTTGACTCCCTGATGCTCGTGATCTTGCTCGTCTTCTCTCCCTGGAGCTCATGATCTTTCTCGTCTTCGTCTGCCTAGTGCTCCAGATCTTGCTCGTCTTCATCTCCCTGGTGCTCGTGATCTTACTTGTCTTCATCTCCCTAGAGCTAGTGATCATGCTCGTCTTCCTCTCCCAGATGCTCGTGATCTTGCTCGTCTTCGTCTCCCTGGTGCTCGTGATCTTGCTCGTCTTCGTCTCCCTGGAGCTCGTGATCTTGCTCGTCTTCCTGTCCCTCGTGGTCGTGATCTTGCTCGTCTTCGTCTCTGTGGTGCTCGTGATCTTGCTCGTCTTCGTCTCCCTGGTGCTCCTGATGTTGATCATCTTTGTCTCCTTCGAGTTCGTAATCTTGCTCGTCTTTGTCTCCCTCGTGCTCGTAATCTTGCTCGTCTTCGTCTCCCTAGTGCTCGTGATCTTGCTCGTCTTCGTCCCCCTCAAGCTCTTGATCTTGCTCGTCTTTATCTTCCTCGTGCTGGTGACCTTGATTGTCGTCTCTCCCTGGTGCTGGTGATCTTGTTCGTCTTCGTCTCCCTGGTGCTCGTGATCTTGGTCATCTTTGTCTTCCTGGTGCTCGTGACCTTGCTCGCCTTCTCTCCCTAGTGCTCATGATCTTGCTCGTCTTCGTCTCCCTAGTGCTCGTGATCTTGCTCGTCTTCGTCTCCCTAGTGCTCATGATCTTCCTAGTCTTCTCTCCCTGGTGCTCGTGATCTTGCTCGTCTTCGTCTCTCTGGTGCTCGTGACCTTGCTCGTCTTCGTCTCCTTGATGCTCGTGATCTTGCTCGTCTTCGTCTTCCTGGAACTCGTGATCTTGCTCGTCTTCTCTCATTGGTGCTCATGATCTTGCTCGTCTTCGTCTCCCTAGTGCTCGCGATCTTTCTTGTCTTCATCTCCCTGGTGCTTGTGATCTTTCTCGTCTTCGTCTCCCAAGAGCTCGTGATCTTGCTCGTCTTCGTCTCCCTAGTGCTCGTGATCTTCCTGGTCTTCTCTCAGTGGTGCTGGTGATCTTGCTCGTCTTTGTCTCTCTGGTGCTCGTGATCTTGCTCGTCTTCGTCTCCCTGATGCTCGTGATCTTGCTCGTCTTCGTCTCCCTGGAGCTCGTGATCTTGCTCGTCTTCCTGTCCCTCGTGGTCGTGATCTTGCTCGTCTTCGTCTCTGTGGTGCTCGTGATCTTGCTCGTCTTCGTCTCCCTGGTGCTCCTGATGTTGATCATCTTTGTCTCCTTCGAGTTCGTAATCTTGCTCGTCTTTGTCTCCCTCGTGCTCGTAATCTTGCTCGTCTTCGTCTCCCTAGTGCTCGTGATCTTGCTCGTCTTCGTCCCCCTCAAGCTCTTGATCTTGCTCGTCTTTATCTTCCTCGTGCTGGTGACCTTGATTGTCGTCTCTCCCTGGTGCTGGTGATCTTGTTCGTCTTCGTCTCCCTGGTGCTCGTGATCTTGGTCATCTTTGTCTTCCTGGTGCTCGTGACCTTGCTCGCCTTCTCTCCCTAGTGCTCATGATCTTGCTCGTCTTCGTCTCCCTAGTGCTCGTGATCTTGCTCGTCTTCGTCTCCCTAGTGCTCATGATCTTCCTAGTCTTCTCTCCCTGGTGCTCGTGATCTTGCTCGTCTTCGTCTCTCTGGTGCTCGTGACCTTGCTCGTCTTCGTCTCCTTGATGCTCGTGATCTTGCTCGTCTTCGTCTTCCTGGAACTCGTGATCTTGCTCGTCTTCTCTCATTGGTGCTTATGATCTTGCTCGTCTTCGTCTCCCTAGTGCTCGCGATCTTTCTTGTCTTCATCTCCCTGGTGCTTGTGATCTTTCTCGTCTTCGTCTCCCAAGAGCTCGTGATCTTGCTCGTCTTCGTCTCCCTAGTGCTCGTGATCTTCCTGGTCTTCTCTCAGTGGTGCTGGTGATCTTGCTCGTCTTTGTCTCTCTGGTGCTCGTGATCTTGCTCGTCTTCGTCTCCCTGATGCTCGTGATCTTGCTCGTCTTTGTCTCCCTGGTGCTCGTGATCTTGCTCGTCTTCTCTCCCTGGTGCTCATGATCTTGCTCGTCTTCGTCTCCCTGGTGCTCGCGATATTGCTCGTCTTCTCTCTGGTGCTCATGATCTTGCTCGTCTTCGTCTCCCTAGTGCTCGTGATCTTGCATGTCTTCATCTCCCTGGTGCTTGTGTCTTGCTCGTCTTCGTCTCCCTGGAGCTCGTGATCTTACTTGTCTTCATCTCCCTGGACCTAGTGATCTAGCTCATCTTCCTCTCCCAGATGCCCGTGATCTTGCTCGTCTTCGTCTCGTTGTGCTCGTGATCTTACTCGTCTACGTCTCCCTGGAGCTAGTGATCTTGCTCGTCTTCCTCTCCTAGATGCTCGTGATCTTGCTCGTCTTCTCTCTCTGGTGCTCATGATCTTGCTCGTCTTCGTCTCGCTAGTGCTTGTGATCTTGCTCGTCTTCATCTCTGTGGTGCTTCTGATCTTGCTCGTCTTCGTCTCCCTGGAGCTCGTGATCTTGCTCGTCTTCGTCTCCCTCGTGCTCGTGATCCTGCTCGTCTTCGTCTCCCTGGTGTTCGTGATCTTGCTCTTCTTTGATTCCTTGGTGCGACTGATCTTGATCGTCTTTGTCTCCCTCGAGTTTGTAATCTTGCTCGTCTTCGACTTCCTGGTGCTCGTGATCTTGCTCGTCTTCTCTCCTTGGTGCTCATGATCTTGCTCGTCTTCCTCTCCCTAGTGCTCGCGATCTTGCTCGTCTTCATCTCCCTCGTGCTTGTGATCTTTCTTGTCTTCGTCTCCCAAGAGCTCGTGATCTTGCTCTTCTTCGTCTCCCTAGTGCTCGTAATCTTGCTCGTCTTCGTCTCCCTAGTGCTCGTGATCTTCCTGGTCTTCTCTCCCTGGAGCTCGTGATCTTGCATGTCTTCGTCTCTCTGGTGCTCATGATCTTGCTCGTCTTCGTTTCCCTCGTGCTCGTAATCTTGCTCGTCTTCGTCTCCCTACTGCTCGTGATCTTGCTCGTCTACTCTCCCTGGAACTCATCTTCCTCTCCCAGATGCCCGTGATCTTGCTCGTCTTCGTCTCGTTGTGCTCGTGATCTTACTCGTCTTCTTCTCCCTGGAGCTAGTGATCTTGCTCGTCTTCCTCTCCTAGATGCTCGTGATCTTGCTCGTCTTCTCTCTCTGGTGCTCATGATCTTGCTCGTCTTCGTCTCGCTAGTGCTCGTGATCTTGCTCGTCTTCATCTCTGTGGTGCTCCTGATCTTGCTTGTCTTCGTCTCCCTGGAGCTCGTGATCTTGCTCGTCTTCGACTCCCTCGTGCTCGTAATCTTCCTCGTCTTCGTCTCCCTGGTGCTCGTGATCTTGCTCGTCTTCGTCTCCCCGAAGCTTCTGCTCTTGCTCATCTTCGTCTTCCTGGTGCTCGTGACCTTGATTGTCTTCTCTCCCTGGTGCTCGTTATCTTGCTCGTCTTCGTCTCCCTGGTCGTCGTCATCTTGCTCATCTTCGTCTTCTTGGTGCTCGTGACCTTGCTCGCCTTCTCTCCCTAGTGCTCATGATCTTGCTCGTCTTCGACTCCCTGATGCTCCTGATCTTGCTCGTCTTCGTCTTCCTAGTGCTCGTGATCTTCCTGGTCTTCTCTCTTTGATGCTCGTGATCTTGCTCGTCTTTGTCTCCCTGGTGCTCGTGACCTTGCTCGTCTTCTTCTCCATGGTGCTCCTGATCTTCCTCGTCTTCGTCTTCCTCGTGCTCGTGATCTTGCTCATCTTCTCTCCCTGGTGCTCATGATCTTGCTCGTCTTCGTCTCCCTGGTGCTCGCGATATTGCTCGTCTTCTCTCTGGTGCTCCTGATCTTGCTCGTCTTCGTCTTCCTAGTGCTCGTGATCTTCCTGGTCTTCTCTCTTTGATGCTCGTGATCTTGCTCGTCTTTGTCTCTCTGGTGCTCGTGACCTTGCTCGTCTTCTTCTCCATGGTGCTCCTGATCTTCCTCGTCTTCGTCTTCCTCGTGCTCGCGATCTTGCTCGTCTTCATCTCCCTGGTGCTTGTGATCTTTCTCGTCTTCGTCTCCCAAGAGCTCGTGATCTTGCTCGTCTTCATCTCCCTGGTGCTCGTGATCTTGCTCGTCTTCTCTCAGTGGTGCTGGTGATCTTGCTCGTCTTCGTCTCTCTGGTGCTCGCGATCTTCCTGGTCTTCTCTCTTTGATGCTCGTGATCTTGCTCGTCTTTGTCTCCCTGGTGCTCGTGACCTTGCTCGTCTTCTTCTCCATGGTGCTCCTGATCTTCCTCGTCTTCGTCTTCCTCGTGCTCGTGATCTTGCTCATCTTCTCTCCCTGGTGCTCATGATCTTGCTCGTCTTCGTCTCCCTAGTGCTCGTGATCTTGCTTGTCTTCATCTCCCTGGTGCTTGTCATCTTGCTCGTCTTCGTCTCCCTGGAGCTCGTGATCTTGCTCGTCTTCGTCTCCCTGGAGCTCGTGATCTTGCTCGTCTTTTTCTCCCTGGTGCTCGTGATCTTGCTCGTCTTCGTCTCCCTGGTGCTCGTGATCTTGCTCGTCTTCGTCTCCCTCGTGCTCATGATCTTGCTCGTCTTCGTTTCCCTAGTGCTCGTGATCTTGCTCGTCTTCATCTCCCTGGTGCTTGTGATCTTGCTCGTCTTCGTCTCCCTGGAGCTCGTGATCTTGCTCGTCTTCGTCTCCCTGGAGCTCGTGATCTTGCTCGTCTTCGTCTCCCTGGAGCTCGTGATCTTGCTCGTCTTCGTCTCTCTAGTGCTCTTGATGTTGATCATCTTTGTCTCCCTCGAGTTCGTAATCTTGCTCGTCTTTGTCTCCCTCGTGCTCGTTATCTTGCTCGTCTTCGTCTCCCTAGTGCTCGTGATCTTGCTCGTCTTCGTCTCCCTGGTGGTCGTGATCTTGGTCATCTTTGTCTTCCTGGTGCTCGTGACCTTGCTCGCCTTCTCTCCCTAGTGCTCATGATCTTGCTCGTCTTCGTCTCCCTAGTGCTCGTGATCTTGCTCGTCTTCGTCTCCCTAGTGCTCGTGATCTTCCTGGTCTTCTCTCCCTGGTGCTCGTAATCTTGCTCGTCTTCGTCTCTCTGGTGCTCGTGACCTTGCTCGTCTTCGTCTCCTTGATGCTCGTGATCTTGCTCGTCTTCGTCTTCCTGGTGCTCGTGATCTTGCTCGTCTTCTCTCCTTGGTGCTCATGATCTTGCTCGTCTTCGTCTCCCTAGTGCTCGCGATCTTGCTCGTCTTCATCTCCCTGGTGCTTGTGATCTTTCTCGTCTTCGTCTCCCAAGAGCTCGTGATCTTGCTCGTCTTCATCTCCCTGGTGCTCGTGATCTTGCTCGTCTTCTCTCAGTGGTGGTGGTGATCTTGCTCGTCTTCGTCTCTCTGGTGCTCGTGATCTTGCTCGTCTTCGTCTCCCTGATGCTCGTGATCTTGCTCGTCTTTGTCTCCCTGGTGCTCGTGATCTTGCTCGTCTTCTCTCCCTGGTGCTCATGATCTTGCTCGTCTTCGTCTCCCTGGTGCTCGCGATATTGCTCGTCTTCTCTCTGGTGCTCATGATCTTGCTCGTCTTCGTCTCCCTAGTGCTCGTGATCTTGCTTGTCTTCATCTCCCTGGTGCTTGTCATCTTTCTCGTCTTCGTCTCCCTGGAGCTCGTGATCTTGCTCGTCTTCGTCTCCCTGGAGCTCGTGATCTTGCTCGTCTTTTTCTCCCTGGTGCTCGTGATCTTGCTCGTCTTCGTCTCCCTGGTGCTCGTGATCTTGCTCGTCTTCGTCTCCCTAGTGCTCATGATCTTGCTCGTCTTCGTTTCCCTAGTGCTCGTGATCTTGCTCGTCTTCATCTCCCTGGTGCTTGTGATCTTGCTCGTCTTCGTCTCCCTGGAGCTCGTGATCTTGCTCGTCTTCGTCTCCCTGGAGCTCGTGATCTTGCTCGTCTTCGTCTCCCTGGAGCTCGTGATCTTGCTCGTCTTCGTCTCCCTGGAGCTCGTGATCTTGCTCGTCTTTTTCTCCCTGGTGCTCGTGATCTTGCTCGTCTTCGTCTCCCTGGTGCTCGTGATCTTGCTCGTCTTCGTCTCCCTCGTGCTCATGATCTTGCTCGTCTTCGTTTCCCTAGTGCTCGTGATCTTGCTCGTCTTCATCTCCCTGGTGATTGTGATCTTGCTCGTCTTCGTCTCCCTGGAGCTCGTGATCTTGTTCGTCTTCGTCTCCCTGGAGCTCGTGATCTTGCTCGTCTTCGTCTCCCTGGAGCTCGTGATCTTGCTCGTCTTCGTCTCCCTGGTGTTCGTGATCTTGTTCGTCTTCGTCTCGCTAGTGCTCGTGATCTTGCTCGTCTTCGTCTCCTTGGTGCTCCTGACCTTAATTCACTCGTCCTGGAGTAGTCTGGGCTTCCGGTCTCCCTCAACTCGTCTTCTCAAAGAAAACATAAACTCTTGCTAGCCGGGGCTTCCGGCTCTCTCACTTAGTCTTTCCAATCCACTCTCCCCATTCCCCACAGTCTCTCCTCAAAAATGAGCCTCCCTCGTGGGGTTAACCCCCAGGGCCTCTTGCTCCCCTTGCGTTCCCCAAGGTCGTTCCCCTGAATCTTCTTGTATGCTTTAGCCGCCATCTTGGCTGCCACTACTAATGGCACCTTTTATGAAAAACATAAACCTACCTACTAAATCCTTGTAAGGCACCCTTGTAATAACTATGGAGGTGTCACTACTAACCTAGGAATACTCTTCTCATATTTTAACCTCATGGCACATGATGTGCGCATGATCAATAAGTGAGCCCTTGTTACTAATTCAAGGGTTCTTAACTCACATCTATCTACCCAACTTGAATTCCACTTGCGTGGGGTTATATCTAATTTAATTAATGATTGGTGGGGGTTTTGCCCAAGCCTTTTTTACCCTGTTTGACTAATTTTTAATGGGCTTTTAAAGCCTCATTCTTTTTTCTTCCTCCTCACCATCATTCTTCCATCTTCTCCTATTTTTATCGTGGTTAAATCACCGTGGCTACTTCGTGGTCTCTAAATTAGTAAGAGATAAATTCTTCTCTATCCCTTCTCTTTCTAATTTTTGTATTGTTTTTATTTTTCAACCTTTTATTTATTATTTTTTCTTTCTATTTATTTTTTGGTTAACCACATAAAAATCTTGGCTGCCATAATGTGGCTCCCAATTTAAGAATTAGTGGATGGAAAAGGCCAATTGGCCATTTCGGTCAAAAATTATGGGCTAATCCACTTGGAAAACCCATTTCTACTACTTATTAACCTCAACGTGTACGTTGTGTGATCCATTCGTCACCGTGAGCCGTTTTTGTGGCTCACAACGGACCTTTAGGATAAGATTTTTTAGAAGACTCCGCCTTGGAGGGGATTCATTTTAGCTTTAGTTAGAAATAGGAATTAGAAGCTTCCAAGTTCTAAACTTGGAAGTTAACTTGTACTTAACGAATTCGTCTTAGGGACGACCAGCCTTTTATCTTTATTGTTTTTGCCTTGAATTTGTTGCACCTGGTGCTTTCTGCTTTGAGTGAATGGTGTGAGTTTGTAGCAAGGACAAGGCCCATTCCGTAGGTGCCGATCTTCTCCTTTCTTTTGTTGTTTTAAACTTCAGTAATATCGGATCTCCCAAGACGGTTGGTCGGACGTAGAGTGGGAGAGCGCCCGGAGGCATTGAAGACGAGTGCAGGGTGAGGCCTGCTACTCTCCTAGGTTTCGGAAGTAGCCATAGGGGTGGGAAGTATTGCAGAGGAGGGCCTGATATTCCCCAGTAGACGGAAATTCCGTCTAGACCGGATTTCAGTTGCGATCGGAGTCTGCCTCCAAAATTGGGATCAAAAGCCCATTATGTATGTCCAATAGGCAGTCCTAGAATAACTACGGAGTTGGGAGGAAGAGAGAGTTGAGTCAGACTGAAAGGATGTCATCGTAGACGGATCGAACTCTGCGTGACCGCATCCGGATGGCCATCCGGATGATGTGAGAGCAAAGATCCGGACACAGCTTTGTACACCGGATAGATAGTAGGATAGTGGGGGTCCAGCCACTTTAAGTCACGGGATAGTGAACGTCCGGACTCTTGAACTACTGGATAGTGGGGCATCCAGTGACTCAAAAGAAAAGGATCAGTGGCCTTCCGGTCCACCTATAAAATGCGCACACACTAAAGTCTCCTCTTTGTCACAATGCAACTTGTTTGATAGTACGACCAGTAATATGCATATGCAAATCGAAACTTATGTTTTTTATTATAAAATGGAGTCCTACTAGCTAATTCATTCTATGTCAATGGACTTTACAAATAGACCAGACTCTACTCTCTTCTTTGGAATGGCCAGAACTCTTTGTACAGGGCGGTTGGTAGGAATATTGTTGCAGAGTTTCATCACATGAGTTGGAATTGCAAACCTAGGAGGAATTGCAAACATGAAGTTGTTGGAAGATGGATGCAGATTCGGTAGATGTTTCTTACTCGGTACTTGCACATGTCTGACTTTCCTCTGTCTCGTTGCTAAAAGAGTAAAATGTTTGAGGAAAGTGAGTTGCATCCAAACTGAGAATGTGATAGAAGTATCAAGATTTCAGGCACTTGAATAGAGATCCTCCCTAGGTCGATGATGTGTATCCCGATAGCCTCTGTTCCTACATTGATCAACGTTTCTAGAACGCTCAAATTACTAGAAAGAACTGTTATTCACCTACGAAATAAACCCCTAAAGTTCCTTGGCAATTTTGCTCAAATACTAGTCCAAGACCGCTACTGTAAAAAAGAGGCACAAAAATCACAGTTTTGAGGAAGATTTTGGACTTTAGACAACAAGACCTTTAAAGAGGCTTCTATCTAAATATGCCATATTTTTTTGGTTGCAACCCACAACACATATATGAAGATTATAGCATTTGAAGTGAAAGACATAGTTTTTTTTGCCCCTTGCCCGGCAGAGCCAATCCACTTTGACTTCCCATATCTTGTAACTTTTACACTAATGTGTACTTGGAACCATTACCAATATGATTCATATAATGTTAGATAAGTGTTTGCAAAATCTTAGGTCAAAATGAGGAGTGAAGTTGTTGAAACAAATAGTTTGGTGCATGGGGGTACAAAAACGTGACAATGACTTCAAAAATGGAGTGGAAATGTTTGTTGCATACAACTTTGCAAACAACTTTACATATTTGGGAATCCCAACAGTTCAAACTTATCATTCCATTTTTCATTAATTTAGGAAAAATAATTGGGTAAAAATAGTAAAATCTCTAATTTTGAACAATTTCTTGAATTTATCCAAGCAAATTTTGGTAGGGCAATGTTCAAAAATGGGTCTCATTCATCAAATATTGGGCCACGTCATCTCACAGACTTTCCCTAAAAGTCAGGATTGTTAAACTTTTGTTTATACAAGGGAAAAAAAAACAATCAACGTGGCGGGCCCTTGATGGTCGGTCCGTGGGTCCCAAGGACAATTGGCAGGCGCAGTCCAATTCCATTAAAAAAAATCCTTGTAGAATTTTCTTGACTTTTATAAAGGTACATTTCAAGGTTCTTCTCCCACCCATGATTTGGGCTGCCCCACCCTTCCTCCACCCTTTGTGCCCCTATTTACTGCCCATCTACAACACTTGTATTTCATTGTTTCATAGGGTTGCCCAAGCTGCCCAACATTCCCATGTTTAACTTTGAAGGCTAATAACTTTCAAACTATGAGTCAAAAAAAAAAAAAAAAAAAAACCCCATAAAGCTCTTATCAGGGACAATCTAGAATAAAATTTCCAAAAAAGGATTTATATTTATAACTAGGAACCTGCCCAAAATAGAAATTGTTCCCCCAAGAATCACTTGGTCCTTTAGGGGTTAAGAGGAATATCACCTACAAAACAAAAGAAATTAGCAACAGTTTCCTGCAAACAGCTTCGGAGGTACTATATTGTACAGTACAGGCCTGTATCTTGAGAATCACATTTTGGCAACTAGAAAACTGCATGCGGTGATTTGGGGCCTTATCCACTTGCATCCAAAATAATGTCATCGTTCAAAGCAACTCCAGGAATTTCACATATTCTCACTTTCGGAACTGGCACTGAATCTTTGCCTCCGAAATCAAACTAGATGTGTGACAGTTTGTAGAAACACGATGAGGCAAGGCAAAGACTGAAGCTTTTCTTTGCAAATGATTCTACGGTGACTTGCTGCTCTAGCAATCACCCCATATCTGATCGGTCGGAGGAATCATGTGTAAAGAAATGGACAATAGAACCGAGCGTACCAAGAAGAAAATCAAGGAGTACAGTACAGTCCCCTTCAATAAGATTACGTACTTTTTGCATTCCTGGGGATAGTAACTTTCAGTGCTACCAACTTTGACACCCTCTTGAGGGTGAGAAATTGTTATTTTACCATGAAATTTTTGGCACAAGATCATTTCTATGTTGACAACGCGTGTGCAAAATTTCAAGGTCGGAAGTCGAATAAAAAAAAAGATATTCAAGATCTACCAACATGGGTAGCACTAAGAAAAGTTTCATAGCTACGAACTTTGACACCCTCCCAAGGATTGAATTTTTTGTTTTGCCCATGTAATTTTTGGCATGGGACCTTCTCTGTGTTTATTACATGTTTAAAGTCCAAAACATCCACACTAAGAAACATATTTAAAATCTAGCAACATGTGTAGTTGTGAGTGTAGTTGTAAGAAACATTTCACTCCTCGCCAACTTTGACACACTCCCAAGGATTAAATATTTTGTTTTTGCACATGAAATTTTGGCATGAAACCATGTCTGTATTGTACACATGTGTACCAAGTTTTAAGGCCAAAATACCTACATAGCAAAAGATTTTTGAAATCTACCAACATGTGTAGTTGTGAGAAACATTTCACTCTTGCCAAATTTGACACCCTCCCATGGATTGAATTTTATAGTTTTTCCCATGAGATTTTGGACATGAGACCATCTCTATGTTGATTTTATGTGTGCTTAATTTCAAGTCTAAAATATCCACGATAGAAAAGAAAAAAATCAAAATCTACCAACATGCTAATTGTGGGAAACAACCGGGTACCATTTCAACTTTGGCACCTTCCCTAGGTTTGAAAGATTGTTATTTTACTATAAAAATTTTAACACATGATCACCTCTATGTTTATAACATGTGTGCCAAATTTCAAGGCCAGAAGATGAAAAAAAAAACCCATATTCAAAATCTACCAACATGTGAAACTATGATAAACAATCTTGTGTATCTATTATTGTATTCATCACATGGTTTTGAAATTTAACACACATGTTATCAGCATAGAGATGATCTTGTGATAAAAATTTCATGGTAAAATATCAAATTTCCAGCCCTCAGGAGGGTGTCAAAATTGGCAGTAGTGAATGGCTTACAACTACACATGTTGATAAATTTGGAATATCTTTTTCAATATTCATCTTCTGGCCTTGAAATTTGGCACACATGTTGACAACATAGAAATGATCTTGTGCCAAAAATCTGGTAAAATAACAATTTTCTAGACCTCAAGAGGGTGTTAAAGTTGGCGGCACTGAAAGTTACTATCCCTAGGAATGCAAAAAGTACGTAACCTTATTGAAGGGGACTGTACAGTACAGTACATGATTAGGCTTGCGTATGTGGTGATATCGAGATGCATTGGAGCAGTGCTCACGGGACAGAGAGCTTGGCAGAGCTGAGGCCCACCAAATCTCTCACTTGCAGGCTTGCAGTTCGGAATCATTCGCATGCGAACATCTCCTGAGATGATGACACGTCGCGAAACTCGTCCGCCGGATGAATTCCGTTTTGAAACGGGGATGAAACAGAAACGTTTAGAATCGTTTCGAAACGCGTTTCTTTGCAACTATGGCCCCATCCGATCTCGTGTGTGTGACCTTACTGCCGGTTTAGGGTACTCGTCTAGCACTGCGCAGAGGCATAATCAGGTTATCGTAGACAGCGTCTCCGGACTCGACTTCCATCGCTATTGCCAATTGTGGCACTCTTGTAGCCATGGCCATGCGCTCCAGCGTGGCCGGGCGCCTCCTGCGCCGCTCCGCCGCCGTCGCCTACCAATGGAGGTCCGCTCCGGAAAAATTCCTGCAGTCTCACCAGTCCACTCGTAAGCTTTAAACCCTAAACTCTGAGATGATTCTCTTTCAGGAATGGCTCGCCTTCGTCTCAATCGAAAGGAACCGGATGGGGATTAGCGACGGCGATCAATTTGGCGATCACATTCGGTTTCGCGGTTCTGGTGTAATTTCAGCGAGGTTGGTTTCTAGGGTTTTGATGATCTCAGTCGCCTTTAGGGTTCCGTGGAGTTTTAATTTTTAGCGGATTTTGACGACAGGTGGTTTTTGAGAATGTGCAGATGGTTCGCGGAGAGGTTTTGGGTCATTAGGGTTAGGGTTTAAGGGTCTCGAGTCCAGCTCGGGTGTCGCGACAGGTAAGCGATCCCTTGGCACGTCGAGTGTGGTACAGCAGCAGTCGTTAGTTACGCCGAACGAGGTGCAGAAGGAGCTGCAATCCGGTGCCGAGACGACGGCCGAGCTGGTCGCGCAGACGCGGGAGGTGCAGTTGAAGTTTATTAACGAGGCGAGGGCGAGGATCTTCGGTCACGTGATCGGGAACGGTGAGCGGTCCGCGCACAAGGTGCTGCGCCGCAAGATGATCGGGCAGAAGATCGTGTCTTGGTACCCGACGCCCATTCAAAAGCAGGACCCCATGTTCGAGGACCCCAAGATCAAGCGGCGCGTGGTGAAGAACGAGCGCCTCAAGCGGCGCGGCAAGGGCCCTCCCAAGAAGGGCCACGGCAAGCGTGCTGCCAAGCGCGCCAAGTAGTTCTTATGGTTTGCTCCTTCTCGTCATCTTAGTGTTCTTATTTCAATAGGATAATTCTTTTCCCTGAGCTTGTGATAGTTGCAATTCGAATTCGAACATTATTATCACACAAGTGGCTAAAGATGGCCGTGTCTGCAAGAGTCTCAGAAATGGCCAGGTTTTGTAATTTCCCTGAGTGTCGTGTGGGCTTTGGCTGCCATGACGTTGTTGTGTCTCTTGATTTGGATTTGTATTTCATGGCGAATTTTCTCTTAGTTTTAGTTTAGTGTGCTAACTGCTGAGAGTTGCTCGGAGAGTTATTGATGTAGTAGTTGTAGTCATTGTTCTAGTTATCGTCAAGTCTCAGGAGAATTCTTTTCGCTGAGCATGTGATAGTTGCAAGTCGAATCTGAGAGCATGTATGCATTCTTATCATCGCTTGGTTACGGTACTGCAGAAGGTCACTCTGAGAGAGTGATGGACTTGATTGGTTGGTCACATTTCGAAGTTTTTCTTCTTTACAATTCTGTCCCCTTTGACTCTCAGTTGGTTTATCATCAATGAAACTAGAGTTATTTCTAAAGGCAACCAATAATACACTGGTGTTTTGCTTTATAATATTATTATTTGTTTACTCTTAATAGTTATTAGCTCTAGAAGAGCTTGGTGGTGTTCAAACTCAAGTTAGAAGTTAGAAGTAAGGTAAGCCCCCCTATAACCAACCAAATCCCATAACCATCGCCTATAAAGTTGGGGTATATCCAACTCACCTTAATCCCATTACCACCCATTTAGCTCCAAATGGAAGTTTGCTATTAGTCAAAACCCCTTGCTTATAGGGGGTGCCTATTGGTGGTCACCCACTAAACATGGCAGCACACTTTGAAAATTCATAACTATTTCAATTCTCATTGGAAAAATATGAATCACTTGGGCTGAAATTGTAATTCTATTGGCTATCACTGAAATTTTTTGGCTAATGTGCCAATATTTTGTGTACATCACCAAAAACAAAATATTGGCACATTAGAAAAACTTGCCGAACTCACATCTATAGCACATAACATCAACTTACACAAACCACATACCAATATAGCCCCACCTACACCTCCGCAAACCCTAGTGAACCGTATCAAAAAATGGTTTCAACTATCCGAAGATAGAGGCACCTAATTTTGATCGGCCACCCAATTTTGATCAGCAGAGAGTATGCATGGAATGGTGCATGAAAATGGTAAATGCATGAAATGGTGCATGAAGCGAGCCAAAACCGATTACTCAAAATTTGAAAACCCCAATCATTATCGACATTGGGTCATGAAGTGTGCAATTTTGGGTTGCTCCACCTCATTTGAGCTCTCATTGGTGGCCTTGTCTCAAAAGTCCAACAAGGCCAATCGGCATTGGATACCTCCATGAGTTGGTAATTCATGGCATGTCTTCTCTCTTTTTACTCACTCTTACTTATTGGCATTGGGCAAAGGAGGGCACCAAATCTCACCTGCTCTACACTATGATTATGGGCTCACATGGTTTTTAGGCTTCTAAATTCTATATAAATTCCAAATTTTTTAGATTAAAGATATTTTTTTTTTGTTGAGTTTCATTCCTAATTCCGCATCCTTCTACATAAATGTTTTTGACATATAATGTCATTTGAGTTCCCAAATGGCTAAAGTGATCGGAATTAGGTGCCTCCATCTTATGTTATTACACCACAAAACCAATTCATAACCCTGCCTCCACTTCCCAACTACCAAAATCACACCTCCCTAAAACTTGACCCGACATACAGCTATTATACCGAGGGATCCTTCAAAGAACCTAAAGAAGTAAGCCGTGGACACAAGCTTACAGAAAAAGCCGGATATGGTATATATAATCCTATTAATCCCTAAAAGCTCGTGACAATTTGACACCAAAAACACTTCAAAATTGTTGATTCTAGTGCAATGAGTAAGGAAGAAAGTAAAACATTATATTTATCCTTTTGACCGTAGGATCTCCAATAAGACTTACTAAGTAAAAAACTCACAATATTTCATACACTTTGACCGCACGGATTGAAAGACTATAGTGTCCAAAGTTACAAAAATGGTTCATTATCTTCCCTGCATTGAGTGGATTAGCAGACTTTGACTTCACTTGATATTAAATTTTTGCACTACACAAGGTCTAAATCTTTTACCATTGTGTTAAGCATGATGTTAGTTCCCTACACACCAATTCTTAGAGCTAGAGAAGGGGTGTAGCATATTGAAAACAAATGTGCAAGGAGTGGAGGTTCAAAAATTGTAAATACACGATTTATTTTTTTGAGAATTTGATATGTTTTAGAATGATAGTCTAAACGTTCAATAAGAAGGTTTACACCACATGTTCATGTAGAAAAAATGAAAAGTGAAAAATATGAAGATCTCTAGGTTTTATGTAGAAAAGATGAAGTTTTTTTCCCCACTTGAACACAATATTTGTGAAAACGTCACATGCGCATGTAACATTTTTTAGGGCATGCCAACTAGATTTGACCTCACATGCAAAATATGAGATGTTTATGTATATATTTTGATTTTAACAAATCCTTCATGAAATTTCCTTGTAGGTATATTTTTGGTTGGTCTCAATTGTATTCATTTGTGACATTTTCACAAATACTATGTTGATCAACATTTGTGACATTTTCATATGCCATGTGACGTTTTCACAAATATTGTGTTGTTGCCCAAAATGTGTAAAAATTATTGACTTGAGTTAAAATGTTCTTTTACACTAAAGACAAGATTTATTTTGGACATATTTTCAAAGAACGTAATATTCTCTACATGTATGGAAAATCTCATTGTCAATAGAGACTTCTAGCAAAATTTTGAAGATGCCCGCAATCCCCATTTCTAACTTTGAGTGGTACTAACTTTCAAACCATGAATCCAATAATAATAATAATAATAATTCCATGGAGCTCTTTTCAAGGAAAATATATAATAAGAGTTTCAAAAAAAGGAGGTTTTTTCAAATTTTAGGAACCTGCCCAAAATCCAAAACGTACACCCCATGTACACTTGGGCTCTTAGAGGTTAAAGAAATCAAACTAGCCAAAGACTCCATGGCCTCCAAAACATCCTTAGAGCGGAAATGATGGCCATCCACAAAGCCCTACAAATCATCACCACAAAATACGGTAATGAACCAGCCCATATTTTCATTGATTGTATTAATGTCATATATCTACTAAATACACAAAAACACACCCTACCCTCTACAGTAATCACCCCAACCAAGCCATATTAAACATCCATGTTCAAATGTTACAAAACGGCACACAAATTACAACCCTTCAAAAAGTTAGAGCCCATGCCAACATTGACAAAGATGAACAAGTAGATAAATTAGCGAGAATAGAAAGAGAAAAAATCCGTAAAAATGCCGAACATCCAAACAAACATGCCCACACTATCTTACACTACTTTCAAAAAGAAGATTTGCCTTCCATGGAAGACACCTTGGACAAAGGCCCTATTAGATTTTTGGATAAATACCTCAAAAAACAAGATCTCATGAACAACCTTGACTTAATCTCCAAAAGATTCCCTAACATAGACGAAATGGACATGCAACAACAACATTGACAACAAACTGTCTACAAGTTTTTGAAAAATCCCATAATTACATACCCACAAAAGACATGCCTTATAAAATTTTGTACCGTACAATACATGGGAAATGCCCTCAAACAACTCTTCTTTGGAATAGAACAATTTCCATCAATAACATGTTCAATTTGCACCACCACGGACCCCGACACATGGCTTCATGTACTATTTAAATGCCAAAACCACCACACGCACTCACTAATTGTTAAGAGGCACAATAAAGCGGTGTGGGAAATCCGAAAGTTACTCATATCTTCAAACAAATCACGTTGCTTTATACTAATGAACGCTAGAACCTTCAACAACAATCCTCAAGAAAACACCGTCCCCCATGGCTATTACCATGCACATGTGGTACTCAAAGATGTCATTGGAATGCAAGATTCAACCTCACAAACTATGTGTTAAAGGGCTACCATACAAAAACTCCCCACCAAATCACATAGATCTAAATTTCACTATTCAATTTATAGAATTCAAATATTGTAATGATAGATTTTCACCAAAAGCTATTGCAAACAAAATAAAGAAATACCAACCACTCATCAACAATATTATGGCACTCGGATGGAAAGTAGACCCCCTCATTGTCATTACCGTGGGTGCTAAAGCCACCACCTTTATTCCATCAATGACAATCCTTGAAAAAATATTTAGAACCCCGATGGTCTCTATCAAGAACACCTTTACAAAGATCATCATTATTGCAAAACAACAGACTCATCCCGGATACACTTGACCCCCACAAAAGCTTACTAAACACTTTACTACCTTAATGCCTTCTTAGCAGCATTAGTCTTTGTTCTTGGTTACTCATTACGTGTTAGAGGGTGTCTACCCTTGAGAGGGGGAAGTAATTCCATACCACTAATCCATGTCCGATGGGAATGGACCTAGTGATGGAACAAACAGACACTTTATTCATGTTAGCGCCCTTTGGGGACCGGAGTTCTTCTTCGTTTGTTCGAGACATGGTTGAAAAACATTTAGTGAACATTCTTTATGCACCTATTGACCGCCAACCGGCCCACATGTTGACCTCCTCTTTCAATGATATCTTCTCTCTTGCACACATCTATCACCAACTTTGCATTCAATCCCGTGCCCCCAACTTATCTTCAGACGTAGGACATGTAATCCTTGTGCAACTTGGTTTCCTGCAAATGTGAAAGACGAGGCAGCTTCAATTATCCATGCCAGAGCTGAAAGAGAAATAGGCTCGTGGATATTCATGAGTGACAGAATTCACCAAAAAATAATGGGTAAATATTTTGACACAGACACTACATTTATTCTTTTTCTCTTGTGACTTGGAAGCTAATGTGGTCATCGCAGAAGCTGACAACTTCCTTTGACGGTGCCTTCAACCCTTTAACCCCTAAAGGACCAAGTGTCAAAAATGGGCTTTTTGAAAGTTCTGTCAAGTTCCTATGGTGTCAATTTCCAACATTCCTCTTTGAAACCTTTACTGTAGAAAGGCATAACCAAGACCTTAGTGGGAAAACTATTTTTTCCTAAATTGGACATTTGATGAAAAAGTTATAGGGTTTTGAATTTCAAACGGGGAGAGTGGGCACGTCGGGCACCTTTAAAAACTTTTGCTAGGACACTCTATTGAATGTGAGACTTTCAATACTTGCAAGTAATGTGATTTCTCTTCATATTGTCAAAAAAAAGTTCTTGTCTTTAATGAAAAATATCATACCAACCCAAGTCAAACATTTTCACACATTGCCTCTCATTGTCGGGCAAGGTACCAAAAAAACTTCTTCTTTTCCAAATAAAACCTTTATTGACCATTTGGATTATCATCTAAAACATATTAAGTTCACAAAGAATTAAAATGTGAATTGGCAAATTTCGAACCTCCACTCCTTGCACAGTTGTTTTGAATATGCTACACTCGTCCTCTACCTCTAAAAAAGTGATGTTAAAGGAACTAACATCATGTTTAACAAGATGGTAATAGATTTAGACCTTGTGTAGTGCAAAAATTTGTCACCAAGTGAAGTCAAAGTGTGATGATTCGCTGAAAAGCAGGGAAGAAAACGAACCATTTGCTTGACTTCATATATTATAATCTCTCAATCCATGCAATAAAATTTTATGAAAATTTGAAAATATATTACTTAACCCCTAAGGTACCGTAACAGTTTCACACCAAAAACACTTCAATAATGTTGGATTCTAGTGCAATGCATAAAAAAGGAAACAAATACTTTTACTTCTAGTTTTGACCGTAGGATCTCAATCTAGACTTATTATGTAATATACTCACAAATTTTCATAAACTTTGACCGCACGGTTTGAAAGATTATAGTGTTTGAAGTCGACAAAATGGTTCATTTTCTTCCCTATGCTGAGTGGATCAATAGACTTTGACCGCACTTGGTGTAAAATTTCTGCACTACACAAGGTCTAAATCCATTTCCATTATGTTGAGCATGATGTTAGTTCCTGGTACACCAATTTTTAGAGGTAGAGGAGGGATGTAGCATATTCAAAACAATATGCAAGTAGTGGAGGTTCAAAATTTGCCAATTCACGCTTTAATTTTTTGAAAAACTTAATATGTTATAGAATGATAATCCGATTGGTCACTAAGAAGGTTTACACCACATATTGTTATGGAAAAAATAAAAAGTCAAAAAATGAAGATCTCTAAGTTGGGTTAATATGCTATTTGACTTGGGTTAATATGCTATTTTCAACTAAAGACATGATTTTTTTTTAAAAATATGAAGTAATATAATAATACTTGTGAGTTTCGAAAATCACAAATTCAATAGAGTGTCTCAGCAAAACTTTTGGAGACCACAAACCCAATATTGATTACAAAAAGTGGATACAAGCGGGTAAGGTATAGGCACCCAATTCCGATCGGCCACCCAATCCCGATCAGTAGAGTATGCACGGCATGGTGCATGAAAATGACAAATGCTTGAAATGGTGCATGGAGTGACCCAAAACCGATAACTCAAAAATCTCAAATTTTGGGTTGTTCCACCTCAATTGAACTCTCGTTGGTGGCCTTGCCTCGAAAGTTGAACAAGGCCGATCGGCATTGAGTACCTCCATGAGTTGGTAATTCATGGCATGTCTTTTCTCTTTTACTCACTCTCACTTATTGGCATTGGGTGAAGGAGGGCACCAAATCTCACCTACTCTAGAGTTTGATTATGGGCTCCGTGGTTTTTGGGCTTTTAAATTCTATATCAATTCCAAATCTTTGTGATTAAATTTGAGAAATATTTGTTGAGTTTCATTCCTAATTCTGCATCTTTCGACATAAACTAGCAGTTGGCACTTGCTTTGCAACACATTGGTTCAACCATTTTAATGTAGTTTTTATATCACAAAATATTAAAAAAGAAAGGTAACAACAATCTACATAAAATATAAATATGTCTTTGAAACCTATGCATGAATTTTAATAATGTAATAGAATAGAATTAAGAAAATTAATTAGGTTTTAGATTTTTTGCATTTTAACATGGAATTTCAAAAATGTTATGAACGTCAAATTTGTAATCAAGAGTTTTAAATTTATTTTGGATAAGCACAAATTGCAACACACAAATGCAAATTTCACACACCCACAAACTCAACTTCCAATTACAATCTCAATTTCACACACCCACAAGCTCAATTTGCAATTACAATCTCAATTTTACACACCCACAAACTCAACTTGCAATCACAATCTCAAAACTTGCAATCTCACCTCAAAACTTGTAATTTCAATCTCCACAACTCAAATATGCAATTTTGCAACTCCAACTTTGTATGCCAACCTCCAAGATCACAACTCCAACTTCACAACTTTTTCACTCCATGTTTACAACTCATAATTTACAATTCAATCTTTTAGTGCTTAACTCAAAAAATATTTTGAACGTCAAATTTGTAATCAAGAGCACAAATTGCAACACACAATTGCATATTTGTCACACCCAAAAACTCAAGCTAATGCTTTGCAACGCATTAGTCCAACCATTTTAATGTAGTTTTTACATTACAATCTATATTTTTAAAAAAAGGTAACATGATTCACTGCGCGGTTGGTTGCGCAATTAATTGCGCGGTTGACTGCACCGTTCCTATAGTTCACTGCACGGTTGACTGCGCGATTGATCGCTGCGTGGTTCACTGCGCGGATTATGATTTTAGTAGTATGATGATGTTTTTGACATACAATGTCATTTGAGTCTTCAACTGGCTTAAATGATCGGAATTGGGTGCCTCTACCTTATGTTCTCCAACATAAAGCTCACGCACATGTGTGTGGATGAGCCTCCATTATGGCCCTTACAGAGGTTGATGGGCCCCACTAAACAAAAAAATTAAATTTGGATTAAATTTTAAAAGTATTAATTGGTTCCCATTGTAAATGCATTGGAAACTCTTTGGGAACATGGGGAATGCATGGGGAACAAAGGGAACATTGGAGAACACTTTGGGAACAAGGTGGGGAACTCTGTGGAACAACATAGGAAGTCATCGGGAATGCAACGGAACGTTGTGGTAATAATATGGTTAAAAAGGTAAATGAGAAGAGGGTAACCAAATGGTTTGGTTAGGAACCATATCAGATTTTACCATGACGCTCATGTGGGCATAAGGAGCCCAACCCGGACTTTTAGGGACGGTGTTGGACGGAGAACGTTCTGACGGGTGCGCACATCCTTCTTGGTTTTCTTTGGCTTGCTTTCAACAGCTCTTAAGAGTGAATAAATTTCAACAAATAGTAGAAGGAAGAAACAGTCAGCTCCGATAAAGGTTCCAGGATCAACCTAAACCCCTTCCTGCTATTCTTGAAAGCATGCCAAAGAAATATTCTTGACACAGCACAAAATGCCGCAGAAATAATCTGACGGCGTTCACAACAATACAAGCATTCTCTTTCAACTGAGGAAAGGAGCAACTCCGTTTGTGATCCATCTGTAAAGTGAGAAATATATGTACATGGTATGAGGGACACTTATGGCTTGAAGAAAAATGTCAACCAGTGAAGAATTGGTAATTATACAGAAGAGAAGTGGTTCTAAGACTAATCCCGCCCAGGAGGACTATGAAGAGCATTTGAGATTTCAAGATGCCCTGCATATGTCCATGGTTTCGCACCCTGAGAGTCTAGTTTGCGTGGCCCGTCTGGCAAGGCTTCACCCTCTGGTACATTTCTATGTGTGTACTCGGACAGAGCTTTGCCTAAGGAGGGCACTGGATTGGGATCATTCGCGACCTCATGTGGAGAGTTCGGAGTTTTCCGCAAAGGGCTGACGATAGGGGAACAGCTGGGCGAGATGGAAGGGGTTGCATATGTCGTACCGAAAGTGGTGAACCGCTTTGACCTCGCCCTTCGGCTTGAAAAACCAATACGCCGGGACAGTGACCTTTCTTTCGCCAGAGGTTCAGGTGCTAGCGACCTCTTCACGAGATCATCCGCATACAGGACGTCCTCAATGCGTGCGATGATCGTGAACGCTAGGCTTTCCAGCACACGAGAATAGCTTTCAAGAATCGATTGCCCCACATCCTGAAATGTAATAAACGATGAATTAGGATATGAATGTTTGATTCAACAACTTAAGAACTTGTTAGTGGATGCTAACATACCCTGTTGAACTGGATCTTATTTGCGTCCAAAACCGTCTGCGCCATGCCTGGAACTCGCTGTTTCAGGCTCAACAGAACGCTCTCCGCTCTATCAGCAAGCAATGCTGCTCTCCTATCTGCATCTCCAACGAAGTGCTTCACTTTGCTCCAAGAAGATTTGCGGTTAAGCTTGCTGTCAAAAGGTGACATCTCTGCCATTGTCTTCATCTGACTTCGTCGCCGCCATACAACTACTGCAGCTTCCAACTGATTTGCCATTTCTAAGACGCCGTGTTCATTGTTGACGTCCAGCTTCGATACGAGCCGTTCTGGAGTAAAATGCTCGGAGGCTATCGCTCGGTACAGATCATCACTGAGACAAGCTTTGCCATTCTGAATGACGAAACTTCAACTTATCAAACTGTTTGTCATGCATACATTCACTTGATAATCACAGTACAGCCTATTCGTAACACAACAACAGTTTTAAGGCTTCAATGCAGAGATTCCGCATCGTGCACTCAATCAGTTTTAATTCGGGAAATGGTGGAATGAGTACCTTCGGTAAAGAGTCGAAGTAGCATTCCGGCGCCTCCATTTCAAGCAGCACTTGTGCGTTGATGGCCATGGCTGCTTTAAGAATTTGACTTGTCGCATCCCGTTGATGATGTAGAAACTTTTTGGAGGATTCTGAAAGCCCATTAGCTGGTACATTGGGTGTAGGCAGCCACCACTTCTCTTCTTGCCGTTGCATAGAGTGTCGCACACTATTATTGTCCTCAGAGACTGTAATCCCATGGTCCACGTACCAGAACTCCGTCTCTTGATAGCTCTCTAGTGAGTCCTAAGAAATCCAAAAACATTCCAGAATAAAGCATAAAAACAATAAGTTCGGCTGAACTTGGTGATGCGCAGCTAGTCAGACGGTCTCATCCAGCCCAGTACAGATGTAAATGCCATATTACCGTGATATCATAACTACCAAAAAGCCCTCCACCATTCTTTAACAAAATGAATCTTACAAGCATCCTAATCCGTGCTACCAAGTTCAAGATGCACTTGCTACAAGGTATATGAGGTTCGTTCAACATAAGACTATATCGTCTCGACCGTGCTCAAAAAGAAATCACGGAATTGTGACATTTTATTACATAACCTCCCTCGCCCCTCTCCAACACCCGTCACTTCAGTGCAATTCAAAGAATACAGATTTTCGACTAATGATAATCCATGTCGAAAGAGAGTGGAATAATGAGAAGATGGTCACACCACAGACAACAGCATAGAGAGAACACGAGGGACAAAGTAAAACTAAACTTACGAGCAACATGCTGTCCAGCTTTCGAAGGGCTGGCAAGTTGATGTTGAGATCTGATCGGGGCCTGCTTACCATTACCTGCGTGCCAAAAGTCCTGCATCGTCAGATTTTATCTCATTAAATCATCAAACTGAGCTACAAATTTCAGCGGAGGAAGAACAGTATGTTTTTGCCTTCAAATTTAGAAAGACGTAGTTAATCCAGCATAAGTAACATGAAATGGAGTTATGTGCACAACTCTCCAATCATTAAGGACTGATGTTTTCGAAAGATAACAGACAATCCAGGGCAAGAGAACCTCGTACCTCCATCGTACTTCCATCAGGGTATCGTTGCCAAGAAGGGACCAGCTCAACAATGTGGTCACTGACAGAAAGCATCCAATCCATCTCTTTCTTCCACATAGTCCGCCGCTTCATGGGAAGTGGTTCTAACCTCCACAACTCTCCAAACACTGACGCTGTAATCAAAAACCGGAAAATCAGATACTAAAACGCAGAGCTCCTTAGAGATGATCAGGTAACATGTCCATTTACATGGAATAACGTTGCCATGTTGAAGCAGGTCGAATTCTGACAGCTACGCTTTGTACCTGATAAATTCGTGATAGCATTCGAAATAGCCAAGGCTGTGCAAACGCCTTTTCCCCCGCCTGACATGTCCTCCCCAAGCAATAGCTTCGCAAACTTCTCCTTCATCATCTCCAACTCTGCAGAAGGAAATACTAAAATCAGTAAACACAGCATTTGAACCATCTGTACCAACGTGGAAGCCAGCAATGCCATTTTGAACTTCGATTATCCATGATAGGTCAACACAGCATTTACGGTTGGACTGGAGTAAGAGAAGGGGCACTTGGAAGGGTTAAGATACAAAAAAAAACATTGAACAACCTGAAAGTTGGGTCGTCTTCTTCTCCCTCTTGTCTTCCCACATGAAGTTTTTCCTTCCACTGGTCAAATTCGATGAAGAAGGTGAAGGAACTGCACTTACTCTGTCCATTCTAGCCAACGGCCATCCCAAAGGTGAAGACCCTGGCGAGCTGCTTGCACCATCATCACCATGATTCAAACTGAAACTCAAATCTCCATCACCCATGAGATCCAGGCTAAGACGTTCTATACTAAGTGTCGAACTTGTCCCATCGATACTACGAACTTCAAAGTGATCTTCAGATGTTGCATCAAGGTTCATCCTTCCTGATTCGCCCAGGGACAAACCCCGTAATCCTTTCATCTTGGGCATGAAATCTGAATACAAGCCAAAGATGACGGAAAATGTAAGTTTGTAATTCAAAATTTGAAATTCGAAGCATTTTCATTCAAGCATAATGCGAAAAAACGTACAATTCAACCGATCGCTATAAGTTGCTAATTCTAACAGTGAGAATTGTCTAAACATGAAGAAACGGCTAGAGAAGTTGTTGAACAAATATGCGCACAATATTACTTTTAATTTTTTTTAAGGAAAATGTCGAAGGGACTAAAATCTCTTAACTGCCCTACCTGATCAGATTAGAAACAGCAAAACGTAACTCGGTAAAGAAAACAAGCGAAACATCAAGAGGACGCCATGGAGAGTGATGCAAAAGCTCGTGTAAATTTTACAGATTCTTTGACAGCGATGTGAAGAGTCGCATAAAATAAGAGAGAATTTCAAAACGACGACAAGACCAGATCAATTTATCCAGGAGAAAAAAAGAGGCAAAAGTGGAGACTCAGAGCTGGGGAGGAAGTAAGGGACCTACAAAAGGCAGCGCAGCAACTCACAGACTTGATATGGTCGGAATAGAAAAGGGGAGTGGCAGAAGTATGCTGCGAGTGAGTTGAAGGTGTGAGACGACGGGGAATCCGCAGCCCTCTAGACCATGAAAGGTTCCTTATCACGCGCAACAGAGCATAACCGATAAAAGGAGTGCCCCGCTTACGGTCGCTTGCTAACCCTCTAGTGCTGGTGCCAACATATTCGATGTGTTTACCTTCGGTGTGGCCTGCTTGTTCCATCCCTATCTCTTTCCTCCACCTGCCTCTGCCCCTTCCATCTTCCTATCCAACTTTCCAAAAAAAATTAATCCTCCATCACACTGTCTCCCCGATCGTCTGTTCAGCAACCAGGACTACGCCTCACGTTTCCCACACCTTCCTCACTAGCAGAAAGCGCAACTAGTCGCGTTAGCTGCACTGACTTTCGTTTTAGGCTCGTGGCACTTCACAACGTCATGATCCTCGAGGTGCATTCCCTGTCAGGCGTATTCCCGACTCGACGCTGCCGAATTTCAAAAATATTCACTACTCGAGAGCCTCCGGTCTTCAAATGATGGCACTCGGGAATGATTCACGAGAAGTGCCTTGAAGACGCACAGATAGTGCCGGCGCTCGTCATCATCCCGTAACGGACCGCACGTGCCAAGAGCCTCTATGGCCCAAGCTACCAAGCTCCTCGAGGTGGCGCCAGTACCAGAGGCTTTTCTCACGCGTAATCCGACACTCCCTCTCCACAGTGCAGTCTATTTAATTCCTGCTCTCGCACCAATCTCTCGTATCTCAACAGCCTACCAACTCTCGTCCACGCAACACCAGAGAAAAAGAATCCCGTACTGCGCCACGGCATACGCTCACATGCCACGGCCTCCTCTCCACCTCCTCCTCTCCAGCTCAACGCTCAACAATCCCTACACAATCATTCTTCCTAAAAACTCTGCTCCTCCTCCTTTCCTTCCCCGTCAACAAACCAACGCCGCCGCCGCCGCCGCCGCCGCAATGACCGCCCGAAACGCTCTAGCTCTTCGAAAACTCCTCCGAACAGAGAAACCGATCAACGGCACTGCGCACAAGACGTTACGAATCTCCACCTGGTATGCTCCAAGCGGCTCGTCCGACAGACAATCTCGCCAAATTCATGAGAAAATTATGCGTCCACTAGGCCGCGCAACTGCCGTTCTAACGATAGAGGCACCTACTCGACATTGCCACGCCGCCGCCCGCATTAATCTGCCGCCTCCGATTTGCATTCGGCACCATCTCCATCGCTGCCTGTGTCTCTTTCTCTCTCCTCCACTCCTCTGCACATCTTTCGTAGATTTACCAATTCCACTCTCTGTTTCTACCGAATGTGTACGCTGATATCTTGGCATCTGGTTGATTTGGGTAGCCGTTTATGAGGCGCCGACGTATGGATGTACGTCCTCCGTAGAGGAGGAAGGCAGGTGGGCTACGGAATGCTAATTATGGAGGTTGCTTAAGTGTAGCCAAGTGGCTACACGTTCAGATAAAAGGGGAGTTATTTGTGGAGGCTTGACTGAGAAGAAGAAGGGATCATTATTTCCTGCAATAGGAGATTTGGGTTTGCTTATGGATTAACTGCGCACGCTCTTGTCAGGATTAACCTTTCTTGAAAAATCTAAAATTCGGATGGATTAGTCTCCCTAGAATAATCTGTAAATACAGTGGTTATACTATGCTATACTGACAGATTCATAAGTGACCTATCTATGATATGAGGGGTGGACTCATTAGATGATGGTTTGACAAATGGGTTGTTGTAGCTGATTGTTCCCAAATTTCTATACCAATGGGAATGGAGATTGCACCCGAATATGACCATAATGATTTTTTTAAATCATTTGAATCACATACGGTAACAATAGTGCCTTCTGCCACTGCAAGTCAGAGGTAGAAGGCACTATTGTAGAAATCTGACTTGCAGTGAACCCCTGGACAGTAATTTTGCTGGTTGGCATACGAAGTTGCAGGGATTGATTAGTGGACAAGATTTCATGGTTACTTGTGAAAATAATGCACAAAAGTTGACTCAGTTCAACATAGTGAGTAGTCATGACCATTCTTCACCGTTGTGGATCACATCATACAAAATTGCCACATCACTGGTGTTGATGCCTTGAAGGGCATCTACTTGATGGGATTCTGCTGCTTTGAAACAGGATCCAAAGCAAAGCGTGCTTTTTGGGATGAGGATGAGCTTTTATATGTAATCAATCAGCTTATGATGATGGTGAACTTTGAAGCTGTTCAGAGATGTGGCTTTCCCATGGGCCCAGATTTTCTTTGTCCAAAGAAGGATTATAAAAACATCTTTTGGGTCAGAAAGAAGTGGAAAAAAGGCTGGAACTCTCCCCAGTACGGATAGTTTCTGTCAATCACCAGTTTTTTCAAACAAACAACTGCAGCTGGTACAGAATTGTTCAGTCTGTGTCTTTAATCCTGACTCCATGGGTTCAAAGGCTCATTATGAGCGGAAAACAAGCCGGAGCATACACTCCAGCGTCATAAATCCCACAATTGTGTAGAAGTAAAATAAAGAAAGCCACCACATCTTGGTGCAAAATAAGAGCCACATGAGAATATAATCTTCATTCTAATCGGACCTATGAACTTAAAAAAATTATGCAAATATACTTTCAAGGGCAAGCACTTCAGGCAACTTCAAGAACTTTTGTTTTGACCTTTGATTGAATATGAGATACTTATTACAAGTAATAACATTATTTTATTTGAGATTCAAAAAAAAACCTTCCGTAAAAAGTAAACTCAAGTGAAACTTTCACTCCAAGTCAACTCAAAGTTTTATCATTTTTTTCGGGCAAGGTGCTCAAAAACAAATTCATTTACTTATAAAAACTAGATACCTTCAATTTTTCTCATTTCTATAACTGTAAAAAGAAATTAATGTTTTAAAATGATATTCACAAATTCCAAATTATTTTTATAAAAAATTGTTGAAAAAACAATAATAAAGCGTTCACACATAAATGCTTGCATATAGGAAATTGAAAATGTCCGTTTGAAATAATTCTCTTTCAACCCCTAAAGGACCAAGTGTACCTTGGGGGGACGATTTGATTTCAGACACGTTCATAAAATTTGAAAAAAAAAAACTCGATTTTTTGAAACTCTTATGCTAAATTTTCCCTAAAAAGAGCTCCATGGAGATATTTATATTATTATTATTGGATTCATGGTTTGAAAGTTTGTACCACTCAAAGTTAGAAATGGGGACTCCGGGCATCTCCAAAATTTTGCTATAAATCTCTACTAACATTGAGATTTTCCACACATGTAGAGAATATTACCCTCTCTGAATATGTCCAAAAAAAATCTTGTCTTTAGTGTAAAAGAACATTTTAACTCAAGTCAAACATTTTTACACATTTTGGGCAAGTGGGGAAAAAAACTTCATCTTTTCTACATAAAACCTAAGAGATCTTCATACTTTTCCCTTTTAATTTTCTCTACAAGAACATGTGGTGTAAACCTTCTTATTGACTGTTTGGATTATCATTCTAAAACATATCAAATTCTCAAAAAAATAAATTGTGTATTGACAATTTTTGAACCTCCACTCCTTGCACATTTGTTTTTAATATGCTACATCCTTTCTCTACCTCTAAGAATTGGTGTATAGGGAACTAACATCATGCTTAACACAATGGTAAAAGATTTAGACCTTGTGTAGTGCAAAAATTTAATACCAAGCATGATGTTAGTTCCCTATATTCATGGTTTCAAACACTATAGTCTTTCAATCCGTGTGGTCAAATTGTATGAAATATTGTGAGTTTGTTACTTAATAAATCTTAATGGAGTTCCTACGGTCAAAAGGTTTTACTTTCTTCCTTACTCATTGCACTAGAATCAACAATTTTGAAGTGTTTTTGATGTGAAATTGTCACGGTCCTTTGTAGGGGTTAAACAAAAGAAAACCCAAATAAATCCGACATTATTCTATAGTCCCATGTTTATCTGTTAAGTAGTAGTAGTAAGAACTCCGACCTTCAAAAAGGTCGGTGTGAATAAAGTGTTTGTTCGTTCCTCTCACTATTATCTGTTAATATTGTGGCATGTCTGCATTGGCCAGCTCCCTGTTCTCTGTAGTGCACAATAAATTGTCAACTGACTTGCTGTACACATAGTGCTATTGCCATGTCATATGTCATTCACTTCATACATCCTGACCTACCATCATAATCATACGTAATGTTTTTGTTCAGGAGCCATTGCCATTTATTTTTTTGGTTGAGGCCGGATGTCCTACACAGAGTAAAATTGATATAAGAAGCTTACAAACCAAGCATTGAAGATACCAAAAACAAATTCAATGGCTCTAGAATAATGTGATCTTACACAACCTCACTAAAGTAACAATAGTCACAACCTTGTTACACTAAATATCACTTTTAGTATAGTGTCCAATAAATGACTTGTAAATGCAATAAGTTTTTATTCTTGATGCCAATTTTTACCAAGAGCACAACTCTCTATAGTATTCAAATAAAAGGATCATTATAAACATAGTTGGGAAAAATATTCACTTAAAGTAAAAACTTATAGCATTTATAAGTCAGTTACTGGGCGCTACACTAAAAGTGATATTTAGTGTAGTGGTTGCCCTACCTTTGAAACCACTACAGTAGATGTTATCAAATCAAAGATGCAACATTCGAAAGATAGATAATTGTCCACAACTTGTTGGTTATGGGATGTGATTTACTCAGGCCTCTAGGAGTGGGTGGTGGATACAATACATCAGACCATAAAACAAGTGGACTAAGTTTTCACATAGTTACACGTGCAAAATAGCACTACTGTACTATTGTCACTAGAAGAAAGATAGTCTTGGTGAAAATGGTCGTGGTGCACTGGTGCTTGGTGCTATGCTAATTGTCTCTATGCTAATAATTCCCAAGACAAAGGGGGTATCTTATCAGACAGACAGAAAGTGTGGTGTCTTATCAGACAAAGGATTCAGAGGTCAAAAGGCTGTGGGTGACATGTGTTGCTCATATAAGTTCTCAAATTGGACACAATCAACTGGAAATTAGTTCCACTTATTGAAAAAATCAGCTCTCATTGATTTTGTGATTCTGCAAAATAGATAGCACTTTTTCTTTTTTTTCGACACAAGTAAAGAGAACCTTTACTGCAAAGAGAAATGGGAGAATGAACAGGGGGCCCGGCAGACCCCGCCAGGTCCGGCGAGGCCGAGTTAAGGCCCAGACCAAAGAGAAAAGAGAAGCAGGCAAAACAAAAGAAAAGCAAGCTAACTACTAATAAGGCTAGGTGACAAATGCCAATGAGGCTTCTCATCAACCCACAAGGCCAGGACGTTGTCACAACACCAAAGGTCTTTGAATATTTTAGAGAACTTGGTACTCTTCTCAGGAGCTTGGGAGCATCTTAGAAGCGACTTGGACCACGCGGCCCGCCCGTAATCAACCAAGCCAAGCCACACTTTGGTTCTAAGTTTCTGTTTGTTCCACTTGGTGCCGTTGAAGACAGCGTCATTTCTTTCACTCCACAACTGCCAAAGGATGATGCCCCTAAGAAGCAGCCAGATCCTACTAATGGTAGTGAACCTCTTAGGGATCCTGTGACCGAAGATCCCATGTTTCTACGTAGGCACGAAATCGCGGGTAGGTTCCCTCCCCCGCAACACATCCTCACTGCAGTTGGTCTGTGAGTGCTCATCCTCAGCGCTACTATCGGCAGACTCCTCGTTCGGACACGAGGGAGGCCTGGGAGCAACCAGAGCAGAGTTCAACTAAATGGTGCGATTCGGGCGAGAGACTCCAATCCTGCGGCGCCATTGCAGAGTACCCATCACGTCCAACCGGACTCTGTATCTGCGGACGGAACGAAACACCGGCCACCGAGGGAGCATAAGTGTCAAAATGCCGACCCCCCACTTCCACGTCTCTTGCGCTGACCAACAGTCGCCAAACCTGTGAAGAATAGTCTCCGGGCTCCTTTGGTCGCATATAGGGCAACTCTGGTCGATAGAGTCCTGGACTTTCCCTCTCCAGACGTTGACGGCAGTGGCCTTATGCCAGATTGCCCGGATCAAGCCAGCTTCCTTTTGAGCTCTATCCGAATCCCAGATATTGCGCCACTTAAGTTTGTACGTTGCCATGAGAATGCCACTCCATTTGCGCGCTACCACCACAGGTACTTGGTGTTTGTATTGCAGCAGAGACCGACCGAGCTTGGCCGAGAAGTCCATGAACTTGGTCTCGCCATCCCATCTAAATCTTTCGAGGTCCCACGTCAGCATGTCGGTTCTTCCGTAGTACAGGTGCATGGTGTTCTTCTTCACACCTCTAGTGACTTCCTCCACACGGACCCGTCGCACCATGCCAAAGTGAGCCGTGGTCCAGTCCTCCGCAAGAAAACACCACTTGGGCGGACGCTGCGTCATTCAATAGATAGCACTTTGGGAATCAGTGTTACACGCACTATTAAAAATAATCAATGTAGTAGGCACACTTGTTGAGCTATCCATTGTATCTTTTCACTAGTGTGTGTGCTACTACTTCATTGAAATTTGGTGTATGAAAGTTTTAAAACCATCACTACCATATGAAGTGATCACTTTTAGACATTGTATGTCAAACTAATTCTTTTTTTACACCAAAGTGGTTTGAATATAATGGGTATCAATGGATATTGCATAGGCGTTACATGGATATCACATGGGTATTATACAAATATCACCATGACATTACATGGATATCACCTAGACAAATCTCTTGAAATTTCCAATTTTTTTGGACATTGTCCATTTTGAACAAATTATGTAAAAAACTAACCACTGCGCAGGATAGTTCAAAGAGGTAGTTGGAGCATCAAAGGAAGGGGAGCCTCTTGGTACAACTAATTCAAGAGTCTCTATGATAAGGAGATTTTGAACACAAAACCTCAAAGAGCTACTCCAAGTAGTATATCATATGCTAATGTTTGTTTATATTTTTATTCTTAGATATATTTAATAAGAACTCTATAAAAACTCAATTCATTATAGAAATCACCAAATTATAGTTGACAGCTTAGGTGAGAACTTTTGGTCAATGTTATTTTTCATATTTGTTTCATTTTTTTGGATATGTATCCATGTTAGACAAATCATTATGCTTACTAGGGAACCCCCACTATATGTACATATTTTGAAATTATATTATCTATTCCTTCATTGACCCCATGTATAAATTTGGGCAAGTTACATCAATTCAACAAACAAACAAACAAATTTTCAAAAACAAACCAAAAAAAAAACCCTCTAGAAATCATAATATTAGACCTTGCAGAAACATGATAAAATTGGACATTCTACCAAATTGGACTTTCTCTACAATGGTGGTCAATTTGAGCGGTTATTCTAAGTTTTTCCAATCAATTTGAAATTATATATTCTGATAACCAACATAACTTCCTTTGAGAGTTTATTCAAAAATCCTTTACAGAGTGCAAAATTTCACTACAAGAAGAGTCTAGTTCTCTTGGCATCATGTAGGAAAAAAAACATTGTAATTCTTCCACATTTACAGACACAATTTTGATTTCTATTTTTTATTTTTTATATTAATCCTATGTTAAGATAACACAGTAGTTTTTATATGTCCACCATTTGGATCAAGATTCTTGATAAGAGTGAGTATGCAATTAATATTTTGTTGTTTGATTTAAGACCCTCTCACATTACAAAATTGTTTTGAATGTTCTAAGCAGATATTATACTAGATATTGTATAATCAGGTTGCAAAAAGACTATGAACCCTTAAAAGTCAAAACAAGCCCCTAGTGGCTACATTATTCTACATGTATAATGTTGTATTTGAATATGATAAGGTTCAAAAATCGAAATGACGGCCAAATGAAAGATGTTAGTTGAAGAGTCTTCAATCCAAAGGTGTAAGTCTTGCTAAATTTCAAAACAACTTTTGGATTTAACAGAGTAAAATACGTGCATGTATATATGGTTCCCGAGTAACGTTTAAAATTTGAACGTGCCTTAAATGCTTGAATCTTCTAATCCATGTGATGAAAAATTATCTATAAAATTTGATGTGTTCTTCTAATATTCTCTAAACCGGGTGTAGGGTTTAGAACTGCAATGAGATCATTATTTGTAGGTGGAATTCAAACTGGATTCTCCTTTGTTTGAATCACTGAAGTGACGGCAAGGCAATGATAAGAAATGGGTGTTTGAACCTTGTTGTTTCTGTTGAGCAGCACCTGAGGACCCACTAATCTTGTAAGTTGTGTGTGTGGTTCAACGTCTACATTCGGCACACTTGACCTCACTCTTTTATCAGCCTCCTTTGAAGGTGCTGCTAGTTTGAAATCTGTGCCAACAGATTGTGTTGGGGAATGGAAACCAAGTTGAAACATCCTTAACAATTCAAAAAAATAAATTTTTAATTGGGAAAAATAATTTATGCTACGAGTGAGAAGTCAATATCCACAATTTAAGAAGTGATTAATGAAAAATTAGAGTTGAACCCATCGCAATGCAAGAGCATCAACCCTTGACATCATAGGTTAAACCCTTGAACACTATGCTGATCTTTTGATGAAAAATAGATGAGATATTGTGGATGATAAAGGGATGAGGATGTGACAAGATTGCATGACAACTTGCTTTGGTACCAAAAGAGTAAATGTTTGGTGAGTTCTGTGAGTTCAATCCACTGGATTTCAATTCATTTATGAGCATATTGTCCAATATAAATTAATGTCACACCAATATGTGTCATTGAGGTATAATAGAGGAGTCTAGTACCTGATGCAAATATTTCATTTATTTTTCAGTGATAGCCAATAAAATTACAATATCAACCCAAGTGATTTCATATTTTTCCAATGAGATGTGAATTAGTTGTAAATTTTTAAAGTGGTCAGCCATGTTCAGCCTATTTCTGCCACTAGGTTCCCCCCATTAGCGCGGATCAAAAGTTAAGGGTCTCGACCAATAGTAAGACTGTCAAAGAGTAAATGGGTGGAAATGAAGCAAATATGGGGTGGAATTGGAACCAAATATAGAGTGGCATTGATAGAAAGGTGGCAGTCATGGAAGGGGGTATACCTTACATGAATACAAGATCGTAAGTAGTTATTTTTTTTGTACACGAGATAGTTGTAGACATTCAATATATTATTCCTTACAGGTCTAAGAAGCTACATTTTGGTTGCAACATGATGTCTTTTATGTATTTGACATACAAGGTGTAAGAATTGATGTATATGATAGTTACAAAAGTTTGTATTTGTGTTGAGTCTGTTCCAATGACACATGACAATTTAATTTAGATCATTATAGCACCTAGTACATGCTTGAAAAGTTGCAAAATGGTCACGTATTCTACATGTATGGTGTCGTATTTGAGCATGATAAGTTTCAAATATTGAACTGACCTCCAAATGAAAGATGTTCGTTGAAGAATTTTCAATCCAAAGGTGCATGTCTTGCTAAATTTTATCACATCTTTTTTTAATGTTAAGAGTAAAATATGTGACCATATATATAGCCCCCCACTGACCTTTAAGGTTTTAAAGAATGGCATACACAAAGCTTATTAAACCCTAAAGGACAGTGACTATGTTTCACGAAGACCACTCCAAAATTTCCTCTTAAGACAAGACATTATTAGGCTAATCTAAACAATTTTTTAAATTTTTTCGAGCATAGGATCTTAAATCTTAGTACTACAAGATGACACACAAATTTTTTTGTAAATTTTGATTGGTACAATATAGTTTTTATAGTTTACAATATAGTTTTTCCATATGCATGCATTGTTAGTGTACTTTGACTCAAATTGTTGGTATATTTTTCTACTACACATTGCATAAATTTTATGGATTTTTTTTACCTCATGATAGGTCATTGCATGCCAAATATTACAAGTGGTGAAGGGATTTAGGATGAGAAAAGAGGTCCTACAATGACTATATACATAGAACACGGCTATTTTCTTAGTATTACAACTTATTCTAATTAATTAAATAAAACCTAGATCTAAATCCAAAAGGTAGATGAAGCCATCATGCCTTCTTTAAATAGTAAAACTTAATAAATAAATAAATAAATAAATAAATAAGTAAATTCGTAATTTCTATGCATCTTAATATAAAAACAATGAGGGCTTCCAAGAACTTTCTTTTAGTGCTATGTGCCTCCAAAAATTGTTCTTTTAAAGCTCAAAGTAGCCTAACCAACTACCTTAGAGTCCATCTTTGATATTTGACATACCATAACTTTTTATTAGTAAGTCCAAAAAAACCCCACAAGATAACCCGTATACCTATTCTCAGTAAATTTTCAAAATTCGATTTTTCTGAACCTGCCCAAACTTGAAACGTACCATGCAAGTAACAAATGTCCTTGAGGGGTTAACTTGGTGTGGCTGTAACTGTCAATATTCAGAGCTTTCAAAAGAATACCGGTATAATGTTGTGTTTCCCAATAAACATCAGCAATCATTTTACAACCGATGTGACTGCAGAAATTCTCATTATTATCTGCAATTCCACTCCACTTGACCGACAACACTATTCCCTTTTGTTTAACGTTGTAAGGACGACCGTGTAAGGAAAGTGAAATGTATTCAATGCCTTGATGATATTCTGCAAAATCTATTACTACGCAAATTCTTCCATTGTCCAAACTTTGCTCGTCCTGAAAGGGTTGAGGCATTTGGAAATTGAGAGGCATTGGGAAATTGAGAGGGATTCCTTTGTAAGGAAATTGAGAGGGATTCCTTTTTAAGGAAATTGAGAGGGGTTCCGTTGTAGGGAAATCGAGAGGGATTCCTTTTTTGACGCGGCCGCGATGAGAGTCCGAGCGCGGTGGAGAGACCGCACCAACAGTCCGTAGCAATGCATTAACAGTTAGGTGTCAAGGTTGATCAATTCAACGTGAGTTGAGTCTCACCCGCACTAAGCAGTGCATAGGACGATCGCATGAAGAGTGGAACGATCTAGGATAGGAGTAGGGAGAACGAACAAGATAGACAGACAGAGTCCATAAGAATTAGGGTTTAGAAATTAGGATTAGGTATCAGGGTCCAACATCAGTACAGACTCGATAGGCCAAGTCCCCCTCGCTAAGCGATCGTGGAAGGCAACCACGGGATCGGTTCTGCTCTAAAGATCAGGTGCAGTGAGCAAGACATCGAAGAAGATTAGAAAACGAGGCAAAGAAGCGAGGGCAACAATCGACCCCGACATCTCAGACATGGCGGATTCACCACCAGCGCCATCTTCTTCCTCCCAGCCTGGCCCAAGGGTGGCTGCGGGAGATTGGTAGGTAACCCCCTTGATCAGTTTCGCGGAGGCACTGAAGGCCCACATTGCCCACGCCCCCATTAAGCTCTCAGCTCAGGAGGAAAGGAGGAAAGCTGAAGCACTCCTGAGACACGAACTACATGAACCTGAAGTCGTAGCGGCACTGGCACATCTTGGGAGCCACGCAGATCTCAACCCTTCGAAAGCATCCCCCGGTGAGATCCTTCCAGACTCTTTTTTCCGCAGCGGGTCAGGATTTCTATTATGCAAGCAAGCTGCTGAGTTCACGCCTGATGAAGCTAAGGTGAAGAAGGAGATGGAGCACTTCCAACAAAACACTGTCATCGCGTATTTTGTAGGTGGCAAAGCAAGGTGGGAGCCAACACTAGCTTGGCTCGCAACACTATCAAGGGACGCCCAAGCGGAATGCGAGTACGGACGCAACCTAGGTAACGGTTTCTTTCAAATCGTCACCAAGGATGTACGTGCTACTCAACAATTGCTTATACTTACCCCCCACACATCGCGGTGGAGAATATGTATGCTACAACCGTGGGTGGCCGGATTCAACTCTAGAGCCCCTATCAAAGCTCAGATGCCTGTGTGGATCCCCCTAAAGGCGGTTCCAGACGAGATCCGGAGCAACATTCACGACATAGCAAGATGCATCGGGAAGGTGGTTGGCAAGCACAGAGGTAACCGATTCTCTACCGATCAAAATTTTTGTGTCAATATTGACACAACAAAATCGTTCGTCATGAACGTCAATGTCTTGAATCCCGTATCAGGAGAGATGGTGACTTTGGCAGTAGACTACAACAATCTACCGATAAGGTGCAGGCATTGTCTCTCCACGTCGCACTTGATCAAGGACTGCCGCGCGCTTCAGAATCCACAAGTTCAACATTCACCAAGGAACCAAAGGTCAAGAGGAGTAGCGACCAACGTAGACTGCAACTCAGCAAGGGTACCTCAGAATATGCCCCCGAGTACGGAACAGAGAAGGCCATCCAGTGACAAAGAGAAGATCCAGGATGTGGAGCGACAAGATCAAGTCATGATCGGGAGCCAAGAAGATCAACTATCCACCTAAGAGCAGATGCCACCTCCTCCGAAGCCCTGTACTTTTCAGAAGCAGGGTAGCGGCGAGGCAGCGTTACAAAAAGACACCAAAGTAATGGATGTCGACTTACAGACTTATTCGTCACAACCTAACTCGGGTCAGTTTCATGCTCTGCGACCTGGTGCATCGATGTCCAGGGACCTGGAAAGTTTACAAGCAAGAGAATTAAGGAGGAGCCTAGACACTTGCATGCAGGAAGTTGGTCTACGGAAGAAGAAGAACGGGAGAGTGTGGAGGCCGCAGCCAGGAATAGGCGACAAGACGAGGACAAACGGGGCACGGACCAAAGACAGCAGACCAAGTAGATTAACTACAGGGATCGACGAGTGCACCTCAAGATCGGAGGAACAGGAAATTGCCTCGTTGGCAGACTCGGAGATCCCCTAACCGGTGCCAAGCCAGGTGCATGCAGAAGCTGCGGCGTTTACAATCGCTGGTTTCTCTACTCCGACTGCAGCAGCTGATCACCAAGCAGGACTTCAAAGATGCGAGGGGGGTTCTGCAACAACCCCAACCTCGGACCAATCCCTCGCACATGGGCAAAAAGGCAGGGCGGCTACCGGATCAGCGGCAGGTAGGAGAGTGCTCCCGGCAGACAGGCATGGAGTGAGATGATCTTAGCCAAGGACCCATTAACATACAAGGTGATGAAGAATTCTCAGGAGGCCCAAACAAAAAGAGTCGAGCTCCGACCCCAACCATCATCGGCTCGGTGCTCAAACAGTGGCTACGAGACCAAGGATGGGAAGACGAGGAGGTACCAAGGTCACCGAACAAGACACGGTCCTCTCTACGACCAGTCAGAGAACACCAAACCGATCAACAACATAGTCCACAGAATAAATAGGTGAGATTCAGCTCATCGGTGAACAATACAAGAAGTATGCACGCATCGTTTTCTCTCCCTCCCCCCTGCTTGTGAAAGTTTCCATAATAACTCATAATGTTCGGGGAATGAACGAAGGGAGCAAAAGAGATGTGATCAAAGAGTACTACTCTAGAAAGCTGGGAATACTAGACATCATTTGTTTACAAGAAACCAAACTAAGAGGGAGTAAGTTCCAAACGTTAGCAAATATGTTCTGGCCGGGCGCCTGTTTCATTGGCCAAGAAGCACATGTAGCATACAATAACGAAGGCAGAGAGGAAGGTGCAGGAAGCGGTGGGACGGGGATGTGGGTTTCACCGAAACTCGCACACCTGATTTGCGATCAAGGGCACTCCTAGGGCGGATACGCACAGTGGGTAAAGCTCGTAGGTACTTCAAGAGGCGACATTGCACTTCTCAACGCCTATTGTCTTCACTCTTCTGCCGATCGCTGCCTTCTCTGGAGAGAGCTACTCCGGGTGCTACCTCGGGAGTGCAGATGGATTCTAACAGGGGACTGGAATTTCGTGGAGAAGGAGGACAAGTCCAATTTGTGCGAATCTTACAGATCCATTGAAGAGAAGCAATTATTCCTAGAGCTAAAGAATGCCTTGGCAGTCGAAGACGCCTTCCGAGAGAAGAATAGAATCCAGTTTTCTTGGGACAGCAGAAGGCGCGACGGAAGACGCATTCTGGCAAGACTCGACCGTACATACACGTTTATGGGGTCGCAGCCACGAGCAACGAGCAAATCTTACCACATCCTCGGCGATACGGCATTGTCAGACCATCTTCCGGTCTGGCGTGAGCTACAACTGGAGCCCGTACAACAACACGAATTTGTGTACGTGATGAACGCCGCGTTTCTCAAGCACCCGGAGGCACAGAGAGGAATCCGCCAGACCTGGTTGGCCCATCCTCACCTGCCATTTTTTGGAAAGCTACGGAGAGTGGTGAAGTTCTGTAAGAACTTCTGCAAGCACAAGGCCAGAGAGAGCAGGAACAAGGAAATACAGGCGAGACAGGAGCTAGAGGCCGCGCACGAGAAACTACAATCCGAACCTGAGGACCTATCAGCCCAGACTCAACTTGATGAATCATCGGCCCGACTTCAAGCCCTGGAAAGAAGGAAAGCGGAAGGAGCGAGGTTAAGGAGTTGTCTCACGTGGTTGGAGGTGGAAGACAAATGCTCTTGGGAATTTTTCTCAACACACAAAGCTCGATTGACGGCATCGAGCATTACGGAATTATCAGACTCTGAGGGAAGACTGGTGTCGTCACAATCGGAGTTGGAGAAGGTATGCAAAGACTTCTATCAATGCCTCTATGAGGAACAACCCACTTCAACTGTAACGGAGGAAGCTACCCACTTGGCGCTTTCATACCTTGGCCCCACAATAGCCGGCCACATGGCAGCTGCACTGAGCGCCACTATTACAGAGGAGGAACTTAAGGCAGCATTGAGCGAGATGAACGCCGGTAAATCACCGGGCCCGGACGGTGTAGACATTGAATTCTATGCGACATGTTGGGATCTCATAGGTGCGGAGTTTACAAGAATGATCTACACTAGTGAAAACGAGGGCAAGCTGCCAGCAGGGATGACTCATGGCCTTCTGGCGCTGCTACACAAGGGAGGAGTACGCCGTTTACTACCAAACTGGAGGCCGATATCCTTGCTTAACACAACGTACAAGATATTCGCTAAAGCCCTGCAGCGCCGCCTACAACCGATTTTGATGGATATCATCAGCCCGGAACAATCCGCGTTTCTTCCCCTTCGGTTCATCCTTGACAACATCCTGCTCACACACGAAACAATGTTGTGGGCCAAACAATGAGGTCAGCCGCTACTCTTCTTAAAGTTAGATTTCACGAAGGCCTATGATACGATTGATTGGAGATGCTTGTACAGGATCTTAGAATCTTTCGGCTTCCGTGACATCTTCATTAGAATGGTCAAGATCCTCCTATAGGATGCCACTTCTGCCGTTAAACTGAATGGTAAATCAAGACCGGCCTTTAGGATAGAAAGGGAAGTGAGGCAAGGCTGCCTCCTCGCACCATACTTATTCATAATAGTCGCGGAGGCGTTGAACATCATGGTGAAACAGGAAGCGCACAATGGCAATATAGTAGGCATCCAGCTCCCAGATATAAGCCGGCAACAAATTCTCGCGTAGTATGCGGATGATACATCCTTTACCCTGCTTGGGAGAGAAGACTCGGTGAGATACACGATTGACCTGCTGAATAACTTCTGTCGCGCCTCCGGCCTCGTCATCAACTGGGTTAAATCGTGTGGGTACTAGCAAGACTGGGGAGGCCCCAGAAGACCTACTTGGTCCGAGCAGCTAGGTATCACGTGGGCCGAAGTCGACAACGTCAGCAAATTACTTGGATCTCCATTTGGTATGTCGTTGTCAACAAACTCAGTTGACAACTTCCTGTATGAAAGAATTTCCAAAAAGTTGGTTCACTGGAGTTCAACAAAGCTCAACCCCACGGGAAGGAGTGTGGTTGCCAACAGCGTTTTTCTGTCAGCCCCTTTGTTTTTTCTATCCATCTGGGGAGGAACGAAAAAGGAGATTATGCGAGTCAAAGGACTAATTATGAATTACTTAGCTTCTGGTTCGGCAAGGCGATCACGCACTCGGGTAAGTTGGATCCAGTGCTGCCAACGTAAAGCGCGCGCCGGATTGAATCTGATTAACATTGAAGACGCCACTACGGCTCTCATGACAAAGTGGGTGCTGAAAGCCCTGGAACCCGGGGACTCGAACTTACACTCCCTGCTCAGGTACCGGTTGGCAATGGTTCAGCCCTTCCCCGATGGAAAATGGGAAGCTGGTCTGGAGTACTTTACGCTCCACAAACACCAAGCCAAGAAAGGATCCATCGTGTGGAATCGTGTTACTTCTGCGTGGAAGTCTATGTTGCCCACGTTGAAATTCTGCCCTCCTACCAATCTTGATGAGCTTCTTTGCTGTAGCTTCTGGTTCTACCCGGTGATTCAGGCTATTGGGCCTGGATTCGCCCGTAATCGTGCCATGGAGCTACACAGGCAGGGCTTACGCAAGTTTAGAGACATCTGGGGCGGAGACCGGTTCCTGAACTTCGAAGAGTTATAGAACAGGTACAACTTCACGGTGGCGGAGAGAGGGGCCTGGCTCGCCCTCGAACAAAGACTGGAAACCACTTGGTTCAGACTGCTTTCCGCCAACAAGCTACAAACGCTCCCTGGCGAATGGATTGGGGTATTCGAAGGAGAAGAGGCACTGCTGCCGAGGATCGTGTTCCAGGTTGGCGAGAGGTTCCAAGCTATGCTTGGATGGCATAGAATCGAGATCCCTTCAAGTTGGAAGGTGTTTGAAGTTAGATCCGCGTCTCATTGTCTTCGGAACATCAACTTGCCCGATTGCATCAAGATGACACAGATACCTCCCAGGTGGTGCTTCCAGGCGGAGGACTGGACTACGGCCCATTTCGGGAAACTTCGCCGGGTTCGAGTGGTAAAAGTAACTAGGGGCATCAAGAAATCCATCATTCATCTCTACTATGGGCATAGCGACATGTTACTTTGGGACCCCAAGAGGTACAAATGGGACGGGGAGACTAAGTTCATGGATTTTTCAGCCAAGCTGGGCCGCTCTCTCCTTCAATTCAGACATAAAGTCCCCTCGGTGGTTGTTCACAAATGGAGCGGATTCCTTCCGGCCACTTACAAACTGAAGTGGTTGAACATTTGGGATTCAGTAAGATCCCAAAAGGAGGCGGGCCTGATGTGGGCAATTTGGCATAAAGCCACGGCTGTTAACGTCTGGAGAAGCAAAACTCAGGCTTCGATTGACCAGAGCTGCCCGGTGTGCGAACGTAAGAGCTCGGAGACCATCCTGCATCGGTTCTGGGAGTGCAGGTCGGCGCGGAATACTTGGAAGTGGGGGGTCGACATTTTGACTCTCATGCTCCCTCATCGTTCTGTCAAGCATACTTACCACATGAGTAGAGACGGGTTGGATGAGATGAGGACCCTCCAGTGGCGGCGCAGGAAAGGCGTTCCGAGACGGAACCATCGGTTACAGATGAACGCTGTCCAGGAGGCACCCCGGCCTCGCCTGCAGCTGAACGAGGAGCCGCCCGACAGCGGTTCGGATGATGAGCAGACTCAGGCCTACAGCAATGCCGACCCTCAGTTGGAGCCGGAGCAATACAATGAGTTCAACCCTACCTGGAAACATGGCATCTTCGGGCACAGGATCCCGAGGAGGTTCACTCCTACCAGTAGGATCTGGCTTCTCCTTAGAGGTATCATCCTGTGGCAGCTTTGGAGCGAAAGGAATGACTCTGCTTTCAATGGGATTCAGTGGAACAAACAAAAGCTTAGATCTAAAGCTCGGCTTAGTGTGGTGGATTATGGTCGTGCTGCGTGGGCCAAATCGCTTCTCAGACACTCCCAAGCCCCGGAGAAGAGTATGAAGTTCTCTAAACGCTTTAAAGAGCTTTGGTGTTGTAATGATGTTTTAGCCTCGTGGGTTGATGAGAAACCATATTGGCACTTGTCCCCTAAACTGGTTAATTCTTAACTTAGGCTGACTTTCACTTACACTTTTCTTTCGGGCCGGGTCTTAACCCGGCCTCGCCGACCTGGCTGGGTCCGCCTGGACCCCTGTTTTTTATCCTTCCCGTAGTAAAGTTTCTCTTTACTTGTGTCAAAAAAAAAGAAAAAAAAAAAGGGTTGAGGCATTTTGAGCTTTGAGTGAGGAACTCAAATCCATTTTTTAATTTGGAAAACAACTTCCTATGATTCTTATGAAATTTTTGGAGTAATTCCTTGCAAAGTAATGTCGAGGACTCCATCTTGTACTCATATCAGCACCAATCACTTGCCGCCATTTTGGTACCGATTTGATCCATAATCATTGAATTAGGAATGGAGGAGTTACAGAGGTGCATTTATGGTTATAGGAGACCACTCCACGTCCCTCACGGGAATAGTATCCTCCAGTCTGTATATTACACGGAATATGCAACTCATTGCAGACGATGAATCATTGAATATGCACAATTGCAGTGACTTAATTTGCCACTACAATCACCCAGACCAGCAGTAATATACAGTACATGTAGTTGCTGGTATGGTTGTGAAAACACAGCATGAGGTGTATTCCGTTTTGTTACAGGGTGATGATTACTCATGTTCGTACTACAGCAGCTGCGCATTGAATAACATCTAACCTGAACAAACAGGACGCCACAATAGAGATTAGCAATTTGTAACAAGATGTTGTGCATACAACATCATTCCTGTGCATACAACTGAGTGATACAAATGGGGCTGTTCCTGACAACATTTTTACAAATATTTAAATTATAAACAATCTGTCAGTTCTCCCAGTTCATTGTCTCCACATACACACACCAAAGTAAGAGTGTTAGTGCAATCTGAAACCTGTCAGAGAAGACAAAACATGGAAGGTTGCTGTCACCAACTCCGGAATCCAGCCTCAGAACATGTTAAGCTTGCTTTTGTGTAGGGGGGGGGGGGGGGGGGGGGTGTTAACGCTCTTGGCGTTTGTTGGAAGACCTTACACAGGTACATCTCCTGGTGCCACTGAGCAAGAACTATCTTAGAATGCTGCAAAGCTGATCACAGAATCTGATCACGCACGTCAGGTTTGGTGGTCATGCCTCTGAACAACTCCAACTGACACGAGGGAGGTGCTTCAAGACCCTCTTGGCTAACAAATTCTGACAGTAGAGGGCAATTAGAAATCAGAGGTTATCAGGGCGTCGGAAGATGCGCTTCCAGCCATGAGAACATGTCGCCGAATACCTGCTCCACCGCTTCTGGAGGCTCACCTACAAGCTGGTGCCACATGCCTGGGTACAGGTGCAGCGTCTTGTCTTTGCTGCTCGCGCTCTGGTGAAGCATCTTGCTGCCATCGGGGTCACAGACGACGTCGCCGTCTCCGTGGCAGATAAGCAACGGAGCTGTGACTTCTGATGCCCGGCTGTCGATCTCCTTCACGACGCGTAAAAACTCCTTCGCGGTGGCTGCCCGGGGCCTACCGGTGTACCTGCAATTCCAAAAGCGACATGATTAGATACGTCAAATTTTCCTTCCGCTGAGGTCTTGTAGACAATAAACTACAGAAATGCTAATTCAACTGCCTGGTTAACAGGCCACTGGCTCCAATTCGAGAATATTTGTCGTATTTCGAAAGAACGGAAGGAAAAGTCAACAATATTACAGATGTGTGAAATCACGAAGACAGAAACAATCCACTCACGACAAAAATTCGCTCGAGCTAGACATAAAGTAAGCTGGACAATACTGGTGGTATCAGCTTGACTTTGCAATACAGTGTGATGAGCAATCACTAATACTATCTGCTCTGACATAGTAATGAGAAGATATTATCGAGACACTAATTTTCATGCCACCTAGGGTCTCAAAAAGACTCAACTCTAGTCCCGTATGTATGACCCGTCTTTATGGCAACGATTACAGCCTTCTGATAACCCTTTTGGAGGTCAAGATTTTAAGAAGACGACTGTACGCGGATGACATTGACAACCTGGACAATTATTGTCTCGGTGGAAGTGAACATAAACGATAAAGACACTGAAACAAACGATGCCCATGAACAAGGAGAGAATTAGGAAGGACCTATTTGGGTTGATCCGTGCAAGGTCACGTTTCCATGGCTCTTTGAAGGAAACAAGGGGAATATCCTTCGTAGGAACGATCGGCCATGTGGGGATAAAACCTGCCATAACACGGAAGTGAGCAAACAAATACAAAAGCAGAAAATCAGAGCCTAAAGGCATGTGAAAATATGTATACCTGCGACAAGAGAGAGCAAGTGTTCAGCTGGCCAAGGGGGCTTGAATTTCCCAATCCCGCACATGGCGCCATTCAGGATTATCCCTTGCCAAAGCTCAGGCTGCTGAAGGTGAATGAGAAGGGCGATGGCGCCACCCATGCTCTCCCCGTATAAGAAAAACGGTAGACCCTCGTGAGAGGCCCTCTACACATCACCAAACAATGTATCCCAAAAACATAACCAAACCAAAAGAAGGTAGAAACGCCTCAAACCAACCTCAACCTGTTATCAACCAACCTCTAAATTTGACCATGAACACGCAAAACAAATCAATCAACCAAATTTTAATTCAACCAATTAAGACTTTTGCATTGTATTACAGTGAAAATATAACATTCCTAGTGATTGATGACATGTGAAAAAGATCACATTTCTAGGGCCTTTAAACCCCAACATAACTACTCTGCTTTTTGTTAAAAACATTTCCATTTCTAACGATTCTAACAAAGCTCAAAGCAACAGGCATCACATGAATAATATTCACCATGACCACTGCATCGTAACTCACTGATCCGACATAAGCCATACAGACATGGTGACTAAACACACATCGCATAAACATTACCAGACCATAAACCTTGAACACAGAGCTCAAAACAACAACCACCACATGCATAGTACTCCTCACACAACTCACTGATCCGACATCCATACAGACACGGTGACAAACCTTGGGATGGAAGAAGGCGATGCAATCCGCGGCGACGGCGTTGAGGTCCGGGACGTGACCTTTGAGCCCCTCGGACTTGCCATGCCCCTGGTGATCGATGGCGTACACGGCGTACCCCTGCTTGGCAAAATGAATACACGTGAGCTGCACCAACCACCCGGAGTCCGCGCCGTAGCCATGGCACACGCACACCACGCCGCGCACCTCCTCCTCCTCCACCGGCACCCAGTAGCGCCACCACTGCTTCAGCCCGCGCGAGTTCACGAGCGTGTCCTCCTCGCACCGCACCCCGTGCTTGGCGTAGAACTCGGCCGCGCCGTACTCGCCGAAGACCCTCGTCGCAGTCGCGTCCACCACCGGGTGCGCCTCCCCCTGCTTCATGGCCCCAAACCCTAATTTTAATCCCAAACAGGCTCTGGTAGAAAAATCGTCGTCACTTCAACTCATCGGTACTGCAGCGATTCAACCGTCGCTGCAACAAGAGCCGAGAACACAATCTAACTAGCAAGCTCTGAGCTCGGTGATCCGCTGCAACTCGGTGATCTGAAAATAGCTCAGTAAACAAGTTGATGTTGTGAACTTAATGAGAATTGAGCTCTCTGTCTTGTTATTATGCCAATGTCATATCGATGCTGTATTGTTCTAATAAATAAGGTAGAATAACCCAAAATAAATAATGTGATCTTACACTCAACTCAGTTACTCAAGTAAGGTGAGCTCCCCCATAACCAACGAAAACCCATAGCCAACGCTTATAAAATTGGGGTATATCCAACCCTCTTCCATCCCATTACCACCAACTCAGCTCCAAATGGAGGTTTGCTACTAGTCAAGACCCTTACTTAGTAGCAAAGTAAGCGTCTTGAGCATGCTCCAATATGTGTACAAAGTACATGAGTATGTACTTACTCAACACAAACTCTGTGACCTTGTCCAAAATTGCACCCATCCCTCATAACCGTTTTGAAGACTATGCATGAAATGGTGAGGTCTATCACGAATCAATCAACATGGAACTAGAGATATTCAGTAGTGGTTTAGGGTCATGAAGGTGTGGAGTTTTGGTTTGCTACACTCACTAGTGCCCTCGATCAAAAGTCTTAATAGACTAGTGTATGGTTTGTGGTTTTGGGTCATGCCTTCTTTCTTCTATTCTCTATCGGTTCCTAACACTGGAAAAGAGGGTGCACAAAATTTCGACCAAACTCATGACAAATATCACATATTCTACAATGCAGTTTAGGGCCTTGGTGGATTTTGAGCTTTTACATTCTATAAGATTGAACTATGCTAGTATTTGTCCATTTTGAATCCCTAAAGCCCAAGAGTTCCTTCATGAGACTTTTGAAGGTTTGGGCATGTTCCTATGCTCTCAATTTATAGCATTCGTCTTTGAAATTTTTACTGTAAAACGAGTTTCTTAGAGAATGAGGGCAGGGCGAGCATAATTATACTATAAAGCTGAATAGTACTACTATAAAAGCTAGAGTGTACATTTTTTTGAGGCGGGTAGTGTTGAAGGAAAGTTCTTGGCAACCTTCATTGTATTCAATTCAAAATGGGTAGAATTTAAGGATTTTATTTTTTTTCAAAAAAAAGTTTTTTCCAATAGAACAATGTACTATACAAAGTGGTCACTTTTAGACACTACTTGTCAAACTAACTATTTTCCTAGATCATAGGTTCGGAAGAACGGGTTCACCTAGGCATTACATGTATATTGCATAGGCATCATACAAGTATCACCTAGACAAATCTCTGTAAGTTTAAAAAAAATTGGACTTTTTCCATTTTAAATTAATTAGGTACAAAATTGATTACTTTGTACAGTATGATCATTCTATCCATCGTTTGGATTTGAATCCAAATATTACTTTTTAATTTAAAAAATAAAATTTCTTTTCCATGTAAATGGCTACTTTCGATACCGTAGTCATTGCAAGTCCATTCATCTTATCCTAAACACCTCCATTACTTTTGATTTTTGGCGTACAATGACCTAAGACATGGTAGAATATCAATTTATGAAATTTATTCATTGTGTAGAGGACATATATTCCATTATCTTATTATGTGAGCTTTGGTGCAATCGCAAGCACCGTTGATGCCCAAAATTATAGTTTATGGGTCTGTTGTGCAATTGCTTTACGATCCCTCCAAATGACACCAAAGTGCTTGGCCAATGATAGTGTTTACAATATGTGTTTATATATATATGTCTATATGTATATGAATATATATATACACATTTGAAGAAAACATTATGCTATCCAAAGCAGTGATTGTAGGAGAGAGCTTCTAGGAGAGAGCAGGCAATTCGGGCAGTTTACTAAGTTATTTAAAACAATTTGAGATCTTGTAGATAGATAACCACCGCAACTTGCCAAAAGGGAACTTTTGGTAGTGCAAATATTTTACACCAAGAGGAGTCAAAATTTCCGGGCACCATGGAAAAAAACTTTCATCCTTCCACATAAATAGACACAAAGTTTTTGAGTTTTTTCGATTTCCCTTTACTTCTTCTTTACACCTCAAGAAAACATAAAATTCTTTATACTCACCATTTGCATTAAGATTTTATATAAAATGGAGGTCATCAAATATTAAAATATGTATTTTGTGTGATTTTGGACCGATTCTTATTGCACAATTATTTTTGGTATATTGAACACCTTTAACTTACCTAAAGTTTTTAGACAAATACCTTACATCATATAGGCTGTGATGAAAAGAGTGGCAACTTTGCGTAGCCTAAAAATTTTGTTTTCATTTTTTTTTTAAAGTGTTGAAGCTATAAAATTAGAGTGCAAAAAGACCATTAAGCATGTCTTAAATGCTACAATCTTCCAAATTGAATCTGTGTGGTTTATAACACCTCGTATATTCTTCTAGTAGTACATAACAAGATCATGTGATTATAATTGGAATGAGATAATTAATTGTCATTGTGTCATTTTGACACTTTCAACAAAAGTTTTGAAATTCTTTTTCCTCGAACATAGTCATGGTCTTTTAAGAGATGAACCCCTAAAGGATCATGACTGTGTTTATCCGAAACCACTCCAAAGTTATCCTCCTAAGATGAGATGTTATGAAACTCATTCAAACATCTTCTTGTTATTTTCAAACGTAGAATATTTAAGTAAACTAATACAAAATGACACTCAAAATTTTCCGTAAACATTGACCATGCGGATTAGAAGATACATGCATTTGAAGTGTGCAATATGATTTTTTTTCTCCCAGCATGGGTACAAACATTGTACTTTGACTCAAAATAATGGCATGTTTTTCATTATACAATGCATCGACTTTCTAGAAATATGTTCTATAATGTACTAGGTCATTGCATGCAAAAAAAAGGGGCATAGAGGGGTCTATGATTAAAAAAAAGAAGGGGGCCTTGTAATGAGTAGGGGAATAGAATCCGACCATTTCCTTAGTAAAGATATCTAAAAAAATAATTGTTGGATTTAAAATCCAAACACTAGATGAAAGCGTCATGCTTTCTTACCTTAGAAGAAATAATAGAATATTGAGAAAAAAATTAGCTTAAGCAATGGGGGTTGCCAAGAACTTTATTTCAATGCGACCCGCCTCAAAAATTGCATTATTTACCTCTATAGTGGTACTATTGAATCCTAGAGTACCTTACCTAGCTGCCAAGAAGTCCAGCTTTTAACGTTTGAAGTGCCATAATTAATTTTAATAAATACAAAGGATAATTAAAAATACCTCTAAGAAACTCATCATAATTTATTTTTTCTGAGAAATTTATTGAAATTAGATTTTTAGGAACCTGCCATATGTCATTTGTCCCTCGAACCAACTCTCATTTTAGGTTGAAATTTTTTTTGGCTAGGCTAGCCAAGTAAGGTCACGATTGTTCAAAATGCAAGGATGCTCAAGTATGAAAGAACATGAATTTGAAACTAGGTGTGTAACCGTGTTTGAGAATAAAAGAGTGATCATGTTGAATTGTTGGGTTGTAGAAATAGGAGCGGTGATGGGCGAGGAATTGCGGAGTCTGTGACCGTGGTTGTCAGGCTTTTTGTGTGGTGATTGCTTCTAGTGCACTAGTGACGTGGTTGGTGGGGAGTGTTGGTTTCATTGCAATTTTGTGTGGTTTTTGCAGGGCTCACATTCTCGACAAGTGGATGGGCAGTTTTCCTAGAGCTTCCATTCTTACCCAAGGGTCAGATTCGGCAAACATTTTTTTCTAAAAATAGCTACCGAAAACCTTTAGATATTATTTTTCAAAATTATTAATGATTTAACTCAATGGAAAAATGGATTATGAGGAATATTCATTTGTCAACATTCTAATTTTAGAAATGAACAACTATTGGGCACTACAATTTATTGTATTTATCCTATATTTTCTAAATGCAATTGGCTTGAAATACCTATTGAATATAATGGAGGTTGATTACTTTATTTTGACTTTTGATTGCTCAAATTTTTTCAAAGCTCATAGTGTTAACCACTAAAGGATCAACACTAATTTTCACCAAATCCACCCCAAAACTACATGTTTAACCCTTAAATTTCTATGACAATTTCACATAAAAACACTTCAAAATTGTTGATTCTAGTGCAAAGAGTAAGGAGGGAAACAAAAATTCTATTTCAAATTTTGTCTATAGGATCTTAATTAAGACAACTCTAATAGATAGATTACTATGATAGTGTTTAAAGTAGTGAATCTTTTAAATTTTATTCCCTTTATTGAGTGGATTAGTAGACTTTGAAATCACTTGGTGTCTTTTTTTTGCACTTCACAAGGTCTAAATGCATGTTAGGGACATAGCCTCTAGAACCTTCTAGAAGTTTCCATTAACAACCTTTGGAAGCTTCTTTGAAAGTTTCCATTAGCAACCCTCTGGAAGCTTCTCAAGAAGTTTCTATTGGCAACTGCCATAAGCTTCTCTGGAAGTTTCTATTGGTAGCAGTTCTAGGAGTGTATATAGGAGTCGAGGTTCAAGAGTTCTTCGGTCTCGAGAACGCGCTTCTTGGAGTTCTAGCTCACCTTTCTTGGTGTTGTTCGTGTACTCATCTTGTTAATCCAAGTTCTTATTAGTTCTTGTCTTGAACTCTCTTCTAGCCTCATATCACTTGGTGGCTATTTCCGTGTCCCTGACAATTTCTCAAGACTACATTCATTTCAAATATCAGAGCTAGTTCTTCGTTGTTAGAGTATAGATTACCCCTCTCCTTGACGGTATCCTAGTAATTTCAAGGTAGCGGATTACCTTCCTCTAAATTGATATTTTCTTCTATTACAATATTGAAGTCTTATAATTTTTAGAGAGAGGTTTTAAGGCGTCTTAGAAGTTGCAGAGTACCCTCCCCTAAACCAATATTTCTTTCTTGTAGAGTTTCTTCTTTCTTTCTCTTAGAACGGTCGAAGGTCAAGACAGTAGTATGACCAAAAGTTCAAAATCCAAGTTGGACGCCATTACGAATGCTTTTGCTACGATATCATAGAGAATTGCGAAGATTGAAAGAGTCATTGTAAGACTTCACAACGATGGAGCATTTGAGATAGCACAATCTAGGATTCACCAAATCCAAGCTTCCGCACGAGAAGAAGCAACATTACCTATGGTTCGACAAGAACCACTAGTTTTACCACAAAAAGAGCCCCGGGTTAGCCTTCTAGACAAGTTTGATGGTACGCGCTCCAAGTTTTGCGGTTTCGTCAATCAAATCCGGTTAATAACAACTTTACAACCCTAACACTATTCGACGGAAGAGTCACGTGCTGGACTACTTAGAACCTTGCTTATGAGACAAACTCTATCGTGGTTTGCTCCTTTGTTTGAGAAAAGATCAGTAATACTGAATAACTACGAAACTTTTTAGAGGCGAGAGCAAGTTTGCTTGCAACTTGGGCACATGGATGACATCCTTGATTGTCATCTTCTTCAAACACCCCCTCACGAGCACTTCGACAATAATGGCACCGACTCTAATGGCATCCACAACACTATCATCATCCAAATGCACGTTGCGTGATGGAATTACCTAATACATAGAAAATGCCGCCCAATATAGTGTCATGTGTTTTGTGGCGCCCGAATTGAAAATCCACTTACAAATGGACTTGGAATGAGGTTCATCTTGAGTTGCAAATGTGTGGTCATCGTCCTCCTTCACATACTTGGCATTCTCCTTCTCCTTTTGCTTGGTTTGCGTTGTTCCGCTCCCTTTTCTTCGTCTTAAAGTAGTTTTGTGCAAAATGGCCCGTTTGCCACAATTGAAAGATACCTTGGGCTCGCCACGTGAAAATGAGCTGCCCCCTTGCTTTGCCTTGATACCAAGGTCGCATCATTGCCATGCGCCTCCTTCTCTTTGCGCTTAGACACTTCGTGCAACATCCGTGTAACCACAAATTCCATGGTGAGGTCCTTCATGCGCAACGACTCCAAGGCGGTGATCAAGTGCTCAAATGAGGGCGGCAAGTTCTCAGGAACATCATTACTACATCTTCATCTTTTTTGGGTTCCTCTAAGCAATTAAGTTGATCCGCAAGCGCCTTCACTTGGTTGATGTGAGTCAACAAGTCATCACCTTCTTGCATCTTGATTGTGAAGAACTTGCGACGAATGAAAAGGATGAAAGGCAAGCTCTTTGTTTTGTGGATGTTGCACAAAGTCTTCCTTGCTTCCGCCGATCCTTTGCAACTTTTGATGTGGGCAAGTTGATTGTCCACCAAATTGAGCCCAATGACGGACATGGCCTTCTTTATACGCCGATTGTAGTCTTTTATCACCTTTGGATCATCGTCAAATGATGGAGGTTCTCCAGAGTCCTCAACAATCTTCCAAAGGTCCATAGACTCCAACACCATCTCCATCTTGAACTTCCAAAGGTTGAAGTTGTCTCCTTTAAACTTGTTAATGACCTTAGCACTTTCATTATTGAATGTGGCCATGATGACACTCAAATGGCCAAGATTGGCCCTTCCAAGCTCCTAATGTCCACTAACGCACCCCAATCACTCAATTGAGCCCCTTTCAAGCTCTCAAATGAACAACAAAGCACCTTACAAACTCAAATCAACCCCTTTAAGGCTCTAGAGTACAAGAACAATCAAATGACTCACTTCTAAGCCCAAATGTGCAAAGATATTACTCAAACAGTCATGTCTTCTCAATCTAGACTCAAATGTATACCTTTGTACCACATTCAAACAAATAAGCTCTTTCTTTGCTCATTGCGGAAGTTGTTTTTCACCAGGTTCCGGAGTTAACCTTAAAAATCCGGAAAAATAAAAAAGTTAGTTAAGTAAGTACTATAGTCTAGACTAGAATAGAACCTAAAGTCATGGTGTAGGAACAAAGATGCGTGAACCCGTTCGGAATCCTTATTCGGTCCTAAAACTGTTAAACATATGGCCGGAGTAGTTTGCAGGAACTCCGGGGAAATCTAAAATCCGGAGCTGTCACCATCGACCGTACTGATTCCGGAAGACCGGCTTAACTGCCAACTATAAAAGGACGCGACACGAGGAAAACTTCTTTCTTCCTCTAACGCCTCTTTTTGTTCCTCCACTCTCTCTCTCTCTCTCCCTCTCTATCTCTTCCTCTCTCTCTTCTCCCCCCAACTGCCAACTGTTGGGGTTTGATAGCATAAACGGTTCGAACGGACGTGTGTCCGTTAGGAAGAGTTCTCGTGAGGACAGTGTGCGGAGGGGTGACATTGAGTGAGAGTGAGGATCATCAGAAGAGCAAATGAAGACGGGCCCCATGTTCCAAAAGAAGAAGATGAACAAGGACGGAAGAGGAAAGCTGGACGAGATGCCGACCGTGGTTCTTCCGCCCTTAATGAAGGTTATGCCGGATATCCCTGAGAACTCGGACAAAGTCAATCTACTGAGGGCATGTCTTCAGGACATGGGCTGCGCCGGATTCCTAGACGTCGCCTGGGGCATCAAGAACGAGACGTTTGTCCAGGAGTTGATAGGAACTCCGGACCCCAAGTACGAAGGGATGTTGCAGGGACACCCGCAGCTATGGAGAATACCGGAATGGTCGCAAGCCTACGACTTTCAGGCAGGGCGTACCAAGGTGGAAGAACGGAGAGATGAATTCCTGGCGAGGGAGTTCGAAGCGAAGGCCGACCCGAAGGAAGGCTTCTGTCTCGAAGACCTCAAGCACACGGACGCCAAGCTCGTGGTAGGGTTTCTCAAACCTACTTTCCATCCGGAAAAGCCGAAGCGTTTGGTGTCCAAGTGGGCCTGCACATTCCTTGGAGCGCTCCGGGAAAGATTACAGTTGATTGGGGCACTCTCATGAGTGAAATGATCAACCGGCTGGTGGTGAACGTAGAGAACGTGAAAAAGTTCGGAACACCGTTAGCCTCCTATGTGGCGTAGCTATACTGCCACCACCTGCAATTCACCCAACCGGAGTAGAAGATGTACGACAAAGTTTTGAGCTTCCAGAAGTATAGAGGTGAGGAAACGGAGGAAGAATCCGGAGAGGAAGCTGGACCGGCGCCAGAAGCACCAACAGCAGACACTCCAGGTGACGCCAGACAAACCCAGAAGAGAGCACGGGACAAGGATCCGGAGCCAGAGAGTTTGGAGACCAGTCTGTCAACCGGATCATCCAGCTCAGATGAAGTCGGAGCATCCGAAACCGCCAGCCGAAAGAAGCGGAAGTTCGACATTGAGGAATACGGAGACCAGATGGTTGAGATTGACCAAATCCTGGACGGATTACTTTGGAGGGTGGAAGCCGTCCGGACCCTCAACAACGCAATGAAGAAGGGGGTGGAGCAGGTCTTCCGGAGCGTGGATGTCATCGTCAGGGTCGAGGAACTCCGGAGCAAGGAGATTTCGTTGAAGGCGCTGCATCTACAGACCTCTAACATATACCAAGCTAACAACACGTTAGAGAAACAGGTGGTGAACTTAAGGCGGGATGCAACACTCGCGGTGGAGGCCCGGAATCAGGCCGAGGCAAGGGCCAATGCATCTGCCGCCGCCTTGATGGATGTCCGTGCAGCTCTAAACTTTCCGGTGGACAATGTTAATCGGAGCCAGCTCTTCACCGAGCTGGTGGAGAAGGAGAAGAAGGTGACCCGAACCAACATCTTCAGCTTCCTCTTCGATCAAACAGAGAACATGGGCCACACCTGGAGTCAGATGAAGCTACTAGTGGCCAACATCCCGTAGGTGAGTTCAGAAGACAGGGCGGCCGAAGTACCAAATGATTTCATGACTCTCGACCGGACCATGGCACCTCCGGAACCGCCACAATCAGAGCTAGCTCCAGCGAGTGGTTCCTCATTGAGATCCAGAGGACCTCGATACGCCATCACCAAGTGCACTTGCGAAAGGTATGGTATCTTCCAACCTCAGCACGGATGAATTATTGAAGTGTCTTCCAGAGTTGCTGACACCTCTGGCAATGCGGCTACCTGACTTTCCGGAGGAGATAGATCTCCGGGCACCACCCAAGTTAGTATCCCGACGGCTGGCACATGGACCACTGAGTCCTTTTGGCAGCTACAGGGACTTGGTCAAGGAGGTCAGATAGACTGCCGAGCCTGAGCTTCAGTCTCCACTACTCCATGAAACTGCGCCGAAACGGCAACCTCCGCCTCCGATTTCTAGAACTCCGGTGGCAAAGACTTCTCCCACTTCCAAACCGGCAACCCGGAAGGTCGACCCTCCTTTGTCAATGACGAAGAAAGGCTAGGGTAAGCAGCGGATACCAATTGAGATTCCTCCCACGCGAAGAAGCGAGAGAAATAAGGCACCGAGCACCACGCCTTAGGATAGTCTTTAGACTTTAATTTTTGTTGTAATTCTAGTCCAGACAGCCATTAACAATGGACTCACCATTGCATTCGGCTGCGGACGGAATGAACCGCCGGTTTTTGTAGCAAAAAGTAGGAAATCCGGAGTCCGGAACCTTTTTTGTGATTGTAGGATCTGAGGATTAGATCTGGGATTTTTCCGGATTTCACAAACCTTTAGGATAAGATTTTCTAGAAGACTCCGCCTTAGAGGAGAATATTCTTAGCTTGGTCAGAGTTAGAAATTAGAAGCTTCCAAATTCTAGGCTTGGAAGTTAACTTGTACTCAACGGATTCGTCTTAGTGACGACTGGCCTTTAATTTCTATGTTTTGCCTTGAACTTGTCGCACTTGGTGCTTTCAGCTTTGAGTGAGTGGTGTGAGTTTGTAGCAAGGACATGGCCCGTTCTAAAGGAGCTGATCTTCTTATCTTTTGTTGTTTAAACTCCAATAGTACCGGATCTCCAAAGACGGCCGGTGGGACATAGAGTTGGAGAGCGCCCCGAGGCAGTGGGGATGAGCGTAGGGTGAGACCTGCTACTCTCCAGGGTCGAGAAGTAGCCATAGGAGTGGGAAGTATTGCAGAGGAGGGCCTGGTATTCTCCAGTAAACGGAAATTCCTTCTAAACCGGATTCCGGTTGCAATCGGAGTTTGCCCCCACGATTGGGATCATGGGGGCATTCTACACGTCCAATAGGCAATCCTAGGATAACTACGGAGTGGGGAGGAAAAGAGAGTTGATTCGGACCAAAAGGATGTCGTTGTAGACGGATAGATCTCTGCATGACCGCATCCGGATGGCCATCTAGGTGATGTGAGAGCAAAGATCATAATACAACATTGTACACCGGTTAGACAGTATGATAGTGGGTGTCCAGCCACTTAATGTCACAGGATAGTGAACGTCCGGACTCTTCAACTACCGGATAGTGGGGTATTGAGCCACTAGAAAGAAAAGGATCAGTGGCCTTCCGGCCTCTCGTTTAAATAGTCCGGAAGCCTCTCTGAGGAGGATAGAGGTTAAAACCAATCTCCATGGAATGATGTAAGATAATGACAGGGTGCTCTAGCTTAATCCGGATTTGTAATTGATCCGGAAGGAGTTCAATCGATAGGAATAAGGTAAAAGTAGTAAAACCGGTATACATAGGAAGTGACTATATTTCTAAGTAAGGAAAACATTAGGTCTTTGTGGGAACGATCCGGTGCGGATTACTATTGGACTACATTTAAACCGTTTTGAGTGTATTTTGAAGGAATGCTCATCCTAAGATCTATGACACTCATACACGCAAATATGGACTTCAATGACTTCAATAAGCTTTACGTAGACTCCAATGTGCAACTAACACCTCGATCACTCAAATTAGCACCTTTAGAAAGCAAACAAGCACATCCACTACAAATGATTACTTACAAGGCTCAAAAGCTTGAATGTGCACAACTGCCGCTCTTGCAACTCCTTGTGCCTTTCCAAATAGCTTCCAATGTTCCAAATGAGCCCTTTCGCACCACCAAAGTTCCAAAGTCTTTCTTGTGTACCACCAAAGCTTTAAAGCCTTCCTTGTATAATACCAAAGCTCCAAAGCCTTCCTTGTACACCACCAAAGCTCCAAAAGTTGTCCTTGTGCACCTTCAAAGCTCAAAATCAGCCCTTGTGCACTCAAACACTCAAACTCAATCAAGACCTCCTTCAAACAACTTAGCAACAAAATTGTACACTTGCAACTCACATGAGTGGGCCCATAACCTATTGATGTTAAAAGAAGTAGAGAGATGATTGCACAAACAAGTGAAAGACATACAAGGTAGAACTAACAATGCTTGGAGTGAGATATTGTCTTCTTTCAAAGGCCTTTACTTATACTACCACTTAGTAGTGTCTCATGCATCTTGCAAGCAACTTGCAAGTGGCTTCTCAAGCAACTTGCAAGTCCCTCTTTGCCAACTCATGGCCACCCACTTGTCCTTGCGTATTCCATGGAAGACATGAGGATTGGTCCTAGCTCTTTGAATTGCGCCATGTATGTACCTCTCAAGTTCCTTTCACCTCTCTTCATTTTCTCCCATTCACTTTTCCCTCTAAATCTACCTCAATTACTATTTTTAATGTTGTGATAATTACGAGCAACTCTTAATTCTAACATTTGGAAGAACTCGAATGTTATGCTTTTTAGGCACGATCTTCTGAAGCTACAATTTAAGGGCTTTGTGGCAGATTGTGCACAAGCGAATTGAAATGCCGTTTGTATCATGTATGGTAGTGGTGATGCATCTGTTCCTAAGAAGGACAAAGAGCTCACTTGCTTGTTCCATTGCACCCAATCTTTGGAGAAACATACAAAGGCAGACATTTGGCTAGACCGTCAAGATCAACATTGATAACTTTACAAGCAGTATAAGAATGCCAATACATTATTAGAGGCTAAAAGACAATATCTAACTATTAGTCTTAGTGGAAATCCTCAGGGGCTACTATTGACAAAGGAGTCGTTTGTCTTTACCTATGACTTGCTTTTTGGCACTTCCGCAATTTCCAGTGGGGTGGATTCATGGAGCTGGTATATTCATACTTTGGTCCAATCTTTTCTTCAATTCTATGTTTGTTATATATAATATGGTACGTCTTTGCTGACTTTTTTGTTTTCTGTATTTGATGTCCTAGGCTCCCTCGAAGACTGAGCTTGCTGAAATGGCCTCTTACAATCTAGTAGAGACTCTCCACAACAAGTAGCTCCAACAGTTTGGAAAACGACGTACTGACTTCTATGCGGCAACTGTTGATAATTACATACGTGCTTTTATGCAAGTAGTAGCGTACCACCAATATTTGAATGGGGAGTGAGTTGGCACTGGTCCTGAAAAAAAAACTCTTGCTACAAGTTGCTCAACAATCTGCGCAACGTTTCAGAAATTTGTTTCTTAACTACGTCAACAAGCACTTGCCAACATGCCAGGAGCTAAAGGATTTTGCATTTGCGAGCCCTACTAGAAGGTAAGAAAGTCTCTCTTTTCCTAAAGCGCAAGGCTAACCTTCTTCATAGAGCTGAATTTGATTCTCATAGGCCCGACAAGATCAACATCTCTTAATCTTGAGTGCAGACATGATCAATTGGTCTTTATGGCTATGATCTCTCTTTAGATGACGACTGCGAACAACAGACTCATGAAGACACCAACCCATCATGTATTACAACACCAACCAGTGTTCCAAGATTGCAGCATGTGAAGGTTGTTCAGGAGACGGCATGCAATGAACGAGAGTGGTAGATTGCGAGACTTTCAAAATCCTCTACAAAAGCTTGCTTTGCATAGCATGCCATCACCAAGAAGATATGTGTGGCAAAGATTGTACAAGATGACATAAACACTCCCGCCCCAACTTACACTAGAATAATGGACAACTACATTGTCAAGAAGAGTAAGCTTGAACAAATGCAATTCCTTTTTTCCAATGATGACATTGAACGTTGCGTGAAAGGTATAAGGTGTAGATGGGTTATTTCCAAACTACCAATACCTGAGATTTGGCCTGTTAAGATTGGAACTATCTTTCAATGAAATAAATTATTGCTTTGGAGAACGCAAATTTTCAATTAGCACCTCGTATGGAATTATCTCCAAAGAAGCAGTTTAGGGAAGACAATTTGTTGGAGGACCTATGGGAATATGCAATGCTTGAATTTTTAAATGACTATCGCAAGTGCAGATTTGGAAATAACATCATATGGAACCCAAAGACACCTTCTATAAAGCATGTCAAGAGCTGCACATCCGCCCTCTCAATCACAGGTCGGATTTTGAAAGTGTCCATGGTACCACTCCTACTCTTAGTTGCATAGTAATTTTTAAGTCTAAGAATGCATCAAAAACTTTACGACACTTGATTTCAATTGGTAAATTTCCTAGCTATTCTTGCGCATTTTATAAAAATGTTGGGCAAAGCTTTAAGAAAACGAGGGCAATGGATAAATTGCAAGCACCTCTACTACATTTTTCATGTAGTTTGCAGACTAGATTATCAGGTAGACGTGTTCATGCACGCTTTTAATTTTAGTTTCAACAAAATCAAGCGTGTTATTCAGGTGGTGATACTTAAACACCCAAAAATTTAGGACTTTATCTACTATTAATTATATTGTAAGATATCATATATAATTCAATGGAAAAGTGGTGAGATTAAAGGGCGACTGCTCGACTCAAGCTATACTTGACCTATTCAATAAATATTATTCACCTTGACATATTGAAAACTTTCTCTTCTTTTGTTCATTTACTTTATAAAACAATGGATCATAAATTATTTATTTCAGCAAGAATACATTCATTTCAACGTCAAAGGCGCATTCCAAAACCGCGGTCATAGGTCTAAATATTTACTTAATTTAGTGATAAGTTTTCTTTAATTTCATATTTTTACAATATTTTTAAAATTTGCTTTAGAACCTATTGTTTTTTGTGCCTTGTGCTCTCACATTACCGCTCTAGGCTCTTTGCTCACCGCTCTACGCACGCAAACTAACTTTGTCCCACTTGCTCATCGGGCGCGGACGGTTAGGGGTCGGCCGCGCGCTTGTAGGGGGCGTGCGCGCCTCAAAATGGCTCAAGTGCTACATTTGAGAAAAAGTACAATATGGGCGGTGGGTTAGCCTTAAAATTATTTATTTCAATGTGGTGCTTTCATGAATGGTCACTCTCAACTCCAAGTACATAATTAAAACAATGGTACTATTGTATGATGTATCACCACACCACTAATTGTAGTTGTAACTTGTAGTATTTTCTTTGATATTGGACATCTTTCAATCATTTGAGTTCTCTGAATCTTCATTGCAATTCCTCTTTCGATTTGATCGGCAAACATTTTGGGGAATACAGAGCTTGTGAAGCACCATTGTATTGTCGTCGGGTTCCTCATTGTTTTTGCCATTGTCGGCATCATTGACTACTGATGAGAAGTTCTCTGCACGTTTTTCAAGGACTGGCGCCACGTACTCTTTTATCTTCAAATTCAAGTTTTGCAATTGTAGCTCAACTCCAGTAGTTGATGCAGCATATACGAGTCGTTTTACTCGTCCATTCTTCCTTTTGTCTGCTATTCCATCTATGTTTTTCGAGCGATTGCCTTTGGCCCCAATAGCTCTCTTTGAGGTTCCGCTTGGCCAGGGTTCCGTGAAGAAAGGGAGAGGACCATTTCTCCCGTGTGTACGTGCCTCCGTATAGCTGCTCATAGTAGATGACCCAACTCTTGTGGAGGGAAGTTGTGGGGTAAGTATCACGCGCTCCACACCACCGTTTGGGCAAAGCGCATTACGGTAGAGAGGTAGCCGGACTATGGTTGAACATCTCTTTCTCTTTAGAATTAATTGAGTTATTCCAACTGAAGCACGTGACCGCGGAAACAAATTTTGGATTGGCATGTCTTCCTCTAAGTCTCGTTCTATTGCTTGAGGTTCAATTTGAGTGCTCCTCACAACTTCAATGGATTCCGTGGTGGCCATCGGCTCATGGGATTCATTATTGTTTCCACCACTGCTCACTTCTTTTCCATCGTGAGGAGATGCATTATGCGCTACAATGCCAATGCCTTGACCATCGGGACTAGGGCCATAGCCACTAGAGGGGCCTGAGGCGCTAGGGCCTTTAGAGTTGGCAGAGTGATTCTCCAGAATGTTGTCATCTTAATCAAAATTGCCCCTCTATGCCGACCCATCTTCCTTTGCCCTAGCTTCTTGGGCACCGTTTTCACCCGATAATTCTACTATATTATGGATTGCTTCTGCATTGACCTTGTCAAACGCAAAAGGATCCAATGGATCACTGTGGACATTGTAAAAATGGTCATGTTATGCATCTCCGTCGTCCTAGGCGGGCTATGACCAGACAAGGGATTGTTGCTGCCGACAAGGTCTTCTCAATCGCCACCCAACCAGTTAGAACTACCATCATCAAATTCCAAGCCTTTGTCCTCCATGTTTGAAGGAAGTCCCTCATCATGGTCAGCCTCCTCCAAATGCACATTCTTGTCATACCATCGAATTCAGTCTAGTCGAGCACGTTTTCGAAGCAATCGACTATTTATGTAGATGTAAACCAAATCTTCCGCCTTCTTCACTTCCAAACTATTTCGGCTCTTACTATGCACAAAAGAATACATGATCTAGTTACGCTCACATGACGAGGCCGAGCAGGTTTGTGCTAGTATACGCTTCGCAATTCGAGGCAATGATTGCCCGCCCCCGCGATTTGACCACTCCTGGAACAATAAATTGTTGTTTACAATCTCCCTAACTTCCAATGGTGAGTATGGGCCTTGCAATTCTTCATACTCCGTGCTTTCAATCATTACTTCCTCAAAGGACACTCCAAGTAGAACATAGAGCTTGCAAACAACTCTATTTAGCGCCCTTTTGGCCTCATCATCGTTTTGAATTTGCAAGTTCTTGGCTAAACAAGGACTCAATAACGCCTGTGAGTGGCCAAAATGGCCCCTCACTATTTTTCCTTCATTTTTCTAGTTTTTTTAATAGAATTGACTGAGTTTAATTAAAATGGTGGAGAATCCATTAATTAGAGTCAAACATCTAATTAATAGGCCTAGTGCCATGGTTGCGACACTAAAATTCTTTACTCTTCCTCCTCCCTACTAACATGCTCAGCAGTACAGTGAAAATAGAATAGAAGTGAAAGATTGGAAGAAAATGAAATGAAAAGGCCTTGAAAAAATGACTAAGATTTGGGAAATGGGTCAAAAATTATGAAAAAAATTAGAAAAGTGTCTCCTAGCAGGTAGAACTAGTGGTAAAATTTCTGGAATTTACCGAGTTGGAATGTTATTTTATTCTAGGGTTTGACCAGTTGATTGGAGGTTTGACCGTTGGGGAAAAATACTAAGGAAAATTCAAAAAATCTAGAAATTTCAGATAGGCTAATTAGGATGCTAGAAATCCAGCTGTGTAGTTAGTTTTTGAATTAATAAATAGATTGCAAATCACCAGCAGATAGTATTAGATCTAGTTGAACTAGTTTTAAATTTTATTTTATTTTTTTAAAAAGTTAGTGGGAGGTACTTCTCCATGCACATGGCACATGAAAAATCTAGTCAACTTGAGCCACCATGAATTTATTTGTAGAGGCGGCATATCAGGTGCAAGGCGGCGAGTTGAATGCTCATGATAAATTAAGAAGAAGATGGTTGTTAAAGCAGCCAATCTAGCACTACAGGGGAAGGCCATGGGCTGCCTGAGAGAAAAAGAGCCAGTCTTGTCAGGGAAAAAAAAAGAACAAAGGATTAAAAAAAGGAAAAAAAATTAATGGCCCAACCCGAATCTCTGACGACACTAAGCGTTGCATGCTGGGCAGGGAAGAGCTGTTGGGATCACGGATTGCAAGGAGTGTGTCTGGAGAGAGAGTGCCGTGAGTGGATTGTGTGGAGTTTTTTGTTTACGTTTATTTTCTTTTGAGTTTTTTCCTTGTGTTGTGTGAACACATTTGGTGGGTGCCGAGACTGTGTGCAAGGGGAGACGGCTGGGAGAGGCCGACCTGTGGAGCATGTTTGATTCTTTTTAGAGTTTTTTTGTTGGAGTGTATTTGGTGTGTTTGGTGAACACACTTCGTGAATTGTAATTGTTGATTGAGAGGACCAGGGTTTTGAGCTGGAGGAGACAAAGTTCGAACGTTTTTTTTGGAAGAAGATTTTTTTTGGTTGTAGAAGACGGCATATGATTGTCGAGACTGGAGCGCCGGGTTGAGTGTGGAGACGGAGGTGCGGCGCACTAGTCAAAGTCTGCTGATCCCCCTCAACCGAGAGATGAATGTAAACCATTTTTTCTACTTCAAACCCTATAATCTTTTAATCGGTGAAGTCAAAGTTGATGAAATATTGTGAGAATGTTATTTATCAAGTGGTAAATGAGATCCAATTGTCAAAACTAGAAGTACAATTTTTTATTTCCTTCTTTACTCATTGCACTAGAGTTAACAATTTTAAAGTGTTTTTAAACTGAAGTTGTCCAGGAAATTTAGGAGTTAAGAAACTCAAGATTCAATATGGTTGTGTAAACTCCAATTAGACTAAGAAATGACACTCCATAATCCTATTAAGCATCCACGTGACATGCCATTAGTGAGCGCTTATCCATGTTAGGTGTATTGAAATCCTACCAGTGGCAACATTTCTATAAGTACATGCGTGGAATGCAGAGCGAAGAAAAGCGGAGATTGTATCTCAAACGTCAATGCTTGCCCAACTTTGCGGTCAAAGAGAGTTTTCATTGCAAAGGTCCACGTCACATGTGGGACCAACTTACACATGGCATTTAAGTGCTTTGATCCTTGATTGCTTCACTTAGCCTATCAACATGAAGGTACTCTTACATATGTAAGACTACCCACCGTTTAGAAAGTTGACACCTCCGACGGTTCAATTGTAGTCTCGGAGGCCATTATTACAATTACTTATCTGTGGCCTTGGGTCGTCATACTCAGAGGGCCCATCGAGCCCATGCCAACAAGGCGGAATGAGTGAAAGTCTTCTTGAGTAGAACTCAATTCGATTTGCTCGAACTCCAGGAGATGCACAATGCTCCATAGAGCAATCTTGTCGAAGAGGAGCGTCTCACCTCCCGCGAGGTATTGAGGTACGTGATATTGCATCCTCTTTGCCAAGGTCAAGTCTATGCCTGCTAGTATATAATGTCAGTCAGACACAATGCCAATAGTGCCTCATATAAGGCGCCTCCATGTCACAAATCGAGTGTTGGTTAAATGATAAAAATGTCATGTTTGTTGGTTGATTAGGGAGTTGTTGCCCCAAGTGATCTCGTCTCATGATGCCAATATCCTATTGTCACATAAAAACGATTCGTAAAACATGATATCCAATATCTACCTGAAGCGTTAGAATTGAAGATCAAGTTTCTTCTAAGTGCTAGGCCTAAGCTAGAGGTACTCTACTTGTTAGGAAATCTACGACAGTTGGTTTGTGATTGACATTACACCAATCCAATCAAAACTACAACCGGCCTCCAACAACACTTGGTTTCAATAAAAACAAACAAAACTTGAAATTGGAAGGACTTGGTGAGGAGGTGAACTAGCCTGCACATTGTAGTCTTTGGCCTCCTCAATGAATGTCTTTGGCGGTATCCTTCACCTTGAAGATACCTTCTTTGATTGACAACAAGGGAACATCATATGTACCACTGCCCAACTCAAAGCTTAGCACATTCTTGACCGCAACAAATGTAGCCTTCTTGTCCAAACCATAAGCAATGAAGGCAGTAGCAGCAAGAATAGCTCTGTCATACAGTTGAGCAATGACGAGGATGATCATGCCGTTGGCCAGAGTTGCATTAGCCTCATTAAGAAATGTGACAAGATCTATCTCCATCGCCTTGGTTTGAACAACACATGCTTTGGCAGATTTAGCTTCAAAACATCCAAAAGAAACGTTGTTGCCTCGCTGATCATATTATGCTAAAGAAACAAATTAGTATTGAAGCTGTACTCTAATGGGCAACCTCCTTCCAGCGAGATATTGTGAGACCGAAGTTCACAACACCTTCATGATTTGATTGCAAGATTGTCCTGCAATTGATCAACCAAATCATCTCCATTGAGCCATCTAGCAAGTTCAAGAATGCATTCTCCAAGAGATGGACCAACTACTTGATTTGGATGGCGCCATTGCTCGTGTTCTGATGACCCGGATGCATAACAACAAAGGTGTGTCCTTTCTTTTCCTCAAAGTTGACACTATAGACCTTCTCACTTTTTTATTTTCCCAAAATGAGGAAGGGAAAAACAATTGTTGCAACAACATGCAATGCACGGCGCCCTTGAGAACGTGAGCTTATGTAACAAGCACTAGGATTTGGTGGCTATAGCGTCCAAGCACTCACACCATGTCCGCTTGTCTTCCCATTAATCTGTTGACTAATGATAGAACCTGTTGGATGGATCTACAAGCAAGGCGCACTATGACTATTGTTGTTGCTGATCAGCTAGGTTTATTGTCGACCATGGGTTGGATCCGCCTAGGTATCCAAGATCGGTCATTGTTACCCCATGCTTCGCACTCAATCCTTGGTTGCTCGAGCTTTGCAGACACTGCGACACTTGACTGAGAGCCAGTAAGCAGATGCACATGACGATGAGTTTGCTACTCCTACAGCTAGTAGTAACACTAGAGAAAAGCTTCCAATGCGGTCTTTCATTCGCCCAGGAGGCGAATCCTAGGACGATCTTCAAAGGGGGAAATCGTAGATTGTTATAGAAGTTCTTGTTCATCGGGTTTTTTTCTTTCTTTTTAAAAAAAAAATGGGCACAATAACAATCGAAATTCAAATTTCAAAGGAAGTAACCAGAAACAAAACGAAAAGTTATTGTTTTTGAAATTACAGGACTGTAGAGAATTTGATCCTAAAAAAACCATTTCAATAAAAAGAAACACAAAACATCTGCTATACAATAGCGAATTCAAAGAAGTGATGACTTGGCAGCTGCGTGTGAAATGATCTTGGCAGCACATGTGGCATGACATTAGGGGACAGTTGTAATTAGATTCAAAGTGTAATGATGACTGATATTTTTTATATTTTCCTTTGAACCTTATACACATCAATCAGGTTGCCTTTTTTAGTTGCACAAGATTAACAAGCACTCTTTTTACAATGATCAGGTTCAAAGTGTCAACAGCTGAGGATTCTGTGTTGTCTGCATTTAAGATTGAAGTCAACATACAGATTTTTTTATTTCTCTCCAGGTGGCCATGGTAATTCCTCTGATAACATATGTCTTGACAAGCTTGGTGCCTCCTCGAGATCTGAGAGGTGTTTCACACGGATTTCCCTAAATACCCTGGTGGAGCGTTGCACCAAGCCTCAGGCTTGGAAGGGTGGGGGAGGGTAGGGACCAGGGCTTTTTTTTTCGTTCGCCAGATTCTCTTTCGGCCAGTGAGATATCTTCCTTCCAAAATTTAACCCAACCCACATCTCACAGCAAAGCGAATCTGTCAGACTGTCGCCAAAAAAAAAAGCCCTGGTAGGGACAAAACCGGTCCCTATTGTTTGTGTTAGAGGGGGGCCGTAGTTGCTCCGAGGGGGGTTACAAATGGCAATTTGGGGCCGCAGGTCCCATATCAGTAAAAAAAGAATCCAAAAAAAGCCTCCAAAACCCTAAATCGGGCAGGGCCAGAGAAATGGTCGCACCCAAGCCAGGCGCCCGACCCACGCTCGACCAGGGTGAATAAAGAGATCCGTTTCACACTCAGACCAAGGACGAAACTTCATTGAGGACCAAACTATGCCAAGATGGCAAGTTTTGAAGTTGGAAAAAATATTAACTTCTAAAGGTTTAGGGTAATAATCTTGTAAGGGTAGTAACTTTCATATTATGAATCCAAAAAACATTAAAAAATAAATTCATGAAGCTCTTATAAGGGACAATCTAGTATAAAATTTATTTTTAAAAAGGATGTTTTTTCAAATTTGAGGAAGATTCGTAGTATGAAATTCATTACCCTTCAAAGCTGAATTGGGGACTCCAAAAAGCTTCAAACTTTTTGCTAGAAGTTTCTATTGACATTGAGATTTTTCATACATGTAGAGAATATTACCTTCTTTGAAGATGTCAAAAATGGATTCTTGTTGTTAGTGTAATTTTTTAAAATCCAAGTCAAACATTTTCACGCATTGTCGCGCAAGGGGGAAAATTTTTTTGCACTTCAAATGGTATAATCTTCATATCCGTGCGGTGGATTGCAACCAAAAAAAATTATGATAAGTTCACATAGAAGTATATTTTAAGATCTTATGGTAAAAAACCAAAATTCTACTTCAAATTATATTTTCTTGCCACTTTTTGATAAGGGCAACAAGGGAGTGTTTCTTGAGGGGGGAATGCCTTGGGCCTTTAGGGGTTAGAATAAGCAATTTGGGGAGTTTGGGTCCTTGTAGTGTGAAAGCCCAAGGGACCAAGTTGAGAGGCGGTGATTCAAACTATTTGGCAAGTCCCAAGTCAATTTTTACTTCTCAAAGGTCCTTTTTTTCATGTTTCCCTCTTTCACTTTCTTTGGTCATGGAGCTTACAGAAAAACACATTTTTTGTTTTAAAAAAATCAAGAAAATGGTCAAAATGCTCATTACGCAAAACTTCAAGCACAAGCACTAGCACAGAAAAATTCACGTAAAACAATCCAAGTTAAAAAAATTAGGTAAAACTTCCAGAAAAAAATGTTTGAGTAACAATTGTAGTAAAAAAAGCAAAGTGAAACAAATTATTGTTTTGATCTAACGGCTAGGATCTTGTCAAATTTTGAATAGTTTATAAAAAATATGTTTAGCACCCGGCAAGATTTTGGGTTTTATTCTTGTTTGGACCGAACTTTGTTCGAGAGGCCAGATTCTTGGCGCCAAAACCTTTAAACGAGATGCCATGTAGGCAATTTAGAGGCCCTCGGCATCTCAATGCTTGGTACAAGTATGAAACCCTCCCAAGGCCTTCATCAACCTCTAAAGATCTTCATCTTCGTCATCCACTCCATTAGTATATGTAATACATACAGATTGTGTCACTTATCTCTAAATGCCTTCTAAGAGCACTCACACCACCATGCCAATGGAGACACCAAGTAGGCAAAAACTCTTAAACTACCGCGACTTCCCCCCATGCATGAAATGTGAAGGTTCTAAGGAAGCCAAGTTGTGTTCACTAAGAGTGGTTGAAGTGTTTGTTTGATCCTCCCGTCGTAATCTCATTGTGTTGCACATGATCCTCCCGATGTTTACTCTCAGTCTGTTGCGTGTCCCCAAAATTCTTGCCAAGACGTTCTGAAATGGTTGTGGTGTGGGGAAATTATGAAAAGGGTCCAACCGGTCTACATTATGCTAGGCACTAGGTTCTCTGGCATGCTCCGGATTGTGAGGAGTGGTGCGGATGCTTTGATCCCACAATTCTTGTTCTTTGCAACTACACCATCTTTGCTTCCAACTCTTGTTACCAACCGTTTTCCCCTAGCAACCAACGTTAGGGAAAAACAGTAAGGGATAATCATCATCAAGGGAAATTTGACATTTTGACCATATTTTTATGATGTTGTCCTTCATCATGAAATTTTCAAACTCATGGAAATGTGGTACACTAAACACTGCATATATTGTGGACCAAATTATTCCAAAATACCTACACCAATTCTACTCAACACAAATTAAAGTGGTTCGCTTGAACTCTCAATCCACATCAAATCATGTACAATAGGGTGACATTCAAATTGGCCGTTTAGTAGTTCCAGGGATAGTGTCCTACACTGCTGCCAACTTTGACACCCTCCTCAAAGCTGAGAAATTGTTATTTTACCATGAAAATTTGGGGACAGCATCATCTTTATGTTGAAAACATGCATACCAAATTTCAAGTCCAGGAGACTTATACAAAAAAACTTATGCAAGATCTACCAACATGGGATAGCTATGAGAAAAGTGTCACAGCTGCCAACTTTGACACCCTCCCAAGAATTGAGGAAATTTTTTTTGCCCATGAAATTTTTGGAGAAAAAACACTTTTATGTTGTTTGCATGTGTGGAGAATTTAAAGTCCAAAAGACCCATACAAAAAATAATATTCCAAATCTACCAACATGTGTAGTTTTGAGAAACAAAGGGGAAAACCATTTTACTACTTCCAACTTTGACGCCCTCCTTAGGATTGAGTTTTTGTTGATACATAGTGAAATTTTTGGCACAAGATCATCTCTACGCTAGTAACATGTGGGATAAATTTTAAAGCCAAAAGATGTACATAAAAAAAGTTATTCCATATCTATCAACATGTGTAACTATGATAAACAATTTGAAGGTCATATTGAAAATGTCAAAATATCTTTGACACCTCATGCTTTTTCATTGAACTCAATCATGTGAGTAAGCCACCAAACATAAATGCTTCTCAAAAAGATCAATAACATCTAAATGAAGAAGTGAAGAGGTGTTCCATGCAGAAGAATCCACTTGGCCATAAAGTGTGCATTAGACACATGACAAATTTTTTCTTCTAAATATCTATTGAACACTATGTAAAGGGAATGGTGTGTGTGATTTGTGATAGACTGAATGTTGAGACAATCCTCAAAACAGAGAGTGTTGTATTGTGAGATGCATGAGTGTTGATTCACATTGGGCATACATGATGAGTGATTAAGAGCAAAACGATTTTTCATGTATGCATATGGGCTTGTGTTTTGGCGACCCTTCTCTCTCCTCTCTGCTCCAGCGCCTTGGCTCCCTTCTCTCCCCCATGCTCTGCTCTAGCCCTGTTCTCCTTCCTCTGCCAATTGTCACGTGTCAATCCTGCAACCCCCTTTGCTCTGCTCTAGCCCCTTGGCCCCCTTCTCTCCCCCTTGCTCTGCTCTAACCCCTACTCTACTGCTGTAGCTAGCATCACGCACTCTATAAGTTTATGATGGCAATTTCAGATGAAATTCGTACTCGCATCATAGGTTTGAGTGAGGGAGGATTTACAGGAGTTCAAATTGCAGCTACTATTGGAGTTCCTATTAGAATAGTTACAAGGTTAGTAAAAACATTTAGAGAAGATGGAACCTACAAGCGCAAACCTTGCGCTGGAAGTCACGCTAAAAAGCTTAGTGATAGAGATGTTTGTAGTAGTGTGCATTACTCAAAAATTCATCGTTGCTCTTCACTCTCAGAGATTACCAATGCATGTCCTACTCAAGTGTGTAGACGTACTATTCAAAGGGTCTTACATAAAAGTGGTATTTTTAGTCGAATTGTAGTCAAAAAACCTTTTTTGACACCTCGTCACATGTCTCAACAATTAGCTTTTGCTCAGAAGTACCGTGGATGGAGTGCAAAAGAGTGGGAGCGTGTTGTTTGGACAGATGAATCTACTTTTGAAATTGGAAAAAATTCTCGGCAAATTCATGTTTGGAGAAGTGCATGCGAGTGTTATTCATCAAGTTGTCTAGCTCCTACTTTTAAAAGTGGAAGGACTTCTTTAATGATTTGGGGCGCATTTGCCGGAGGACAAAAGTCAGAACTTGTCTTTATGCCTAAAGGTCAACGTTCTGCTAAGGATTTTATAGAAGTGGTTTACGATGCCAAATTGGTTCATTTTATGGGTCAAATTCCACAAGGAGTGCTTATGGAAGATGGGGCACCCGTCCATAGGAGCAAAATATGTGAAGAATGGAGACAAAGCCACCTTCTCGAAAAGCTCAACTGGCCTGCAAACTCTCCTGATCTCAATCCAATCGAGAACGTTTGGAGGATGTTAAACGATGTTGTGCAACATGGCAAACATTGCCCTAGAAGCTTAGATGTGTTGAAGGTAGTTCTTGAAAGAGAGTGAAAATTAGTCAATGGTACAAAGCTCCTTCAACTATGTCATTCTCTGCCCTCTAGGTTACTAGCAGTGATTGACGCCAATGGAGGACAAACACGTTGGTAGATATGGAATAACTCTTTTTAAATATGTCTTTTGGCTTTGAAATTTATCCCACATGTTACCAGCGAAAGATGATCTTGTGCCAAAAATTTCATTATGTATCAACAAAAACTCAATCCTAAGGAGGGCGTCAAAGTTGGAAGTAGTAAAATGGTTTTCCCCTTTGTTTCTCAAAACTACACATGTTGGTAGATTTGGAATATTATTTTTTGTATGGGTCTTTTGGACTTTAAATTCTCCACACATGCAAACAACATAAAAGTGTTTTTTCTCCAAAAATTTCATGGGCAAAAAAAATTTCCTCAATTCTTGGGAGGGTGTCAAAGTTGGCAGCTGTGACACTTTTCTCACAGCTATCCCATGTTGGTAGATCTTGCATAAGTTTTTTTGTATAAGTCTCCTGGACTTGAAATTTGGTATGCATGTTTTCAACATAAAGATGATGTTGTCCCCAAATTTTCATGGTAAAATAACAATTTCTCAGCTTTGGGGAGGGTGTCAAAGTTGGCAGCAGTGTAGGACACTATCCCTGGAACTACTAAACGGCCAATTTGAATGTCACCCTATTGTACAGTAGGGTGACATTCAAATTGGCGTTTGGGCAATTCCAGGGATGGTGTCCCACACTGCTGCCAACTTTGACCTCCTCCAGAGGGCTGAAAAATTGTTCTTTTACCCTGAAATTTTGGGAACAACATCACCTCTATGTTAAAAACATGCATACCAAATTTCAAATCCAGAGGACTTATAAAACAAAAGATATTAAAAATTAACCACCATGGGGTAGCTATGAGAAAAGTTTCTCAACCGCCAACTTTGACACCATCCCAAGGATTGAGGAAATTTTTTTTGCCCATGGAATTTTTGGAGTGAGAACACCTTTATGTTGATTACATGTGTGGAAATTTTCAAGTCCAAAAAATGCACCAAAAAAATCACATCCCAAATCTACCAACATGTGTAATTGTGAGAAAAAAAGAGAAGAACCATTTTACTACTTCCAACTTTGACACCCTCCCTAGGATTGAGGGTTTGTTATTTCAACATGAAATTTTTGACACATGGTAACCTTTATGTTGATAACATGTGGGAAAATTTTCAAGGCCAGAAAATGTATTCAAAAGAAGATATTCAAAATCTACTAACATGGGGGTTAGTTGTGAGAAAAGTTTCACAGCTGCCCACTTTGACACCCTCCCAAGAATTCAAAAAAAATTATTTGTCCATGAAATTTTGGGTATGAAGTCACCTTCACGTCAAATACAAGTGTGAAAAATTTCAAAATCCAAAAGATTTACACAAAAAACATATACCAAGTCTACCAACATGTATTGTTGTGACAAACAAAGGGGAAAGTTTACCACTACTTCCAACTTCAACACCCTTCCTAGGATTGAGTTTTTGTTGATACATAATGAAATTTTGGCCACAAGATCATCTCTATATTGGTAACATATGAGATAGATTTCAAAGCCAAAAGATGTATATACAAAAAAAATTTATTCCATATCTACCAACGTGTATGTCCTCCATTAGCATCAATCACCGCTTGTAACCTTGAGGGCATAGAATGACATAGTTGAAGGAGCTTTGTACCACTAACCAAATTCTACTCTTTTTCAAGAACTACCTTCATCACTTCTAAGTTTCTAGGGCATTCCTTGCCATGTTGCACAACATCTTTTAGCATCCTCCAGACATTCTCGATTGGATTGAGATCGGGAGAGTTTGCAGGCCAATTGAGCTTTTCGAGTTGGTGGGTTTGTCTCCATTCTTCACATGTTTTGCTACGATGAACAGGTGCACCATCTTCCATTAGCACTCCTTCTGGAAGTCTACTCAAGAAATTAATCAATTGGCCATCGTAGACCACTTCAACAAAATCTTTAGCAGAACGTTGAGTTTTTGGCATAAAGACAAGTTGTGACTTTTGTCCTCCAGCAAATGCACCCCAAATCATCAAAGATGTCCGTCCACTTTTAAAAGTAGGAACTATACAACTTGATGAATAACGCTCATATGCACTTCTCCAAACATGAATTTGCCGAGAACTTTTTCCAATCTCAAAAGTAGATTCATCTGTCCAAACAATACGCTCCCACTCTTTTGGACTCCATCCATGGTACTTCTGAGCAAAAGCTAACCGTTGAGACATGTGATGGGATGTCAAGAAAGGTTTTTTGACTGCAATTCGACTAAAAATACCACTTTTATATAATACCCTTTGAATAGTACGTCTACACACTTGAGTACGGCACATATTAGTAATCTCTGAGACCGAGGAACGACGATGAGTTTTTGCATAACGCACAATATTATTCACATCTCTCTCACTAAGTTTTTTAGCGTGACTTCCACCGCAAGGTTTGCGCTTATAAGTTCCATCTTCTTTAAACGTTTTTACTAACTTCTGAACTGTTCTAACTAACTTCTAAACTGTTCTAACAGAAACCCCAGTAATGGCTGCAATTTGAACTACTATATTTCCTCCCTCACTCAAACCTATAATGCGAGCACGGATTTCATCTGAAACTGCCATTATAGACTATTTTTTATGATGTTGATACAATACTAAATGCACTTCAATAAGTAATCAATATAACACTCAACCTATGGCAGTTGGATTATATAATTCAGTAAACACAAAGGACTCAGCTTATGGCATGTGCACTAAATAAATCAATCAACAACATAACACTCACATTGGCATGTGCATTAGGTGATAACCATGGCATGTGCATCAATTGAGTGAACCAAAAAATACTCTTGGACATACTCATGCCACATGTGATTCGTCAACACTCAGTAAACTAGTCAACAACACTCAAAAAAAATATATATATATATATATATCCACTCAATAAATCAGCCCATATGTGATATGCCCACTCAATGGATCAGCCCATATGTGATTTGTCTACTCAATCAGTCAACAACACTCAGCCCATATCTAATTTGTCCACTCAATACCATCTCAACATTCACTTTCAATACCATCTCAACATTCACTCTATTACAAATCACATGACAAAATACACACAACATTTCCTTTACATAGTGCTCAACAGATATTTGGAGGAGAAAACTCGTCATAAGTGCATAATGCACACCAAACCTTATGACAAGTGGATTCTTCTACACAAAACAACTCTGCAATTCTACATGTAGATTTCGTTGATCTTTTCAAGATGCATTTATGTTTGGTAGCTTAGTCACATGAATAAAATCAATGAAGAGTACGAGGTGTCAAAGATAATTTGACATTCTCAATATGCCCCTTCAATATAGTTTCTCATTGTTACAAACATTGGTAGATATGGAATAATTTTTTTTTGTATATACATCTTTTGGCTTTGAAATCTATCTCATATGTTACCAATATAGAGATGATCTTGTGGCCAAAATTTCATTATGTATCAACAAAAACTCAATCCTAGGAAGGGTGTTGAAGTTGGAAGTAGTGGTAAACTTTCCCCTTTGTTTGTCACAACAATACATGTTGGTAGACTTGGTATATGTTTTTTGTGTAAATCTTTTGGATTTTGAAATTTTCCACACTTGTATTTGACGTGAAGGTGACTTCATACCCAAAATTTCATGGACAAATAATTTTTTTGAATTCTTGGGAGGGTGTCAAAGTGGGCAGCTGTGAAACTTTTCTCACAACTAACCCCCATGTTAGTAGATTTTGAATATCTTCTTTTGAATACATTTTTTGGCCTTGAAAATTTTCCCACATGTTATCAACATAAAGGTTACCATGTGTCAAAAATTTCATGTTGAAATAACAAACCCTCAATCCTAGGGAGGGTGTCAAAGTTGGAAGTAGTAAAATGGTTCTTCTCTTTTTTTCTCACAATTACACATGTTGGTAGATTTGGGATGTGATTTTTTTGGTGCATTTTTTGGACTTGAAAATTTCCACACATGTAATCAACATAAAGGTGTTCTCACTCCAAAAATTCCATGGGCAAAAAAAATTTCCTCAATCCTTGGGATGGTGTCAAAGTTGGCGGTTGAGAAACTTTTCTCATAGCTACCCCATGGTGGTTAATTTTTAATATCTTTTGTTTTATAAGTCCTCTGGATTTGAAATTTGGTATGCATGTTTTTAACATAGAGGTGATGTTGTTCCCAAAATTTCAGGGTAAAAGAACAATTTTTCAGCCCTCTGGAGGGCGTCAAAGTTGGCAGCAGTGTGGGACACCATCCCTGGAATTGCCCAAACGCCAATTTGAATGTCACCCTACTGTACAATGCAAAAATTTGATACAAAGTGAAGTCAAAGTTTGCTGGTCTACTCAACGTAGGGTAGAAAATGAACCATTGTTTTGACTTTAAACACTAAAATCTAACAATCTGTGCAGTGGATTGCAACCAAAATTGAATGGCATGTTTATATAGAAGTCTATTTTAAGACCTTACGGTTGAAAATCCGAAATTCACTTTAAAATGTGATTTTCATGTCTCTTTTTGGCAGTGGCAGTTTTGGACTGGTTTTAGAGCGAATGTGGTCGTGGTCCTTTAGGGGTTAAGGGTTAAGTGATCGGAATCAGGTGCCTCTACCTTAGTAAAGTTCGATACTGGGTCCTTGGACGCTTACATCGTCCTATGTCATATGCTATATGGATTCTAGTTCAAACTGACAAACTGAGTATGAATTTAGTAGGCGGTGGTCAAACCTTATTACTGTATATTCCAGTTTGTCCAAACCATTATCCTGATTTCAAATTTATGTACAAAAAGACAAGGCAGAAGGTACAAGAAGCTAAGGACATGCTCTTGGCTCACTGGACCACCATGCTTGGCAATAGAGTTTTTCTGAAGTGAAGGATCTTTTACCATGAATCTCAGGGTCTTGTGTTAGTAACTGGGACCACATGTACATGGTGACTTGGCTTGGGAAATGTGTGGGGGAACCACCAGTCAACCTTTTGAGAACTTGCGGTACTATGGGGGAGCTTTAGCTTGCATGGGGTAGGACCCAAGAGCATTGACTGATGTGCATCTCATTGGTGCAGAAAAAGGGAGTATGAAAGTTTTGGACGTCTATTCTCGTACATAAAAAAGTTTCGTCCTGTCTGTCACTATACAGTATTCCTACTGGCTTTCCTCTTGGGGTGCACTTTCAGGAAAACTCTAATGTGTAGACAAAATCTCTACACACATACAGAATCTGTACCCAAATTATGGCAAATTCACAATCTTCATTAATAATCTTAAAATGGATGTGTACCTGGATTTGATGACTGTGTTGAGCAGTTTATAGGAGTGCCATCTCTCATGCACTAAATTTGGGACTAGCAGATCCAAAACACATGACATCCTCACATGGTTCTCAGGACCCTAGGACATGGAAACAAGCAATGTAAGAATCATGATGTTGCCATTTTGAAAGAGTGCATTGGCAGGCTGAGTCACACCCAGTACAATGTTGTTGTGTTAGGTAAGAGCATCTCCACCGGGGCACAGGGCCCCGGTAGAGTTCCCGATTTGTCGTGGAAATTGATCATTCTTCGCCCACCGCACACAGGGTTCCGGCACACCGATCCGCCGGGCTGGCGCTGGCCAGGCTTCCCTACGGCAAATTTCAAATATTTCGTGTCTCCACGCTAGTATTCCCCGTCGAGAAGGACCATTGGCTTGTTGCCACGCATGTACCTTGCGTCACTGCTCAAGTTGCAACTTTTGTCCCGTTCAATGGCGTCCAATCCATCCCGGCTTCCGTCCCGTTCAACCGATTTGACAGGACATCCCCCACGCTTGGACTTACCGGGTGGGGGATGAGGTGGTGGGGCCAAAACCTGGCCCCTATTTTGTTTTTGAATGGGGGCCTAAATTTAGCCAAAGGGGGACCTGTAGACTAAATTGAGGCCGTAGGCCCCAATTTTGTAAAAAAAAAGCCAAAAAAAGCCTCTGACCCCCCCAAAATGGGAGGGCCAGAAAAATGAACCCATGCAATTAAGACGGGGGCCCACCTCGGGTAAGTCCGAGCGTGGGGGACGTCATGTCCGTGCCCCGTTCAACAACTTCCATTCATGCAAGCGGTGTGATAAATTCTCTCCATGCTCTGGCCCGTCCCCGCTCCACCCGGGCATTTTCCGCCCTAGCATGGAGATTATCCCCTTAGTGGTGGAGATGCTCTAAGTGTGGTACAAATGTGAGCATAGTTCTCTAGAATATTCTTTTCCATGTGGATCTCACATGTGGTAGGGAATGGTATGTATTTTACTCTGTAGAATATATAATGTATTGAAGTTTAGTAAAACTTACACCTTTGGATTGAAGATTCTTAGACTAACCACTTCCATTATCAAATCTTATCATGTTCAGATACAACATCATTTGTGTAGAAAATTGTGGCCACTACACTAAACACTAAACACTAAACATTTACTGAAGACTAAATTATTTCAAAATACATGCTCTAATTTTTAGTGTATGCAAATTAGAGTGGTCCACCTCAATTCTCCATCAACATCAAATCATGTACCTCATAAAATAGTATGGGATGTTTCAAAATTGTTGACACAAAATTAATGTGGATTGATGGAGAGGTGGCCGTGAGCGGTGGGGAGTGGAAGATGTATGGTAGTGCGTGGCAGCGAGGTAGTAGTGAGCGGCATGGCACATATTGAAATGTGTCCACATTAATTTTGTTCCAAAACCAAAATTGAGGTGGTCTACATCATTTTTCACCCACACTACAAACGCATCCACGCTATATTTAGTGCTCTGTAGTGGGCAATTCCTACGTTAAGGGTTAAATATGCCACAAGCTCTATCTCCTAGTCTCATCTTGGCAAATTTTGATGGTGGTAGCACTATTGGGCCGAATTGTATATCTTTTCCAGCTCCAACTTCTATTTGGTTTTCAACTTGTGGACATGTAAAAGCACTCCCATCCAACCCCGCCCCCGGTCACAGTGGGGCCGGGATAAAATTAGAAATCCGGGTGATGATCTCGTAGCTTGCCCCATCGCTACCCATCCCGCAGCTGCAAACCTGCACATTGTGACAACAAAATCTTGTCGCATCTCCAACATGCTCATAATAGAGGATTTTTTCCCAAAAAATGACCTACGGCAGGCAACCATGGTGGCCAACCCCGGCCCGTTGCGCTCCCTAAAGTGAAGCATACGGGAGCCAGCCTGGAAGGGAGCTTGGCTCTAGTGTCCTGGTTTGCATGGCGGTGGAGCAAAAACACATGTCACATCCTATGCCATCCGCTGGGTCTACCAATGGGTAGAGGTGCTCTAAGGGATATCATCTTCTCGGTGTTTTTTCTAACTTGCAACAATATATTTTATCTAATAAGGTGTGCTTTGGAGAGTGTGAGTCTAAATTGGGGTACCAACACTTAATCCGTTAAGGCCGATGAGCTTTTTTAGCCTACGAGAATCTACATGTCTTCTATATCATGCAAAACTACATCTACATATAGGGTACACTTCATTGCAATTGCACGTGAAGGAAATCACTATAGCTCGCTAATGCTTGTAGTGATTTTTGTGGTGCCAATCTCAATAGATGCCCATCTTCTTCCACATGTATGTCATAGTTTAATTTTTCATGGAGAAGACATGTAATGTATGCTATCGAGGTCATCATGCCAAAATGATCCAAAAATGGACATTAGGCCTTAAAAGATTAAGGCTTGCGAGCTCACAAGGCCTGAGAAAATCTACCACTATAATAGTTCATGAAGAACATTGTCTACATAGAAGGTACATTCCTTCCCGACCCCATTTCTCACAAATCACCGTAGTTTGCCTATCAAACTTCAGCGCACATTTGAATCACATTTGTCATAAACGCACCCATCCATACAAGTTACCTTAGTTTTGCAAACCAAGCTGCGATGAACTAGGAGATTTGTTTGTCAGAGATTACTCCATAAATTACCGCCTATGGCTAGTTGTCCTTAATCCCTAAATGAAAAAATCCCAAGGTGGGCTTTTGCAAATCTCCGGCACGTTCCCATGGTTGCAATTTATATTTGCAATTCTTGAAATTTTGTAGATAGATGCAAGATGGCAAGAGATAGGTGGGAGTATAAATTTTATTCTCATTGGATTTATAGAAAAAAGAATTATGCCATCTTAAAGGAAAAATTGTCAAGTGCGGGCATGTCAAGCAACTCCACAAACTTTTGTTAGGACACTCTAGTAATTTTGAGATTTTCAATACTCGCAAGTAATATTCTTTCCTTTCATACCGTCAAAAAACATTTCTTGTTTTTAGTGAAAAAATGCATTTCATCCCAAGTCAAAGCTTTTCACACATTACCACACATTGTTGGACAAGGAACCAAAATAACATCTTCTTTTCGACATAAAACTTTGAGATTTTCATAATTTTCACTTTTTATTTTTTCGATTAGAAGACATGATATAAACCTTTTTATTGACTGTTCGGATTATCATTCTAAAACATATCTTGTTTCCAAGAAATAAAAATGTGAATTGGCACTTTTTGAACCTCCACTCCTTGCACAATTTTTCTTGAATATGCTACATACCTTCTCTACCTCTAAAAATTGGTGTACAAAGAGTTAATATCATGATCAACATGATGATATAAAAGCTAGACCTTGTGTGGTCACCAAGTGAAGTCAAAGTCTGCTGATCCCCTCAACTGAGGGATGAATGTCAACCATTTTTTCTACTTCAAACACTATAATCTTTTAATTGGTGAAGTCAGAGTTGATGAAATATTGTGAGAATGTTATTTATCAAGTGGTAAATGAGATCCAATTGTCAAAACTAGAAGTACAATTTTTTGTTTCCTTCCTTACTCATTGCACTGGAGTTAACAATTTTTAAAGTGTTTTTAAAGTGAAGTTTTCGAGGAAATCTTAGGGGATAGATGATTAAGATCCCCACTCCATGCGGCGGTTTACACTACATATCAAAAGCCATGACCAAGAAAAATGGATTTATTCCATGGTCACACTTCATGGTCACACTTCCATGGTTACTCTTTAAAAAAAATGTAATTTTTAAAGCCCTTGGGCCTCTCACTAAGTGTAAACCAAACTTGGACCGGGAGGAATGACCATGTACTAAAAAGTGGGTTTGCTGATTTTTTTAATGAATGCCTAAAAAGGATAGTTTTGCCTAAAAAACAAAGAAAAAAAACAAGCCAAAACAACAAAATACAACAAGAATCAAGGCACACAAGACAAATGAGGGAATGATACAAGGAAAGCAATGACCTTTTCTACTTCGAGTTCAAAGTGTAACGGTATGAGGTAAGTAAAGGGTGGCCGCCATTGTATCTACTGTAATGTTGCCCCCCTCAAAAACTTAAAACAATCATTTTAAAAAATTAATTTAAAATTATCAAAACGGCATTTCAGGCCCATGGTCTCCTCGTTCAGCAATGAGAGAACCCTTTTTACCTCTCTTGTCGCAAAATCCGGGGGACCCTTCAACATTATCCACGAGGCCTATTTCTAGACCTTTTTAGGACCTCAAATCCTTTGGTCACTTTTCTTTTTTCCTTGTAGTGTAAACCCAAGTCATCTCGGGACGAGTTGATGAAGCCAATCACAGATTTTAGAGGTGCATGGGACGAGTTCTCGGTCCGTAGTGTAAACCGCCCCTAAATATGCTCTCAACCAATTCACTATTCTCTATGCAAAAGAGCCCCCACAAGATCATATCAAAACATCTTGCTTCCTTTTCAAAAACTTCCTAAGTACATAAATTTCACAATTATTATAGAACTACACAATAAGGAGGATGCACATTAAGTCCAACATCTCTTGATAACCTTATTGTATATTCTCATGACTAATTCCTTGCAATTCACTCCCTAGAAAACACAGAGCCACTACTAATAATGAATTTAGTGTTTACCACACTAGTTCTTTAATAAATGCTGTAAGTTCTTACTCTTCATGAATATTTTACCAACTTTTTACAATGATACCCCGCTTTAAACAGTGTAGATAGTTGTGCTTTCAATATATATCATCTTGAAAAATAAAAAGTTGTAACATTTTCAAATTGATTTGTTTGGTTTCACTGAATATCATTTTTAGTGTAGTTCTTCAATTTCGTTGTCTTTTGACAGAATGCATACGGCTGCATGCATTGCAGATTGCACACTTTGAAACTCCATCCTCATCTTGGTTATCAAATGCAACATAAATTCCTCCAAATCTTTTGATTGTTATGTGTATCGTTCATGTTCTCCCTTCGATGTATTGATGTATTTAAAGAGAAATGTTTTTTTTATAAAAAAATCCAGCCTAGCCAATTTCCTAAGTCATTTAGTTTTCTTGATGTAGTAGCACAGTAGCTCATGCAATGGGTTCTGTAAGTGCGGCTTTGAATGATTTGGGCGGCGTTGAATGATTTGTGTCCATTCTGATAAGAGAGCTACTTTTTGATGTTCACCTTTCATGTTCTTATCCATTGAGCAACATGATAAACTTTGATCTGTGGCAAAGTATTCAACATCACAATTCTCCCTCCACACAACTTACAAGAGTATAGTACATTAAACACTGAATATAGTGTAGAGGGATTATTGATGTAGATCACTCACACTAATTTCCATCAAAGCATGTGCATGCCAAGTTGTGATTGGGTATTTGTTCTCAAGCAAGTGTGTGTCAGTCAACAATTGCATGTAAATTTTCAATTCCTGTAGGAAATTTCAAATAGTCTAGTCTACACTATATTCACGGAACGGTGTAGTGGTGCAGAAATTCCTCATACATATCTGGCCACCAATCTCACTAACATAGCTCACAAGTCAGCAACTCCAGCAACACTTCCAGTTTTCCAAGGGAATGTTCCTCAAATCCCAAAATCTCATTAGATCACAAAGACCAAATTACAAATCCCACGAAGCTAGCAGGAACGTCACTCAGAAGAAGACCACATGATTTCCACCCACATGATCATCACACATAGTCTGCCCCATCATGTCTCAACAGTACTTCGTCAAGTCACAGGTCGCCACCGCCTAAGGTTCAACGTCCAATGGGCCAGGCTTCAGAGTTGGTCTGCGGTCAAAAGCCACCATTGCATTCCCAGTCAAGCAGTTGCACAAAATCCAGATGAGTCATTCCTATGGCATCAACCATCAACAGCTGGATCCCTCGCCAACCGGGTTGCCCCCCACTGAGCCCTCATTAATTCAATGGAGAAGAAGAAGAAGAACACCGGTTTCTAGAGGAGACTGGCTTGAATAAAGTGTGTGTTCATTTCCCTGCTAAAGCGATAAACAAAGGATTAGCAGTATGGAACTACTTTCCCCTCTCTAGGGTAGACACTACAGAATAAAAAGCTCAGAAAGAGCCATTTTAAGTTTGAAGGGGAGGTGAGGAGTGTAGAGTGTTTGATGTTGGAGGTAAGGTAGTTTTGTTTGTATATTCAATGGGGCATGGTTTATTTGATTATTTCTGGGTTATGCAATTCATATAAGGGTTGGTTATTTTCTAGTCTTCTTTTATGGAGAAGAATAGACATGGCGTATTGGATAGCGATGGTGTCGATATTTTTGAAAGCGTTTCTAATGGAGATATTTGGGGTTTTGAATGTGTCTTCAATGGATTTCATGGAAGGGATATAGGTACACTAAAGTTGATATTTAGTATTTAGCACAATAAATGACTTGCAAATGCTATCACTTTTTACTTTAAATAAGGATTTTTACTAAGAACATAACTATTTGTACTATTCAAAGAAGAGAATCATTGTAAACATAGTTGGTAAAAATATTCATCAAGAGTAAAAAGTTGTAGCATTTACGAGTCATTCACTGTGCTTAACACTAAATACCAACTTTAGTGTAGTGACTCTGGCTCCGGATGTATTTACTATGAGTGGGTCAGCGTTCTAGCCTAGTGTGCTTATTTTCTAAACGGGTTGATATTTGTTTATCTTTTATTCAATTGTGTTTGGTGAGAATCTATCGTTGCAGTATGTAAATTCTACGAATTGTATAGTGATGTTTGGGTTGGAGACTTCTGGCGGGGGTGGTTGTATGGTATGACGCAGACACGTAATAGATTTGGTTTAAACCTAGCGTTATAATGGCAACTTTGTGTTCCACATGTACATAGCCAAAAACCCATGGTGAGACCGTATTTTTGATGGGTTGTTGTGAAAAATACCAACGTTCATATAAGTAAGGCAACAAGTTTTGTTATGGGATACAAGTAGTTTTCTGATTTCCCATACGGTCGTGTTGTGTCCTTTGACTATCAATGAGTGTATGTGATGTTGTTGGCACTTGAGTAGTACATGTAACCAAATTTCTAGTTCCATGGAGTTGCAGATGGCGCATGTGAAAAGGAATATTTTGGATCCAAAGACGAGTTGTTTCTAGCATTTCTCATATATTGGCCAATCCTAAATTTTATGATACATGTTTTCTGTGAGTCGGTGATGAGGGGTTTTTTCTAAAAGTCATTGGAGAGTTCATTCTCAATGTTTTTATTCCATGTCAATTTTTCTGTGTTTGGGAAATTTTCAGCTAATTCCGTTAGGTTGTTATACATATCATATTTTAAAGGCATTTGGATAGAAATATTATGGGGCCTTTTCTGGGGTGTCACCCATAAATGGCCATTCATCTTTTTTATGATAGTATGGTGTTGTGTGGGCATGTCCATATGCGTTTTTAGTTGTCCTATGTTCATTGTCTCTTCTTGTTTTGGCTAATTGATCCCTTGTTCAATTCCATCAATGTTGACATGGCCCTTACTTTGTGTAAGTTGGTGGATTGTGTACGTAATTAAAGCATTTCTACCACAGAGGTAATAATGGTTTTATCCGGGTGGTTATTATGTATGGTATGGTGTTGTATATGTGTATTTAGGAGATATAAGGTATTTACATAGATTTGTAAAGATGTTTGCAGGTTTGTCGGAGTATTCAACTGTTAAAATTTGTAGTGTTTTATGGTCAGTCATTAACTATGCTTTAATGATGGTTTGTAACCCATGTAGTTGGGTGGCTATTTTAATTTCTTTGTATGCGTTGTATATACCATATCCGACTTTTTTCTCTTTGCCTTTTACCAAGGCTTACTTCTATTGGATCTTTTAATGATTTTTCCGTATAGTAGCAATACTTGGGATTGAATTTGAGGATATATTTGTATTATAATATAAAAATAATGCTATGTGGATTGTGGGTGTTAGGATTGGGCTTAGGCATACAAGTTTTGACCATTGTTTGTTATAATTGACTATGATATTTGTTGGCATTGGTGGGGTGATGTTGGTGTTGATGGGATGATGTTGGCGTTGATGGGATGATGTTGGTGTAAGTTTGTGTTATATTTAGGCTTTCGGTGATTAAATTGATTCGTTCTAGGTTTGCTTGAGAACCTATATTGGTGTCTTGGTGGTGTATGCACAATATTTGTGGTGTGGATGTTTTGGTTCCAGGTTTGTTTAGCTTCTTTGATATAGTAGGTTCATTGTAGGTTATTCTATCTACAATAAATAATCATATTATTTGGGTGTTTGAGAATGGGCCTATGTGGGGGTTGGCATTTTGATACCAATTGTCGTATGATAACACGAGGTATGTTATATCAGATGAATTATGTATTGCTGCGAGTCTGGCCCAATGTAGTGCTTGTTGAGTTTCTTCTTTGTGGATGTGCATTTCCAATACCTTCCCATTTATAATAGAATACTTTGCCAAGTGAGCCAAAAACTTTGTCTTGTGAGAGAGGGGGAAAATAATTTTGTTAGTTTTGTAGAGCATGTGATTGAGGATGAGAAGCACAAGTGTTGATTATCATGCGTTGTAGTGATAAAGTCAAGTATTGCTGTTGATTTCACATAGTATGCTCGTTTGAAAGGCTCCATTTTAGGTATTCTATATTTGTATCTATGCTATAGGTAGTCAATTTTGGTTTCAAATGGTTGAATTTCTAGTTCTAGATTTTTTGGGTTCTTTGGTTTGAGTTTCTAGTTCTAGATTTTTTGGTTATTTAGTTCAAGTTGATATTGTTTCCATAGCCGTTTTAGTTTGTCAACAAGGATGGATAATAGATACTTCCCATTATTCTCATATATGTGTGCTTTGTTTTGTTGAACTTGAATGGTATGGATTTGTGCGTTGATGTCTTTATGTGGGTTACATTCAATGATAGAGATGTTTACTAACTTAAGGGGATTTGTAAAGGAGGCATTCCAAACCTTGTATCTTTGCTTTGCTCTTGATAATGGTGTGCTAGTATGATGTTTTGGTAGACTTTGTGTGCTCTTTTGTGGTTGTATTGTTTAAGACATGCTATGTGGTGTGACAAGGTATTAGAGTTTAGCCACGAGAATAGGGCTCGTTGTATTTGCTATTTATTTTATGTATTTTCTTGGGTATTCCATTGGCAAAGGAATGAGGTATCTTTTTTTGATGTTATTACAATCAACATATTTTCTATATTTGTGCTTGATTATTGTGTATAATACATATGTGGTAGGTTTTTTTAGTGTATGCGGTGGAGGTGGTGGATAGTGTGGTTGGAGCAAATTGAGAGGGAGATGAATGGGCGGAGTGATTATGTTGAGGGGTATATAATTGTTGGTGCAAATGTATTCATTTTTTTGTGTTCGCGGGCTTGGATGTGCGTTACAAGGGTGAGGGCATGTATCTTGACATTTGAGTGACGGAAGAGTTGTTTAGATAGGTTTAGTGCACTCTTTACTAGCCTGGTGGGCGTAGAATGGTATTTGGTAAATTTGTCTTTGTTTATAAGTTGTGTATAATTTGGCATGGTGATTTGACTCAGTGATGTGGTATTGAAGGCAAATAGTTTTTGCAATAGCTTCATGGATGTTTGTTTGTTTAAGTGTAGCTTCATGGATGTTTGTTTCTTTAAGTGTAGCTTCATGGATGTTTATTTGTTTAAGTGTGGAAGTGTTGGGGCTTCATGTATCCACATACTTTCTAGAGGTGCAGGTTCTAAGAGAAAGGTTTTAATGTCCTTATTAGGTGGGCTTTTCCCTCAATTTTGAATAAAATAGTATTTGGGTGATGGAAGATCTATAGCAATCTGGACTTCTTATTCTAGGTAATTATTTTGCTCCACCATATTTGGCTAGAATATAATGTATTAAATTATTGTGTATTTTTCTAAGCCGCCCTTTCTCATTGAGGGCATTTAATAGTTGTTCCCCAATACATCTTAAATAGTCATTTTTTAGTGAGAATGCCTCTAATCCAAACATGTTATGTAATAGTTGTGTCGTAATACTTGAGCTGCATTTGGAGAGTCCACATATTGTCTTTTGTGTTGCTATTATTTTCTTGTAAAGTTTTTTGATTGTTGTCATTGAATGTGGTTCTGCGTAGAAACTATAGAAAATGCGTGGTCTAATGATGGTGTCAACCATATTGATATTTTATTTTATAGTGGCTGGACAATTTATATATTTTCTCTGCTTTGCTTGTTGAGTTTTGCAATTGTGACATGTGTTTAGATTTTCCATTTTAGTGAGGGTACTAGATCGGCTCCGAGGCATACATATGCTTTGTTTTGGTGTAATACTGGGATGGGTTGGTTTCTATAGTTAAAGTTTGTGGCTCGGAATTGTGCTTTGAAAGCTGTTGGATTCATTTTTTATTTGTTTGGACATCCATTGACTGCGCATCTGTGTACGCCAACATCCATTCTGGTCCAATGATGGAACTTATCTATTTTTTTTACTTGGATTTGTTTAGCTTTTAGTTTTTGGATAGTGCGGCTAGCTCATTTGCGTAGGCGGCAAAGTTGATGGTAATTTTTGAAGTTCTGAACTTGTAGCCGTTGTTTTTTCTTTGGAACCATCTTAGTACAGGTTCTAGGAATATTATGAATAGATATGGGTTGAGAGTATCTCCTTGGATTGTTTCTTCTTGTATTAAAATTGGATGGATTTTTCCAAAGTGTTCATCAATGTATGTAGTTGTAAATTGTAAGTAAATATTAACAATTCAGATAACAACGTCTTCTAGGTAGCCATGATTGCTCATGATGGTGAGTAGTATTGCGTGGTCTACTGAGCCAAAGGCGTTTTTGAATTCTAGATATAGTATGTATATATCTTGGTTAGTGAATTTGACGTCTTCAAGAGCGCTGATTAGTGTCTGTATTTCTCTGGAAGTGCTACTTTTCACTCTAAATTCCTCTTGGCTATTGTAGAGTATGTTGTGTGTTTCACTGTAGGCGGATAAGATGGATGTTAACGTACTAGTGTATGATGTGTAGATAATATTGGCCAATGCCATGGGACTGTGGTTTGTTAGTACGAAGGGGTCACCTTTATTTGTAGAGTAGGATACTTAAACTGTTTTTTGATAATTCAAGGATGTGTTTTTGCCTACAACAATGCCTATAGAATAGGTATAGAAGTTTATGAAAATGTTCTGGCATGTTTTTAGTAAAGAGTTTGGGATACAATTGGGGCCTGGAGCTTTGTTGTTACTTAAATTTGTAAGACACATATTGTATGTTTCTTTTTCAAAATATGTGTGTAGTGGGATGTTTGATTCACCTCGTTTTTCTGTACTGTAACAAAACCATCTAGGTGATGCCAAGGGTATTATCGGACATTGCAAGTGCATGTTGGAAGATGTCTGGCTGGGTGCTTACAAGTGGGTTTTGTGGGTTTGTTGATTTGTGGTTGTTGTAAATAAATTTCATTGGCAATATTATCGGGGCTCGTGAGGGTGATACCATTTTTATCTACAATGCAATCTAATGTTTGAGACGTATTATTGTTTTAAAGACTTTTTGGTTGATCTTTTTGGAGCTTTTGTTGTATAATTGTTTGTATTTTGATATGGCTTTCTTAATGCATGCTCTATTGTATTTTGTTGATATTTTGCGTGCAAGTTTGTTAGCATTGTATGCAATTTGTGCAACTTTGGTAATCCATGATTCTAGAAGTATATCGCATGTTGAAGGTTGTGGTATATCAGTGTGTCTGTGGATCTGTATGCAGTTTACTATAGGGTAATTTCTGTAGTTTGGATTGTTTTTATTGTGTGTATAAGTTTATATTTGATGAGGTGGTACCTTGCCAGGTGTTCTTTCGAGGGCTTTGCAAACTTCCCTGGTAGGAATCCACCTTGTTGTGGATTTCTGGGCTAAGTTGAGGTAGAGGTTGTCCACTACTTTTTTGTTCCAATATTGAAGATAGTTCTTGGGATAGTGTATCTCATGTATCGCACACTTCTAACCATTGCATATGTGAGAGATTTTCATTGTTTTCTAGAACCGTAATAAGTTGTTATATGGTTAATGTATTTTTCTCAAAGTAGGTGATATGGAATCTTTAGGTGGGATGGGGTTCAATATTCTTATTGTGTTGTTGTTTAATATTGTTGGAGTTCCACTTTTTAGTACATTGTTGGGAATATGTAGTTGTATTGGATAGTGATGTGAGTTTAGTTTGCTAATTGTGTCTATTGTACATGTATATTATTGTGAGTTTGGAGTGTGTATGCATAAATTTTCTATTAGGCTTGTTTCTGTGTAGTTGTGTCTACCTTGTTTAGAAAATGGGTGTTGGTGTTGATGTATGATAGTTGGAGGATATTAATAACAATTTGTCATTCAAAGTCAATGCCTTGGGAGGGGGTTATATTTTCACCGTTTTGTTGTCTGATGAGAGCGATATCTATATTAAAGTCACAAAATAAGATACGTATATAATTTGGATGATTTTGGATTTGGTTTGTGATGTTCGTTTGTATTTTGTGGATGAGTCTAATATCTTCTGGTATGTGAAGGCATGTATAGGTGCACTACTAGAAATTCAAGGATAAACAACTACAACACAAATAACTAGCAAGAAAATATTAACTCAACAATAACTCTGGAACTGTTGAGCTGCATGTTTCCGACTGCAAAATTGCATGAGTAATTCTACAATTATTGAATTTATTGCGGGCAGCGGGGGGATGAAAGCCACATGACTTTTGATATCATTTGTGTTGTCATCCCTAGTTTTCATCCAAGTATTGTCAAGTAGTATCGATGTGGCAAATGCACTGATGACGTGAATTGGGCTTTAGTAATTCTGTAGTAATACATTCAAGAATAACTAATCAATAACTATACAATAATTTGTGCACCAATATAATTTATGACTAAAAACGAACTCATGGATATTTTTACATGAGTGTTAACGTGGATGGTTGCCTATTTACGTCTGGTGGTGCTAATGTGGCAAGTACGTTGGTGGCGTAGATTGTGCCATAATAATTCTATAGTAATACATTCAAGAATAACTAATGTATATCTGTAAAATAACTCAAGAAAGTAATATAATTTATGACTAAAAAAAACTCATGGATTGTGCCTTAGTAACTTATTTGTAGTAAAATGGACAATGGATAGTGGATGAATTTGGAGCTGCGGATGAAAACTAAATTAGGGTTATGGCGGATTGGATTTGGAGGGGATGAGGGCAAATGCCCTCATTCTCTCTTTCTCTCTTGTTGTAGGGGGTGTATGTGTAGAGAGAGAGCTGAAAGGTGGTAGTGTAGAGTTGTTAGAGTGGCTAATTCGGTTGTTAGGGTTAGGAGAGTCGACACTGAGTACTTTGTGAAGGTTTCGTGAAGTAATGGCACTCTTTTAAAACCCTGATGTGTGTTTGGAGGCAAGGTCGAGTGTATGGACATGAGATCTTGTTCTTAGAGAGTGGTTTTGTATAGGAATCCTTTTGGGTTGAGTAGATTGGATCTCATTTCACCAGATCCAATTTAGATCTAGCCAATCTACCCACCTCCAATCCATTTTTGAGCATATTTGAGGCCCCCATTTTGAAGAGGAAGAACACGAGGGACAACTCAAATTTTGGTCTTGTGAGTGCCACTTCCATAAAATTCTATAAGTTTTATCAATTGCCATTTTGTAGTTGTTTTTTAGTAAGTATATGGTTTCTGGGTAGTGATTATTTTGTCATTTTAAAGTGATACACTTCTGCTTTGTTTAATCATTCCGTAGTTATATCAAAGTCATTCTGTAGTTATATCAGAGTTACTTTGTAGTTATATCATAGTCATTCTGCAGTTGTTTTGAGTAAGTATATAGTTATTGTGTAGTAATTATTTGGTCATTTCAAAGTAATGCAAATTTTCTTTGTTTAATCATTCTATAGGTATATTAGAGTCATTCTGTAGTTGTTTTGAGTAAGTATATAGTTATTGTATAGTAATGCATCTGAATGGATTGTTTAATTACAACTCTGTTTGGTGGGCTGGCAGTACCATGTGGGAGATTTAGAAATTTAGTGATATTTTAGAATATTCAACTCCTTAAGCTAATCCATAAATGAGGGTTGGTTTTTGATTAGGCATGTATGTTTTGGCATTGGTAGGGATTTTGGTACTATGTTCTGACACGGGCTTTGGAACATTTTGTTGAATAGCACAATATATCACAACTTATTTACAATTGTACTTGTAAACTAATCACTATGCATGTATGGGTTTTTTGGGCTCATGTTGTGTACGCATTTCCTATATATAGATATACAATAACTAATAAATTCACTTTAGAATAACTCCCTAATCACTATGTAATGAATAAAAGGTAACTATGTAATTATTCCAGAATCACTTATTTGGTAATAAATAATTAGGTCTTAATAACTCAACAATAACTACAAAAATAGTTTATAAATGAGTATGGTAACACTGTAAAATAACTATGAAATAACTATATAGCGTCCTTATAGATTTCATCTAATCAAATGCCTCCATGTGATAACAAGTGGATCCCAGAAGAAGTGACATGTAAGCTACCATATATAAATTACACGTCATCAAGGGAGACACACCATCATTTACGTCAACTGCCACCTAAAATTCCAACTCATCATAAAATCCATGTGAATATCCACTAAACACTCAAATCCACGTCATGAGCCACATCATCATTTCCCTATGATGACGTTCCATGTTGGCATATGGATGAGAAATCCATGTGATAAAAAAGAATAACTATAGTAATCAATAACTCACAACAATAATTGTGCCCGTTCCAAAAAAAAATCTACGTATTATTTGGTTTGCCTCTTTGTTTAGTTATTGATTGCCAATCTATAACTGAACAAAGAAGCAAATCTTGAGTTATTTGTTCCTTGATTTCTAGTAGTGGTGTTATAGTAACCATGGTTGTACAAGCTTGTTTGCAAATTTTATGACTTGTAGTACAATGAATTTTGGTTATATTATTGGGGAATGCATGTGTTATTTATGAGTATCAATAGTCCACCTCGGACGTTGTATGGTCTTCTTTGTTGCATACATCTTGTAAGACCATGTCTGTTGTTAAAGATCAATTTATGGCCTGGAAAGAGTTTTTTAACATATTATGTGGATTTTGTGGCAGTTATTTTCGTTTCTTGAATAAAGATGATTGTTGGTGTTGATTGAAGTTCATTTATCAAGTATTTAATACTAGAAAGTATAGTGGTCTAGTGATGTTGTGTTCCATGTAATGATGTTTGTTTTTTTGTTGATTGTTAGAGGTGGTCTTGGTTGGGGGGAGTTGTTGCTAGCATCAGTTGGTGGATGAGAGTAGGCTGGAATGGGGTGGAGGCATCTTAGTGATTTTGAGATTAGTTTGTTGATAAGAAAAGTCAATTTTGTTTTTGGCGATAGGAGGGGTTGGTGGCATGTTGTGTTTGTGGATAAATTTGTAAAGGGTGTTGTGTATAGAGTTGTTTGAATTGATTATATTTTGATTTTGTTCTAGGAACTTAGTGTATATATGTTCTCTAGTAATGTGTTGTTTCAAAAAGGTTATTTAAAGCTTCAACGGTGTGGAGTGAGGTATTGTCCAATTTGGCTCTAAGTCATTTCTCAAGGAGATTATGGCGTTGCTTGTGTCTAGAGATGGGTTAATTATAACAATTATGGCAGATATAATGTGTGATGGGGGATATTGACATAGTGTCTATATGTATTGAAGTAGATGTGGATATGTGTTGTTGTATTCATTGTGTAGTGTGTGGGAGGGTTCTAGAAACGAGACACATAATTTTGCTAGGTGTTGATATTCAGGATGGAACTTGATGATATTAGGGATAAAATTATTTTTGGCTCGGCATTTGTGGAGTATGGGGTGATTTTGTAGTACAATAAGCATAGGGTTTGGATTTAGTTCTATGTCACCGCATAGTAGTAGTAGAGTATTATCTAAATCATGTGTTGGTAATATTTTGGCTTCTGTTAGTTGTATTTGAAATTGTATGGGGTTTTTAGTGGGTGGAACCGCATAGAAGTAGGTTTTATATATATATTGGTGAGGGGGTAACAGAGGACGGTGGATGTAGGAAGAAAGTGGATTTTGTGGAAAGTAATTTTGGGAAGATTGTAAGGGTGGGAAGTAATTGTAGAAGTATATGGGTGAAAAGTAAGAGAAGAAGAAGAGAAAAAAAATGTGATGGAGAGAAATAGAGGTAGAAGTAAGAATATAAGAATTTGAATTGATTGTCTAAAAAGGGAGGTAGAGGTGAATAGTAGAAGTACCAAATGTATGGTCAAAAGTATGTTGAAAGGTGAGAGTATGAGAATATAGAGTAAAAGAGTAGAAAGTGAATGAAAATAAGTGTAAAGGTAGAGAAGAAAAAGTAGATAGTGAATATAGAACTAAGAGATAAAAAAATAAATGTAAATATAAAAAGGAAAAGGTATAGAGTAGAAGTTGTACGCAGTAGAAAGATGATAGTAGTAAAGAATAAAGGAAAAAATAAAAGTAAAAATCAGAAATAAAAAGTACGAGTACAAAGTACAAAGTGAAAGTAAAAAATATATCTATATTAATAATAGAATTGGTTTCCGTCCGTCCTTCTGTTTGTCCGTGCGGTCAAGCTTATCTATGTGTTCAGAAGATTTTCATGCTTTTATCTTGAGGTTTTTATTTTAATGATTTCACTCAATGACACTATTAATTTTCATTAATTTTTTTAATGAAATAGATTATACATACTTTTCAACACTATACATTTACAACATCATTCATCTCATAAACATTTAAAAGAAGATCCTATGATTACATTCTCAAAATGTTGTTTTGACGATTGAATACAAAGACCAATATGAGTGCAATCAAGTTTTTTATTTTGTCAGAATTAGTGTATATGATTCAAAAGTTTTCCAGCTCATTTGTGGGTGGTGGAGCACTTGTATGGAGTAATTTTGGATGATTGGTTAGCTTGGCATGTTTGGTTTTGTATGTTATGTACTTTGCTTCCTGCTGGTGTATAGAGTAGTATCAGAGTTGGGTTTGGTCATGTTTGGTCAAGGTAAAATCTAAAATCTGTTTATAGTTTGCAAAATTTTCATTCATTGTTGTCAATTTTCTTATATAAAGTTTGTTGTCTTTCCGTTGATGATGATTTTCTGCTAACATTTACTGCATATTTTTTATGCTTTGCAAACTTTCTAGAATGTTACAGCCAACAATTATACATTCTATGTACAAAGTGGTCATGCCTACGCTCTCAATTTTTCTATATATAAGATTGAATTTCTTATGATTTCTATAGAAGAACAGAATAATTCTACATACTCAAATGCAATTAAATATCCTGAAAAGATCCACCCTTGAACATGAATGGGAAGGAGACGGGGAGAGAGGAACGGGGATGGAGAGAAGAACGGGGAAAGTGGGGACTTAATATAAACCAACTTTGTGTCCGGAGGACACATGTTTCACCGATATAAGCAAAAATGGATAAAGTAAAATATAAAAGTAGAAGGATGAAAGTAGAAATTAATTTTTGGGTTTTAAAGTTTTACTAAAGTTTTACTCGTATCTAGTTGTATGTTTTTTCTTGCATTATCCGCAGTTACATTTGACCAAACTGGTTTGTCTTGCCCATAGATTCTTTATTTGATGAAAGAAGGGTTGTCTCAAAGACAACCATTAAAGACCTCATTTGAGCTTGTAACAATCTAATTTCATTTCAAGGGACGATTGTGGCCGTTGCATTTACCTTGTCCGCATAGGTTTTTGCCTCCTTTACAATAATCCGCTTAAGACTATCCATCTCTTGCCAAATCTTTTCCATGGTTGCCTTGGATGACCCCACATGTTTTTCTTTCTCAAGCCGGAAAAAGATCCTGATTCCTAATAATATTTTCACCCCATGCATTCTTTAATGGCTGCTTCCAACTCGCTAGGTTTTTTTTTACCTTGTTCAAAATTTGAGCAATGAGGACTAAGGCATTCTTTTGAGCTTTATCATCCTCCGGCACTTTAATACGAGGAGCAAAGATAGAGACAAATACTCTATCGTCCATGAATATCTTTTCTTTCCTTAGTTTTTTAGCCTCCTCAGGACATGCTGCTTTCACCCATGTACAATCCAAATCTTCATGCTTTGTGACACTTGTAACTTTTATTCAAACCCTTTTTTGAAACCCTCACCAACAATCTTGTAACGCACATCAAACCATTTTTTATCCGCAAGAGAGGGACTATTGATTCTCATCGACAACTATCTTGGAATGCCAGAGCTATTAAATGTCTTGCACACCTTTCCTCTCAAACAAATTTTTTCATCCAATTTTAGAATGAAAGGGCGGATGCCCAAAAGTAATGCACGTGCATCTGTATTAGGGGATTCTAAGTGGACTTTAATCACACCATTACATTTTTCCAAATTGTATTGAGTCCATATCATTGCTATTAGTTTTGACAAAAGATCACCAAACCAATTTTTTATGTAGTTGAATCTTGCTTTGTCCAATTCCAAAACCACTTCTTTTGTGATGACAATCTCCCCTATCTCAAAGCATATGGCTATTTGGTAGTTAAGGGTAGATCCAAATTCATCCACCTCTACATCGTGTGGAATTTGAATGAGATTGTACTCCATGGTCACGTGATTGAGGCAATATCTCTTGGACATCTAAAGGAAAAGAGGAAATTGCTTCACAACATTCAATGGCTTCTTTGTTGTTTGTTCCACGTATAAACAATTCATTGTATTTTAAACTTCTTCTTTAGGACCACCATGGCTTTGACCAAGGGCATTAAGTGCAGTAAAATCAAGCCAATAGGGAGAAGGAAGTTGAACATCATTGACCTTTATAGGGCTGGACATTGCTTCATCCATGTTTAGATGCTTCGGAGAGGCCACTTTTAGTTCATATGAACTAAATCTTTTGGAGGATGAGGCAACAACATTAGGCGTAGACATCCTATGCAAAGCAAATGGAGGAAGTAAAAAGGTGTGTAAAAGTGGGGTTGCACTTTCTATCATCCTTTTCCTTCCACCATTCCACACATTAAGATATGGGCCGTGTAGGTAATGAAGAAAAGGGAGGAAATGAGTGTATGGCAATGTTTTGAAAGCTAAGGAGTCATCAACAATGATGCTACTTTACTCTCTATTGCAACTATTACATTTTGTAAAAAGATAGTACTTGCAATGGCATATGCAAGACATTTCCTCACTAATGAAACTTCTAGGATAGAACACAGGACAAGGACTACTAGTTACATCAACAAAGCATGCAAAACATAGTAAGATATGAGAGCTTCTAATAATTCTAACATAACACAAAACATATGACAAATTCCAAGACTCTTTAAACATTCTAAGGCAAGGTGCAAAGAGACACATAGTAGGTACACCCCCAAAATGATGGTGTACCTTTCCTCACAGCCCAAATTAATATTAAATGCATATTGCAATTTATAACTTTGTAGGTTTACAAAATAAACCTCACAATGCGTCCTGGGAGGATCAACAACGTAATACAAATCTAGCCATAGTCCTTAATTTGCCTTTGCGCTATTGTTGGGTCTCTTCCTCAGCTTGTTGAACATTTTGTCTTGGTTTGATGGTTGTACTCGCTTGTTGTCCAGTTGGGTCGTTGTAGAGCCTGGCCGCCTTTCTCTCCTCAGTCGCTAGTAAGGTTGATCACATTACTGAGTTGTGGCGTCTGGGATTGCTGCTACTCACTTTGTGCCACCTTCCTATACTTCCACTTTGATCTTCTTGCCTTCATCCTCTTTTACTTCACTCCATCTACTTCCATCCGTTTTGGTGTCGCTCTGTCTGCCTTCCCCTTCTTTGGCTTAACATTGGCCACCTCTCTACACTTTGTCCTTCATTCCTCTATCTTTGGTCCACCGTCTTTTGCTGTGACTTATGTCCTTCTGCACTGCCCGACTCTGCTCGTCTCAAATTTTGTCGCTCTCATCTTTGACAACATGTGGTTGATCACCGCTTGGTTCAGTTGCCTTGCTTTTGCCTCCAACCTTCTGCATTTCCTCTCTCCTCCTCGCTACCTCTGCTCTAAGCTTTGACGTCTTCTCTTCAATCTCCGCTGTCTTTTTGTTAGACATGGGTGTCTTAAGAGTTATTCCTGCCTCACAGGGGATCTTGTTGCACTTCCCTTTAAGCCACCTCCTTCGAACTTCGTGTGTCTCCACCAAGAGCTGACACCAAACTTGATTTCTTGTGCGCTCCACACCGACCTTCACCAATACTAAAGATCTGCATTTCCAATCTGCCACTGTCTCCTTGCAGAAAGTCCCGGCCTCGGATTAGTAAGTTGTAGATTCTCTATGTTTTTGCAATGTGAGCGTAATACGCTTGTAAGATGGGATAGGCACGATTGTGCTTTGATTGATATACCTGTGGGTTGTGGCTAGGGTTTGGATGATAGGTTGTGTGGACCAAGGAAGGCGCCGTAGTTGATAATGAACTTGTTTAGAGTTGAGTAGTCCGTGTATTGCATATGGCCCTTCAGTGCAGATTGTACGGCTGCTATTTTTGAGTGGACTATTTTGTCGTTCTTCATTTTTGGATGTATTGTGTATCCATTGATGCTTTGGTGATGAGTGCATGTCTTCCAAGTGCAAATCCGTCGGGATGCCCTTGAGAATGTCAAAGTGTGAGTTGGAGGGCTTACATGTGTACCAACTTCTACTTCACCTTGGGTAAATCATGTTGCATCTGATTTTTTGAATTTGGTGTTGTACGTTTCTTTGTGCTGATCTGTTGTTGGTGTGCTCCGTAGGTTGCTGCAACAAGTTTCCACGACCACTTCCCTTGGCAGTTTAATGTATACCTCTCCTGATTCTTGAAATTTGTTCTCTCCGACTTTGGGCTTGCAATTTTCGTTAGCTTCATGCATGTCTCAATTGTCTACAATGTTGTATAAAGGTGCATTTTGCCAATGTCTTCATTCTTATACTTTTGTGTTGCTTGTGCCTTGCTTTTGCTTCTCTTTTTGATGATCTTCGGCACTTGTATGCACTAATGCTTTACTTTTATTTTCTACTGCAACATTTCCTCAATACCTAGTCCGTGAGCTTCTCGGAGGTTCTGCATCCTCTACGTTGTGGAGAGTTGTCTGTTTCTTCATGTCTCTGGTTTGTCTTGTGAAGCAGCGAATTGCACTTTTGATGAACTGCGTCTTAGATCTTCGTGCAGCCTAGCCCATTATGTTCTGGACGGATCTTTTTTTTGGTTCTTTTGGTCTAGGTTGAGTTTGATGATGTGCAAATTCTCCGGTCTTCATCTTTTGATTTACCGTGTGTCACTCTTGATGTATGGACTCTTTTTGTTTGGTCGTTTGGTGCAGGCTTTGCCAATCTTTGCAAATGGTGACAATGCTCCGCTGCGTGGGTGATCCACGCTCTTTGTATAGATCTCTGTTGTGGGCATAATCCAAGTTCTTTTCTTGGAGCTTCGAGTGAGTGTTGTGTTGTGTGTGTTGTCGCTTCTTGTCCTTGCAACTCCCGGTAATTGTTGTCAGTCTTGCCGTTGTCTTAATTTAGCAAGCTCCGGCTGTGAGGTGTACTTTATTTGGGTTGTTCCATTCTTGGTGTACTCGGGTTTTGAGATTGCAAAGAAATACAAACTACAATTATAGCAAAAGATCAAGAGTATACAATATACCAAGGGAAGAAAGAGGGTAATCGATTGTCTTAGAAGCTAATGGTGTGGTGTGTTTTTCGCTTGTGTTGTTTGTGAGTGCTTGCCATCTCTATAGTATCCACCATCTCTTTTATGCATTTCATCTCCAATTTTGTTGTGATTGTGGCTCAGATGGTGTTGTGAGGCTTGCATTGATCTTCCTTTTTTTTGTATTGTATATCTTTGGTTCAAATCTATGGCTCTTCTAACCGTGGTAAGTGTATTAGTTGTCCATGTTTATTTCTATTGACAAGTTAATTGTTGTGGATCTACCTTCGTAGTCGTACATGGTCATTGTTGGCTGCGTGCATTGCATAAACAAATAAGAGCAAATTAAGCAGAAAATGTGAAGTGTAAGGCATGTCGGGAGTTCAATATGTGTATCTGTCCATGTCGGTGTGCATTGTGGTTGAGTTCTGTACATATCTTGTGATTGTTGTCTAGGCTCAAAGGGATCAAGTGTCTAGATATGTTGCTACAATTCTACATCAAGTATACCTTCTTTTGCACCATAGACCGCTAGTTCTAGATCTGACCAATACTAAGCCTTGCTTCCAGATCTACTCCCAGATTCATTCTTTATCGTCGCATCTATTGTGCATAACTTGTATAATTGAAATCTATATCTCACACTTCTCTCTGCACTCCAACAATATTTTGTGTCTTGCATATCTATCAGCAGCAATGCATTGGCACAATGTAGGTTCACACTAAGGTCCATCCGTTCTTTGGTGACTTGTGTACGAAAATGCGCTTAATATATGCTCTCCATTAGTCCACATTAATTTTGTGTCAACAATTTTGAAACATCCTACACTCTTTCTTGAAGTACATGGAGAATTCGAGTGGACCACTTTAACCCCTCAAAGGACAGTTCGTCCGTGTGGCGGACAAATCAATTTTGGTCAGGTTTCCAAAAATCCATTTGAAGATAACTTCTTGAAATTTTTAGTGAGAATAGAAATACGGGTTATCATTGCTAGGAATTTGCTTTTTTTTTTTGGACTTACAGGGAAAAAGTTATGGTGCTTCAAACAAAAAAGCTCGACTCTTTTGGCAGCTGGGCAGGGTACTATAGAGATAAATAGTGCTATTGTAGAGTTGACAATTGCACTTTGAGATCTCATCTCAAAGTGGCAGTTTTGGGGTGGTTTTGGTGAAGCACAAGGCCCAGTCCTTAAGGGGTTAATTTGCGTTTAGTGGAACTAGTGTAAGTAATTCGAAATAGTTTGGTCCACAGTATTTGGACTAGTGCAGTGTTTGGTGAAGTGTACTACAGTGGTGTAGTGCGCACCGCTTCCTGGAGCATCATCGTCCCTGGTCGTCGGCTTTGACCGTCGACTGCGTCGCCCGATCGCAGCGCCTCCTTGCTTCGTGCACTGATCTGTGCAGCGACCCCATTGGCAGCGGTGCCGACCTGCGGAAATAACTAGCTCCGGTCCAAGCCCCCTTTCCACCCCAGCTGGCCCCACGCCTGACCTTTTTCGTCGACTGTGGCCTCCATGATAAGTCCTCGTGCTCTGCGAGACTCGGACCTGGACACTTTGACTGACCTCTCTTACAAATGCCCTCCCGCTGCTTCATTTCCACGACTAGACGCTAGCCGGGTTTGCGAGAGAGAGCACACGCAACGGACACACAGACGGTGAGGGAGGGAGGGAGTTGCTGGTTTAGCAAGTGACAGGCACACAGACTGTGAGGGGAGTTGCAGGTTTGGCGATGGGGAATTACATCTGCGTGAGTGGGAAGAGCCAGCAAGTGCAGGACGAGTGGCAGGGGCCACCGACGAAAGTGATCCGGCCCGACGGCGCTATCGAGGTGTTCCGGCGGACGGTGACGGTTGGGGAGCTGGAGAAGCAGCACCCGGAGCACGCGGTGTGTCACTCGAGCGCCATGATTGGCACTCTGAGTAGCGCCTCGGTGCTGCCGGCAGACCGGGAGCTCGAGGGGGGCCGGCTGTACTACGTGCTCCCCGCACACAAGTTCCAGCAGGCCGCGCCAGCTCGCTCAGGCGGGCGCGGGAAGCTCACGGTGGAGATCAGGTCGACGCCCGGGTTCGCGCAGGTGACCGTCAAGGGACTCGGCTCCAAGGACGCTATGGTGGAGCCGATCATCAGCTACTCCACGCCGGACCTCCGTAACTTGTACGCGTCGCCCAGCCTCGCGAGGTCGAATTCCTGGAAGCCGCGGTTGGAGACCATCAACGAGGTCGGCGCTGCGTCCCGGCGGCATATACAGAACTTCATGCGCGCGCGCAGCCTCCGGAAGAGCCAAGTGCACAACCACTAGCCATTCATTCCCATGGCTCTCTCTCTTCCGTTGTCCGATTCGCCTGTGGTTTTTTCCATGTACATTCAGCCATGGCCGCTTCGACACCTACCGTGGACTCCAAGCCGTGACCTAACCTTGACCGTTTCCTTACTCACACATTTGGAGCGATGGCTTAGGGTTAGCCTTCCTCAAGTAATTAGAATTACTGCCCCTGGACGGGGATCCTACACACATACGGCAGGAGGGTTAGGTCCGTGTTTGGCATCTGCAGTACTAGTAGTGCTTGAGCTTCATCAACTCACTCACTCTCTTCTCCGACATTTCCTCCGACTCGGCGAGTTGCAGGAGTATTTTTCCTGTCAGCTTTTTTTTGTTTTGTTTCCGGATGTAACCAGCTTAGTCATCTCCCTCATTCATTGCAGATGACGGTCTGGTTGCATCCAGAGATGTGAGCTTAGAACTACACCATTTTTGTAGGAGGTAATCTGTACAACAAGGTATCTATGACAAGCAACTTCGATGTGGTATCAGCATCTGCGTCACCCAACTATCATACTTCCTGCGTCCTTCACACAATTTGATTCTCTCATTTTGCATGATGTGGTCATGTATTTCTCACATTTAGGGTGTGAGTTGCATCTGGAATGAAATCTGCTGTTAATAGTGCATAATTGGACTATTTTGGAATCACACCTATTTTCTTCACTAATTGCTGGACTTGTGCTGGTGTACAAAACTGGATCCAAAGACAACCACTATGTTCTCTAACACACTTGTTGAACATCATGATCATCATGTAGGTACAACAACTCATGTAATACAAACATCATTCAGAATGTATTGGGAGACCTAGAATTGCAGCTGTTTCCAGGTTTTTATTTGGATGTTATGTAAGCTGCTTGTGCGAATTAAAGGCTAATCATGAATTGGCTGATTACCCGTTGAATTGGGATAGGAAGTGTGGGGTTTGTGCACTAAGTTGCGCGTTTGCAAGCATGAGAGTTCATCATAAATTTGTCAGCTCTGCAGTACTGTACATGGTTGATTGAGCCTCACTTTTAGTGGAATGGTCAGATACATGCTCAGAAACCTTTGCACAGAAATTCTGACCTTGAACAGAAAATAATGTTCCCACATCTGACAGACATGGTGGGTACACATGAAAAGTGAGGTGAAGATACTTTGAGTATTGACCTCCTTCATTCTAAAATCAGCCATAAACATCTCTAAATTATTGAAATCACCTCAAATAGGAAAAAGGCAGTTCAAAGGGTTACTCGAGGGGACACTTACAGTTTTCCGAACAAACCCTTGGGAATTTAGGGGTTAAGGTACTAATTAACCCCTACAGGACCAAGACATTTCCCCCTCTAAATCACTCCAAAACTGCCATTTTAAGTGCATTCAACACAAAATGATACAAAAATAAATAAAAAATAAATTAACCGTAGGATCTTGTACTAGAGTTGTATAAGAGTGTGTGGTGAAAATTTTGGTAAGTTTGACCGCAGGGATTGAAAGATATGAGCCTTTGAAGTGAGACATAATCTCTTTTAAAGGTCATACTAAACACCTTCAACAAACTTCGACCACCTTTTATGACAACTTTTTGCAATACGGGCCGTGAATTTATTATGTTAACTTGAAAAGGATCATGTTAAGCACATGTGCACCAAATTTTAGAAGTACAAGAGATGTAGAAGATGTCCTTAAAAATCCTGCAATGCAACTATGTGCTGAGAATCAACAATACACTTTATGTTTTGCATATATTATATCCTTCTCAAATCTTTGAAATTCGCAAATTCGTACGGTAGATGCAAAGATCACAATTTCCTTTCCAAGAGGACATTTTTTTCTTTTAAATGGACAAAAACTCGAATTTCTATTGAATTTAGAAGTTATTAAAGTTTAGTGACAGTATTTGTGATATGTCACGCTAAACTGCTGCACTATTTGGAATGTAAGTGAAAATAAATTGTAACTTTTGAACCCTAAGTCGGAATTCTATGAAATTTGTGTCTACGCAAAACTAATGAAAAGTTGTCCATTCATTAAAAATTCTCAGAAAATAATGCCTAGAATTGAGAATGTGGTACCTTACCGAAACTCAAAATGTCCCTTGAGGGGACTTTGGTCCTTTAGGGGTTAAGAGACCTTTGTACTCTTTTACATCTAATAGCTGATGAGTGTGACGAAAGAGTAGAATAGTGAATTAAAAAAGGGAATATCTGTTGAAACTTTGAGGGACTACTCTGTGTTGTTTTTGGTTACTTCTTTGCAATTAGATTTTGGTTCTATAGTTGAAAAAAATAAAAAAATAAAATTGGAGACTATTTAAAACCGTTGGATCATCAAGCTCACTACTACAAAAAGACACTCTAAAAGATTTGTAAATTTTGATCGTAGGGATTGAAAGATATATACATTTGAACTGTGCAAATGTTTTTTTCCAATGTGCCCGGACAGGGCTAGCGTACTTTGACTCAAGATAATGGCATATTTTTCTACTACACATTGCGTAAACTCAATGGATCTATGTTCTACTTAGTGTTAGGTCATTGCATGCCAAAAATCACAAGTTACAAAGGTGTTTATGATAAGAAAAATGGACCTGCAACAACTAGGGGTATAGAAAGTGGCCCTCCACCTAAGGAAGCAATTTTATTTTTTAATTAGAGAAATAATTGTTGTATCTTAAATCCAAGAAATGAATAGAATTATCATGACTTATTCTAACAATAAAAAAAATAGTTAAAAAAAGAGTAAAATCCTCAATTTCTATGTGTTTTTAAGTGAAAGCAATGAAGGCTGCCAAGGACTTTCCTTCACTACTACCCACCTCAAAAATGTACAGTAGTCAATTCTTCAGTAGCACTATTCATCTCTATAGTAAGTACCCTGCCCAGTTGCCAAAAGGGTTGAGCTTTTTTTGTTTGAAGCACCATAACTTTCTCCCTATAAGTCCCAAAAAAAAAAATCCTCGCAAAGATAACCCGTATTTCAATTTTCACTAAAAATTTCAAGAAGTTATCTTCAAAAAATGGATTTTTAGGAACCTGTTCAAAAGTGATTTGTACCCCCCGGGTACAAATGGTCTTGTCGGGTGTCACTGCATAAAATTTTATTTTTAATTATTGTGTAGCTCATCTTAATTCCCTTTATGTGGACCATGGTCACAAGTGACTATGGTCATGGGTTTTGGGTTCCTCATGGAACCCACATCTCAAATCATATCTATGTGCATCAAATCCCTTGATATGGAAAGATCTCCTCTCCCCAAGAAACCTCTTTCTCCAAAAAAGTGGTTTATCAAGAAAGAGGGGCTTCTCCCTCTTCCTCTCCTTTGGGTATAAACGGAAGTGCAAGTACACTCTCATAGGCATCTCTTTAATTCCCCTTCCACCCATCCACTTTCTCTATCTCTCTCTCTCTTCCTCTTTCGCTTCTTTACAGTCATTTGTAGACATTGCTCATGCCTTATCAATTGTGTTCTTTATATCTTATTATATAGTTGTTTTTATCATTGGTTGTCCCTAAGTTTGCTCATGAGTTGAGCATGTATCTTTGGTGTTCAGTTTGGATTACCTTGGTCTTTATTTTCTTTTTTTAACTTGAAATACTAATTTGAGGTTTACAAGGGGTTAAACACAGTTGTGGCAAGGACAATAGTTTTGACAACAACTAGTGCATTAGTACCTTAACCCTTAAACAACGGAGCCTATGAACGTGGCATGAATCTAAATTTCCAATCTACTCTATACTCTAGTTTCTCCTCAAATATAAGTGAATTTTTTATTTATTTTTATTTTATTTTATTTTATTTTATTGATTTATTTTATTTTATTTTATTTTTATTTTTTAGAGATGAGATCACATGTCTCAATTATGTTACAGAAATCACAGATTTTTTTGGTGAAGAATTGGAATTATTGTGATTTTCTGAAGAAAAAGTGAAGAAAATTCATATTAAATACAAATTATGCTAAAAAATTCTGAAATATTCACCAAAGGTGAACACTATAGTGCTAAAACTTGTGGTGTAAATGAAAGTTCTGTGTTCAGCTAAAATTTAGTTCAACCACGGCTGTAGGTCCATGTTCAAATTGCAATAACTTATTTAGTTTTATGTATTTTTTTAATTTTCAAAATGATATGAAAACTAGACATCATCAGCTTCATTTCATTAGTTGGATTCAAATTCAAAAAATATCCTTTTGATGGATCGAATTCAAATCTAGGGCTATAGTTAGAAGTTTTTCAAATTCACTGTATTGAGATTAGTGTAAGGTCCGTGTCAAAAATATTTTCTTCTTTAGATAAAACATGATCACCTCAATGTGGCTAGTTTCATCATCATCCAACAATGTCATCCGAAAAGCCAATTTTTGGATGCTCTGGTGTTCAACCCTTTACTGCCCAGGAAGCCCGAAATGAGACTACAGAGGTGCTAAAACTCAATTTGCATGAAATACATGAGGAATTAGGCTATGAGATACCATGTTCATATTTGCGCACACATTACATGAACACTCTCCAACAATCAGATCATAATTTGGAGTTATAGAACTCTTGGATAAGCTAGAAATACAACACAAAATACATAAAACACACTAAAATACAGTGAATACCATGCCACATACTATGTTGTATTTCACACACATGCACATTGATTTTGGTCTTAATTTTTTATTGAACTTTGTCTATAAGACATTCTTCATTGGTTTGTGATTGTTGATCATTCTCCTCACATATGAAACTTCCGTTTTGATTCATATTAGGTTGAAACATAATTGTATATAAATACTAGAGTGTTACCCGTGTCCTCCGAACACAACATTTTTACCCGTCCCCTAGCCCTTTCCCTCCAATCCATCGTCCCCCCCGTCCTTGTCCCCTTGTTTCCCGTCCCCGTCCTCGTCCCGTCCCCATCCTCGTCCCGTCCTTTTATCAAAAATCCTAACTCTTAGCTTTTCATTTTATCCAAAATCCTAACTTTTAGCTTTTCATCCAAAAGCGTTTTTCGTTGACGGGTTCATCCATCGACGCATTTTTCATCGACGCGTTCATCCAAAAGGATCGTCCTTCATCCTATATTCTTCTATAAATATAGATCTTCTTCTTCTTCTTCTTCTTCTTCTTCTTCTTCTTCTTCTTTGGATGATGTTCAAAATTTCCCCAAATTTCAGGTCGTGGGCTAAGTTCAATTTTGTAAGGTTAGATATTAATATTAGGCATTGTATTTCCATCAAATCCGGTTGAAAGGAAAAACATCAGCTGAAATCTTGGTTTTGGCACAAATTGAGAGCTTTGGGAAAAAGGAAGAGAACAGAAGAAGAAGAAGAACTCCGGTCTCCAAAAGAGGCCGGCGTGAATAAAGTGTCTATTCGTTCCACTACTAAAATAATGCCCACTGGACAAAATATTAGTAGGATGGAACTACTTCCCCCTCTCGGAGGTAGACACTATAGAATAAAGAGCGTATCTAGTGCTTTTGCGTAGGGATTATTGGTAGTTTTGATAGTAGTTAAGGTGAGTTTGGTTCATGTTTAGGAGGTATGTAGGTCGGGTAGTGATTGGTTGTTTTCCAGTCTTCTTTTATGGAGGAGGATGGACATTGCATGTTGGATAGCTATGGTGTTAAGATTTCTGAAAGTATTTTTAATGGAGGTCATTGAGATTTTAAATGTTTTTTCCAATGATTCCATAGATGGGATGTGTGTAGTAGCTCTGACTCCGGCAGTGATAACTATTAGTGGGTCCACTTTCCACCCTAATGTGCTTATTTTATCTAAGAGAGGCTGATATTTGTTTAGCTTGTGTCCTATTGTTTTTGGTGAAAACCGGTCATTGCAGTACGTGAATTCTATAAATTGAATTGTGATGTTTGGGTCTGGATTTGTTGGTGGGGGATGATTGTGTGGTACTCCACGGACGCATAGTATGTCTGGTTTAAATTGGGCATTGCAGTGGCATCTTTGGTTAATGCATGTACATGGTAGTAGCCATTGTGGGAGAGTGTTTTCTGGTGAGTTATTTTGAAAGATACGAGCATTCATTGAGGTAAGACACCTAGATTTACTCGATGATATAAGTAGTTTTTTGATTTTCCATACCGCTTTGTCATGTCTTTTTACAATGAGCGCATGTATGTGTTGTTGTTGGCATTTAAGTAATACATGTAGCCAAGTATCTGGGTCAGTGGAGTTACATATGGGGCATGTGATGGAGGGAAATCTTTCCCGTCCAAAGAAAAGTTGTTTTCGGGCATGTCCCATATATTGGCCTATTCTAAAATTTATAATACATGTCTTTAGTGAATCTGTGATAAGGGGTTAGTCCAAAATTCATTGGAGAGTTCATTGTCGATGTTTCTGTTTCCTGTCCATTTTTCGATATTTGGGAAGTTTCTAGCTAGTTCCGTTAAGTTGTTGTCTAGATCGTATCGTTTAAGGTATTTAGGTGAGAATCTTATAGGTCCTTTGTCCGGGATTTCTTCCATAGATGACCATTCTTTCCTTTGATAGTAGTGTGGTGTGGGATGAGCATGTTCATATGGTTCTTTGGCTTCTCTATGTGCTTTTTCTCTACCCGTTTTGGCTAATTCGTCCGCTTTTTCGTTGCCTTCAATGTTCACATGAGCTCTTACTTTGTGTATTGATATGGGTTGGGTTTGTGTTTGTAGCATTTTCACCATTGATGCTAAGATAGTTTTGTCTGGGTGGCCATTGTGCATGGTAGGATGTTGAATTTGTGTGTTTAATAGATATAGCACATTTATGTAGTCTGTAAATTTGTGGGCAGGCTCATTTGGGTATTTATTATTCAAAATTCGTAGTGTTTTATGTACAACCATCATTTCTGCTCTAATGATGTTTTGTAATCCATGGAGTCTTTTGGCTATTTTGATATCTATTGGTGCGTTGTATATGCCGAATCCTGCTCGTTCTCTGTGCCAGTGCCCAAGTCTTACTTCTTCAGGTTCTTTAAATGAACCATTTGTGTAGTAGCTATATTCTGGATTGAATTTGAGTGTTATATTTGTGTTATAGGGTGGGAGTGGTATTGAGGTGGTTGGGGTGTGTGATTTGTGCTAGGGAGGTTGACTTTGGACCATTTTTTGTTCTGGTTAACTTGGGTGGGTGCAATCGTTGGTGGGGCTAAGTGGGCATATACTTGTTTTATGTTGAGAGTATTGATTAGTGCTTGAAGGTGTTCTATATTTGTTTGGAGGCCTATTGTGTTGTTTTGGTGGTGTATGCATAGTATTTGTAAGGTGGATTTTTCTTCTCTAGGTTTATTTAATTCTTCTGGTATAGTAGGTTCAAAGTATGTTATGGTATCGGCAGGGAATAAGCATATGATGTGAGAGTCTGGGTAAGGACCAATGTGAGGGTTAGAATTCTGGTACCAATTTTCATCTGGTAAGATAAGATATGTTATGTTTCCTAGGTTGTTTTTCGCTGCGAGTCTAGCCCAATGTAATGATTGTTGAGCTTCTTCTTTGTTGTGTGGATGTGCATATCCTATGCCTTCCCATTTGTAATCAAATGCTTTGCCCAATGAGCCGAAAATTTAGTCTCTAGAGAAATGGGATTTTTTTTTGTTAATTTAGTGGAGCATGTGACCGGATATTAGAAGTAAGAGTGTTGAACATTGTATGTTGTAGTGAAGAAGTCCAATAATTCCATTGGTATGGTGTATTGTGATCGTTTAAGGGGGTTCGTTTTAGGTATTCTGTATTTGTATCTTTGATAAAGCCAGACGACTTCAGTTTCAAATGGTTGGGTTGCCGGTTCTAAATTGTGTGGAGTACTTAGTGCTTGGTGATATTGGTTCCAGAGCCATTTAAGCCTTATGGTGGGGATAGTTATTAGGTATTTTCCATCATTTTCATAGATATGTGCTTCGTTTTGTCGAATTTGGATGGTGTGTTGTTGTGCGGTAATGTCTCTTTGTGGATTGCATTCGGCTATGGATATTTTTGCTAAGGGGATTTGTGTGGAGGGTGTAACCGATCTTGTATCCCTGTATAGATCTTGTGGGTGATGTGCTTGTATGATGTTATGGTAGAATTTATTGGTTTTCTCTTGATAGTATTTTTTGAGGCATGTTATGTTGTGGGATGCGGTATTAGGGTCATGCCATGGGAATAGAGTTCTGTGTGTGTGCCATTGATTATAAGGTTTTCTTGGTTTTTCCATTGGCAAAGGTATGAAGTAATTTCTATTTTAATGTCATTAGTGTCGTGGTATGTACGGTGTTTATGTTGTACTATGGCATATATTGGGTATGTTGTAGGATTTTTTGTATATATGGAGGTGGTTTTGGAGAGCGTGGTTGGGGTAGGTCAGGTGGATGGGTAGGTGGAGTGGGAATATGAAGGATAGTATTGTTGTTGGGACAGATATATCTTTCTTTAAGTGTGTGGGGGTTTGGGTGTTCGTAACAGGGTTGGGGGCATATGTCAAGACACTCAGGGAGACAAAAGAGTTGTTTGGCTAGGTTTAATGCACTTTTTATTATTCTTGTAAGTTTGAAGTGATATTTGTGGAATTCGGTTTCGTTCATTAATTGCGAGCCATTTGGTAGGGTGATTTGGCTAAGTTTTGTGATGTTTGCGATGAATAGTACTTGTAGTAATTTCATAGATGTTTGCTCAATTAGGTGTGGGAGTGTTGGGGCTTCAGTTCTCCACATGTCTTCTAAGGGCGCAGGTGCTGTAAGGAAGTTGTTTATGGTACTTTTTAGATATGTATTTCCTTCTGTTTTAAGTAGGAGCAATGTTCTAGTAATTGGGGATCTATAGCAGTCTGAGCTTTTAATTATGGGTAAATAATCTACTCCCCCATATTTGGCTAGTATAAAGTGTACCAATCCATTATATATTTTCCCTAATCTTCCTTTGTCATTTAGTGCGTTTAGAAGATGCTCTCCAATGCATCGTAGGTATTCGTTTTTTAGTGAGGGTGCTTCTAGGCCAAAGTGGTTGTGTGGTACTAATCCATTATATATTTTCCCTAATCTTCCTTTGTCATTTAGTGCGTTCAGAAGTTGCTCTCCAATGCATCGTAGGTATTCGTTTTTTAGTGAGGGTGCTTCTAGGCCAAAGTGGTTGTGTGGTACCAATCCATTATATATTTTCCCTAATCTTCCTTTGTCATTTAGTGCGTTCAGAAGTTGCTCTCCAATGCATCGTAGGTATTCGTTTTTTAGTGAGGGTGCTTCTAGGCCAAAGTGGTTGTGTGGTAGTTGTGTTATTACGTTCGAGGTGCATTTTGGAAGTTGACATATTGATTTTTGTGCTGCTATTATTTTTTGGTCAAGCTTTTTAATAGTGGCCATTGAATATGGTACAGTATAGAAACTATATGAGATTCCTGGTCTAATAACCGTATCTATCATGGTAATTCTTTGTCTCATAGTAGCCGGATAGTTAATTAGTGCTTGACATTGATTGTTGAGTTTTGTTATTGTAGCATGAGTCTGAATTTTCCATTTTAGTGAGGGTACCATTTGAGTGCCTCAGTACACATATGCTTCATTTTGGTGTAACACAAGGATTGGTTGATTACGATAAGTAATGTTCGTGGCCTGAATTTGTGCCTTGAAGGTTGTGGGATTCATTTTTGACTTATTTGGGGATCCGGTGACTACACATTTAGGTACCCCAACATCCATTCCAGTCCACTTACAATATCTATCTATTTTGTTTAATTGAATTTGTAATGATTTTATTTTACCGGATAGGGCTGCTAAATTGTCTGCGTATGCAGCGGAGTTGACAATGGTTTTTGATGTGCTAAATGTATATCCATTATTGCCGCGTTGTAGCCATCTTAATAGTGGTTCGAGAAATATTATGAAGAGATATGGGCTAAGAGTGTCACCTTGAATTGTGCCTCTTTGTATGGGAATAGGGTGTGTTTTTCCAAAATGTTCTCCCTTGAATGTGGTGGTAGAGTGTGCGTAGATATTTCCGACTAAAGTAGCTGCATCTTTTGGGTAGCCAAGGTCAATCATGAGCGCAAGCAATCTTGCGTGATTTATTGAACCAAATGCATTTTTGAAGTCTACATAGAGGATATATATGTCTTGGTTAGTAGGTTTAGCGTCTTCTAGAGCAGCTATTAGTGTTTGTATTTGTCGGGAAGTACTACGTTCGGCTCGAAAGCCCTCTTGACTGTCACGTAATATATTGTATTTTTCACCGTATGGGGATGAGATCGAGGTCAATGTACTGGTGTATAGTTTGTAAATGGTGTTGGCTAGAGCGATAGGCCGGTGGTTTGTTAATATGAAGGGTTCTCCTTTTTGTAGAGTAATATGGTTAGGCTATTTTTCCATAGTTCAGGGATGCGTTTTTGTCTGTAGCAATGTTTAAAGAAAAGGTGTAGGAGTTTATGGAATTTTTCTGGCATCTTTTTTAATATGGATTTTGGAATACAATCTGGTCCAAGGGCTTTGTTGTTACTTATTTTTTTCAGACACATATCATATGTTTCTTTTGTGAAGTATGTGTGAAGTGGAATGTTAGGCTCACCTCTTTTTTCTAGAACAAACCCATCCAAGTCATGCCATGGATATTGTCTAACACTGCAAGTACAGTTTCTCAAGTGTTTGGACTGATTGTGGCATGTGGGTATTGTAGGTCTGTTTATTTGTGATTGTTGTGTATAGATTTCATTAGCAATTTCCTCTGGATTTGTGATAATGTTTCCATGTTGGTCTATGATGCAGTCAAGGGCGTGTATTGTATTGTCTTTAAAGACTTTTTTATTGATCTTTTTGGGGCTTTTGTCATACAATTGTCTATATTTAGAGATGGCTTTTTTGATGCACTCTTTATTGTACGTGGTTGTGATTTTGCGAGCAAGTTTGTTGGCTTGTTTTGCTATATGGACTATATCAGATATCCATGAATCTATATGGGTATCATCCCTGGGTGGGTGGGGTATATTTGTATGTCTATGAGTTTGGGTGCTATTGATTATGGGGTGGTTCCGCCAGTCTCGGTTATTTTTGACCATTTGTATGGTTTTACGGATGAGATGATAAGTTGATAAATGCTTTTTCGAGGGTTTTGCAAGTTTTCGTGGTAAGAAACCTCCTTGTTGTGCTGTTCTAGGGGTAAGCTGTGGTAGAGGTTTAGTTTTGCATGTTTGTTCTAATGGTGCAGAAATGTCTTGTGTTAATATATCTAATGTGTTACATGCATCTAGCTACTATATGTCTGTGAGGTTTGTATTGTTGTTTAAGATGTTAGTGAGTTGTTCTATTATTAGTGAGTTGTTTTCAAAGTAGATACTATGAAATCTTTCTATATTTTCGAATGGGATAGGATTCAATATTCTAATGGTTTTATTATTTGTTGTTTGTGGTGTTCTACTAATTAGCGTATTGCTGGGAATATGTAATTTAAGTGGGTAATGGTAAGAGTTTAGGTTACTTTCAGTACTGGTTGTACATGAGTATTGATGTCGGATATGGGTGTTTATGTAAAAACCATCTATTAGACTTGTTTCCGTATAGTTATGGCTTCCTTGTCTTGAGAAGTTCGTGTTTGTGTTAATGTATGTTAATTGTAGAGTATCTATGTAGGTTCTCCACTGGAAGTCTAATTCTTGGGGGGATGTTAAGTTATCACCAGTTGTTCGTCCAATGAGGGCAATATCTCTGTTGAAGTCGCCGGTTAGAATATGAGTGTAGTTTGGGTGGTTTTGTATTTGATCTGTGATAATGGTTTGTATTTCATGTATCAGTCGGATATCTTTTGGATGTGAGGGCATGTATAGATGTATGAGTAGCCATGGTTGGAGTGGATCATTTGTAATTTTTATTATTTGTAAATATGGTGAGATGTTGGTGGGGGTAGGAATTTTTGTTATGTTGCTGGGAAATGCATATGATTTGTTGATTAATGTTAAAAGCCCACCGCGAGCGGGGGTGTAGGGTCTCCTTTGTTGCATACATCTCGTGATTCCTAGTGTGTTGTTGAAGATTAGTTTGTATTCTGGGAAGAGTCTTTCAATGTATTTTGTAGATTTTGTGGCGGTAATTTTTGTTTCTTGTATGAAGATGATTGTTGGATTTGATTGGAGATCAGTTATTAGGTTTTGAATGCTAGGTAATGTTGTGTTTAACCCCTAAAGTTCCTTGACAATTTATGTCCAAAACTAGTCCAAAACTGCCATAGTCAAACATGGCCGCAATAATCACATATTTTTAGAAGAATTCTCAACTTTTAACCGTAAGATCTAAAACTAGATTCATGTATAATAATCCTGTAAAATTTTAGTTGCAATCCACTGCACAGATGTGAAGATTATAGTGTTTGAAGTGCAAGAAGTAGTTATTTTTCCCTCTTGCCCGACAAAGTCAACTCACTTTGACTAAGCATATCTTCTAGTATTTATAGTACATTGTGTTGGAAACCATTACCAATGTAAAGAATATGATGTTAGCTAAGTGTGTGCAAAATTTGAGGTCATTTCGAGGGGTACATCATGCTCAAATAAATACTTTAGTGAAAGGGGGTATAAAACAATGCAAATGACTACAAATGAAGTGAGAAATTATTTGCTAAATATAAATTTACAAATTTAGAAATCCGTACGGTTGAAATGTGGAATTTTTTTCTAAAACGGGTTAAATCTCTAATTTTAATGAGTTTATTGAATTATTCAAATATTATAGGTGAGGGCAGGGCTTCAAAATGGGGGCTCTTCAAGAAATGAAGGGCCACGTCATTCACCCACTCCCCTGTGCGGGACCCGCGCAGCTCCTCGGGGGTGGCCCGCCACTACAAGGCGGCGTTTTTTTTTTTTTTTTTTTTTTTTTTTCCCACACGTGCCATATCTTTCAGTACCCACAGCCCCTGCCATGCACCACTTTTTGCTATTTTTTTTAATTTTCTATTTATCCCTTTTCTTGGAATTTGTGGGGTCTTCCCTTCCACTATTCCTCCCATTGATTTGGGCTGCCCACCCTTTCTCCACCCTTTGTGCCCCTACTTACTGCCCCTCTTTCACACTTGTGTTTCATTGGTTCCCAGGGGTGCCCAGGCTGCCCATCCTCGCCATTTTTGACAATAGGTGGTACTAACTTTCAAATCGTAAATCCAAAAAAAAATTTAAAAATACCTCCACGAAGCTCTTATCAGGACCGATCTACAATAAAAGCTTTAAAAAAAAGGGATTTTTTTTCAAATTTTAGGAACCTGCCCAAAATGTGAAATCCCCTCGAAGGAGACTCTGGTCCTTTAGGGGTTAATGATGCTGCGTTCCATGTTATGAAATACGTATTGTGTTGATTGTTTATTGGCGGTTGTGTAGGTGGTGGGATGTGAGTGTTGTTGGATGGATGTGAGTATTCGGGAATGTGATTAAGGCATTTAAGTGATTCTGTAATTAGTTTGTCAGGGAAAAATGAAAATTCATTTTTTAATGTAAGAGTGTTTGTTGTTGTAGTTTGTCTGTGGATACTTTCGTAAATTTTGTTGTGGATTGAATTTGTTGGATTTATTAAGTTGTGATTATCTTTTAGAAACTCGGTGTATACGTGTTTGATGTTAACATGCCTTTTGGGGGGGTTATTTAGGGTAGAGAGTTTGTATAGGAGGGTTGTGGTCCAGTCTGTGTCTAGGTTGTTGTTGTGGGTGTTTGAGGAGACTATGAAGTTGGATGTTTTTACAGATGGGTGAATTGTTATTATAATGGCGTATATAATATGCGTTGGTGGGAAGTTAGAAAGACTATGGATGTATTGGGATAGATGCGGGTATATGTTGCTATATTCATTATTGAGTATGTGGGCACGATTCATGAATGGTGAGTATAGTTTTGCTAAATGTTGATATTCTGGCTGAAATTTAATCATACATGGAATAAAATAGTTGTTTGCTCGTTTTTTGTGTATTAGGGGGTGGTTTTGTAATATGTTTGGCATAGGTCCAAGGTTTAGTTCAATGTCAGCACTGAGAATTAGCAGAAAAGTGATGTCAATGTTTTGGATTGGTGATTTTGTATTAGTGACTTTATTTGAGATTATTTGTGAATATTTGTATATATTGTATATACGATGGCCTATAAGTTTTGTGGTGGGCCATTGGAGTGTAGAGTGGGGGAGGGGATTTTTGAATTGGTAAAAATAAGAGAATATGTGCAAAAAATGGTAGGGATAATATAAAATGAAGAGATGTGGAGTAAAAGAGTGGGTATGAGAAATAGGGTAAAGGGTGCAAGTTTGGAGAATGATAGGGAGATGTTTGCAAGTAAAGTACTGAGAGATTGAGGAAAGGAGTAGTGCTTGGGGGTAGAAGAGTGGTGAATGCGATTTTAGAAGGCAATATAGTAACAAATATCGGGAAAAGTGGGAGACTAGCAAGAAGAGGACTCGATGTCCGGCTATAAAGTGATAAAGCGAGTGTAAGAGTAATATGTATCAATGTAAGAGGAAATATATAAACATTAGAAATGAAGTAGAAAGAAGAGAGTAGAAGAGTAGAAAGGAAGAGAGGAAAAAGGAGAAGAGAAAGCAATAGAATAAAAAAGATGAAAGGACGGGGAAACAAAGGAAGAGGAAGAAAAAGAAAGAGAGAAAAAAGAAACGAGAAAAGAAAAAGAAAAAGACAAAGAAAAAAGAAACGAGAAAAGAAAAAGAAAAAGACAAAGAAAAAAGAAACGAGAAAAGAAAAAGAAAAAGACAAAGAAAAAGACAAAGAAAAAGAAAAAGAAAAAGAAAGTGGGAAAATGAAAAAAGAAAAAGATTATAGATTGAGGTAGTATAAAGTAATAAGGAGTTTTTAAAGGATAGGGGTTGCATCTTTATCAAGTTGATGTTTATTCCAAAGGTTTTTGTAGTATTTATAAATACTATATATATATATATATATATTTTTCGTATTTTAGTATTTTTCAATATTTTTTTACTTTTTTGTTTTATAATCTCCACCGTTCCATTTGACCAAACTAGTTTGTTTGGTCCATAGATTCTTCTGGTAAAAGCTGATCCATTATGGCCATGAAAGACTTCATTTGATTCTGTAATAGTCTTATTTCCGTGCGGACTGCACTATTATTTTTGACTTGTTCCAATTGAACGGTGTCGACATAAGACTTGGCTTCTGTCACAATCACTTCTTTGAGGCTATCCATCTCTTGCCGAATTTCTCCCATAGTGGCTTTGGAGCTCTTGGCGACCGCAACTTCAATTAATTTATTAATGTCTTGTTTGCTGTAGGTATCCCCGGTGGTGATGTTTAGGGTTTCTACCGTGTTTGCGATGGCTGTATTGATATCCAAAAAACCTAGTCTAGTTATCTCTTCCGGGCTAGGTTTAAGTTTCCCATCCATGCTACAGGGGTGTGCAATAAATTCCACGTATTTGTTTAGCATTTTTTCACATTTTTTTAGATATTTTTTGTAAACCGTAGCATTTTTACATTCCACATTACAACTTCCCACATGTTTATCATTCTCAAGTGTGAAATAGACGCTAACAACATTCTCCTCACCTATAAACCTTTTGATGGCTGACTCAAGCTCATAGGTGGACTTGGTTTTGTTTAAGTTTTGAGCAATGAGAACTATGGCATTTTTTTTGGCTTTCTCATCTTCCGTCATTCTACCTCGATTAACAAAGACCGGTACGAACACCTCGCTATCCGCATATATTTTTTGTTCTTTTATTTTGTTAGCTTCATCTGGTGTTGGTGCTTTTATGCAAAGTCCGCTACTTCTTTCTTTGTGACTGTAGTTACTTCAAACTCAGCCCCTCTCTTGAAACCCTCATTTACAATTTAAAAAAGAACCTCAAACCATTTCCTATTTTTGAGGGAGGGGCTGCTAATTCTTACGGATAAGAGTCTTTGGATGGCAATGGAGTCAAAGGACTTGCATACCTTTCCCCTCACAAGTAGAATTTCATCCAATTTTAGGATGAAGGGACGGGTCCCACTAAGGAGGGCACACCCATCTATTTCAGGGGTCTTTAGGTGAATTTTCACCACACCACTCCAATGGTCCGACTTGTGAAGGCACATGATAGCAATAGGTTGCGCCATACTTTCACCCAATGCTATTTTCATGTGAGCAAGTCTCTCTTTAACCATTTCTAACACGACATTTTTAGAGACAATACTTTCCCCAATTTCAAATGCAATGGCTATTTGGTAATCAAGAGAGAAACCAAATTCGTCCACCTCAACCTCACATGAGAGTTGGGTGAGATTTAGATGGTTCCCCTCTTTCCCATCCATTCTAGAGTCGGGCCATTGCTCTTGGGTAACTTACGGAAATGAAATGATAGAGTCACATGCCTCTATTGCTTCTTCATTGCTCATTCCTTCCATTTCCATTTCACTCATAGACAGGTGTTTGACTCTAGGTCCCTCCCAAATTTGTCCTAAAGCATTCAACGCTTGGAAACCAAGCCAATAAGGGGGTCTTCCGCGTTTGACCGAAATTACCTTTAGAGAGTTGTCAACCGTTGTCTCCAGCTCTAAGCGTTTGGTGACTAGTACGTTCATGTCGTTGGAATCCTTTTTGTTGGAGCAAGAGGAAGCTTCGGCCGGTGTGTACATTCTATAACACATAAAAGCGAGATGTAAAGAGAGTGTTTTAAGTAGAGAGGTATTTCCAAAATATTCACCTCTTTCTCCCTTCCACAATTTAAGTTGTGGGCCGTGTAGGAGAAGAGGGTGTATTTGGAGAGATTTTTGTTGCAATATGTTAAGGAAAAAGAGTATATCAAGTATGATAACTCTTACCCTTGCCTTGCTAATTGAGCATGGTTGACAAAGAGTGCAAAAGCTATTGTAACTATGCACCTTCCTTGTCAATTTCAAACAAACTAGCTTATAGAGATGAGTAAGACATTGCCTATCACATGCTAGTGTAATTTTACTACTATTCCATATCAAACAAATCCTATTATCAAAACTAGCATTACTCCTTCACAATGCACAAGATACATGGCATATAACTCTACAGACTTTGTTACTTCTAATACATATTGCAAAGAGACACTTAGCAGATACACCACACAAAATGGTGGTGTATCTTTCCCAATAGTACAACTTCATATAGAGGGTATAAAACATACAATGTTGATGGTTTACAAAATAAACCTCATACCGCAATAATTCACTAACACAATAACACCAACCTTGTAGTTTTCTTGTTTGTGATCTCGCCTCCTTTCTTTTCTCCTTGCAAAGTTCTCTTGTTAGTACTACCTCTAGAAGGATCACTCTTCCTTCTAACCACATTGTCGACCTCTAAAGGATAAGTCTGCCTTTTGGCAGACTTTCTGCCTGTTGACGCCAATTTGTTCCTTGGCCAGTTGGTGGAGTGGCGGTCTGGTTATTGCGGGCTTCTTGGTTCGACTCTGGACTCATTCTTTGGGGTGGGATACGCCTGAACAATGTTTGTTTGATCTTCAGGCTAGCATACTCCACGCATATCCACCTCTGTTGGGGCAGTGGTCTGTATGCGGCGCTGGGGCCTGCGAATGCCCGACTGGAGCTTCCCTCGTATGCCGGCGCGTGGTTCTGCAGGTTACGTCGTCTCCTCAGGTGCCCAGCTGTGTATGTGTGGCAGAGGTTTCCCTTGGTCGTGGGCGTGTAGTACTGCGCGTCCCATCGATTCCTCCGGTTCACCGCGACGTATGCACGGTTGATGTTTCTCACGTTCGTGGACGTGTGGCACATCGAAATATGACTTCTCCCTTGGAACGTCGTCGCGTATGTGCGGCTGAAGTACCCCTCGCTCACGTGCACGTAGCCCTACAAGTCGCGCCTTCTTCTTAGGTACCCTTCTGGGCAACAGCTCTCTGCTTGGCTTGTAACATTGAGCGTTGGGTGTTGAGGTTCTGGGCAGTCTTTGTCTCCTCCAGGTTGTGTTGTACTCTCCTGATTCACACGTTGTCGAGAATATCCACGTATTGCTGAGGGATGGTACCTGCAGGACTCTGGAGGAAATGGCAGTAGAAGCAAACTAGCATGTGGTGATCGTAGAGAGGACACAAAGCAAAGAGGGTGAGGAGAATGGGAGGTTCACCGATTTTGCGATGTGCGACGCTGGTTCATTCTTGTGCATTCCTCAGCGGACGGTAGGGCGCCTCTTCTTGATGTCGCCTGCATCTCCTCTTCTTAGGAACTTCTCCTCTTGTGTGACAGTGGGGTATATGAAAGCACGTTGAGCGGTTGTGTCGCTAACTTGAGAGGGTTTCTGAAGTGCGCATCCCTGGCTTTTGTAGGTGTGGCAGCCGACTAGGGTTACAAGCACCCGTTGGGGATCTGATGGCTGGCAGCGCGGCTGTTTAGGATTTGGTGTTGCATAGTATCCTCCCGGCCAGACAATCCTTTTGTGGTGGTTGTGATTCATCCGTTGGTTGTTTGCTATTTTTAGAGGGGATGATATTGCCGTTGGTGTCACTGCATGGTTCGGCGTGGGTTCCAGTTTTGAGCACTTCGGCGTTAGTCTCAGGTCTTGATGCTTGAGATTTGAGGTGGGTCTTGCTTTCTCTCTATTCCTGCAGTTCTTGACGATGTCCCTTCGGCAAGGGTTCTTGTTCTCGTGCAATCTCTGAACGTTGTCACTTTGGCAAGGACTCTTGGTAGTTGAAAAGTGTTGATCTTTGGTTTGGATTTCGAGAGGTGCTGGTCTTTGCCTAGGGCTTGGTATTTCTTTACTGCAACGAGGGGGTGAAGTCTGTAATTCAAGCTCTGAATTGAGAGGGGGATGGGCTAGCACCAACGTACCTTGATTGCTACAGCTTCGACGTCCTGATCCAGCTTAAAGATCAACAACTCTCTGCTTGGTGTGTATCGCTTCGGGGCTAGATGTTCTTGTCCGGTAGATCTCATGTTTGGTGCAGATGTGACGATCTTCTCTTTTTTTCCTTGATCTTGAGCGGTGTTGTCTTTGATCTGTATGCTCCTCCATTGATCTTGCACGTTGTTACACTTGGTCTTGTGTAGAGTATTGTTCACGTCGGTCTCCTTTCAGGCAGTGTGCGGCTGGTAATGTGTTCCGTGTGTTGGCTTGTGTGTTGAGGTAGCATTGGACGTGGAGATAGCCTTGCATTCGGTGGAGATTTCTTTGTATGCAGGTTCCAGAACTGTAGACGTCCCTGGTTACTACTGTGGGCAGTGTGCTTGACATTCTGTGCGGTGTACTTGGTGAGTCCTGTACTAATGCCGGTTGTCCCAGTAGGTGCACGCGATCCCTGTACAGATCTGTATACGGCACACTAATGTCAATGAATTCAATATTGCAAGCATGCACGATGAACAAACATGTGATGAGGGTGGGGGTAGTAAACAGTGCATCTGCAGGGCGAGATCGTCGATGCCGATGGTGACTCTTCTGCCGGAGTTTGGATCTCAGTGTGCTGACTTGTTGATTGCTCTTGCTCTTGCAACTCGGATGCAGTCCCTTTGTGCATCTTGTTGTGCCTTCTCAGTGTACCTGTTTGTTAGAAGAGAGATAACGCATAATGAAAAAACAAAAAATAACTAATAAGCAATTTTGCGGTGGGAGAGGATTATCTAGTCGTTGAAGTAGTAGGTTGAGTGGATTGGTCTTGTGCAACATTTCACTTGTTGAATGTGACCTGGTCCGGCTGCTTCAAGTGTAGAGTGTGTGAGTAACTTCACCCGGTACAGATCTAGATCTTAGATCTGGATCTTGTGGTAAAGGTTGTAGATCTGGTCTTACTGATCTAATCTAATACAAGGGCCTGCTGCAGATCTACCTTCTAGATCATAACCACCAAATTCTAACAACCTTCTTGCAAGATTCAGTCTTAGTCTATTCCATCGCCCCTTCTCAACTCATGTATGAAATGTATATACCTTTCAACAAATAATGACACACACAAGTGGGCTTGCGAGTAAGGTCCAACATCCCTTACTGCCTTCTGGGCCAAAATTTGTCTAACACCTTGAACCCTCCTCACCAGGAAATACGGAGCTACTCGTCACTCATTCTGCTCGGAAGGCCACAGGTGCACATAGTATGCAGTGATTAACTTCCCGGCAGGATACTAGGTCGGAAGAGAACAAAACTCAGTAAGTTGGTGTTGGATTTAGCTTGCATATTTCACTGTTGATGTTCGACGACACATACCTTTGAGGGAATTTACTCATATATACTCTGGACCAAAGTATTTCAAATAACCTACACTAGTTCCACTAAATGCAAATTAACTCCTAAAGGATCAAGTGTCAAAAATGGGCTTTTTGAAAGTTCGGTCAGGTTTCTATGGTGTCAATTTCCAACATTCCACTTTGAGATTTTTATTGTAAAAGGGTATTACTAAGACTTCAGTGGGAGAACAATTTTTTTCCTAAATCCAACATTTATTGAAAAAGTTAGAGGGTTTTGAATTTCAAATGGGGAGACCGGGCACTTCAGGCACCTCCAAGAACTTTTGCTAGGACACTCTATTGCATGTGAGATTTTCAATACTAGCAAGTAATATTATTTACCTTCATGTTGTCAATAAAAAGTTCTTGTCTTTAGTGAAAAATATCATGTTAACCCAAGTCAAACATTGTCACACATTGTCAGGCAAGGTACCAAAAAACTTCTTCTTTTCCACATAAAACTTAGAGATCTTCATATTTATCACTTTTTATTCTTCCTACAACAAGATATAGTGTAAATATTCTTATTGACCAACCGGATTATCAATCTAAAACTTGTTAGTTTCACAAAATATTAAAACATTAATTGGCAAATTTTAAACCTCCACTCTTTGCAGAGTTGTTTTGAATATGCTACACCCCTCATCTACCTCTAAAAAATGGTGTAAAAGGAACTAAAATCATGCTCAATACGATGGTAATGGATTTAGACCTTGTGTAGTGCAAAAATTTGACATCAAGTGAAGTCAAAGTCTCTTGATCCACTATACGCAGGATAGAAATGACCATTTTCTTGCCTTCAAACATTAAAATCTTTCAATCCGTGTGGTCAAAGTTAACAAATATTTTTTAGAGTATGTTATATAATATATCTTATTTGAGATCCTACGGTCAAAAATAGAAATAAAAGTTCTTGTATCCTTTTTCATTAATTGCACTAGAATCCAACAATTTTGAAGTGTTTTTGGTGTGAAATTGTCATGGTACCTTCAGGGTTAAAGTGGTCCATTTGCATTCTCCATCCATATCAAATCATGTACTTCATAAAATAGTGTGGGATGTTTCAAAATTGATAACACAAAACTAATGTGGATTGATGGAAAGGTGGTGGCCAGTGGTGGGAAGTGGAAGATATTTGGCAGTGAGTTGCGGTGAGGTGGCAATGAGGGGTGTAACACATGTTGAAATGTGTCCACATTAATTTTGTTCCAAAACCAAAATTGGTGTGGTCGACATCAATTTTCATCCACATTTCTAACGAATTCACACAATATTCAGTGTTTGGTGTAGAGCTTTTAAATGATCCCCAGCACAACCTTGGTCAGCATTGCCAGTCAATGGGACTGGTTCCATCAAAACAGCCCTTGAATATCTGATCTTTAATTATATACATCATTGGAAAATGGACCAGCATGTGAGATTAATCATGAGACATTTTGATGTCTTCTGAACTTTGAAACAAACAATGGTCAAGGGTTCCATTGACATCCATGACTTACTTCCCATATTCAACTGTACTCATCCAATGTGGTTTGGACAAATGTCAGCACAATATAAACTGGAAGAATGTCAAAGTAACTTCAACATCATGCAATTCATTCAACAATAATTTTTGAACATGATGAATGTTGACCAAGAACAGTTCTCAGTTGAAATCAAACAGAAGTTCAGATTTTCTGGCTGCATTTTCTCAGCTCCCTCAAATTGTAGGATCCAACTTCTTTGCTTCTAAGAAGGTCCAGGTCCAAGTTGCCTTTCCTCTTCAACTCTTTCTGTATCATTATCCTCATATTGTCAGAAAGACAAAGAAGAATAACACCGGCTCCCTGAGGGGGACCACCGTGAATACAGTGTCTGTTTGTTCCATCACTAAAGCGATGTCCACTCGACAAAGGATGAGTAGTATGGAACTACTTCCCCCTCTCAAGGGTAGACACTACACGAAAAGAAGCTCAAAGTGAGCCCCAAAGAAATGATTTAATTCAATTTATGAGTTATTTGACTCAAACAGGGGTTGGTTGTTTTCTAATCTTCTTTTATGGAGGAGAATGGACATGGCGTAGTAGATAGCAATGGTGTTAATGTTTTTAGAAGTACTTCTGATGGAGGTATTTGGGATTTTGAATGTGTCTTGAATGGTTTTCATGGAAGGGATGTAAGATAAAGGCACCCAATTCCGATTGGCCACCTAATTTCGATCAAGAGAGTATGTATGAAATGGTGTCGTTACGTGTCGGTAAGAATTCACATCTTAACACAAAAGATATTCTAAGGTATTCGTTCCCACAGAGAACCCTCGAGAATTGCAAGAATAACAAGATGCCGACATCTAGGTATTCTCCAATTGCTAAATAAAAAGAGGAAGATACAGGTTTAGATTACGGGATCTATGCTTAACTAAGTTGACCGTCCAACCCAGGGTCACAAGAAGCCCGTCTTTGGAATCCGACTCGGACCGTGTAGGATCAAGGGACCGCGAGTAGAGATAACACCGGCTTGGATGTGGAGAGTATGAGTCGGAGCGGACGGCTTACACCTCTTACCTTGTTTTCACGAGACTGTACCGAGTTTAGTCATGTTAGTCCTATTGTGGTAGATCTACTTACAGGGACATATATGTACATTATAGACACCCCAAGTTACATCAATATCTTGGTAGGGGAATACCACCACGAAGTATGGCCCGCAGACTCAAAGAGCTTTTAGTGTTTGTGTTGATGACAATGATTCTTCCTCACATTCTCTTCTTCTACTACTATTTGCTCACTTGGATGGTTATGGTTTCACCGAGATCCCCTTTGAAAGGGGAAAAAGGACCTAGATCCTTGGGACATTTGCGGCTCTTATGGTAAGTAGGTGGCCCACCCGCCTACCATCCGATCTACTCAGTCTTTTCTTTTATTCTCTAACGGCTAAAAGAGTACCATCTAACTGATCCACATAGACATCCGTACAAAGGATCACCGACGCTACTCCTTTCTTTTAGAGAACGAAGTTCTTCTCATGCCCAATAGACATCCGCACAAAGGGTAGGTTAGAACTCCGTCCTTCTCTCAAGGTAATCGAGGATGTTAGAGCAGATTTTAGTTTAATCTGCACAGACATTCGTAGAAGGGATCAAACTAGGTCCAACTCGATCCTTAAGCCATAGCCTTAGGTTCAGTCACTCTCAATAGACATCCGCACAAAGAAAAGAACTAAAACTAGACATGTCGCTAAGGTAGCTTAGTGCGCCTATTGATCAACCATCCGACCAAAGGTTGGATGCATCCGGGATCTGAAGTCCGCCTTCACAACCGGCTACATATTGCCACTGATAGGTCACACAAGACGTACCAAGAATCCTACCTCATCTGTCACTCCCCCTTCTTCCTCCTTAAACACTTGTTGTCTCACATGTTATTCCCATCCTACCTAGATTAGTTCTATATGATGGAACAAAGAAACAACAACAAATGGTCAAATCAGATTCACGCCTTTCTAACACTCTCATTGTTTCACCTGTGATTCCCACCCTACCTAATTACTCTAAATGATGGAACAAAGAAACAACAACGTGATTGTTAGAATGAACTAAGGAGCGGACTACTTGACATGACACTCACAATTGGGTATAGAATCCGAGCTCCTCAACCGTGAAGGGTTTGAGAGCGTAGATTCAGAATTAAACTGAAAGTGAATATACACAACAAGCAATGAAGAGAGGTGCCAAGAACCGCCTCCTTTATCCTGCTTAGAAACACACACAAACGCCAAAAACAAAAGATATCCTTCTAGCCTAAAACGGTGGCATCAACTAATCTTGACGGCATTGGCCGCCGTTCCACCAACTATATCCGCTAAACAGGGTTGTCTACATAGACAGACATGAACCCAAAGATAGCGGACGGACGGACAATCGGACAGACGGACAGGACGGACAACACCTATACCGGACATATGCTTAGAATATTCACGAGAATATTCCCTAAATATATAGATATATTCTAGAATATTCTCGAATATTCTAAAATATTCTCTATCGGACGGACAACAGCCTCTATCGGAGAGACAACGGGACGGATGGACACTACCGGACGGACGGACGCCGGAACAACCATGCCGCTAAGTCAAAAGGCACCTAATCACACAAATCCAAAGGTAAAATCAAGCCAAATCCAAGTTCAACCCGAGGCCTAATCCACGAATGAACAGTGACCTACAAAACAAGGATTCGTGCCTACCTCCGGGCCAACTTCTTAAGTCTTATCTTCTCTTCCTTCCTCTTCCGCTTCTTGGTGCTTTGGCTTGTAGCAGGATTAGGTGCATCCGTTGCAGGAACTACAAGAGGTGACAATAGATCTACAGATAAGGTGGAAACCGATCAGGGCGCGGATGACTGAAGAGGGGGCTATTGGGGCTCACTAGTGGTCACCGTGGCATCCGGGCCATCTGGATTGAGCGGTCCGGGCGTTGGGCTCAGATGGGGCTCGGATCAAGCTGGCAGGACTGGTTCCTTGTTCGGAATCCCAAGGATGATATTCTACTTGGATGCGCGCCCGGACTTGGCTCCAGTCTGCACTAGAAGGTGAAAGTAAGCGGATTTTTCACTAATGGTTGTTCCAAGATGAGGTAGACTTTGCAAAGGGGCATTCTTTGGCATCAAATAAATTGCATCTCTAGGAGGGAGTTGGCGTGGACAAACCGTAAGTGGAGGCTCCATTGTGATGCCCGTGCTTTCCTTTCAACCGTATTGCGCCTGCGCGGTGATCTCTGAGGGAGATTGGGAAGCGCACACACCCAAATTTGAGGTCCATGATAGGATGTTCAAGCTGACAAGGTCGACCACGTCGTTCCTGCCAAGATGGTCTTGGTTACCCAAGCCTTGTTCCTCCTCATCGGCGTCCAAGTCAGATTATGTGTCCTCGTTCGAGCCGTCGTCCTTCTCCCTGACCTTAGGTAGGATAAGGGTGAGGTTGCCTGCCAACAATCTCATGCTAGCATAGGCTGCTTTGACCTTAACATTTTGCTCCATCATGAAGGCAATCACTCCCTTGCTTGAAATACGGTTATCCCTCTCCAATTTTGCATCGAACATCTTAGCCTTCATCACCACCTTCGCCGGTGAGCTCGGTGCTCCTTCCACCTGGAGTAGTGCTTCCGCTGCGGCGTTGGCCTGGAGTAAAGCCTCCTTGCAGCTCATCTGTGCCTCCAATGCTCGACTCTTCATCTTCACCATGTTGATGGTAAGACGGTTCACCTTCTGTTCCATGATACGAAGGTCACTAATCCCTCCTATCTTCTCCTTGACCGCGGCGACCAATCCTTGGCAAGGCGGACTGCCTACCACACTGCTCACTTGTCCTAAGTCATGTCCACGTCGTCCACATATACACAAAGAGCTTCTATTAACTCGGATGCACGGTAAGTCTTATCTCCGAGCTAAGCTGGTCCAATTGTTGTTGCGCGGACAACAGCCCCAGTTTGGGTGGAGGGTGCTTCTCCCTGCCTTTGTCGCTGACGCTTGGGATGTGGTGGTGCCGCTTCTCTTGACTCAAATGAGTTGCTCCTTGAGATCTAGGCTCGGGTTCCGACTCCGTCTCCTCAAACTTCTTTAGCATAAGTTGAGTCCCATGTGCCATTGCCTCTTCGGGAGTGGTCTCCTTAAAGTGGCCACAGAGGTGGATCAGAAAGGGGCAGATTGGCGAGCGCTTGGTGCTGGTGATGCTCTTCATCAACCTGATCACCACATTTTTTACAATAATTGTCCAATTCACTACCCTCTCTCCATGATAGGAACCATTCAAGGTGTTAGCAAGAATAATCGTGAGTCGGATAGGTTTTTCAGGGTAGAAGATTGGTACAAGGAACGCAAAGACCCGTTTGGCTTGGAATTCCAGGCACTCCTGTAATGCATAGCCAATCTTGGCGTCTTTGGTGCTGAAGCGTCCCTTCGCGTACTCCTCCTTCTTCAGACTTGTCCAACCAGCTCCTTGTCTTGGAAAACCATACACCTCCTGCCACCTTCCCATGGTCCACCAATCCGGGCAAGCCCGGATGCTATCTCCTTGTGGTTCAGCCAACGCGTCCCGCCGTATCTCGTGCACGGTTAACTTCACACAGAAACTCCAATAGAAACCAAGAAGGGAAAGACAACCCATTCGTAGGAGATCCTCCTTGAACTTGGTGAGTTCAAGAGTATTCTTGGAAATGATAGGGAAGATCTCCTTCACCATGGAGGTTGCCGGATTTGAGGAGGTTCCGGATGCCATTTGGCCGTCGTGGTGAAATCATTCCTTCTGATATGCCTTCACCCTCTCCTTCTCAGGTTCCGGCCTCTATTCTTGTGGTCTTCTTTACTCTTGCGGTGGTGGTGGTGATCCTTGCCGTCTTGGTGTTCATCCTCGTCGTGCTTCTCTCGGTGGTGATCCTTGTTGTAGTCGTGTTGGTGGTGGTCCTTGCCATCGTTGCCTCATCTGGTTCCGAGCCCTGCTCGGGTGGTGGTGGTCGTCTTCTCCCGCGGTGATCCACGTCGTGGTCTTCTCGGTGGTGATCCTGTTCGTGGTCGCCTCCCGGTGCTGATCCTCGCCGTGCTCTTCTTGGATCTGTTCTTTGCCCTGACTCCTCATAGTTTTGTTCCTCGCCTTCGCAATCCTCCGAGTTCTATTCTTTGCCCTTGCAGTTTTGTTCCTCGCCCTCGCAGTCGTCGCATCCCTAGGGCTTGGTTTTGGGCTCGGCTCGGGTCTTGGCTCAGGCTCGGGTCTTGGCTTGGGCTCAGGCTTGGCTCGGGCCTTGGCTCGGGTCTCGGCTCGGGCTGAAATCTTTTCCTTATTCATTTTAAGGATTTTTTAGTAAGCCATTGTTTTATTTATCCTAAACTTAACTAGGAACTAACACCATTCAATATTAACCTCTGAACTTAATTATATAGTCTAAGATTAATGTTCCTAACTAACTATCTAATTTAAAAATATATATATGTCGTACAACAAATGGTGCATGAAAGTGGTAAATGCATGAAATGGTGCATGAAGCGACCCAAAATTGATAACTCAAAATCTGAAAACTCCACCCATAATTGGCATTGGGTCATGAAGTGTGCAATTTTGGGTTGCTCCACCTCAATTAAGCTCTCATTGGTGGCCTTGCCTCAAAAGTCAAACAAGGCCGATTGGCATTGGGTAGCTCCATGAGTTGGTTATCCGTGGCATGTCTTCTCTCATTTTACTCACTCTCACTTATTGGCATTGGGCAAAGGAGGGCACCAAATCTCACCTACTCTGTACTTTGGTTATGGGCTCCGGTGGTTTTGGGGCTTCTAAATTCTACATCAATTACAAATCTTTGTGATTAAATTTGAAAAAATATTTGTTGAGTTTCATTTCTAATTCTGCATCTTTCTACATAAATGTTTTTGACATACAATGTCATTTGAGTCTTCAACTAGCTTAATTGATCGGAATTGGATGCCTCTACCTTAGGTTGTCCGGATATAATTACTATGAGTAAGAGAACTTTCCAGAGTAATGCGATAATTTGTTCAAAAGAGGTTGATATTTTGTTCAATTGTGCCTGATGTAAATCTGTGGTTGTAGTACGTGAATTCTATGAATTGTATAGTGATGTTTAGATTGGGTTCTTCTGACAAAGGATGATTGTATGGTATGCCGGGGACGCATAATAAATCGGGTTTGAATCTAACTTCAAAGTGGCATCTTTGTGTTTCACATGTAGAGAGGAGAGTAGCCCTGATGGGACCAAATTTTCTGATGGGTTGTTATGAAAGATACCAACATCCATATAAGTGAGGCATCTCGTTTTACTTTGGGATACAATTAGTTTTTTGATTTTCCATACTACTTTGTTGTGCCTTTGGACTCTTAGTGAGTGTATGTGGTGTTGTTGACATTTGAGTAGCACATACAACCAAGTGTCAAGTTCTATGGACTAACATATGGACATGTGATTGACGGGAATCTTTCATGCCCAAAGAAGAGTTGTTTTCGGCATTCCCCATGTATTGGCCGGTTCTAAATTTTATGATGCATGTTTTCTGTGAGTTCATGATAAGCAAATTTGTCCCAAATTCACTAAAGAGCTTGTTGTCAATGTCTTTATTTGGGAAATTTTTGGCTAATTCTATTGATTATTATAAAGATCATATTTTTTGAGGTACTTGTCAAGGAACCTTATAGGGCCTTTGTCAGGGGTGACACCTACGGATGGCCATACCTCCCTTTGGTAATAGTATAGTGTTGTGTGTGCATGTTTGTATGTGTGTTTGGCTTCCCTATGTTCCTTGTTTCTTCCTATTTTGGCTAATTTGTCCACTTCTTCATTTCCATCAATGTTAATATGGACTCTTACTTTGCAAAGCTTTGTGGGCTGTCTACGTATATGTAGCATTTGTACCATTGAGGTGAGTATGGTTTTGTCAAGGTGGTTGTTATGCATGGTCGAGTGGTGTATTTGTATATTTAGGAGATACAATACATTTACATTTACGCAGTCTGTAAAGATATGTGCAGGTTTGTCTCAGTTTTTAGTGGTTAGAATTTGAAGTGTTTTACAAATGGCCATCATTTCTGCTCTAATGATGTTTTGCAATCCATGTATTCGTTTGGCAATTTTGATTTCTTTGGACACATTGCATATGCCATAACCAACTTTTTCTCTATGCCAGTTACTAGGGCTCACTTTTGTTGGTTCTTTAAATGAACCGTCAATATAGTAGTAGTGTTTGGGATTAAATTTGAGGGATAAATTTGTATTATAGTTTGGAAATGGTGCTATGTGTTTTGTGGGCGTTTGATTATGGTTTGGATATTCAAGTTTTGACCATTATTTGTTGCCGTTGACTATGGTATTTGTTGGCATTGGTGGGCAATGTTGGTGTAGATAATTTAATATTTAGGTTGTTGGTTATTAGTTAGAATTGTTCAAGGTTTGTTTGGAAGCCTATGTTGGTGTTTTCACATTATTTGAAGTGTGGATTTTTCAATTCTTGGTTTGTTTAATTTTGATGGTATGGTACATTTGTTGTATACTATTGTATCTGCCGCAAATAGACAATTCATGTGGAAATCTAGGAATGGGCCTATGTGGGGGTTGAAGTTTTGATACCAATCGTCGTATGGAAATACGATTTGTTGGATAAGTTGTGTTTTGCTGCGAGTCTAGCCCAATGTATGGCTTGATGGGCGAAAGTCTCCAAATCATTGTATCAATATGAAAACAATATAAGGTTGGATGACCTATATCCACCACGAACCCCAGAACCAACTAGCTAAAGTGGACCAAAACCACCACATACCCACCCCATTTCCAAAATTTTAGGAAGTTAGATATGATTGGGTGTCAGTTCATGATTGGTTCACAGCTACCGGTTTTTAGTTAATGCAGAAGTGGTCATTAGTACAACTTAGTGTGGAAATAGAGAGTTTTGTATGTCGAGGAATGGATCACAGCTTACTATCCACTTTGAAAATTTGTAGCAATTTCAATATGAAGAAATAAATGGTCACGACAATTGCAATATTCATGAAATCCTATTTTGAATTCCCAAAAAATGTCTTACCACGTAAAGAAACGCTATAATTAGGTCAGCAAGCTTAAGTTGGTGGTTATAGGTCATCCAGCCTTATCTTCAAACAAAATCCTTCTAGAAACACTATCACATCAGCACCTAGTGAGTGTATATTCTAACAGCATGTTTGAAATCCTTCTAGAAACACTATCACATCAGCACCTAGTGAGTGTATATTCTAACAGCATATATGGAATTCACATGTGATATTCTTTCAGTATGAAGGATGTACCGGTCATCATGTTTCACATGGTATTCAATATTGATTTTTCATTCACAATCCCTCATGACAATATGATTTCATATGAAACAATATTGAAGGATAGGCTTAGTCTTTTTCTGATGTGAATGACTCAGCAGTGATTGGCATGGCTTGACTTGACTTGACTCACCAACCTCAACATTCTCTTGGTGCTCCTTACTTTCTTTCCTATTGGATCATTTGGACTTTCCAGCTGAATCATGGACTGTGGCATTTTGACCAGTCTGCCCATGACAAAGGTTATCAAGTACTGCATACATGTGTTTGTATTCTGAATATGAATACATGTGTTTGTATTCCGACTATGAATACATGTGTTTAGTTGTGTTCAGTATTCATCTAAATACATGATTGAGTGAGACAGAGAGTATTCACCCAAATACATGATTAACCCCTAAATTTCCAAGAGTCCCCTCTGGGGACTCTAGAAGGTTCGGGCAGTACCTCTTGCTTCAATTTATAACATTCTTTTTTTGAAATTTTTATTGTAGATGGAAATTACCAAAAGCATTGTGTGAGTCCAACCTTTTTCCTAAATCCGACATTTTATGAAAAACTTATAGGGTTTTGAAGTTCAAATGGGGAGAGCGGGCACGTTGGGCAACTCCAAAAACTTTTCTTAGGACACTCTATTGAATGTGAGATTTCCAATACCAGCCAACAATATTATTTCCTTTCCTATTGTCAAAAAAAATCTCTTGTCTTTAGTGAAAAAAAGCATATAAATCCAAGTCAAACATTTTCACACATTATCACACATTGTCGGGTAAGGTACCAAAAAAACTTCTTCTTTTTCATATAAAACTTTGAGATCATCATATTTTTTACTTTTTATTTTTTCCAAAGCATTATGTGGTGTAAACCTTTTTATTGACCATTCAGATTCTCATTCTAAAACTTACTAAGCTCGCAAAATAAATGTAAAGCAAATTGACAATTTTTGAACCTCCACTCTTTGCACAATTATTTTGAATATGCTACATCCTTTATCTACCTCTAAAATTTGGAGTACAAGGAACTAATATCATGCTTAAGACGATGGAAATGGATTTAGACCTTAAGTATTGCAAAAATTTGACACCAAGTGAAGTCAAAGTCTATTGTCTACTGAACGTAGGGAATAAAATGGACCCTTTTCTCTACTTCAAAGTTCAAACACTATAATATTTCAATCCATGCGATCAAACTTTATGATTTTTTTTGTGTAACTTACTCAATAAGTTTGAATTGAGATCCTACGGTTAAAACTAGAAGTAAAAGTTTTTTGTTTTGTCCTTACTCATTGCACTAAAACGAGCAGTATTGAAGTGTTTTTGATGTAAAATTGTCAAAGAAATTTAGGGGGTTAACTCCTAAAGACCCAAGGCATTTTAGAAGAGTCTCTAGTCCATTGGTTATATTTTGTAGGATGAACTTATTGAGGAAGTACCGTAGAATCTTTTCCTAAACTGTATGAGATGATGTGTTTACAATTTTGTTAATTTTGACTATATGGATTAAAAGATAATTATAGTCAAAGTGAAATTTTTGTACCCTATACGCATACTTGGGCCTTTAGGGATTAAGTGAGGTAGAGAGAAGCCACAAAAGAGAGGTAGTAATAAATGCACAATTTGCTACAACCTAAGTACAACATGTACTAGTACAGTATACAAAGTACATTTGAATATATGTATTCGGTTTTTCTAGTGTATATATTTGATAACCTTGGCGCAAAAGTTAGTGGTGGTCCTTGAAGGAGAGTGATGATAGTTGCCTGCAAATTGCTACACAATGCCAATATTAAATACAATCACACACATGAAGGCTTAAATGTGGCTAACAATAACTGAAGATCTAACTTTGTTTGTCAATTTAAGATACTTTTTGGAGTAGGTTCAAATGATTTTACAACAATGTTAGTGTTAGAAGGTTCATTTCCACAGAGAATGGGCTGCTAAGAACTCCGAGTTTCTAGGTGAAGAAAAGCTAGGGAGTTAATTTGGAAAATATACGCTAAGGACACCAAGTGCAGATGGAGTAGGGTGTGCATCCCACTTAGGATATGTTTTCTAGAAATATGTGCTTTGCGGTGCTTCTTTCTGTTGGAGAGGACAAAACCAAATATGATATGATCTTTTAGGGTGCACTTTTGGCACCATTGTGAGTTCAGAGTAGATCGGGCAGGGTATTATGTGCACGGGAACCCAACAAGTGTTGGAGCCTAGATCACACTCACTACGACCAAAATCCCACCCTTCTAGCACAAATCTACCTGCACAGGTCGGTATAAAGCGCCGTAAGCACAACACTCTATGAGCTCCCCAAATCTAGAAATTATAGATCACCACCACTTTGGACGAACTAATAGGAAAGACACACCTTGGTTACTCTAGATGCACAATATCCTTAGATCTAGTAATGGAGCAAGTAGATCAGAATCCTCCATTGCATGATCAAAGACAAGAAGAAGATGATATAGAGGCACTAAGAGCATGCCAAAATCAAGGCGAAGCAGCTCTGCAGACTACCGCTAATACGCAGGCAGTGAGAGCACACCGAAATTTGGTTGAAACAACCATGCAGTCCAACATGTCCACAACTGGCAGCAATAAACTAGCCCCTTACTACAAAAGTCACCAATCACCTCAACGACACAACATCTATCTACTACACAAGCCACATCTCACACTACCATTTCTTTTACCCTACATTTGCATAACGTGTCATTTTATTCCAACACATTGCTTGTGCTAGAAGAAGAAGAATGCCGGTCCCCGGAGGGGGCTGGCGTGAGTAAAGTGTCCGTTCATTCCACCACTAAGTCCATGCCCACCGGGCATGGGTTAGTAGTATGGAACTACTTCCCCCTTTCGAGGGTGGACACTATGTACCCAGTAACAAGTGACCAATATCAAGGGACCCTTGGTCCCAAAAAGTCCTAAAAGAGGGAGGGAAAGTACGGTGGAAAGTAAAATGTAAGTGTAGATCTATGAAGGGGGGTTTGAAGCATCCGGAAGGGGTTGGTTGTTTTCAAGTTTTTGTTTATGTAGGAGTATCGACATAGCATGTTGAATTGCAATAGTGTTAATATTTGAAAAGGTGGTTTTGATTGAAGTGATGGGGATTTTAAATGTTTCTTCAAGGGTTGTCATTGAGGGGATGAAGGTGGTGGCTCTAGCACCCGCGGTGATGACAATGAGGGGTTCTACTTTCCATCCTAGTGCTTGAATATCGTCAAATAGTGGTTGGTATTTATTTGTTTTGTTTGCAATAGTGTCCGGAGAGAATCTATCATTGCAATATGTGAATTCGATAAATTGGATGGTGAGACTAGGGTCTATGTGGTTTGGTGGGGGGTCTTTATATGAAAGTCCTCTGACACATAATAGGTCCGGTTTGAATCTTGCATTACAGTGGCATCTTTGAGTATGACAGATGCAAGGTAATAGCCAAGGAGGGACCGTATTTTCTTGTAGGTTGTCATTAAAGGTTCCAGCATTAATGAGAATGAAACCTTGGGATTTGGTTGATGATATAAGTAGTTTACGGATAGCCCATACGGCTTTGTTGTGTCTTTTGACAATTAGTGAGTGTATATGGGGGTTTTGGCACTTGAGTAGGACATGTAGCCATGTGTCCGGGTCCGTGGTGTTACAAATTGGACACGTAATTGTAGGAAATAAAGCTTGTGCTAGATCTATAGAAGCAACCTACACTACTTGTAGAACTAACAAACTAGATAAATACTCCAATTTCATAAATTTAGTACTATCTACGTTCAATCTAGGGTGGCAAAGTTGGTAGGGTCACCACAATACCAGCCTCCACCAACGACTTCAATCAAAGTGCACACAACATGGCACAATATCAGCTCCTCGGTCATCAAATCAGGTTAGTCTCCTAACTTTAGTTTTTGTTTCCAAACACATAGATCTGTGCACACTAAACCATCCACTTCTCACCTATACCACCATAACAATAACCCACTAACAAACACCCTAACAAAAACTACGCACGCTTTGGAGCTTAAGTTCCTCCACAGAAACTCGCCGGCACATATCTTCGCCACCCCCACAGAGTCACGATCAGCAGTTGGAGTGCCCCAAACCTGCTTGGAGGTGTCTCAACTCTACCTCGCAGAGTTTCTCCTCACCAAATCCAGAAACCCCAGCCGACGAAAATGCGACTTTCGTTTAAGATCAAAGGGATTCTACTCAAGCTTCAAGAGTGAAGTACCATTGCAAGAACTTTGCACCAAAAGCACAAAGAGCACCTCGACAGGCGTCGCGTCCTTCACCATCTCTATGTCCCATTTTCCGCAAAAGGCAAGTATAGCTTTTGGAGCTCTGAGAGAAGACGGACAACCCCAATACAACCGGAGCTCAGAACAAACAGCTCGAACTTGTAGCAGAAAGAACTTGCTGCGATCTGCTGCAATCACTCTGTTGCAATCGCTCAGAAAGAACTTGCACGAACCAAAACCCCGGCATGACTCCCTAAGACCCCGACCTTCTCAACAACCCCCCACAATGACCTCCAATCCCAGTTGGGACATCCTTGACCCCTGCAACAATATATAGACTGTAATAATCTAGATTGTATCAAGTAGCAAAGTGATCACATAAACCATGGAGCACGGCGCGATTGTTTGTGGAGAGCAGCAAGAAAGCAGAAAAGAACACTATCCAGAGTACCCTTGAAGACACAAGGTTTTGAATCTATGGAGCGCCTTCCAATCGAAGAAGGGCTGGAAGAACATCTATATGATGAGAAGTGGAGGAGATGATGACTAGAAGATTTCTAGAGCACGAGGCAAAGGAATTCAAAATCACACAAGAATTAATGAACAACTCTCTCAAAAACTTTTATAAAAAAAATTCTCAATAAACATCACCAATTTAAAACAAATCACACTACTGAACGGAACACACCATATAAACCACAATGACTACAAAATATTTCATGCTACTCCATCCAAACTAGTAAAAAGCGCCCTTAATATTGCCCAACAACTATTTTGCTACTCCCCGTGACCCAATACATGCGCCTCACCATGCCTTACACACCCAAACCCCTACACACTCAAAGTTGCACATGTCATCACCAACAACAACATCCAACCCAGAAACAACCGCGTGCCAATTCACCCCTTCAATCCACCGCACCGACTCTTCCCCCTCCCCCCAATATACATCCTTAAAAACTCATCCACATATGCCAATGGCACCAAAATAACAATATCTACAATAAATGGTTACCCATAGGGACCTCTTTCCATGGCATGACCAAAGCACCTCCACCCATAACTCCACAAAACTAACACAATATTATCAAAACACCCAAAACAAATTCTACCTAGAAATCATCCAATTATACCACCCTCAAGAGCAATTTTGTGACTCAAGATCGATTACACCACCTATAGTCATTCCCCTCCTCAATATACATATACAACCAAATGCAACCCCAAGAAGACATCCTCACTTCATGCAATACAATTAGAATTATTGATGACCACGCACATATATACAAAGACAACATGAGACATCTAATCATTATTCTCATCACTAGACTCCAATGGCTATGGAACCAATATCATAACAAATTACAAACTCCCACAAACATAGAGCCAATAATCCAACCACTTGAAACTCAAATAGTTTGGCTATACCAAAGATATAAATACCGCATTCCAAAGAACGACCCCCTTAAACTTGCACAATACACATTACCCACCCCATTCTAGACTCACTAATCTCATCCTTCAACATCCAACACTCATACTTCTCATCCCCCATGACATGCTCCACACAACTTACTAAGTTCTATTCACCTTTCAAAAGAGACAATTTTTTTGGCTCACTAGGAAAAGCCTTTGACCACAATTGGATTGGAAATGGTATTGCACACCCCCACAATATAGAAGAAACACATCAAGCAATACATTGGGCAAGACTTGCGGTAAAAAATGACCCAAACTCTACCTCTACTCTTATCATCACACTAAACAATAACTGGTACCAAAACTTCAACCCACATTTAGGCCCATTTCCAGACTCTCACACCATCGCACTATTCAAGGCAGACTTGGTACGATATGAAGAACCCACTTCACCATCTGAACTACTAAATAAACCTAGGCTCGAGCCGCACACCATACAAATACTATGCATACACCATCAAAATAATAATATTGGTACTGAGGAACAACTCACCACAAATACCTCCATAACAAATAACCTCAACATATATCGACTCTATACAAAAATAGACCCACCTACACCTCTCCAAACTCCAGTAAATCGTAACAAAAAATGGTCCCAACTCAGAGATGCCAACAGAACACATAACCACCCCACCACATCACCCCTCCCCTCCATATTGTGACCATATCCCTTTAAAATTTGCTCCCGCATATAGTTGTTGCACAGATGATTCCTTCAAAGAACCAAGAGAAGTTAGCCCAGGGCATTGGCATAGAGAAAAAGCTGGATATGGCATATACAACTCAACCAAAGAAATAAAAATATCCAAAAGACTTCATGGACTTCAAAACATCTTCAGAGCAAAAATGATGGCCCTCCATAAAACCTTCCAAATTATGACTACACAATACACCAATGAACCCACACACATCTTTAGATTGTATAAATGTATAGTATCTATTAAACACACATAAAACACACCCCACCCTCCACAATAACCACCCCGACTAAACCATACTAGCACCTATGTTCAAATGCTTCAAAATTGCACACAAACTACAACCCTGCATAAAGTTAAAGCACATGCCAATTTAGGAGGAAATAAACATGCGGATAAACTAGCCAAGGAAGGACTAGATAAATCTCATAGAAATGCCAAACACCTACATGAACATGCCCATGCTATCCCATATTACTTTCAAAGAGAAAGTTGGTCTTCTATGGAAGACACCCCAGACAAAGGACCCATTAGATTTTGGGATAAATACCTCAAGAAAGAAGAGTTAATCAACAACCTTGATCTAATCTCAGAAAAACTTCCTAACATAAATAAATGGACCAGTAACAATGACATTGATAATGAACTTTCTACAAATTCCTGGAAAAATCCAACAATTACAGACACTTAAAAAACATACCTTATCAAATTTTGTACTAGACAATATATGGAAAATGCCCGCAAACAATTGTTCTTTGGAATAGAAAGATTTCCATCCATAATATGCCCAATATGCACATCCAATGACCTGGACACATGGCTACACATACTCTTCAAATGCCAAAATCAGCATATACACTACCTAAACTGTCAAAAGGCACAACAAAGCCGTATGGAAAATTTGTAAACTAATAATGTCCTCCAATAAATCACGGTGCTTTATACTTATGAATGTCGGAACCTTCGACAACAAACCACAAGATAACATAGTTCCTTCATGGCTACTTCCATACACATGTGGAACTCAAAGATGTCAGTGTAATGCCAGATTTAAATCAGATATATCATGCATCAAAGGACTACCATATAAAAATCCCCCACCAGACTACATAAATACAAACCTTACTATCCAATTTATTGAATTTAAATACTGTAATGACAAATTTAATCTCCAAAAACAATTGAAAACAAAATTAATAAATACCAACCACTTATTAATGACATTGGAGCCCTTGGATAGAGAGTTGACCCCCTTATTGTCATTGCCGTCAAAGCTAGAGCTACTACCTTTATCCCTTCTATGAAAAGTCTCAAAAAAACATTCAATATTCCCTATAACCTAATTATAAAGACATTCACAAAAATCAACACCTTCGCAATCCAACATGCAATGTCCATACTTCTACACAAGCGAAAACTCAAAAATAACCAACCTCTCCCATAAATACATGATAGTATCCCGTAAAACCTCTAAAAAACACTCACCTAATATTCACATATCACCTCTTGGAACTGAGCCTTGTGGCTCTGATTGGTCCTCGGTTCTCAGTTACTAGTTAATGGTTTCTGGTTCCTTGGTTACATAGTGTTTACCTTCAAGAGGAGGGAGTAGTTCCATACCACTATTAAAGCTTTGTCCGGTGGACATGGATTTTAAATTAGTGGTGGAACAAATAGACACTTTACTCACTCCGGTCCCCCCACTTTGGAGACCAAAGTTCTCTTCTTCTTGGAGTAGGTTTTTTTACATGTGTACATTTAGTATATGGTTTCTCCAATCCCTAGCTTGGCTTGAGATTTAGTGATATTTACCTCACTATATGATATACACTAAATTTCAACTTGTTAATATTTAATGTGAAGACGAAGAACTCCCGTCTCCGTAGGACACCAACGTGAGTAATGTGTATGTTTGATCAACCACTAATTCAATGTCCATAGGACATAGCTTGTAGTATGAAACTACTATTTAAAGTGAGTTATATAGTGAGGTATGTAAACAATAAATGACTACTCACATTTAATACCATAATTAGTGCACCAAGTTCATTTTAAACATAACTCTGGTAAGAAGACCCAAAATCAAACTTTCAAATCTATTCCAAATGAATATGTATGAGCTGAAATGCTAGACAATGGAAGCTTGAGATGCTTTTATATAGAGGTTTGATTATGAATATTCTTACCCCTCTTGAAGGAAAAATTAGCCGATAACCACTTGTAACACATGTGCAACTTTTTGAGTGACTCCATTGATTGAATTTTGTTGGTTGTCTTTTTATATCAGGTTTGCAATAGACTTGTATTTATATTTTGATCATCAAAAGTATTGTAATATACTAGCACCACCTAAGGGCATCTCCACCAGCCTACAAACACAACAATTGACAAGGAGGTGGGGCGAGTGAGTGAACTACAAGACAACGATGCCGGTGACCGAGGAGGCCAGACTGCTTCAAAACTAAAGCCAACCTTCTATACACTCCATTACAAGGGCTACCTCCGACTGGATCTCATGGACTAGCGCCACCTCATTGGTTACAATTTGTCCATTTCTGCGGAACTTTTGTGTTGTCCAACTTGTGCGTTGCTCTACCAAGGGGGGGAGTATACTGTATTGATTGTGGTGGGATCTTTGCCAGGCCGGTCCATGGCCTCCTATATTAGTCTCCGCCCTGGCCTCCCCCTGTGACTAGGAGCGTGCAAGGATTGGTGATGCTTTAAGACGCCTACACCATATGGATTACTTGTGATTATGTGCAAGGTGCAACTATAACCACTTACTACAAAGAAGATGTTCAAGAAGCCGTCCTTGTAGATGTAGAAGATCAAGAAGCAAACTTAAATTTGATATGGAGTGATGTTTGATGCAGTTTCACGATCTCATATCATATTTATTGAGGTTCAATAGAATTAGAGGAATGGTTGTAGAAGCAAATGAAACACACAAGGTATTAAAAACAATGCTTAGAGCGGCCATTATAAGAAACCTGTGTTTTTTGTAACGCGTTGAAAAACATGCCTAAATGTCAAAAAGAACATGCTGTTACATCAATGTTGATGTCACCTAAAATCTGTCTACATGAACGGGCAAAAAACGTCCAAAAATTTGTTGTAACATGGTTGTCAACCTCTTGACATCCAAATGAACATGGCCTGAAAAGCTTTGGAAAGGGCTTCACGTGGAGGAGGGCCCATGTCCACATCAACAATGTTTTACTTTGAGCAGCTACACGCGCGACTTTTTACAATCCAACTCCATTTTGAGCGGGCAATGACGTGGAATTTAATATTTGCTGACTTGGACCCTCCAATTTCTAACGTGGACAATCCACGTCAACTGACGTCATGGTTTTAGGGTATATTCCGTCCACATAGGGCTGTTACTTTTTACGTTTGTTTTGACATGCTCGTGTTGTTCATGACATCAATCATGACGTTGGCACGTTTTGCCAATATGTTGTTATTGACATTTGTCATCCTAGAGTTTATGTTCACTTGAACATCATCTTTGTTTTTGCGGACGATTTTCTAAACATGCACTAAAGAAACTGCTATTCTATGTGATATTCTCTTTAGCGTGCGATGAATGTGTGACAATGTCAGTGGAGACGTGCAACACTATCAGCTTTGATGTGGGAGATGAACATGCCATCAATGTGGCTTTCACATTTGGGGTAACATGGACGATGGTCAAGCGTGGAACACCGTTGCTACATTCACATCAAGGAAAGACGCCAATAACTTTTTTGTGAGCATAAAAAAAACACGGGAGAAGCTCGTACTAACGTGTAACCTTGCAAATTCTTGAGCTCGTCCTTGCTAGTGCAGCAGCCTCTCCGCGGTGGCGAACACTGAATTTGGCTATGGCTAGGATTTCCTAGCCATGGCTGAGGTCAGCTATGGCTGGGGATAGCCGGCTATGGCCAAACCTCCCCCTGCCATCGTTCGTCTTCCCTTTGAGCTCTCCCCTTGCCGTCTTGATCTGCCGTAGATTGCCTTCCTTGCTCCTAGCTAGCTCCGTCAACATCGCTCTATGGCTCCTGCCATAGCCGCCACCATAGCTGCCGCCATAGCCGTTGCCATAGCCACCGTTGCTTTGTTCCAACACCTTCAAGTTGCCTCTTTCTACTCCTTGTTGTTCTCCTAATCTCCCTCCTCTTAGCATTGTAGGGAGCTTAGTCGCTCCCCACCTCCCACTTCTACACCTAAGTTCAGTTTGCTCTCACCCACACTCCTCTTAGCATTGTAGTGAGCTTCGCCGCTCTCCACCTCCCACTTCTATCACCTAAGTTCAGTTTGCTCTCACCCACACTCCTCTTAGCATTGTAGTCAACTTCGCCGCTCCCCACCTCCCACTTCTATCACCTAAATTCAGTTTGCTCTCACCCACACTCCCAGAAGTAAAGTGTAGATGATGTGGAGGTTGCTTTTGTGTGAGTCGCCCTTCGGCTCTTCCTTTCTTGTAACATATTTCATCCACTACGGACGAAAGTTGGCCATTTCTTCAGTTTTTTGCTTTTGGGCAGCGGGCTGTAGTCATTCTACAATGAAATTAAATGCAGTGGTTGAAGTGGACATCCCGTGTTTTCTATGACGTTACAGTTTGACGTGGTTACGTTTCTTTTGACGTCACCAAAAACGTGCTTATCTACGGTGACATCAACACGTTTTGTCTTTAACAGGAACACGTTTGATGCAACGTCAAACTAAATCCGAGGTATTGTAGCATTTTTTTTACTAACGCGTAACGTCACAAAAAACTCAACACGTAACAGCCTTGACGACACCAAAAACATTGTTTTCTTACAGTGGGCATGTTGCATTATTTTAAAGGCCTTTACTTATAGTACCAATTGGTAACAACCTTTGCCAATATATATGGGACTACCACAAGTTCCTTTCACCTCTCTCCATTTTCCCCCTTTACTTTTTTCCTCTAAACCTTTCTCAAACTATTTCCAGTACATAATAGCTACAAGCAACTTCAAACTCCAACACTTCCACTTTGCATGAAGTTACTTACTTGCAACTCCATCGCCATTGTTGACCTTTGATGCCGCTCCTTTGCAAGTGCCTTTGTCAACACATCCCCTACGATGTCTTCCATTGGACAATAATTCAAGTTTATCTCACCACTCTCCAAAGTCTTGCAAATAAAGTGATATTGTACATCAATGTGCTTTGTGCGTGAGTGGTGTGTGGGATTCTTTGCAAGTGCTATTGTCGTACCACAAATTTTTCGTTTTTTTTAGTTAGGAAAATATAGGTATTAAAATTAGGCAAGATAGCTAGGCTAGAAGGTTATTCCCACTCGGGATTAATCTTTAAGTAAGAATAGGATAGGAGGAATACGGGGCTTTTATGAAAGCCTTAATAGTAGCAAGAAGGGACCTAGAGCTATGACTTAGACTCTAGCCTAAAAACAGTCTCTCAGGCCCCAAACCCGCATGAAGACCAAGAGGCAAAGAATGCCATCATCCGGGCCAACCCGCACGAGACCGAATCTGGCCCGGAAGAAGGAAGGAGACCGAATCTGGCCCGGAAGATGGGCACCACCCGAATCTGGCCCGGAAGGTGAGAAAAAGCTGGACGAGAAGGGACCAGGAAGGTTCCCACGGCGTGGGCCACCGGGCATAAAGACCAGCTCCACGAGGAAGATCATCACAGCAGTCGGCAAGGGAGATCCGAGCTAGCGAGGAGCACAAGCGTGAGAGCGGGGAGCACATGCGTGAGAGCGAGGAGTACAGGCGTGAAGGCGAGGAAGCTCCGGGCCAGCATACAAGAAGGGAGTTCCGAGCCAGCAGGTGAAGGAGGCCAGCATACACGAAGAGCGAGCTCCGGGCCAGCATACACAAAGGGAGTTCCGAGCCAGTAGGTGAAGGAGGCCAGCATACACGAAGAGCGAACTCCGGGCCAGCATACACGAAGAGCGAGTTCCGGGCCAACATACACGAAGGGAGTTCCGAGCCAGCAGGTGAAGGAGGCCAGCATACACGAAGAGCGAGCTCCAGGCCAGCATACACGAAGGGAGTTCCGAGCCAGTAGGTGAAGGAGGCCAGCATACACGAAGAGCGAACTCCGGGCCAGCATACACGAAGAGCGAGTTCCGGGCCAACATACATAAAAGGAGTTCCGAGCCAGCAGGTGAAGGAAGCCAGCATACACGAAGGGAGTTCCGAGCCAGTAGGTGAAGGAGGTCAGCATACACGAAGAGCGAACTCCGGGCCAGCATCCACGAAGAGCGAGTTCCGGGCCAATATACATGAAGGAAGTTCCGAGCCAGTAGGTGAAGGAGGCCAGCATACACGAAGAGCGAGCTCTGGGCCATCATACACGAAAAAGGAGCTCGGGGCCAACATACACGAAAAAGGAGCTCGGGGCTAGCATACACGAAGAAAGAGCTCCGGGCCAGCATACACGAAGAAAGATCTCTGGGCTAGTAGTTTGTGAGTGAGGTGAGCTAGGCTCCGGGCCAGCCAGTTTGTTAGCGAGGCTCCCTCCAGCGGGATTATACACGAGGCTCCAAGAGCACCAGCCCAAACGGGAGGAGGAGCACCAGGTAAGGAGGCTTCAGGCCAACCAAGTACACGGACACCAGCAGCCGGGTAAGGAGCCCTATCGCCGTATAAGGAGTCCGGGCGAGCCATATTCAAGGGCACCACCGGTGTGAGGGCAGCATTCACGCCTCAAGACCCTCATAATCAAATGGCCTCCAATCTAGTACCCTCGGGAAAGAAGGAGATTTGCCCGGTCATTCCCAAGGATTCTCTGGAGCTCACCAAGTTCAAAGAGGATCTCCTTCGCATGGGTTGTCTCTCCCTCATGGATTTCTATTGGAGCTTTTGGGTGGGATCCACTATGCAGGAGATGCGGCAAGATCCCTTGCCGGAACCCGAAGGAGATAGCATCCGGGCTTGCCCGGATAGATGGACCATGGGAAGGTGGCAAGAGGTGTACGACTTTCCACGACAAGGGGCGGGATGGACAAGTACGAAGAAGGAGGAGTATGCGAAGGGGAGGTTCGGTAACAATGATGCTAAGAACGGTTATGCGGTACATGATTGCACGGACCCCCGCGCCCGACGGGTCTTCGCATTCCTTGTACCCATCTTACACCCCGAGAAACCTACCCGAGCGACGGTTACTCTCGCTAACATCGTGTATGGTTCCTACCTTGGTGAGAGGGTGGTGAATTGGGCCATCATCGTGAAGGATGTGGTGATTTGGTTGACTCGGAGTATTCACAATGTCAAACGCGCCCCCCTTTGCCCGTTTTTGATCCACATGTATCACCATTTCAAGGAGACTACTCCGGAGGAGAACATGGCGTATGGAACGCAACTAATGATGAAAAAGTTCGAAGGGACTGAGTCAGAACCTGAACCAGGGTCTGAGGGAGGAAGCAGCTCATCCCAATCAGGAGAGGAGGTTGTACCACCTCCCAAGCGCCAGAGACAGAGACATGGAGGAGCCCCTCCACTCGCACTCGCGCAGCCATCCGCGCCGCAGCCACCGGGCCGGCACAACTTGGAGGCAAGTCTTATCCTGCCTCGGAGCTACTAGAGGCCATTCGCCTGTATGCGGAAGACGCGGACCGGACCTTGGGTCAAGCAAGCAGCTTGGTGGCTAACCCTCCGCGTGAAGGATTAATCGATGCGATCAAAGAGAAGGTTGGGGAAGCTGGCGATCTCCGCCTTATAGAGCAGAAGGTCAACCGACTCACACTCGAGGTGACAAAGATAAGGAGTCGAGCGTTGGAGGCAGAAAGAAGTTGCAAGGCGGCTCTTCTCCAAGCCAATGCCTCGGCAACAGCATTACAACAAGTAGATGAAGCATTACGTTTTCCAGCAGATGTGGTACTGAAGGCCAAGATGTTCGATGCTCAATTAGAGAGAGATGACCACATTTCCAGCAAACGGGTGATTGCCTTTGTGATGGAGCAAACCGTGAAGGTTGAGCCGGCTTATGCCAACATGAGGTTATTGGTGAGCAATCTCACTCACATTCTACCCAAGTTTGTGGAAGACTCTGACAGTTCCGGCAAGGATGAAGACTCGGGTTCGGAGACCAACCCGGAAGAGCGTCGCCTCGGTGATCACGGCCCACGGAAGGAGAAGGAAGTGGTGGACCTTGATAGCCCGGATCTACCCCCTCCACTCGTAAGCTCGAGAGTCCCGGCATGACCATTCCCTTCGGAGGTCACCACACCGATGCAGAGTGGTTGGAAAGAACGCCCGGGTGTTGCGATGGAGCCCCCACTCCCCGTGCATCCTCGCCAGCTGCCACTCGGTGATCCCCCGTGCACTACGCCGATTGTGGCCCCTCTGCAGAGCGGGCTTCATATTGGGAAGACCGCAAGTGACAGTTCCTCTTACTTGTACACTCCAGGACAGATCTCCGGCCCGGATGCCATCATTGGCACCCTGAGTCAGGTATCGGGCCCTCCGACGCGATCCGGGCCACATCCGAGCATGACTACGGTGTTACTCACCCCGGATGGCCCGGATTCCTCCTCGCCTTCAAGGGACACCTTATTGAGGGCAACGATTGTCCCACCCACGCCTTCTACCGATGTGTTTGTGCCATTGGTGGCACTTGCAACAGCCGCGCCCACCCCGACTTTAAGCCGGAGTTCCAAGAAGCGCAAGAGGAGGGAGGAGCGGAGGAGACTCGAGGAGCAGGCCCGGAAGTAGACCAAGATCTTGGTTCGTAGGTCATTGTTCAGTCCGGGATTTGGCCCCCGGTTGACTTTGGTTTTGACTTGGTTTTGCCTTGGATTTTGTGTAATAAGTGACCTCCGACGGTGCACGTCGGGTGGAGTGGGAGCACCGCCGCCAAGAGTAGTTGTGGTCACCGTTTTTAGTTAGAAGGTATCGTTTGAGTTTGGACTCTTGTGTGAGTCCTTCGCAGTGTAAGAGAGGAGTCTTGTGGCCTATGTCTTCACTGCTTGACGTGTGTACTTGCTTTCAGTTTAATTCTAAACCTACGCTCTCAGAAAACCTTCGACGGTTGGAGAGCTCGGATTCTATATGACTGTGAGTACCATCTCAAATAGTCCACTCCTCAAGTCCATACTAACCGTCGAGTCATTGTTTCCTTGTTTCATCAAGTAGAGTTAGTCCGGGTGGATGGGAATAATAGGTGAGATGGTTAGATGGTTAGTTGGGCGTGACTCTAACTCTGACCCCTTGTGATTGTTTCCTTGTTCCCTCAAGTAGAGTTAGTCCGGGTGGAGGGGAATAACATGTGAGATTATAAGTGGCTAGGGGAGGACGAGGGGGGAGTGACGGGGTCGGAAGGAGTCTTGAATCTTGATATGTCTTGTGTGACCGGTCGGCGGCAGGACGTCATCGATTGTGAAGATGTACTCTGGATCCCGGATGCATCAACTTTGGTCAGATAGGTTGATCCATAGGAGCATTACATACCATCAACCCTTCGTGTTGAGGACGGAGTAGACTGCCTTGACCCAAGGGCAGTAAGCCCAGACCGACTCTAACAGCTCGGATTATCTTGAGAGAAGAAAGGAGATCCAACTAACCCCTTTGCGAGGTGACCATCGGAGTAATAGGAGGAGGACTTTGTTCTCTGAAGAAAAGGAGTGGGAATCGGGTACGCGGGGCTAATAGCTAGGTGATCCCACGACGTACTATTCCTTTAGCTGATTGTGAGGTAAAGGAAGGTCTCACAGCTCGAATGGTAGGTAAACCGCATACTTGCCACCAGAGTAGTGTTAGTTCTTAAGGCCCAAGCCTTATTCCCTCTTACGGGGGGAACCCAGTGACACCACAACCATCCCAAGTTAGTGAGTAGGAGTGATTGGAGAAACTGTGAGGAAAAAGTGACGTTTACTAAAACTTGTTTGAGTCCGTGAACCGTCGTTCATGGTGATAAAACACTCTCCCGATACGCAAGTATCCCGGATGTCCATAATGTATATAGATATAAAGTCCATGTAGGATCCGGGCCATGTACGATCTGGGCCATGTGGAATCTGGGCCATGTAAAGTACTTGGGTGGGGCGGTTGGTGTAATTAACGCTCACCCCTTGTAATCTAAACTTTTCTCTGCTTTCTTTTTATGTATATATTGTATAGTTGACATTGTGCAGATCATGGTTTGTTGTTAGTCGTTGTAGTTCTCGGTGATTCTCTGTGGGAACGATTACCTTAAGGGTATCTTTGTGTTAAGATGTGAATACTTGCCAACTCGTACTACGACAGCTATGCATCTTTGGTTGTCACAAGTGATCGTAGTCGCTTATCCTTAAACAAACCCCGTATCAGCCAAAAGCTTGCCAAGCCTCCTTCCTTAGTACATTAACAAGAACTTGACCGTTTGAGCGGTCAGAGAGCAGCCGGCGTGAGCGGTGAGCGGTGAGCAGAGAAGTATAAGCAGATTTTTAGTTTTGTTTTGGAATTATAAACTATTAGGACCTAAGGCTGTGGAATTTTATCAAGTACGATAATTGATTTTTGTTTTGTAATTCTAAAATAAGGGGATGATATTTACATTATTAAGGAATTACAAATACTATAGTGGAGTATGGTATCCTATTGCTGTGGAATTAAGCATCACAAAAGATTGATAAGTGCAATCAAAAATCCTTACAATGACAAGTATAATGATAGAGGATGATAAAGGATGCCTATTACCGTGGATAAATAAATATAGGTGAAGTTGAATAGGGCATGGATTACTTACTTTGCCTTGACAAATGATATGGGACATTGACATGTTTAGATATTTTGAAACTTGATTTCATAGTAGGGTTGCCGCTACCCGCACCCCTTAGGAGGTGATTTAGAAAAACCAAATACTAATTCATATTGTTTGGGCATTTCTCAATTATTCCATGCTCTTAATTTCATTCAATTGCCATATGTGGATGTGAATGAAACAAAGTATCTCTTATGTGTAAGTCTATTTATGTTATTTTTTGTTTTTTCTTTATCTTATTATATCCTACAACTTCTTTTACTTTATGTGGTCAAAAAAATAAATTCAAAGTATGTGAATTATAATTTTAGCTTCTCTATTGTGAGCACCCTTTCATTGTTTTAGAGTTTTTACTTACAAATGGTAAAGGATTGTCACCCCTAGGATTGTTCAAATAATTGTAGTTCCCATTAAGATGTGCCTATTCTTGCTCTTCATACATGACTTAATTATCCTTGAGTAACAATATGGAACATTTGAACTATGTCAAATACACCAAGATAAAAACAAATTGTCAATATTGAAGGAAAATTTAGTTCATGTTTACAACCAATCACCAATAAAATATATGTATGGGATATACCATTTGCCATAAATCAAAATCTAGGCCAAAGAATCTCGATACCGTGTATGAAGCCAATGAATGAAGTACAAAGTATATAAATAGGATAGAGGAACACTACTTGCATAAATCACAACCATACATAAAATCTACGTCTGAGAACTTTTAGTGCCCTCTATTGCTACCACATCTACAAACTCAAAAACGCCAAGGTTTAAACTACGACCCTTGTGAATTGACGGTGGACAGTGCACTGTAGCAAATGCGTGTGCAATAGTCTCGGTATATGTCGGAAGTGATATGACTTTCAAAAAGACATGGCGGAGGCCATCAATTTGCCAAAGAACAAGTAATATAAGTAAAGATAAATTAAAATGATTCCAAGCCAATAGCACATCAATCTAGCCTCTTTTTTGCACAAATAGAAGATCTTTAACTTAAAAAAAATTAGATTTAGAAATAGTTAAACGGAGATTGAGTGCATAAAAATGTCACTTTTTATAAGTGAGACTCGCACCTGTGGCAGCAACGGCTTTCCTAGCATGATCATATCTCCTTGTACAAAACCAAAAATAAAATAAAAATGTCAGATACCAAGCTCCTTAAACTCGAACCCTAGATAATTGCATTTATTGATAAAATGAGGACTTCTGAATGTTGACTCGCCATTCAGTATGAAGACATTCACCAAATGAGATGTTCTTAACCCCTAAAGGACCAAGTGTCAAAAATGGGCTTTTTGAAAATCCGGTCAGGTTCCTATGCTGTCAATTTTAAACATTCATCTTTGAAATTCTTACCATAGAAGGGCATTACCAAGACCTTAGTGGGAAATCTATTTTTTTCCTAATTTGGACATTTGATGAAAAAGTTATAGAATTTTGAATTTAAAATGGGGAGGGCCGGCACCTCGGGCACCTCCAAAAACTTTTGATAGGACACTCTATTGAAAGTGAGATTTTCAGTACTCGCAAGTAATATTATTTCCCTTCATGTTGTCAAAAAAAAGTTCTTGTCTTTAGTGAAAAATAGCATACCAAGCCAAGTCAAACATTTTCACACATTGTCACTCATTGTCGGGCAAGGTACCAAAAAAACTTCTTCTTTTCCACATAAAACCTAGAGATCTTCATATTTTTCACTTTTTATTTTTTTCACAACAATATGTAATGTAAACCTTCTTATTAACCATTCGGATTATCAATCAAAAACATATTAAGTTCAAAAAAAATTAAACTGTGAATTAACAAATTTCGAGCCTCCACTCCTTGCACACTTGTTTTGAATATGCTACACCCTGTCTCTACCTCTAAAAATTGGTGTGTAAGGAGCTAACATCATGCTTAACAAGATGGTAATAGATTTAGACCTTGTGTAGTGAAATATTTTGACACCAACTGAAGTCAAAGTCTGCTGATCCACTAAACGCAGGGAAGAAAATGAACCATTTGCTCGACTTCAAACACTATAATCTTTCAATCCGTGCGGTCAAAGTTTATGAAATTTTGTCCATGTATTACTTAATAAGCCTTTATTGAGATCTTACGGTCAGAACCAAAATCGAAGTTTTGTTACCTTCTTTATTCATTGCACTAGAATCCATTAATTTTGAAGTGTTTTTGGTGGTACAAGTTAGGGGTTAAAGATCACACCTTCAATATCTTTTCTTAGCTTCGATGTCATGTCTGACGTAATGAAACAAAGAGCCACTACATTCATAAGAAGAAATTTTCCAGTCTAGTCATTGATATTCCATTAGATGATTCCGTAAAATCGAATGAGGATTGTGAAGAGTTTGGGGGGTGCCGACATTGGCAGGCCTCCTTCGCTCCGTCAACAAAAAGCCACTAAGGTTACTTCTAGCTCGGATGAGAGAATTGTATGTGAATGACGTTTTGTGTAAGCACTCCCAAAGGGCAGCTGGTGCGAGAGGGCCTCTAGAGCACGCTCTTCAAAATTTGATGCCATTTTGAAAATGGTATGGCATACAAGAAATGGAGCTCGGATGAGAGAGTTTTGCGTGAATGAAGTTTTGTGTAAGCACTCCCAAAGGGCAGCCGGTGCCGGCGGGGGTTTAGGATACGCTCTTGAGAATTTGATGCCATTTCTAAAATGGTATGGCACATTAAAAATGGAGCTCGGATGAGAGAGTTGTGTGTGAATGAAGTTTTGTGTAAGCAATTCCAAAGGGCAGCCGGTGCCGGCAGGGGTCTAAAGCAAAAACTTGAGAATTTGATGCCATTTCTAAAATGGTGTAGCACATTAGAAATGGAATAAAGACGAGAAAGTTATGCATGAATGAAGTTCTTTCTTGACATACTTCATCCGCGCATAAAACACTATTTCAAGCTCAATGTTTAACGTTCCACACCATTTTAGAAAGCGCTTCATAAGCTCTATAGCACGGTTGAATTCAAATAGACTTATCGTTCACTACTGAGGGGTTGTCATTCATCACTCCCCTTTTAAAGGTGCCTTGGAGTTTCTTGTAGACACTTCCAAAGGGCTGCCGGTGCTGACAGGCCCCTAGAGCAAGCTCTTGATACTTTTATTCAATTTCTAAAATGGTATGGCCCATAAAAAATGGAGCTTGGATGAGAAAGTAATGAGTAAATGTAATTTCTTGCTGACATACTTCATCCGCGCATAAAATAGTGCTCCAAATTCAATTTTTAACGTGCCACACTGTTTTAGAAAGTGCGTCACAAATTCTATAGCAGAGTTTAATAAGAATTGACTTATCAATCACTACCATGGGGGTGTTGTTAATGGCACCTCTTTTGAATATGCCTTGGAGTTTTTATACGCACTCCCGAAGAGGTGCCGCTATCGGCAGCCCCCTTGAGCATGCATTTGAGAATTTGAGCCCTTCATGTCCTTATCATCTTCTTTGTCCTTGATGCGGTCTTTCTTTTGTATAGATGGCGTTTCACCATCCTCTCTAATAGTTGGCAAATTCTCACATTTGTTAATCTTTATAGATAGGGTATAATGCGTATCTCCTAAGTCATCCTCTAGGCCTTGTGTCTTTCCATCTTCGCCTTCCTCAACCACTAATTACTTAAGAAATAAAGAACCGCATTTCCTTCTTACTTGCCCAAATAACGTCCTACAAATCTTGCCTATTATGAGAGACACCAATCTCAAGCAGTTGGAGATCATTGTTGTCAAGTGCGCCAATTTTCATGCATCCACAGAAGAAAAAATTGTCTCTCCATCAATACTTCCAATTAACCAATGTCGATGGTGTTGGCCATGTTGCATACCCAATTCTAGAGGATGTTGACAAATATTCTACATCTCCATTCATCTAAGTGGTGAAGCACCATTCAGGCAGGCTAATTGCCGCTCAATTTCATCAATGGAGGTCCGCCTCTACGATAAAGGCAATGATTTGGAGGTGCTCAATGTTGCCTTTCTGTGGGCTGGCTTCATTATAGATCTTGAGGTTAACTCCTCCACTATCCACGCCTTGGAGCATTGTTTCGTTGAACTCAATTCCGGCTTGCACATGTCCGGACTTTGTTTCAATACAGCCGAAGGCCAACCAAATCCGCTAGTCATGGATTAATTGCAAGCATGTTCACATCATCTATAGGATCATGTGTAAGCTCGACAAGCTGCAGGACATGTTTGTCCATGCCCCAACACTCAAATTCAACAAACTTATATCCATTGCGGAAGCAATTCTATTGTAGAAGTTTGCTTGAAACTTTATATGCAGATAAGAACTAGGGACGTTGCTATAATATTGAGCATTATACAAGAGGCCAATACTGTTGTGTTTAGTTTTTTCCGCATATCATGTTTGCATATTTTTCTTTAATCATATATCTATAGATTCAATGTTCATGCCACTTGAGAAATGTGACGTTGTATATATGTCTTCCGTTTCATTTTTTTCAACTCTCACAACTCTACTTCAATTTATCATCCGACGGAGTCATCCATAGACAAAAGGGTTATCATTTGCATCTGTAAAAAGGGAAAATTTGTAACATGTTCCACGGTGATAGGACCCTTATTTTTCCAAATTTTATAGTTTATCTTTGAATTTCCAATGATTCACAATTCATTTACATTTGTCAGAAGGGTGAATGAGTAAAATGTTCCACGGTAATAGGTCCATATTTTTTCCAAATTTAGATAGTCTAAATTAAAAATTATAGTTTTAAAATTCAAATTTAGAAAAAAATTGATTTTTTAAAAAGTTTGCTAATTTCAGGTCTTTATTTCTGCTCACCGGGAACGCTCTCCAACTGCTCACACGGTCTCGTCGTTGAGTACATTGACTATTGGCCATGTATTCCGCCTCCATTGTGGACAAATGGATAGTAGGTTGCCGCTTACAATTCCTTGAGATTGCACCAACTCCAACAAACAATATATACCATGTTGTAGATCGCCGCTCGCTTGCGTCTATAGCCCAATCCGCATTACAAAACTCCCTCAAAGCAATGACCATACCGCTAAAGCACAACTTGTGATCCGAGGTACTTTGTAAGTACCGCATGATGCCCTTTACGGCACTCCAATGTGCCAAACCAAATTTAGTCATGAATTTGCTCACCATGCTCACAGGTCCGCCTTTGTGCCCACCATGGCATACATCAACAATCCAACCCCTACCTTGTACGGCACACCTTCCATCTCTCCTTGAAGCTCCTCAAATTTTTAATCTAAGAATTTCAATAACTTGATATTGACATCAAGCGGGGTACCCACTCGCTTGCACTTCTTCATGTTAAAGCGCTTGAGCACCTCCTCATTGAACTTCCTTGGCTCATAATAATGGTGCACGCTTTGCAATTCTTTTCAAATTCAACTCTGAGGCAATACTTCATGTCACCAAGATCACTCATCTCAAACTCTTCATTGAGTTTGGCCTTGAGCAATGTCAATTTGGCCAAAAGGCTAGCCAAGATTATCAAACCATCCACTTAGATGAGGACTATCAAGAAATACTCACCTGTTTGCTTGATGCACAAGGAATGGTCCGCTTGGCTCCTTAGAAAACCCTCTTTGGTGAAGAAAGAGCCAATCCATTGAAACCATGCTCTTTGTGATTGTTTGAGTTCGTTTAAAGACTTTTTGAGCTCGTACACAAGATGATCAAATTTTTCTTTTACAATATCTCGCGGTTGGTCCATTAAGATGTCTTCCTCCAACTTCCAGTTTTAAAATGCAGTCTTTACATCCATTTGGTAGATCTACAAGTCCAAGGCCTCTCCAAATGCAAGAATGCACTGAATGTTGGTGAATATGAAAACGGAAGCAATCAAGAAAGTCCACTCCCGCAACTTAAGAACACTCCTTTGTAGCTAATGTTGCGTTGTGGTACACTACTCGATCTGAAGCATCTTTCTTTATACAAAACACCTACTTGCATTTGATGCTCTTGCGATCTTTTGGAAGAAGAGCCAACTCTCAGGTGCCATTCGCCATGAGCAAGTTGTACTCCTCTTGTATAGCCAACTTCCACTTTCTTGCATCCTCCGGTTGCATAGCCTTACACATGTATAAAGGGTTTTCCAATGATGCCACTTTGGCACACTCTACCTTATGTCAAGGCAAAAATATGGCTCTTCCACTATTTGTAGAGTGGACGGTGCTCTCTTCTTGGATACCGCGGCTCTTGTAAGTTTTTCAAGTCCTCATTACTTGGTGAAGGTGTTGATGAAGAAGCTACACCTTCTTCTTTGGTATCTAATTTCTCTTCTTTCTTAGTATCTAATTTCTCTTCTTTCTTGGTATCACTATTACAATCGTCCAAGGGTGGTGGTTTAGAAGATTTATTCACCATGCTTGGCAACTCACTACTTTCACTTGGAGCCATTTCCAAACCATCAGCAATACTAATACAAATCATCAGCAATACTAATACATGATGACTCTTAATGATCTTATTTGTCTCACTGCAAATGAACCAATATATTTTAGTGCCGTTACAATAGCCAAGACACAAACACATTATGCCTTCTGCATCAAACTTACCACTTTTGTATCTGACACCAGGACATATGCAATGCATTTAAATATACGTGTGTACGCAATGCATGGTTTGCGGCTACTCCAAGCTTTTGCGGTGTGATGGTGACAAGAGCCCTCGTTGGACATCAATTGCGGATGCAAACCACATTGGTCACCGCTTTCGCTCAAAATTCAAGTTTGAGGTATTGCGCATGGATCATGGTCCTTGTCGTTTCCACAATGGTACAATTTGCACACCCTGTGACTCCATTTTGCTCTAGTGTGTATGGTTTCGATGTATACCTCTCAGTGCCGTGTTTTTCTAAGAAATGTCAAAAGCCCTTGATTATGAACTCTCCACCATTATTTGACCGAAACACCTTGATTTTGTGCTTTTGCTAATCCTTTGCAACTTCTAATGTGGCAAGTTGATTGTCCACAAAGTTGAGCCTGATGATGAATAGTGTCTTTTTTGTACGTCAATCATAGTTCTTCCTCACTCTTGGGTTGATGTCAGAGAGTGGAGGCTTTTCAAGGTCATTCACAATCTCCCAAAGGTCCATGGAAGCCAATACCATTTCTATCTTGAACTTTTAAAGATTGAAATTCTCACCCTTGAACTTGTCAATGACTTCAACACTCTCACCATCATATGTTGCCATCTTTGCACTCCAACACTAACTCATAACTTTCAATGTGCACTATTGCACCACAATCACTTAAATGAGTCCGTTCTATGCTCCAATGTGCACTATTCCACCTCAATCACTCAAATAAGCCCTTTCTATGCTTCAATATGCACTTATGGACCTCAACACTCAAATTTTAAGGCTACCTATACAGATTATGTATTATGTGTATGACAAAGTGCACACATACCTAAAATACTCAAATTTCAAGCTACCTATATAGGATGTGTATTTTCTTAATTGTCAAAGTGAACACACATCTAAAGCACTCAAATTTTAGGGCTACCCATGTGGGCTGTGTACCACGTGTATGAGCAAAGTGCAAAAGTGCAAGAATATACACTTATATAGTCCACAACCTTAAATGTATACCACCGATGTTCCTAAAAACTCTTTGAGCCATCCTCAATCACCTCCAACGCTTCCAAGGACCTTGAATCAACACTTGTACACCTCCAATGCTCCAAATTGGATCTTGTGCACTTCCAACACTCAAAGACTTTATAGATCTCCTAACTAATAATTTTGCACCAAAACTCTACACACGCAATTTACATGAGTGGGCCCATAATCTATCGAGGTTCATTGGAGGTAGAAAAACGGTTGCAGAAGCAAATGAAACACACAAGGTATTACAAACAATGCTTGGAGCCTTGGAGTGGGATGTTGCCTGCTTTCAAAGGCCTTCACTTATGGTATTAATCGGTGACAACCTTTGCCAACACACATGGAACTACCACAAGTTCTTTTCACCTCTCTCCATTTTCTCCCCCTTTACTTTTTTCCTCTAAATCTTTCTCAATTGTTTATAGTACCATAATATCTACGAGAAACTCTAATGTCCAACTATATTGATCATGCTGACATTTCTTTTTGGGTGCAAAATTGTGTAATTGGTACTGAAAAAAGGCATAAGAAGTAGACAAAGGAGAATCAAAGCATGTGGTAAGTTCAATTGCAAAATGTCACTTGGCAATATAATTAAAGAAGCTTTGAGTGGCAAAGAAAGAACTTTCTTGGCCATACTCAAGAGTGAAATTTAAAGCCATAGAGATATGATACGACAACCTATCACCGCCATCTTCCTATGACTGCCACTCTTTTTCATCTCCAAATTGAGGCTTGCTATTGGTCAAGATCCATAACTTTTGATCAGCGCTAGTAGGAGGTACCTAGTGACAATAATAAATTAAAGTTCACAGCACACTTTGAAAAATCATAAGGCTCAGATATTGAAATGACCTTCAAATGAAAGATGTTAGTTGAGGAATCTCCAATCCAAAGATGTAGGTCTTGCTATGCTTTAATGCTCTGTTTGTATTCTACAGAGTAAATCCGTACTTGTATATATGGTTCCCGACAGATGTGTAAGGGTTACAACTTAAAGGCAATCATGTACACTAGAATTACTTTTTTAGACCTGGTATATGAAACATCACTTCAATTTTTGAGAATCTGGGCAAGAGTGATTTGAATTTCTGATTTCTGAAGAGGTGGGGAGGTAGGTCCTTTAAGGGAATTAGATAGTTTTTTTCCCCCACTACATCTTCATAAAAAAAATCCTGTCCTATTCAATGTGGTCCTCAAGATCAGGTACTGATAGCTCCACCCAACAAGTCATTGATCTTTGTAAAAAAAAGAAATTCAACAAAGCAAAAACTTTCATTCCAAAAACTGTCATTCCAAAAATTCTGTAACATTGTTTTTGTAACCTTTCTAGACAAAGAGCAAGTCATTCACACTTTTGCATGAGTGCCATAGAATCAATGAGCTAATACAAAGATAATCAATGAAGTAACTTTTAAAAAAAAGAGAGAGTCATCTCTGCATTTTGATTGTGTAATTGAGAGGTATGATCAGACCAATGATCTGATACACTCTCCAACACTGATGTTGCGACAAACCATCTGATGACTCATGATGTGAGAGCCCAAAATGGTCATGAGTGATGAGGTGAGAGTTCAAGATGCGAGTTATCAATGAAAGAATGATCACCCAAACACCTCGCATGCATACGTTCAAGAGGAGGAAGAAAAGTAGCTGGTTCAGAAGTCCAGTGAATGCCGCTTCTTGTAACCAACTTTGAATTCCGGATCCCTGACGCCATAGTGGCCGGCACTCATGAACGAGCTTGAGCCTTTGTTGCTGGGAGTGCCGAGCGCATCGCCGATCTTTGGAGCGTGTCCGATCTTGGGCTGCTGCGGCGACAGCCCTGCCACCGCCATCTCGCTGCTGGTTCGGCTGCATGCCTGCCGGTTCTTCTGCAAGAAGTTCACATTGTTTCCCCTCCCGCTGGCCGTGCTGTACCTTCCTGCCAACACCAACACAAAAAACAACTGCTGAGAAAATACATCCTGACCTAAAAGGGCATCGAAACTATCACGGTAGATTATGAAACTATCCTTTCATTTCATCGAGTTAGAAACAAACATGGAAATCTAATGTTGAACGTTAAACTGAAGGAACAGCTATGGAGACGCTTCAGGTCGTTTCGGTTGCAACTGAGACGTTACGAGAATCGCCTCCCTGGACTGAAAGCAACGATCCTACTCTGTCGCGAGAGTATAATGGGCGGGGAGAGGAATTAGCAGACCGTGAGTAGTTCGAGGTGCATGAAACATGTTTCAAATTCAAAGAAAACATGAAAACTGGATGTTGCATCAATTGACACAATTTTATGGAGTCGACATTTCAAGTCGTTTCGTTGCAATTGAGATGCTACGAGAATCGCAATGAAAGATGACTGAAATGACTGTAGGGCAATGCAGCGGGAGGTGAAATGGCAGGGGAGAAGTTCGTCGTTTGCGCACCGTGATCCCGGAAGTTGAGATACGGGAGTGGCATTCTCGGCGGACTCGTCGGAATGGCGCAATGCTTGAAAGCTGAGTCGGCCTTGGACGGCGACTTGGAGCCGGCGCTCACCGAAGTTTTCATCGTCAATCGCCTGGATTTTTCAGCCACAAGAGATTCATACAGCCCTCGCTTCACGGCTGTTGATCCATAGTCGCATCCTCATTTACCTTCTTACAGTGCAAGAAGAAAGACATCGCCCTAATGTCACACTTTCAAAGAATGCCATATGCAGTAGTACCTAGCAGGCTCCTCGTCGACGAGACCTTTCTATGGCACTTTCTCGCTGCTGATCGGACCGGTTTCCACAGGACGAGCGCGGGATTCGAGCAGAGGTAGAATAGTTTGGAGACAAACTGGCAATTACAGTTGCGTCGTCTTCAGAAGCGCGCATGGTGGATGGAGCTGCCGTTTTCTTTCAATTTGGAGTTCCGTGGTCGTGAACGACATTTGTTGTTCTCTTCATGTTGAATGCGTAACGCTTCAATGCTCATGTAACGGTTTGAAGTAGTAAGTTAAGGGAGCACTCTCAAAGCTGTTGGTTCACCATTGCATGTAAGATGTGTTTACAACTTTTATCTCCGTTGTTTTACGCGGTCCTACTATCATACATCACTTTATATGGTACTGATCGTCCATTCAAAGTGTTGCAGTTTCCATTGTAATTGTAAAGGTCAGATCACATGGTTGACCTTCGAAGATGCAAAAGGTGGTTAGGTTTGAGGGTTTCTTCAAGCTTTCTTACCCGTATATGAATTTGAATTCCACTTTTTCTTTTCGTAACAAATTATGAAGCGGGACTTCAATGCAGTGAGTGAACCGTCCGCATGTGTTGAAGACTGAAGACGAACAGATACAAAAGTCTGCAAGTGAAAGCTTTCGTTTTACAGAGAGGTCAAAATATATAGATTGAGGGTTCATCAATGGATGAGTAAAGAGTGGATGAATGCTAGTCTACATCAAATGAAGAGGACAAAGGCGGACAAGTTCCAACACCCTCCCTCGCACTCGGCCTCGTTGAGATAGCTCTCCCCACGAGGTCAGAAGAGATTGGAGAGCCATTTCACAAGTGCGGTTGTCGTCTCTGGAGGTAGCTCTTGTTCTATTGGTGATGATTTGAGTGGGTCAAGGCGTGGCTGCAAGCTGAGGAAGGAGTACCCCTGCACAAAGGCGATTTTGGATAAATTTGGCATAGGGTAAGGGATGGGTAAGGAAATCAGCCTGCTCATGACCAATAGGTGTGTATGTAACTTGAACATCGACGCTTTGAGCAGTTTCGTAAATAAATTGTGCTTGAATTTCTATATGTTTTGCGTGTGAGTGCAAAACTTGGTTTTGGACTAGCTTCATAGAAGATTGGTTACCACTCATCAGATGTGTGGCATTGTCGGTGTTGATGCCTAATTCATTGAGTAATCTTCTAAAGTACAGAGTACCCTTTGGCATGTCAGTTAGGACCCTATATTTAGCTACGGTCGTTGATAAGGGAAACAATAGGTTGTAATTTGCTTGACCAGAAATATACTTGAGTTTTAAAGCTCGTGCAGACCCAAAGGTAGAGCCCCGCATATCCATATCTCGTCGTTAATCCGCATCGACATAGGTATGAAACATATTAACCCCTAAATTTTGAAGAGTCCCCTTTGGAGACTCTAGAACGTTTGGATAGGTATCTCTTGCGTCAATTTCTAACATTATTTTTTGAAATTTTTATAGTAGATGGAATTACTAAAGGCTCTGTGTGAGTCCAATTTAGTCCAAAATCCAATGTTTTATAAAAAAGTTATAGGGTTTTGATTTCAAATGGGGAGAACGGACACGTCGGGCAACTCCAAAAACGTTTGCTAGGACACTCTATTGAATGTAAGATTTTCAATACTAGCTGTTAATATTATTTCCTTTCATATTGTCAAAAAAAATCTTGTCTTTAGTGAAAAAAAAACATATTAATCCAAGTCAAACATTTTCACATATTATTGCACATTGTCAGGCACGGTACCAAATAATAATTCTTCTTTTTCATATAAAACTTTGAGATCATCATATTTTTTACTTTTAAATTTTTCCGCAGTATTATGTGGTGTAAACCTTTTTATCGACCATTTGGATTCTCATTCTAAATCTCACTAAGCTCGCAAAAAAAATATAACACAAATTGACAATTTTTGAACCTCCACTCCTTGCACAATTTCTTTGAATATGTTACATCCTTTATCTACCTCCAAAATTTGGAGTACAAGGAACTAATATCATGCTAAACATAGATGGAAATAGATTTAGACCTTGTGTATTGCAAAAATTTGACACCAAGAGAAGTCAAAGTCTGCTAATCTACTAAACGCAAGGAAGAAAATGGACCCTTTTCTCTCGTTCAAACACTATAATATTACAATCCATGCGGTCAAACTTTATGAATTTTTTTGAGTAAGTTAATCAGTAAGTTTTAATTGAGATCCTACGATTGAAACTAGAAGTAAAAGTTTTTTTTTGTTCTTACTCATTGCATTAATACGGGCACTTTTGAAGTGTTTTTGGTGTAAAATTGTCAAAGAAGTTTAGGGGTTAATGTTGTCGGCGGAGAGAAATAAGCCATATTCTATTGTTCCTTGTCATCTTCTATCGTTCCTTCCATATTCTATAATACTTGAGTATTTTCTTTGCACCATGAGAGTGTGCCTTCTCAAGGTTTTCCATATAATTTGCGACGCAGTTGACGGCATATGAGATGTGGGGCCTAGTATTGGTAAGGTATATAAGGCTGCCCACCTAGGATTTGTAAAGAGTAGGGTCGATATGTTTAGTGCCCATGTTGTGGTGAAGTACAATATTAGGATCCATTCGTAGTTTACATGAGTTGCAGTCTTGCAGGTTGAATCTTCGTAGAAGTTTGCGGATGTAATCTGTGTGAGTGATGAGGATACCGTTCTTGTATCTTTGTATTTTGGCGCCTAGATATAGTTTTGCCTCCTTAGATTTGTCATGTCAAATGCTTGATTGAATACTACTTTCAATTGTTTGATTCGCTCCATTCTTTGTCAATTATACACGAGATTGAGAGATGTCTAGAGAGTAGCTCCGCAAAACCTAGTGAGGAGAGGTTTTAGGTGTTAGGCGCAAACACGAAGCACAATGCAATGAGGAATGTTGGGCCTTATTGCAAATCCCGTTGAGCACCTCGTTTTTGTTGCTAGAAGATGTTTCTAAGTTGAGAAGAGTGTTGGCAGGGATTGCAAGATCTTGATCTGATGTCACTAGTTTGAATGGGCTGCAAAGGATCTAGTACTAGCATGGGAGAGTGAATCTGAAGCGGGGCTCTGTGATGGCCCAGATCTAGTTCTAGATCCTGCACCACCCACGTCAAACATGCACAGATAGATCTAGATCTGGTTACCATATCACAACTAGAAGCATCACACCTATCACCTCTTCAGCTAGGACACAAGCACATACACATGAGGACCAGCTACTGCCTACAACGAGCTCAAGACCAACATCAAGATACGAGATATGTCCAAACAGATCAACACTCCCAAGGACCAGTTAAGTTCCATATATGTATTACGTACTTGGTAGAGTTTCAATATTGCTCATACAGATTTGATACAACTATGCTAGAGACTGCTGCTAATGATATACTCAAGTCCAATCTCTATTACGAAGTATCGCATAGCTGCCACAGAAAGATCAGTGCAGCAATAAGACGCCGTCAAGAGTACTCGCGGTGGATCACAGCAGGACGACGCAGAAAAAGCACCCAGCACCGGAACGCAGCCAGCAATGGTGGTTTACCATAAGAAGACGCAGGGCGATGCAATACCAGGGGAGGAGCGCCAGGACGCGACGTAGGGGACAGCAGAACCCGCAGAGGTTCACCCAAGGAAGAGATAGAAAGTTGAAGCAGTTGTGGCGGATCGTCAAGTCACCTACGCCAACGCTCCCACCAACACCACCAACGTCACCAACAATTCAACATCACGACTCAGCAACCAACGTAGACATGAATGCTAGGTTATGAGTGGTGAGCAATGCTCGATGAGCGGTGGGACGTGAGCGATGAATTGTCGGAAATTTCTAGCCCTGCTTTTGTAGAAACTGGATGATTAACCGTGGAAATTAGGCTCCAGAGTACCCAATATCCGTGGAAAATTTGATGTCATGTTGCGTATTTCTGTGGAACGTTTGCAGAAGTAGAGCCTATATCCACATTTGAAATCTGGATTATCTTTTCTTGTTTTTGAATATGCATTAAGATTTCTTTTCCTTCTATATTAAATTTTTAGATAAATCACATTTCCATAACAATTACGTAAGTTCTATTCTATGATTAATTTGTTTACTACAAATAAATGCCGCGTGAGAAATGTTTAAGAGTTAGAATTACAACACTTACAAGTTTAGAGTTGAAATTGATTAAAAGAAGATTCATCCAATATTTTTGGAACATCATTCATCAACGTCAAAGCATTTTAACTGTTTATGATTAATTCTATATCTTATACTAAATGTTAAATTGTATTTGAATTGAAGATATATTTGAAAAAGTAAAACTAGATTCAAAATCGGAGATGGCAAAGAGCACCTTTAGGTTTAGAGTTAAGGGTTTAGTATATATGAAGGGGCTAGTTTTTAAGTTATATGTAAGAAATATGCTACATTATACCAATTATTTGCCATGTGAATGCCACGTGGAAATTGTTGAAATTTTTGGATTGAAACATTGATAGGTTTGTAATAAACTTGCTTCAAAAAATGGGTCCATTTCAAACATGGGAGACTATGAAAATCTACAAAACTACAATTCAAACTCAAAGTACATGTTAAATTCAAAAATTAAATTCACAGTTCAAAAAATTAAATTTCCAATGTTAAAAACTATAATTCGTACCGTGCTTTGGATGGAAGATTTACGGGTTGTAGCAATTTTTATGTACATCAACCAAAGAATCTTTCAACCATGGCGGGGTTTGAACTATAGATTTTGATCAACATTTTATACTCATGATACATATATACATACAAATAGCACTGCCAACCATGGTGGTTCAGTGAAGACGCTTAAAATGTGGCGGGACAGTGTGGGCACCCTTGAATATTTTGTTGATTTGGGTTGTAGGATCCAACAAATGATTTGTCATGCCAATTCCGGCAGTGCACAGTCTCCATCTTTTAGGTTTTTGTATAAATTCATGGCATTTAATAAATTGTTTAAGTAATACATTTCTAGAATTTGGTGTAATGTTATGCTATGTCATGCTTACACAATTATTAATATGACCACGTTGGATATTATGTTTTGTTCATGTTAGAGATTAGAATGGAAATAAAAAGAGAAGAAAATGATAGACGGAAGATGTAGAAGAGAAGTGTAGGAAATTAGAGAGAAGTAGAAAGAAAATAATACAAAAAAACTAAGGAAAAAGGATTACCAGTTAAAATTCAAAAAGGATTACAAGGATTACAAGTTAAAATTAAAAAATGTGGAATGAGAAAGGGAAGAGAAAATTAAATGCAAGATGAGTAGAATAGTGAAGGGAATAGACAAAGTACATGAAGGAAAGAAAATGAATATAAACAATGGAGAAAGAAGAGGGAGGTGGATAGAGGAAAAAATGAAATGTTGGAGGGAAGAAGTAGGCGACAAATGCAAAACAATAAAAGAAGAAGAAAATAGAATGAAGGAAAGTGAATACAATGAGGTAAATGGGTGGCAAATGGAAAAATCAAATATAGTTTGTAGATGGTTTAGAATAATTGAACCCCACTATACAAGTATGTGGGTATTAAATGGAGAACTTGGTTCAATGCAAATATAGCAACTAGTCCATAAGAAGGTTGAGGTTGTCGGATCCAACAACCCTCACAAAGATTATATTCTTCAAAGAAAATTGACGATTACAATATCTATAATACAAAAATTGTAAGTTTAAAACTGTTATACATTTGACGATGACATAAGACCAAAACATTGGACCAAAGCATTTGAACCAAGATGGGATCATACAAATTATAATAAAAGAATCGTAACACAACAAACGTAGTGAGTCACGACCGAAACATTACAACACTATCGTGATGAGGATGTAGATGCTTCTGGGAGTTCAAGATCTACTTCAGCTTCAACATCAAGATACATAATGACATCGGAGTTGTACTTAGGAGGTGACATAGACGGGGTTGGTGGTGAGACGTGCAAAGCTTGGAGCCTTGCAACATCTTCTGCATACGAGGGAAGAGTCCAAGTCTTTGAGGGGGAAACAGACTTTCTGCAAGAATCAATATACATCAAACACAGACTTAGTAGAAGCTACGGGATGGAAGAATTGCAGTGAAGAGGAATGTCAAAATACTCACTTACTCCGGATCTTCAAGCCTTGGCCTCTTCACCGCTGGAGGACGCTTAGTCTTGGAGGTAGTTGGTGCCAGGGTATTTGTTGAACTTGGAAGAATTGGCAAAGGTAACCCTTGGGTCTCAATTGGCAAAAGAATTGCTTCATATAACTCCTTATCGCTTTCCAGAGAAAAGTTGTGTCTACCAGTAGCGTTGCAGGCACGAATGCTATTACCTAAAAACAATTCAAAGTGTAATTAAAATAAATCCAGAAACTGTAGAGAAGAAAAAAAACGAAAATTACTAACAACAATGAAACGACAATGGAGTGCATTAGAATTACCTGTACCAATTGAAACGTCAATCACCAGATCACCGGGGCGTGTTAGAGACAAGATGAGAGAGGAAAAGAAGTACTCATCCTTTTCCCTTGGACCGCGCCAAGCCCGTTCGCCGTTCATCAAAGGAGTTGTACAATAATTAATAATGGTGTCATGGACACTAAGATCATAGCCCATGGCTAAAAACTCTGGCACGTCCTGGAAGGTGAACTTGGACTTCCAGATCGTAGAGTCTTCGGGCCGACGGACCCGTTTGAGGAGCAAGACCTTGAAAAGGTTGGTCGTAGTGAACTGAATCTTTGCCGAAGAAATAGGCAAGTGATTGACTCCCATCCAATCCTTGACTGCCTCAAAACCAAAAGCCTCATAGAATGAAGAAATTTCATCAAGCAAATCTCCATTATCGGAGGGGAAAAAGAGGATCATTGCTCCGTCATCATGCAATACCTCATCGGCAAAATAAAAAAGCTCATTAAAGTATTGCTCATCACGAATGTTCCAGGATGGAACATCGGAAGAAGGATCTGATATGTTCGGGACTGGTAGGCCCTTCGGGACATCCGTGATTACAAGATTTGCAGCGCCTTTCGACCATGGTTTCCTGCCACGTCTGCAAGACCGATTGGATGTGCACTCCAGAGCAAATCGACACGCCTTGTGAATGAAATCCCTCTGCTCCAAAATAGAGGTGTTGAGAATACGAACGTGACAAGCAAGCTTGGATATAGTGATCTTGGGTAGTGGGTTTGGCTTCTTCAAAGCGGCAGATGTGAAGGTAACCGGGGAGCTCGTTGCTTCAGTCATGGTGGTGTCGTCTTCAGCTCCAAAATTGACCCTGGAGGCAACCTTCAAAGCTCTGGCTATGGATTTACTCGGCTTTGAAGCTTTTGTTGTGGCCTTATTTGTCGTAACTTCTATTGCAGATGCACCTGCAGTAGGACCTTTCTTCTTCTTTCCTGAGGATTTGTCGGCTTGAGTGTCTGATTGAGTCTCACGCAATGCCTCTGCAACCAACTCTACGTCTTCTTCGTCATCTCATATCTCTTTTGGAGGAGAGAGTAGAAGCTTTACTTCCTCCTCTGCATCTGGACAAAAGTTCTTCGGACACTCCAGGTACGAGCAACATTCGTGAAAATGCTCCCTGGTAAAGTTCTTCTGTAGAGGACGAAAGATAAATGTCTCCAATGAAGATGTCGGGTCACACCAACTATGAACCATTGGTGGTAGCTTCTTGATGGCCCCAGCAGGTAAGAGTTCGCGCTTCATATACCTTCAATACTCAGGAAAATAAATGTCAGATGTCAAAGAAGCTAAGTTTTTGATCAAACATCATTTAAAGTCTAGCTCAATGGAATGGGTGACATCAAAGTACCTGAGGCAAAGCCGCTTCACTACTTTGTCGGCATCCTTGACACCCTCAAACGGTTTTCCTTTTTGATGAGCCGTGTCCCCTGTGAAATACCCGAAGAAAGCCTTGTCCCAAAGTGTAATCCGCCATGTCTCAACGTAGTCTTCAAAGGACATGAAATCCTTTTAATTATCCACTCCACCACATAGGTCCAAGTATGGAAGAAGCTCCTTCTGGGCCATCTCCTCGAGACCGGCCCAAAAAGATGCACGAATAAGAAACTTCTTCAAATGGTCCTCGCTAGCAGGGGGCTTTGGAAAGTGAAGGTCCTGTCTAACGCTTGGTGAACTATTCCACCATTTGAGCCATGGGACCTTATAGTGAGGCTCAACCGATGACGTTGCAATGAGCTGCAATTTTTCCAAGGTCATCTCGACTTTGGATGCAACATGGATGCTATAGTGTGATATAACCTACAAAACGAGTACATAAAGTTAGTGAATGCTACCAAAACTTTCTCACCATTAGAAAATAAGGTAAAGAATGAGATCAATCTAAATATTCTTTGATTGCTGCACCAATGAAGACCATCAAAGGAACAATATTTGAATAGCTTAGCCATTAAAAGTTTCGAAGTACAGAAGAGATTTTATTGATTCATGCAGGGCAAAAACTTACAGACAAGGGTAACTACTTCAAATATCATTCAAACTTGGCCAAAACTGATTTGAGAAAACAATCATCATTTAAAAGGACCATCTATGAAGTCGACATTAATTGTTGGTATGAGCCATACACAGTTCCAAAACACAAATGTGTATAATCATACAAATCGTGGGGTAATTCACGTAGCAGGCATATGCTTGCTGGCAGGATCAACTGGCCAACAAGTCGTAGACTCCAAAACATGGCCCCAAATTCATTGCGGTCATAAACGAGCCCTATATTATAGAAAGTATAAAATTTCACTAATTATCATTCCAGAGCCAAACTAAGCAATAAGACAATTCATGCACATATGAAAAATGGAACTGGCGTCTCCAACATTGTAAGCCCTCCCTCGATCCAGTTCCTTGACTTAACCTCATCTACAGATATTAGAAAACGTACCACACGAAGCTCGAATAGCACACTCAACCAAAACAACGCGGCACACCATCCATCATTCCATATTTTACCCAAAAGCCACAACCAAACTAGGAATCAGATTTCCTACAGTAGATCCCAACTAGTTCTCGCAACACAAGCTGTCACACAAAACAATTTCAAAACGACTAACTTTGGCTGCACCTACTTTCCGAATACATTTAAAGTGCAAATTGCGAAGAAGACATTAAAAATGCAAACAGATAAGAAGCCATAAAAAGTGCTAACGATCATCTAAATGTGCAAGCAATTTGTCACACCACAATTAAAAGATGTCATCTAATTCACCTTGTGGTTTAGGTTGTCGGATCCGACAACAATGAAGTCATGAATGTGCAACTAATGGAAGCTCATGCGTCGCTACAATTCACCAAAAAGCAAGGTCCCATTTGCGATAACTAAACTAATCAAATGGGCCACACGTGCATTCACATGCAAGGCATTCTAAATGAACGAAGATCAGGCAAGAACAAAGTTCAGGCAAGAACGAAGTTCAGGCAAGTTGATATGAGGCAAGTTCTACGAGGTACTAGTTCTGTTAAAAAAGAGTCCCCCTTTCCACGATAACAAAACAATCAACCACCCCATCATGGTCCACAGTGGACCAATGATGCGATTAACGATATCGATGAAACATCCTGAAAGAACTCACTAGGTTCATTGCACTCTAAACCAGAAAATGGTTGTCGGATCCGACAATATAATGATCGCTTCTTCGAGCACCAATTCGTGCACCATCAACATTGCAAGAAATTGTTATTTAATAGCCTGGAATTTTTTATTGGCTTGGGAAAAATTCAATTAAAGATGGATGTCGAGCCAGTCAACTGAGATTATACTGATTCACCTTATAGAATTTCTATAATTCCGACTACTTACTTTTCAGAATACCGATTCATCAATCAGAACTCCTACCATTGTCAAAGCTACAAATCATCTCCAAATAGGTTGTCGGATCCAACAACTGAGAATTATACTGATTCAACTATAAGATCCTAAGACTATTACCAGCTACTTATCATCTCCAAACTGGTTGTCGGATTCGACAACTAACATATGAACCGATTCAACCCTCAAAAACTCTAACATTGTCACCACATTGTAATAAACTCAAACAGGTTGTCGGATCCGACAATTGACAAATGAACCGATTCAACTCTCGAAAACTCTAACATTGTCACCACATTGTGATCAACTCAAACAGGTTGTCGGATCCGACAATTGACATATGAACCGATTCAACTCTCGAAAACTCTAACATTGTCACCACATTGAGATCAACTCAAACAGGTTGCCGGATCCGACAACTCAATTTCGTATTTCCATGTACTGCTCTTCTAATCGTGATGATTGATTTTATGTACATTTCAAGGCAGTTGTTACAGCGTGGCTGAATTTTCCTCCAAGAAATAAATAAATTGTCGAAATTTTATACTAATATGTGCATATTATTTGCCAAATTACAAACTAGGTGAACAATCTAGGAACAATCTAGCACAAACAATATACTGCCATTCTCTACCGAGTCATTTACTGAATTCCAAGCATCATCAATAGCTGAGAGTGTATGTGATTAGTAAATTGTCTCCCTCTCGTTGTCGGATCCGACAACTATTCATTCATAATATATTACAGGGTGCTCGTACATTGAATTGGACTAGACAAATGTCACGTTACGTGGAATGCACCATACTTCATTTTCATGGATCTACGTTGTCGGATCCGACATCTAATAAAGTCAAGAAACGACAGTGGAGCTTCTTACTTTCAATAAGGCCTTGGTGATCAGAGTACAACAACAAATGCATCCAAGAATAATGACCACTACATCAAAGCATAACGATGCCAAGCATTCAAACAACCCCAATGATTTAATTAACAACAGAAGTAGAATTTAAATAGTGTCTTGAACTTTAGAATTTTAGAAAGATACTTACTTGTTCCAATAATCCTTTGTTTGCCAGGTTGGCAATAGAGCTGCACTTGTTGAATAGATTGCCAAGCTCATTGCGTTTTTTTGTAACCGCCTTCTCCACGTATTTATGAAAACCTTCTTCACATTGATCCGCTTCGTCAATATCTTTGGAGTATGTTTGACCTGCCTCCTGTGAGGCTTGGACAATTTCTTCCTGGTTCAATATAAACCAATCAGAACAAAATAAGCACATGGAGCTATATTCAAATCTGATTAAAAAAATGTAGGTAACTTACTTGAAAAATATAATTAACCATTAAATCTTTGGTTAAGGGATACCAAGTTTTTATGGTCTTCGTAACACATGCTTTGTATTGAGCTTCTGTTAGCATTGGTTTATAATACTCTAGGTTGTGACTTCCATAGAGTTGAATACGATGAAGCGTTGTCGTGTTGTAAATTACTACACTATGTAAAAAGATAATATAGATACAAAAAGTGTGGTCGTAGAGTGACCTACAGTTTAATTCAATGTGGGAACATTTGGAGCTTGTTAGCCTAGCTTGGATGTACTGCATCTCTTGTCTCTAGCTCAGGGGTAGGTAGGTGGCCAGTTGGCTGCTTAATTTCCTGCTCTCACTAGTAAGTGCCAAGCCGCAGCCGCCCGAACAGTTCAACGAGTTCAATGAGACTCGAACTCGGAATCAGTCGGCGGATAACAAACGGGCTCTAACAGCCAACCAAGTCTGCAACTTGGCGATTATCATCGAGCCTGCAATAGTCTTATACTACTACAGATAAGTCGTTTGTTTCTTAATCTGACTTTACTGTGGACCATCTTTTAGATGGAAAGGCATCTATGGCTACTTAAATTTGCTTAGCCGTTTCCAATTAAAGAAATGTCATTGAGTTAATGTTAGGGAAGGCAAGCTTCTTGATGAAGTTATCGAAAAACATATAAAGGGTAGATGGTTGCCGTGCCTTATGCATTACTTCAGGTCATTATTAGTTTGGATTGTTTCTTCTTAGTTTCTATAGGTTGATAGTATGGCTTCTCAAGACCCTGATGATTGGGAGTTTCCTTTAGCTCACTCACCGGATGATCTAATTCAACTTTCTCAACCATCAACATCAAGGCGACGTGAGCGAGAGGAAGCAGGGCCTTCTGAGCGTCGTGTTCAACCACGTACCGCTTTTGATCCTCAACAAGTTCCTTTGACAAGTTTAAGAAGTTTACAACCGGAGGCAAGAACTTTAGTAATCGTCTTGGAGGTTGGAGATGTGCTTGTCGAAGGCCATCAAGTGGTGTTTGAAGGGTGTTTTCAAAACACTAACGAAGGTCAAATGGTAACCCGCTTGTCCAATGACCTTGGTCACCGTCTTTGGCTTCAAGGCCCGCTCAGACACTTGGGTAGTGAAAGGCGATCGAGTTACATTGCTGCTGTTCTTCGTGAGATTCTTGACTTTTTACATGTTTAATCCATCTAGGGGCTGAAGTTGAGACCATTTGTTGTTATTTTTCTTAATATATTTGTAGTTAGTTGTTGTTGTTGAAGAAACCCGGTCTTTAGATTGATGACCAGGTAGTTAGTGTTTAAAAATGCAAAGAATAGAAGGGATAGAGGGATGATAAGAGTTGATAAGGGGGAGAATTTGAGCAACCAATGGGGTTTAAGATGCCCATGTGGCCTTTGAATGGGCTGAGGTTAGTTGTGATTGGCTCTTTTCCCCGTTTTGGGGGTGGGGTTCTTCCTTACCAAGGAGGGGCTGGACTGCGGGGGCTCTCTCGGGTTGTTTTTGTTGTAGTTTGTTTTGGTTTTTGAGTATGTTGTAGCCCTTGTTGTTAGCTCTCTATGAAGCTATCACTTGGTCTTAGAGCTCAAAGTATGAGTGAACGGCGCCTTGTCGAACACAAGGGGGTCTGCTGCCCCATGTTTTCATGAGCAGTAGGTTTGAAGCCTTGTAGCAAGTTGTACAAAGTATATCTAAATGACATCTTTGGTGAGTGTTTGTACACTGTAAATAGCTTTCCAAAGAGCTATCTTATGCTCTATTTCGAGCTTTTGTGAAGTCATAGCACTAGTTTGAAAGAAGAGGGGTCAGCTGATTTGAGTTTTTGTAAGAAGTAACTTTGATTGCACATAGCGGCTGGCCAGATGGGTTTTTGGAGGTGAAATTTGGTGTGTATGTGGTGTATTTTAGTGGCTTTTCAAGTAGCTATAGCACGACTCATTCCGAGTTTGTATGAAACCGTAGTGGTATTTTGAATTAGAAGGTTAATCAAGAGTTTAAAAGAGAGTTTGAGTTCGGTTTGTACTTAATGAGAGGTTAGATAAATGATTTCAAAGGGAGTAAGGGTATATAGGAGAAGGGTATGAAGTGGTTAGGATATGTAAGGGTAAGGGTATGTGGGATTGTGGTTAATTAGGGAATTAATTATCTTAATCAAGGTTAATTGTGTTAAGTAAGATTAACTAGTCTAATTGTAATTAATTAGCTTAACTAAGATTAAGTGGATTAATTAAGGTTAATCATATTATTTAAATATAATTATCTTAACTATTAATTAATTATTATTAAGCGAACTTAGTTAATTTAATCAGAGTTTAATTAAGGCTTGATTTAGATTAAGGATAATTAATGTTTTGAGTTAAGTTTTTGGGAGACAAGTTCTACAAGACATCTGCATCATGTCTTATTATATGTACATCGAGTTTTATTATACAAGTTGAAGATTGGAGGCCTTTTTCGTATGCTAAATGAGGACTTATGAGTTTATATGGGCTTGAACACAAAATTATATGTTCCATATTCTCCCTTTCCCTCTCTAAACTAAGTGCAGCCAAGAACCCTGCGTTTTCCTGAAGCAAAGACTTTCTACTCGACATTTGGTGCTTCCACTGAGAGAGCTTTAGGGCATTTGGTTAAAAGGGAAAGATGGATGATTCTGGAGGAACTCGAGGTGGTGGAGGTGGTCAGAATCTTGCAGAGGAGTTTATGAGGGCCATGCAGATGCTTATGGGCCAACAAGCTGCTAATACATCGGGACAAGGAGCTACGAAGGCTTTGAAGACTGTCATCAACAAATTAGGGAGGTTTGATGGCAAGAATGTTTCCAAGTTTTTGAGGGTCTATGGATGCGAGATGGAGATTTATCAAGTAGCTGGAGAAAGGATGATTGAGACTTTCCACCTTGCAGTTGTACCTGAGATCAGGGAGAGGGTCAGACAGTTGCATGAAGGTATAGATGTGCCCTCATGGGCTGCATTTGAAGAAAGACTCAGAGATGAGTACTTTGATGAAGATACTGAGAGGATGTCCAAGAGAGGGTTTCTTGATTGGGTGGAACAACGGCCTGGCAAGCACATGGGGCCTAACGAATTACTCAGAGAGTTTGAGAAGAAATTTGGACAGTTACCTTTGGTTGAGAAGCGTCTACTGGAGGTGAGGAAGTCTGAGCTTTTTCTACAAGCTGCGGATGAAGCATTAGAAGACAGATTGCTTCTTTTTCTCTCAGATAGTACTACCGAAGGTGGTTTTACCACTAATTGGAGGAGATTGGAAGAAGGGGTGAGCATTATTGCCAAACAACAACGTGTGAAGGCAAGAGGACTTGGAGCAAGGATAGAAGCTTTACCGATAGTAGAAAACAAAGCTTCAACATCAATCCAGCCTACTTCTACTCCTCTAAGTTCCTCAAAGGGCAAAACGGTGGATGATGCTACGATTCAAGAGCTTATGAAGGGCATCAAGGAATTGAAGGTGGAGATGAGTACGCTTATGAGGAATACCAAAACGAGTGGTTCTCAACCTAGTGGAGGGCAGAAGGATTTTGTCATGAGGTGCATTTGGTGTGATGATCCAAGCCACAAGCGTGGAGATTGTACGTCGTATGCAGATGCTATGAAGAATGGCATTATTTCTTTCAAAGAAGGAAGGATTAGAGATGCTTCGACGGAAGAAGTTTTGAACACCAACTTTGGAAGAGGGGGCATGAAGAAGTTGATGGATGAGCGGTTGAAAAATGGCAGTTCTTCGAAAGGCAAAGAAGCAGAAACCTATAGCATTGAGGTCGAGCAGGATAAGGTGAAAATCTTATCTCATGTACCTACAGAACTGATGGTCAGAGGAGCACAAGCTATCAGACAGCTTACTGGATGGGATGATCCGGTAGATGCGATCACCATCAGGGCATATCTGGAGAATGAGCAAGGGATCGATTTGCCTAGCGATGCGTTGGTCGAAGCTAAACGTGGCAGAGATGAAGAAGAAGAGACAACGGAGCCAGTAAGCAAGAGGAAGCCCTCAGGCAACAAGGATACTACTCCAACACAAGGGCCAGCAAATCACACTCGCCAGAAGCAAGACGCTGGACCTTCTAACTTACATCCAGGGAATGCACCACTACCAAAGGACAAATGGGAGGAAAGGATGAGTAGTAAGAAGGGAAAAGAGAAAGAAGATTCTGCAAAGGGAAGAGGTAAAGTACCAGCCTACAAACTTCAATCCGATATTGAATCTTCAATTGATATGAAGGGCATTCTTGAAGAGAGGATTCTTGATGCAAAGATTGAATTCACTTTGAGAGAGGCTCTTGGTATCGCCAAGAAAGACTTTCACGAGCTCATAATAGATGTTATCAAGAGAAAGAGGCAAATGACAGCAGAGACAGTGATGGCAAAGGCGATAGATACTCACGTGACCAAAGATGAAGAAGAAGAGATTGGGCAAGTGTTTGTCATGATGTGTGATTCTACAAGCTCGAGCGAGAAGGATGTGGAAGATGTTTCTAATCTTCTGGATGGAGAAATGGAAGATGAGGTCTTGCAGATGTTTTCCTTAGAATTCATTGCGAAGAAACCAGAGGAGGCAAAGGCTGATGCTTCTCCTGAAGAGATTGCAATGACATGTTGTATGGGTGGAGAGTTTTGGGGAGAACATGAGGATGAAACAATGCGAACTTATACTCAACCATTCTGGGCCAGAGCTACAACAGAGACACGTGTGAAGCTTGGAGACTTGGATGAGTCTATATTAGCTCTTGTTGATCATGGATCTGAGATTAACATAATCTCAAGGAAGATCTATGAAAAGGGTAAGTGGCCCATTGACATCAACCATGGATGGGTTTTGCGAGCAGCAAATAATGAGAGAGGGGGTCTTTACGGTGCATGCCCAGCTGTGAAGACCAAGATTGGAGATGTTGAAGTTGAACAAAACTTCTTTGTGCAGAACAATGGTACGTATCCGATTATTTTGGGACAACCATATATCACTGCTACAAGGATGGGAACTAAAGTTTTAGATGACGGCTCACACTATGCTAGGATTCGGAGTTGTGATGGGAAGAAAGCAGTGCAGTTTCTCACTGTGAAACCAAATCATGAGAGACATAGAGCCCAACTTAGAGAAGCACCCATGATCGATGACTCTGAAAACTTTCAGGGTTTCTAGATTGCACACGTGGAAGATGGGGGTCCGCGGGTGCAAGGGGTTTCTCAACAGTTTCATTCCCCAATGTAAATAGTAGAGGTCGTGTGGTTTTAAATGTTACAGGAGATAGCCTTGTAACTTTTGTGAGGATTGAAGATTTGGATTCAGTAGGTAAGAAGGCAGTTAAGAAAATTGGAGAAAAATTCAAAAAAATGGGTGTGGTATTGGATGACGAGAATATTATTGGAGTGATAGAAGAAGAAGGATTTTCTGATGACATTGTAAAGGTTTTAGAAGGTGTACTTGACCAAAGGCCAACGCCTAGTGATGTTGTAGTTGAGGTTCATTCAAGGGAGCTCTTTGATGAGCTTTTAAAATCAGCAAGAACTATTGGATTGGTTGAGAGCCATGGTGCATACTTTGAAGCTGATGTTAACACCAAATACAAGACAGTGGCAAAGAAAGTGAAGCCCGTTGCAACACAATTGCCACCTGACACTGATGATCACATTAAACAGGCGGAGAAGGAACCGGGACTTAGAGAATCAAGGAAGATTGGGCACAAGTTCACTAATGAGACAATTGGCAAGCTAGAGATTGGAGGGGGTGAATTCTTGAATGAATTAGAGAAGAAGAGATTCCGAGACATGCTCTCTAAACATGGCAAAGCATTTGCGTCATCACCAGATGAAATTGGATGTGTGCAACCTAATGTAATTGCACCAATGGTTATTTTTACTGTGCCACATGTGCCATGGGATTTGAAGCCAATACCAGTGCCAAGGGCTTTGTTGCCAAAGTTGGTGAGTCTACTGAAGGAGAAGGTACAAATGGGCATACTTGAACCTTCTATGGCTCCATACTCCAACCGTTGGTTTACAGTGCCGAAGAAATCAGGGGCATTAAGATTCATACAAGACATGCAGCCGGCTAATAAGGTTACTATCAGAAACAAAGGGTCTGGACCGGTTGTGGATGAAGTGGCTGAAGCATTTGCAGGACATGCCATCTATTCTATTGGAGACTTATATTCAGGTTATGATCAATTCCAACTTGCAAATGAGAGCAGGGATTTGACAACCATGAAGACTCCATTGGGACTTGTAAGGATGTGCACATTGCCTCAAGGTGCCACAAATTCAGTGGCTCACATGCAAAATGCCATGAACCGCATTTTAAAAGACTTTGTACCTGAGAAGACAATACCTTTTGTTGATGATATACCAATCAAGGGCTGCAAGGAAGAGGCAAGAGATTTATCTAAGGATGAAGATGGTTGCAGGAGATTTGTGATAGACCATATTGCAGATGTGGAGATGATTCTGGGAAGGCTTGAAGAGGTGGATTTAACATTGTCCATCGACAAGTCTAAGTTTGGTGTGGGAGAAATTGTGGTAGTTGGGCACTTATGCGGAAGATATGGGAGAAAACCTAACCCTGAGAAAGTAGATGCTATTGCTAGAATGAAAGCATGTAGTAGCATTACCGAAGTAAGGAGGTTTTTAGGCGCATGTGTGTTTTATCAGATTTGGGTACCACATTTTGCTCATGTGGCTGATCCATTATACAAACTCTTGAGAAAGGGAGTGAAGTTTAGATGGGGGCATGATCAAGAGCTAGCAATGGAAGGATTAAAGGACATTTTGAAGTCTTCACCAACTCTAAGACAAGTTGAATATGATAGTGGCAGACCAGTAATTGTGACAGTCGATACTAGCCCAATTGCTACAGGTTGGGCTATTGGCCAAGACGATGCAGAAGGAAGAAGATTTGCTATAAGATTTGGAGCAAGGATTCTTACAGAGCGTCAAAGAGCATATCCACAAGTGAAGAGGGAGCTTTTAGGGGCACTAACGGCACTAAAAGCAGACAGAAACTACTTGATAGGTGCAAATGTCATCTTGGAGACTGACTGTTTGCCATTGATTGGTATGGTTGCCAATTGTTCTACTCCAGACATTGCTATGCTACGGTGGATAGCCTACATTCGATCACTAAATCCTGTGTTAGTTCATATTACTGGCAAGAAAAACTCAGTAGCTGATATGCTATCCAGAGCCAGGTATATGTGTGAAGACGAGATGAAGGCACAAGAAATTGGTGAGGAAGATGACGATGAAGATTATGGCTATGTTTTGGCAGTAGATGGAGCAGATACAAGTGGTGACATTCATCTATTCAAAGAAGAGCTATATCAAGATAAATTAAAAGACATTGGCATCTATTTGAGCACTTTGAGAAGGCAAGAAGGCTGGTCAGACAAAACGTTTAAAGATATTAGACATCAAGCCTATAATTATCTTCTCAGAGATGGTCTATTATGGAAAAGGCCAAAAAGAGATGATGGGGTGCCTCTGAGAGTAGTTGACGACTTGGAGTTGAAGAATCAAGTTCTTAAAGAGTTTCACGATACTCTTTGGGCAGGGCATAGAGGAGTTTGGGCCACATATTACAAGATCAAGGAACGATACTGGTGGAAGGGCTTGTATAAAGATGTAGAGGAATTTGTTGGTTCTTGCACTGAGTGTCAACTGCAATCAAAAATAAGACACAGAGATGAGTTACATCCTACTTATCCACTTGCAGTACATTTTCAGTGGGTGATTGACTTGGTTGCAATGCCATTGGGATTATGGGGCATGAAATACCTTGTTTTGGCTAGAGAAGAGCTCTCAAACTTTGTTGAAGGAAGGGCTTTGAGGACCAAATCTACAGAAGGAATTTGTAGATTTATACTTGAAGACATTTTCAGCAGATATGGTAGTATCGGCAGGATGAGAGCAGATCGTGGTGAGTTAAATGCTGCCGAAGCTGTCGAGTTCTTCAAAAGATACGGAGTGAAGTTAAGACTTACAACAGCTTACAATCCTGAGGCAAATGGTAAGAGTGAGAGAGGGCATCCTCCCATCATTAACGCTTTGGTCAAAGCATGTAAAGGGAGACCAAAACAGTGGCCTAGACTTTTACCATTTGCATTATGGGCTGATAGAACCACTCATAGCACAGTTACAGGCTATATGCCAACAGAGTTGATGTTAGGCCAAAAACCTATCATGCCAACAGAGACTTCAATACCGACATGGACGTTTTTAGATTGGAATGATGGAATATCAAGGGAGAGGTTATTGGAGCTCCGGATAGAGCAACTTGAGCGGTTACCTGAAAATCAAAGAGCAGCATTAGAAAGGCTAAAAGCAGCAAGGCTGAAAAACAAAGAAAGATTTGACAAGACTCACAGATTAAGAACAAAACCAATTCAAGCTGGGGATTGGGTGTTGATGTTTGACAGTAGCTTGGAGCATCAGCACAGCACTGTCAGAAAATTTGCACGAAGGTGGTTTGGACCTTATGTGGTACTGGAAGTCCATGAAAACGGCACGTATTCACTTCGTGAGTTGGATGGCACTCAACTAAGGATACCGGTGGCAGGAAAAAGAATCAAAGCATTCAAGAGGCGTCACGGTGAGCTAAGCTTTGAAGACAATGCAATATCAGAACCAAGTGATGAAGATCAACTAGAGGATGCTGATCAAGAAATCAACACTGATGAAGATGACGACATTGGAGAGCCAAACTAGATTGGCACATCACGGAGGATGTGCAGGTTTGGAGGGGGTGTATGTCGTGTTGTAAATTACTACACTATGTAAAAAGATAATATAGATACAAAAAGTGTGGTCGTAGAGTGACCTACAGTTTAATTCAATGTGGGAACATTTGGAGCTTGTTAGCCTAGCTTGGATGTACTGCATCTCTTGTCTCTAGCTCAGGGGTAGGTAGGTGGCCAGTTGGCTGCTTAATTTCCTGCTCTCACTAGTAAGTGCCAAGCCGCAGCCGCCCGAACAGTTCAACGAGTTCAATGAGACTCGAACTCGGAATCAGTCGGCGGATAACAAACGGGCTCTAACAGCCAACCAAGTCTGCAACTTGGCGATTATCATCGAGCCTGCAATAGTCTTATACTACTACAGATAAGTCGTTTGTTTCTTAATCTGACTTTACTGTGGACCATCTTTTAGATGGAAAGGCATCTATGGCTACTTAAATTTGCTTAGCCGTTTCCAATTAAAGAAATGTCATTGAGTTAATGTTAGGGAAGGCAAGCTTCTTGATGAAGTTATCGAAAAACATATAAAGGGTAGATGGTTGCCGTGCCTTATGCATTACTTCAGGTCATTATTAGTTTGGATTGTTTCTTCTTAGTTTCTATAGGTTGATAGTATGGCTTCTCAAGACCCTGATGATTGGGAGTTTCCTTTAGCTCACTCACCGGATGATCTAATTCAACTTTCTCAACCATCAACATCAAGGCGACGTGAGCGAGAGGAAGCAGGGCCTTCTGAGCGTCGTGTTCAACCACGTACCGCTTTTGATCCTCAACAAGTTCCTTTGACAAGTTTAAGAAGTTTACAACCGGAGGCAAGAACTTTAGTAATCGTCTTGGAGGTTGGAGATGTGCTTGTCGAAGGCCATCAAGTGGTGTTTGAAGGGTGTTTTCAAAACACTAACGAAGGTCAAATGGTAACCCGCTTGTCCAATGACCTTGGTCACCGTCTTTGGCTTCAAGGCCCGCTCAGACACTTGGGTAGTGAAAGGCGATCGAGTTACATTGCTGCTGTTCTTCGTGAGATTCTTGACTTTTTACATGTTTAATCCATCTAGGGGCTGAAGTTGAGACCATTTGTTGTTATTTTTCTTAATATATTTGTAGTTAGTTGTTGTTGTTGAAGAAACCCGGTCTTTAGATTGATGACCAGGTAGTTAGTGTTTAAAAATGCAAAGAATAGAAGGGATAGAGGGATGATAAGAGTTGATAAGGGGGAGAATTTGAGCAACCAATGGGGTTTAAGATGCCCATGTGGCCTTTGAATGGGCTGAGGTTAGTTGTGATTGGCTCTTTTCCCCGTTTTGGGGGTGGGGTTCTTCCTTACCAAGGAGGGGCTGGACTGCGGGGGCTCTCTCGGGTTGTTTTTGTTGTAGTTTGTTTTGGTTTTTGAGTATGTTGTAGCCCTTGTTGTTAGCTCTCTATGAAGCTATCACTTGGTCTTAGAGCTCAAAGTATGAGTGAACGGCGCCTTGTCGAACACAAGGGGGTCTGCTGCCCCATGTTTTCATGAGCAGTAGGTTTGAAGCCTTGTAGCAAGTTGTACAAAGTATATCTAAATGACATCTTTGGTGAGTGTTTGTACACTGTAAATAGCTTTCCAAAGAGCTATCTTATGCTCTATTTCGAGCTTTTGTGAAGTCATAGCACTAGTTTGAAAGAAGAGGGGTCAGCTGATTTGAGTTTTTGTAAGAAGTAACTTTGATTGCACATAGCGGCTGGCCAGATGGGTTTTTGGAGGTGAAATTTGGTGTGTATGTGGTGTATTTTAGTGGCTTTTCAAGTAGCTATAGCACGACTCATTCCGAGTTTGTATGAAACCGTAGTGGTATTTTGAATTAGAAGGTTAATCAAGAGTTTAAAAGAGAGTTTGAGTTCGGTTTGTACTTAATGAGAGGTTAGATAAATGATTTCAAAGGGAGTAAGGGTATATAGGAGAAGGGTATGAAGTGGTTAGGATATGTAAGGGTAAGGGTATGTGGGATTGTGGTTAATTAGGGAATTAATTATCTTAATCAAGGTTAATTGTGTTAAGTAAGATTAACTAGTCTAATTGTAATTAATTAGCTTAACTAAGATTAAGTGGATTAATTAAGGTTAATCATATTATTTAAATATAATTATCTTAACTATTAATTAATTATTATTAAGCGAACTTAGTTAATTTAATCAGAGTTTAATTAAGGCTTGATTTAGATTAAGGATAATTAATGTTTTGAGTTAAGTTTTTGGGAGACAAGTTCTACAAGACATCTGCATCATGTCTTATTATATGTACATCGAGTTTTATTATACAAGTTGAAGATTGGAGGCCTTTTTCGTATGCTAAATGAGGACTTATGAGTTTATATGGGCTTGAACACAAAATTATATGTTCCATATTCTCCCTTTCCCTCTCTAAACTAAGTGCAGCCAAGAACCCTGCGTTTTCCTGAAGCAAAGACTTTCTACTCGACAGCGTGTGCACCAAGGTAGTTTTGACGTGAGCATTCTAGTTTGTCCTACACATTCAAATATAAAGATTAGAATTTGAACTCAAAAATTCAAAACATTAAAATTCAATGAAGTTAAAATATATGACTTACATGTTTATGTCGTGCATGGCCTCTAGAATGTCACCTTGGCCACCAGAAGTATCCAAAACAACGCAATCCAGATTCCCATGCACAGAGTGCCAATTTTCATCCTCTGCATGCAATGTATCAATAACTTCTTTCCAAGCCAGCAATCGGTGATTGCCATCGTAGACATAAAACATACTTTGGGATAAATCTTCTAAATCAGGGTCTGCGAGAAGCTTTTTCTCAAAAGCAGCATTCTGCTCAATCCATAATGCACTCCAACACTTCATATCGTCCGCAGTAACCAGCCGTTTATGACCATTCTCATTGTACTCTGATACATACATTACTGCTGCATGCGGTTGATAGCCGAATCGAAAAGCACCCATTAGTTTGAGAATATCTGATCGTAAGGTGCGTCTCACCAAAGGCATGGGTATCAGCCGACAGAGTGGAATCTTCATCAAAGACTTCGAACTCGGATTCCGGCGCATTTTTTCAATCACTTGGAACAAGTTACCTTGAATTAGACCTTCTTGAAGTTTAAATTCAGTATTTCGCAGATTCACCACTTGACGGCGTGCACGTTCCTCCTTTGTCAAGGGACTTCTCTGGATCTCCGTTGGAAGTTCGATTGGAGAGAACTTCTCTTCCTTTGTCTGAATGAATTTTGATTGGCGTTTCAATCCCAGGAGGGGTTCCCAAATGGGTTCGTACGAATGGTCGAGGACGTTTGAGACTAAGCAGTTCATTAGAAGACTCTGGCTCTCCTTCCTCAAGAATCCCAGTATTGGTGCCGATCGGCGAGTCCATCTCAGAAGTCACCCCGTCAATAGTAGGGATTGAAGCTTGAGTCAGCTGCTCAGCATCTCCACCTGAAGCCATCTAAGTACACCAAATACATTTAATTAATGGATCAAAGTGAACTCAACCATTCCAAGACTTACCATAGAAATATCTTCCACATTTACATGACTTCCATGTACATGTCAGTGATTAAACATGACTCCATAAACAGTTCAATGATTGAACGTTAGCATCACTTCATTGTTCAAGAAAATGTTGTGAATATCTTATCACATCTTAGGTCTTCCAGTTCACTACAACACACTTACTGAAATACGTCATTGACACTTGGGGATTCTAACGAGGGAAAGAATCATACATGAACCAGAAGACAGGCAATGAAGAGTATTAATTCCAAACTTAAAATTTTGTTTTAATCCTCCAGAAACCATGTCTTGACTGGTTGAGATAGAGCCAATCCGTTGTCGGATCCGACATCATTCACGCCCGGTTCGCTCGTGACCAAATCCAGACTCTCAATCACGTCAAAAATACAAGCACACCAAAGCAATTTCAATCCTTCCCGATAATCCAGACCCCAACCGAAAATGCTCACACTTGAAGTTCCGTCACAGTCCATCATTAAGGACTTCAACAAGCATGGCCTCGCCCACTGTGCACTTTTATTGCTTTCACTTCCAGCAGATTTGTGTGCACTGATTCTTGAAAGTGTCAAGGCAAGATGAGTCCCTCATTTGAGTAACGTTTTTTACATGTACAAAAACCACTTGAATGGAAAAATCATGACATAGTTCAGACTTACGATCACAAGTTACGATCCTGTTCCAGACTGAACAATCTATTCGCAGTTCACACCGAATTTTAACAGTTCACAACTTTACGATATAGTTCCAAACCTAACAATCGAGTTTAGTCTCACAACTTAACAATCCAGTTTAGTCTCACAACTTCATGATCCAGTTTAGTCTCAGAACTTCACGATCCAGTTTAGTCTCACAACTTCACGATCCAGTTTAGTCTCACAACTTCACGATCCAGTTTAGTCTTACAATTTCACGATCCAGTTCTAGACTCAACGATCATATTTGTAGTTTCACACGGATCTTTAACAATTAGGACTTAACGATCCAGTTCCAACACTATGTCTGCTATTTAAGTAGTTCGCAGTTTACAATACATACCAGTTTCACCCTCACATGCACATCAAAGCGTGCAGACACAACTGTACAAATACCATCCAAACGAGGAACCTGGTGCAATGGAATCACAGTTTCCCACAAAGCAAGCAAAACCAAATTACAGACCCTAAATTCCGAAAATCAACATTTTTCACAAAGTATCACACTACCAAGAATATCGTTGCCCACAGTTTGATAGTCACAATGCTTGGAACTGATTTAACGATCCATTCGCAGTTTCAGAGTGCATTTAGTTTTCACAAACACATGCACATCTAAGCCTGGACACGAATGTACAATTATCGTCCGCACTTATCGAGGATCAGTCCATGTGAATTCGGCAATGTGCCTCCTAGCTTGCAAAACCAGATCATGGTCCTCACACGAAATCAGTGCGAATGAAATCTACAACTTCTAGTCGATGTGGTTTTCGGATTTCCACGATGTGGTTGTCGGATCCGACAACCCGATTATAGGCTTTTCCGAAGACTCCCTGAAGTTCAAAAAATCTACATTTTTTTCAAAGTAACTCAGTTCGCTAAAATCTTCATTGTTGCAAGAGTTAAGAAGATCAGATGGTAGATGGGGCGCATACGGTGATTGAAAGCGGGAAGACAAAGAAGCACTTGGACGAGAGCAGAATGATCTTCTTCAAGCAATCCAGATCTCTAACCCTAAGTGTGAATATAATCAATCCTCGAACTTAACCTGGTTTCACTCAACGTGGACAAATTTGTCTGATATTCAAGTCTGCATTGCTGAAGAAGAAACCAACAAATCGTGTTTGATGCTTACCAGATCGGCTTCTAGGTCTTCTGTGGTTCCACCAACCTCGCCTCCAGAAATGCCACCACTCAAGCTCACCTGCATCAACGTCTATCAACAAGTCAGAAACTACTCCATGAATCCTACAACAAAGCAGACGAAGTTCCAAACACTACTGAAGCTTACTGTGTTTTGAACCGGCGGCATAAACGTTAGTTGTGAAGGCGAAGGGGAGTTGGACAGGCAAGCTGCGAGAGACTAAGAGGGCAGCGGCTCCACCACGAATTAGAGAAATCTTCATCACAGGTAAGATGAATGACATATGTCTAATGGATGGATGATATTCACAGTTCTCAGCCTTCGGGTACGTGCATATGAGCTGAGGGTGCATGAACTAGTCCAAATCCGGAAAAAAAACATCGTTTCCATATAACAGTGTCTCGGATCTCGATTCCGGATATAGGATAATATTTAATTCATGACTACAACGTGTGTCAGTCCTCTACATGCACGTCAATTATTACTAATGACTATCACAATTTTCCTGGTCAACCTTCCATTACATAAACTCATGGTTCTGAACTATTTAGATTAATGCATCAGTTCAAAAGTATTAGATTAAACCCAGCTACGTCTGAAGGTGTCACCGGTAGCCACAATATTCAACATATATGGTGCCGTATTTGAATCTAAATAAGGTTTTGAAACTGAAATGACCTCCAAATTAGAGTTGTTAGTTGAACCTTCAATCTAGAGTTGTAAGTTTAGGTAGATTGTGAGACAATTTGTATTCTAAAGAGTAGAATACGTCCTAATACATATGGTCCTTGATATTCTATTGAGAGTTAACCTCAAGTCCAAACGTTTTTGTCAAGAAAATTGCTCATATAGACCCTCAAACGTCATGAAGAGTTCTATGAGTAGGCTCGGGATTTAGTACTCGAAACGTATTCTCGACTTTAGTAACGTCTCAATTCATGTTACAACAACAAATCAAATGCAAAGAGGATAAACAAATCTTGCATGTGCTTTGATTGACTTTGAGCTTCCAGCGTCTGGATCTTCCAGCTCCGATCTTCCAACATTTCTTCCACTTCTTCCACATCTTCCTCTCCCACGACCTCTCCCCACCATTGAAACCTCCACTCCTTCAAATCCTAAAGAATCTACAAGTGAAGGCTCTACCTCTTGATTGAAATCTATCACTCTAACTGTTTCAGATACACCCTCGTACCTCTTGCTAGCTTGCCTCATCCTAGACCTCTTCAACTCCTTCCGCGTGGAATAAACAGCCCGACGCCTCCCTCTCTTTCGACGGGGTTCGTCTGCTCTAGGTGAACACTCTTGCATTTGTCCTAAAAATAAAATGATCTAACTAGCACCCCATGTTCAATGATATACTCTACTACGTCATTCACCATCATGTACGAAGTGAAAAAATTGGAACAACGTGTACCACTAGACCAAGATGTACTACTGGACCATTAAAAATATCCCATTGCTAATACGGCACTCTATTTAAGAGAAAACATATTTTGTAAGCAACCAACTATTTATTGCATATGAAGAGGCACCATACACTCTGACGTATCTAGTATAATCAATATTTAAGTTTTACTTCGAATCATAGCTCTTCCCTTAATATTACTCATTCTTTCTTTGGAGCATTTTCAAATTCTGAATCTTTTCGACTAATTAAGGACTTCTAACCTTCATCACAACTCAATAAATGCAACTTCTATTCCTCCCCTAAACCTTTTTGGGTGGAATAGCAGTTGTCATTACATCGTGCAACATCTAATACTAGATACAACGTTCAGTGCAATAATTGTCTACCACATCTATACTCTCTGTCCATCTAACCGCACGCCGTCCTATGGCATGCCCCTTTTTCCAACTTCAATTCTTCAACAAGTACAACTGCCGCACAACACTTGGAGATCTCTTTAGGCTTCCTTTCCCCCGTTTGTCTTTACTCAAATTTTTGCAATACAATGGCTACACTTAGAACTGACAATCATCTCATTCCAATCCGAATCCCATTAGGAGTTGATGGGCTTGCCTTGGTTACTTCATCGCTACTTGCTCTTCGTTTTGACTACCATGTAGATACTATCCATGTAGAGGAAGAGGTTCTAGATGATGTTGGAGATATCAGCTACACCATGCTTCAACTCAGTGTACTTGTAGATGACCAAAAGACATGGTCTTTGAAAGAGGGTACTTACAAAGTGATCCGTTTAACTGACTGGCAGATGCAGGCTGCTACGGAGATCTTGACGCCTGGGAAATCCACCACTTCCAGCATCAACCTGGCGTTCAATACTCCACAGACAAGCGCACGAGTTTCTACCCCGACTTTTGTACATCCCAGTGCTGCTTCTCCCATCCATATCTCTGACAGCGAAGATGACATCCCCCCAGAAGATATCACAACACGTACTCCTTCAACCCTCAGCACGCCGCCGGCGTCCATCGGATCCCAACATCAACTTCATCGGACTCCATCTTCCGCATCACGGCCCCCTCTACATCCCCAAACCTCAGAACGCACTAGTGTTGTGGCGTGTTTGAAGAGTCTGGCCTCTAGGCCGGGGATGAAGAACGTGCTCAAGACCGTCAACTATGCTACAGTGCCCCACATGAAAGTTGACTTCCTCCCTTCTATGTACGACGGTGATGTCATCTTTGAGTTGCCTCCTGCTTCAATGGACGCTTGCACCTCCAAAGCTAGAAACATGCAAGGTATGGATAAAAGGTACAACGGCCATTCCTGGTGCCTTACAAAGACTTCAAACATTTCGAATGGAATGGGTCTCAGCTTTCGGAGATCCTCTTGCTCTGGACATCTCCGTTGCAATAACATGGATTGCGATTATTTAAAGTGCATCAACAGGGAGGAGCCCTTCAACGAGAAGGAGTGGGAGGGAAACACCCCAATGCCATTTTTGCCTGGCGCTCAAGCTCCCAAAGGTTCAACTCTAGTATGTAAGGTATGCAAAATCCCGCCTACCGTTCTTGCTACATGTAATGCCATTATCTACTATGTCCAAGGACCTCCATGGATGACTCGTGCTTGTGTACACATTGGCACCCATGACCACCCTATTGCGTTTGGAACATGTCGAGAGTCCGAGCTGAAGATCAATACGTTATTGGGTGAACACGTAGAGCGAAACCCTTCAGCTACAAATTCAGCTATTGCGATGGCAGCAAGCAAGGAGTTCTTTGCTGAACATCTCCTTCGTCCCCTAGAATCAGAGAAGACCATGACTCATGAAGATATGAAGGACATCATGGAAAAATACGCCAACCTCGCCTCTCCAAACGTCAAGAATGCCATCTCATCGTTCAAACAAGTTGGACGCACTGGAGCAATGGATGGCATCCGTCAGATGAGGGGGTGTAGAACATGGCCCTTTGTCCAGCGAAATATGTTTCCCGCCCAAGGGGGTGACAAGGATAAAGTCTTTGTATTCAAAATGAGTGAGATAGGACCGGGCTCCGGCGTTGATCTCGTGACAAGGATGCAAGCCGGCGGAGACTTGCAAGATGCGTGGCTCATGTTTGATCATGTCAAATGCATAAAGCAGTGGACCACTATGGCGTGCCATGTGTACGATTCCCACTACTGTAGAGTGATGACGATTGCTGTGTATGATATGCAATCTGAAGACACGGAGGCCCAATGTCTCATGTGGAAGGGCATCAATGAAGTCATGGCCAGAAACGGGCTCAACTCAATTAACTTCAAAGGATTCATGGCAGATAGCGCTGGTGCAAACTGGAATGCAGTGAAGAAGATCTACGGTTCTGGTGATCCGCAAGTGATGATGGCCGATCGTGAGCGCACTTGCCTCCTTCATTGGACTACCTCCATGAATTGCCACACGGACAAGTACATCAAGAGTGAATTGCAGAATCAACATCGTCTCTTATGCAAGCAATACAAGGATTCCAAGACTTCAGCCGAGTCTGAAGTTCGATACCTTGCAATTCGGGCATGGTGGCAATCCTGTGGAGCTCTAAATGATGAAGCTCTTAAACAGCTTGACCAATGGCTCGCATTTTGGCACTACCGCTACCGGCAGTGGGGAGCCTCCATGCAAATGGTAAGATTCCTTTGACCGCCTCAAGTATTTAGTCGTATTGGTTGTTGGGTCCAACAATGTAAAACCGTGTTGTTGACATGTATTCCACAGGACCTCACCGACGAAGAACGGGCTGAAATGCCAACTTGCAATTTGGCGGAGACAATTCATAACCGTTGGCTTCAACAATCTGGAAACAAAGGGAACGACTTGTATGATGCAACAGTGGACGATTTCGTACGTGCATTCATGCAATGCACTAACTATTTCCAGTTCTTGAAGGGAGGGCGCTCAGGTAACGGACCCTCCAAGCAGGAGTTGCGACTATGCCATGCCCAGAGAATGGGAAAGCCCGAGAAAGTTGTAGAAGCAATGGAGTCCATGCCCGGAGCTAAGGAGTGGTGCACTCGTACGCCTCATTTTGAGGGGGAGGAAGTCTTTGGGTCTACCAAACGGAAGCTTGACCTTCCACTTGGATCCGAGTTTGATAGTCACCGCCCGGACAAGATGAACTTCTCCTATTCCAAAGTCCCTACCAGATCCACCAGAGCACGCCGGGAGAGTGCGCCACCAACCCTTCATGTGTCTCTCCCTTGTTCTCCTACTTCTTTTGACGACGTCCGAATCATGTCCCCGCCGGCGTCAGCACCTATGGTGTCTTTAAGGGTTACACATGTCATGAGCATCCATGAGTCTGAGTGCGATGTGAAGAGATGGCACATTGCTCGTCTCCCTAAGAGTTCTTGGAAGAGTTGCTTTGCTAAACAGGCCGAGACAGGAAGGATGTGCAAGGAGAAGATTGTGCGCCTCGGTAAAAGTACTCCTGCTCCTACCTATTCTGGAATTCTACATGTTCGAAGGACATTGAAGGACCAAGTCATGGAGTTTTTCCACTGTGCGGATGATATCGAACGTTGTGTAAAGGGAACGAAGAGGAAGTGGGTGAACCACCGACCTCCAGTTCTCGAAGTATGGCCTGTGCTAAAGGGCACCAACCTCACAAAGGCTGAGATTCTTAGACTAGAAGACGCTGGATTCCAGCTTGAAGAACGCCGAGAAGTTTCACCAAGTCGTCTCTTTGGAGACGCTTCCAATCGTGCTGCACATCCTGCTGCTATTCCACTACCTTTTGAACCCAATGCACATCCAACGATTCGCGATTGTCGCCGCATTCGCCGTCTCCCGAACGCCAAGGTCTCGGTGAAGCAGAGAAACCGTTGGGAGTCAGCTGGTATTCTCGATGCTCGCATCTCGCAGGTTATTCCAATTCCGTATCCGGCCAATGGCTGCATCATCTTGCTTCACTCAAAGAAGGCGCAGACCACATCCGAGTATCGGTTGACAATCAGCCCTCTCCCCGATTGTTCTTGTGCAGATTTCAAGGACATGTTGGCACAGACCAAGAAGAGAGGCGCTTGGTACCACTGCAAGCACCTCTACTACATCTTCCGTGTGGTGTGCAATCTCGATCATGAAGATGACCATTTCGTCCATGCCCCCACTTTCAGCTTCAACGAGATCAAGAGAGTCATGGACAAGGGAGTCAATCGTTTCCTATAGAGGATACCTATCGATATAGTATTATAGATAAATCACTAAGTCATCTATAAGTGTGTATAAGAAAGCTCAGAACTGCAGGTTGATTTTAGTTGTTGGATCCAACAAGTCATTTGACTTCCTTAACCACTTGGTGAATGCGTCCACAAGCACTTTGAAAAAATAAACATGTACTCCTATGTAAATCACTTATTCATTTGATCAGGCCTGAATTTTCTTCTCATTTGCGTTATTAAATCCATCAACTCAACTTACTTCCAAGAGTCTGGCCGGAAGCACCCTCTACTACTTTAGCCACAGAAACATATTCACCACTAAACGTCAAATTGACAGACCTTATGGTTTGCAAATGAAGGCCTCAAAATCCCGACAACCCACGGTTATAGGCAGAAAAACCTTTTCAAAAATAGAAAAATATCCATAGAATATTCGAATATATTCATATTTTTAGTTTTTTTATTTTTATTTTTAGTAACTTTCCGCTCATCGCTCATGAAATCACCGCTCACCGCTCATTGCTCATGATCAAGCGTCGTTGCCAACGTAGACATCACCAAATGCAAGCCATGCAACAACAATGACACAGCACCTTCTATGGCCAAGGTACGTATTCCAACCTTTCAACTAATCATTATGTGTTTGATATTATATGCCATCAGGCAAAACCGCGAGCTCATCACACGGGCAGCAAGCAGAAGAATATGCCAACATATCAAGCAGGAGATGAACAAGGCTCTTAGACTCCACAACTCGAAGACCTCAAGACAGCAAAACCAAGGGCCTAAAAGACAACAGCTAACTGCGATCGACGCACCAAAGACAGGAAGGAAGGGAGAGCACACACAAAGACAACAAACCTCATTAAGCTCCACACACCAAGCGCCACAACACCATCAACTACAGCCCCAAACACATCAACACCAACATACAAACAAGACCTTAAGACAACACACAAATTCAAGGTATGTACACACCCAAGTAAGTGTCCTCACCACCTCATCATTTTTGCCCAAATGCCTTTGCAAGTCTTTATCAGGTGACAGAAACAACAGGACACGCACACAAATCTACTGCCAACTGCTGCTGCTGGAACAAAACCCTAGCCGCCACAAGATTTTTAAAGAAGACAAATCCATGATAGATCAAGATCTAAACTCCCATCTACAACATCAGAACCGTCAAGATGTACCCAAACGACACTACGCAAGAGCCAACCCTAAACGACCACAAGTTCAAAAACATCGATGTTCATCGAACACAACGACATCCACCAAACGACAACCCACCACAAGGTATATAATGCGCTCCTATCTATCTCTCAAATCCTCTTACTTTGTTCTATTTCGCAGACGCATTCCCCCTGCCCTTGGAAAACAAGGACCCACTCACACAGCCAGTGGGGAGAACACATACCTGCGAGGAGACCCACAGGAGGAAGATTGCACACTCGCGCCGCTGACAACGACGCGCTGCAGCTGTGAAGAACCCCTCTCCCTTACCTCTCAGAATGTTTTGTCTAGTGCTCTGATCTCTTTTAAATCCATCGCTAACTCAGTATGGTACTCTCTCCAGATTGTACAGGACCTGCGCAACACAATCAAACGGACCAGATCAGAGGACGGCACACTCAGAAAGCGAAGGAGAGTCGTGAAGAAACCAATACTGAAGTTCAAATCTACGCCAAAGAACCAGCAGCAGTCACCACCAGCACTTTGCAATCTCAGATCTGAGACACCGTTGAAGCTGCGTACTTTGTTGAAGCTGTGCAGTTCAAAGACTCACTTGCGGCGCCGAAAACCCAGACGAGGTTGCGTCGAACCATCAGCCCCACGTACTGATGCAGCAGTACAGTAGGAGTGCAACTGCACTCACAAGTCCCATCGCAAGGTGACCAGATTGTGCAGCCCCCGACAGAGCAGCCGAGAAACGAAGCTACGGCCCCAGCAACTCAGAACGTCTACACGAGAAGAAGACGTAACCCTAGCCGCATGCACCTCAGCGAGGCCGCAACAGTACTGTTGCAGCAGAGCCATCGCAAGGAGTTGCACAAGACAGGCGCAACAAAGCTCTCGCAAGGAGACCACACTGAGCACCCGCATGCACCTGCAGCCGCAGAGAAGTCGGAAGGCTGCCGCAGGACCACCGTCGGGCAACAGCAAGAC